>CANSNZ010000982.1:1085000-1732500 GCA_947646795.1 Beta lomatogona
CCCCGGTTTTCTTACTGCTAGGGGCAAACCTTCGAAGATGCACGACTGGAAAGCCGACTTCATCTTTCTTCAGGCCGCCAACGACTACGTCACGGAGGGCTATCGTTTTTATAGCTGGGCCGTTACAAATACTCGGCGAAGGAAGTCGTTTTTTGATTTAGAGTACATGTTTGACGAAGAGGTGGTGGAATATTTTAAAATAAAGGAGTATTCCAGATCGAATCACACATCCTTTAAAGGGCCAGCTAACTGGATTCCCTTTAAAGAGATGTTTTATGTCGATAACTTCTTGGTCGCTGGCGGCTTGCGGTTGGCCGAGAATAGAGGTATATCTTCAGCACTCCCAAGTAAAAAGCTTCGACCAGCACGTGTTCCGGACTAACTCCCTCATTTCTTTTTGTAGATTCACAAGAGCACTTCTCAAAAATCTTGGACGGGGGATATCAGTATGTCCAAGGTTACGGACAACTTATGGAAGGAATTCACCAAGACCAGCGCCAAGAAGAGGGCTCAGGCTTTGGTAAAATTTAGTTTAATTAAATTTTTTTTTTTGCGAGAGATTTGAGGAAGGAAAGGCGTCCATAGCTGGGCGGCTTACTTCGACGAACCTTCCTCGTCTTGAAAAGAAACCTGGGACGAGGGTCACTCGAGGAAGAAAGGCGTCCATGCTTGGACGACTACCTTCATCAAACCATCCTCGTCTGACTTTGCTAATGACCTTGGACGAGGCCCTGGGTGGTCCGACCAAGGTGATAACTTAATCTTGGATGAGGGTCACTCGAGGAAGGAAAGCGTCCAAGCTTACACAGCTACCTTCGTCGAACCATCCTGGTCTGAGCTTTGTAATGGCCTTGGACAAGGCCCTGGCTGGTCCGTCCAAGGTGATTGCTTGATCTTGGACAAGGGTCACTCGAGGAAGGAAACCGTCCAAGCTTTTTTAATGTTTTCCTTCGTCACACCGTTCTCGTCTAGAATGGTATAATGGTATTGGACGAGGCTCTGCCTTGTCCGTCCAAGTAGTAGCTAAATCTTGGACGAGGGTCACTCGAGGAAGGAAGGCGTCTAGCTTTTTGGACGTTTTCCTTCGTCGCACCGTCCTCGTCTGGAGTGGGATGGAGACCTTGGACGAGGCCTGGGTGGCCCATCCAAGGTGTTCGTTTGTTCTTGGACGAGGGTCCTTCGAAGAAGGAAGGCGTCTAGCTTGTTGGACGACTTTCTTCGTCGCACCATCCTCGTCTGGAGTTTGCAATGTGCATATTGCTTGTTGATGGATGAAACTTGTTATGGCCGGTTTCCTGGAGGGAGCAACGCTCGTCTTGGAGTAGTGAACCCTTACTAGGGCCTTTACTACTTAGCTGACCTTGCATTTGAATGTAAGATTCCTTTACTAAGGCTTGCTTATTTCTGGTCAGCTTCCTTTTAGGGACCATGATGTTTCCCTTACTAGAGATTATCGTCAATTGGTTGACCATATGTGTGATGTACCTTTTAGGTTTATTACACTTTGGCCGGTCTCTTTGAGGAAGTAACATTCGTCAGAGAAATGGGTATTCCTTGTTTTGAAGTCCATTGTCTATCTTTGACTTTGGACGTTTTGTTGTTCTTTGTAATTTTGTCTAAGTTAATGTCACTTTTAGACCACTAGACTAACTGGTGGTAAAAATGCCCCAAAGTGAACAACTTAGTAGAAAATTAAAGGAACAACGTAAGGAGGAAGTAGAAATTGTATTATATGAATTTTACTTAACTAAGTGTCAAGATAAATGTATATAATTTTTTTTTTCTCTTGTTTGTGCCGTGGCACTTGTTTGAGATTACAAACTACTTGTAGAATTCATGGCGATTGACTGAGTCAGACGTGGTACTTCTTAAAAATATATGAGTTCCAAGTGCGTTGTATTGGTCGTCCATCCATGTCTTGGAGACGATAACATAGGGTCCTTCCCAATTTGGTATCAGTTTTCCCAGCTCCTTAGCTCGTCCAACAACCTCCATCTTCCTTAGAACCAAATCCCCTACCTTGAGTGGTCGTCTAGCAACTCTCTTGTGAAAATCCCGAGCCATTCGCATCTTGTACAATTGCATTCTTAGCAGAGCATTACCCCTGACCTTTGGTACTTGGTCCCAGGCCGTGCGTAATGCAGCCAAGTTGGCTTCTTCTGTGTACAGGATGACTCTGAGGGTGGGTTCTTCAACCTCAATGGGCAAGACGACTTCCTTACCGTAGACCAACATGAAGGGTGTCTCTCCTGTAGAGTTTTTGGCCGTGGTTCTGATGGACCATAACACCAGCTGTAGTTCTTCAACCCATAGTCCCTTGGCATTATCCAGCTTTCTTTTGATTTCATTTGGTAGGATCTTGTTGAATGACTGTACTTGCCCATTGGCTTGTGGGTGGGCGGCTGCAGTAAAGTGGGCTGTGATTTCCCTTTCTGCCAACCAATCTTTCAGCTTAGACATTTCAAACTGTGGGCCATTATCAAAGACGATGGAATGCGGCATGCCAAATCGAGTTATAATGCTCTTCCAAATAAAGCCCTTGACATCATTCGTTGTTATACCCCGCATGGCTTCAGCCTCTACCCATTTTGTGAAGTAGTCCACAGCTACAAATACAAACTTCTTTTGCCCAGCGGCTACAAGGAAAGGTCCCAGAATATCCATGCCCCATTTGGCAAAAGGAAGTGGGAACAAGATAGGAGTTAGGTAATTGGATGGCTTCTGATGCAGATTTGTGTGTTTCTGACAGCTGTCACATTTCTTTGCATAGGCAAGAGCATCTTCCTTTATGGTAGGCCAGTAATACCCAGTCCTTTAAGCCTTTTCCCCCAGTGCTCTTCCCCTAATGTGGGATGCACAAGCTCCTTCATGGACTTCCTTCAGTACTTCTAGTCCATCTTTCCTGGTGATACACTTGAGGATAGGACGATTGAATGACTTCTTGTAGAGGGTTTCATCCCACAATTCAAACCACTTATCTCGGACTTTTACGTACTTAGCCTCTACAGGATCTGAAGGCAGTCGTCCTGTCTTCTTGAATTCTATGATAGGATCTATCCAAACTGCCCCTCGGCTGAGAAACATGACTTGCTCTTGGTCAATACTCTTTTTTTATTTAACTTCCCAAAACACTGTTCTTGGTGCATCACAGTCAGCTGAGCTGGCCAATTTAGAGAGAGCATCTGCTTGATGATTTTCTGACCTTGGGACTTGGTCGAGGACAAATCGTTTTAAGGGCTCAATCTCATCCTTGATCAGACGCATATATTTGCTCATTGATGCTTCTTTACATTCAAAATCTCCATTGACTTGACTGATGACTAAGAGAGAGAGTCCGATTTGGCCTCAATCTCCAAAGCCCCAGCCGCCTAACACATCTTGATCCGAGTCAGAAGTGCTTCATATTCCGCTTCGTTATTAGATGCTTGGAATTGGAACCTTAGCGCATATTCAAATTTATCTCCCCCTGGAGATTGAGAAATAATTCCGGCCCCATATCCATTGACAGTGGACGATCCATCAACCATGAACGTCCAATGCTTCCTTCCTTCAGCTGGATCAGGTATTGGCTCTATAGTTGGCCGAGTGAGCTCAACTATAAAATTTTCCAAAGCTTGCCCCTTAATACATTAGGGGAAAAAAAAAGGAAGGGCTGCGCTGGAAGGATTGCGTTTTTTGGAAAACGCAACCCTTCGAGTATGAAGGGCTGCGGTTTTCAAGGAAACCGCAGCCCTTTCAGTGTAGGGATGCGGTTAACCAGAAAACGCAGCCCTTCGTACTGTATGAAGGGATGCGATTTTCAGGATAACCGCAGACCTAATGAAGGGCTACGGTTAGCATAAAAACCGTAGCCCTTGATACACGAATGGCTGCATTTTCTGGAGTAACCGCAACCCTTCACATCCCATCCCACATATCATTTCAAGTTTTGCGCGCACATACACACAATAGCTAGACATCTTTTCCAAAATTCCCTCCCTTAGACGCATTTTACGAGCGAAAACCCCTTTCTCCCTCTCACTCACTCGCACATTAACCCTAACACCCCATCACCAGAGCCCTGACGTCGGAGCACCGACCCATCGTCGGAACACCCACATTGACGCACCATCGCCAGAACCATCGCCTGAGCAACGACCCATCGCTGGACCACCAACATTGCTTCATTTTCTGCTCCATTCACCACAAACTCAGTGCGCACCACCACCACGCAGCTGCACCACCTTGCGCACCACCCACCACGAGCAGCAGCGACCTCCACCACCACCACAACCCTTCTCTTTCTTCTCTTCTCTTCACTTCTCTTTTCTTCTCTTCTCATCTCTTCTCTTCTCCACCATTCCTCCACCACTACGCAGCGCCACCACCCACAAGCGGCAGCAACGACTACCACCACTACTGCCCTACTCTTTCTTCATTGCTCTTGGGTTTAGCCGATTTTTTGCTTAGTTAAGTATGAATTAATCTTGTTTTTAAGTTAGTTTTGTTTTTCTTAATTGAATTAAATGATTAATGTACAATGTGGGTTTTGTTAATTGTAGGAAGAAGAGGCTTAGGAAGGCAAATAAAGTTCCAACTATCTCTTCTCTCTTCATTGCTTATCATTGGTGTTAAAAGGTAACTAGTTTAATTTCGTTGTCTTTTTTGTTTGATTTAATTTGTTGATGAGACAAAGTTGTCATGTGATTCAATTTGATTAAGTTATGATAATTTATTGATATATATATTTATTTCTTATAATGTATATATGTATATTTCTTGATATGAGATTGTATGAAAATGCAATGTAATTTAGCTATGAAATCTACAAGTTGTTTGAATCATCATCATATGCCTAGATACCCATTCAAGACTTACTCATTAGGAGTAAGTCTTGAATAGTCCCATGTTTGGGACTGTTCTTGGACGTTTGATCTCACTTAGGTGGTGAATGTGTGTCTTCTTTTCAATTCTGAGGAAATTCTTGGCTTATCGTTTCTCTACATTGTTCTCTGGGTACATATGTAGATAAGCAATTATCTACATTGTGTACTTGGAGAACTGTAGGGAAATGCTGCCGGATTTTCCTTAGAATTGAAAAGTTGGCATATATTGAAAAGTTGGCATATATTCACTAGTGAGATTAGACGTCCAAGGATGGGTTAGGTTAAGGACCTTCAGCTGCATGCATACATTTGAACATGTCACTATCTTAGCTTCCTCTATACGTGTGTGATTTGAATATGTGAGTGTATGTACTTAAATAATGATTGATGCATTATAATAAATGGTTGTGTTTAATTATTAAAGGTCTTCTTGAATGAGATGGATCGTACTTGGATGTATGGTAGTCGTGAATCGATTGAGTTTGTGAAAGGGGTCTCAGAATTCTGTACATCTGCATTACAATATCAAGCATCCTCTGGAGCAGTCGACTTTTATTGTCCTTGTGTCAATTGTAGAAATGTGAGCAAGGTTAGTAGTATACATTTGGTTAGGGAGCATGTCTTTCACCGTGGGTTTAGGCCTCAATACCACGTATGGGTTTGGCATGGTGAGCAGGCGAAGTATATAGGAAGCTCTAGAGTAATGAACGATGTATGTGAAGAAAAAGAAGGATGATGAGTTCGGGGATTAGAATTGGGATGATGAGTTTGCAGATGATGATAGGGATCGGGTAGACGAGATGATACACGAGGTTGAAGATCAGTCGTGTAAACAACCTCGTATTTTTGAGTCTATGTTTGAGGTGTAGGAATTTAGATGCTTAATGCGGAAAACGAGTATCACATACTCAAACATCTAACACCAAGATCTTTGCATAAATTAACATGAATCTATAAAGAGTATAGAATATACCTCTTGATGCGTGAATTCCACTTCCACCACAAGCCTTCTAGTGGAGATCCTTTAGAACGTCAACCGCCGTTCCTCTAGTGTTGGTCCACGAACAACCCTTAGATCACCATGTATGCTAGTACGGAAGAGAGAAAAATCCTCTTGCTTTTGAGGTGTATGATGGCCAAATGAGGAGAGAGGAGAGCAAAGAAAATCAGATTTTCTTTACTAAAAATTATGTAATCACCTCACCTTTGTAACCCCCATATGATTATATAGGGTGATTACAAAGAGATGATTCACGAGGCTTTATTTTGCCTCATAATGTCATACATTATGAGCCTAATAAACTCATGAGTTACAACTCTTCCATCCATCTTAAAAAACCGCCCAACCCACTTCACAAATGGATTTGGGTAATATCCAAGGGTTGTCACATTGTGTGACCTCATAGGACCCAATACATATTAGTAGTTGGCCTAAATTTACTAGCCCAACAAACCGCAATTAGCTTCTAGCAAAACGTTGCGGTCACCTAATATTATTGAATATATTATCTTTATAATTTGTCCATATACATTTAGTTTGTTACACTTGATCGAGGACATAATCCTTCAATCTCCCACTTGTCTAAGAACAAGTGTGTAACCGTCCAACTCCTTAAGTCGCTTAATGTCTAACTTGATGACATGGTAACATCATATGTAAACCATACCAATATTCAAGTTGTTTCTTGAAATCCGAGTTTGAACTGTCGAAACAAATGATTAACTCCTTAATACATTTGAGAACGGCCATGCATTTTCAGTTCTCGCTCTTCAAGAGGCCAAGACACCAATCCTAACTCTTAGGAGGACTTTATCCAGTCTTGTATAACCAAAACTCCCACGCAATTCGTAGCAGTTCCGATCACTGCTTTTATAGCCTCCTTTTACTGCCCGACGTTTTGCAGTGTCAGAAACATACTAATCCTTAAGTAAGAATAGTGTCATACTCATGTCTAAGGAATCCACAAAATATATTAATAAGATTCTCATAAACCTTTTAGAGAACTCCCACTAGGTCTGCCCCACGTGTATCAACTATATACGCCTATGCAAATGACTAGACATCTCTATGTCCCCATAGCCCATGAAACTGCGGTATCAATCAACTTACAATTTAGTCCAATAAACAGAATCATTTACGTTCAATTTTAATGATTCGAACTAGGGACCAAGGTTAATTATAACTCCTGTTCACTGGATAGGGTTTCATTCGTCAAATCACATATTTGACAATCCTATCAAACGTTATAAAATACTTTGACTGTTTTATTTAATACTAAACCAAGATTAAATAAGAACATAACCTTTTATTGATAAACATAACCAAACATATCACAAGAGTAACTATAACTGTGAACTAATTAAAAGTAAATAGTACACAAACAAAGCCACTCTCCTACATGCTTAAGTCCTATAGCCCTAGTATGACTCTCATGCTTAGGCTGAGGCAATGGTTTAGTCAAACACTAGAGGAAAAAAGCCCAAGGGCTGCGGTCAAAAGGAGCCTAAGGGCTGCGTTTTTTGACCGCAGCCATTGGACTAGCAGCCCTTGGCATTTAGGAAGCCCTTGACGATTCACAAACACAAACTAGCATTACAACAACTCCACCAAGACTAGCATCCGGATCCCTCGAAAGCAACTTCTCTGGAGATGATAGAACCTGGGCAAATAAAACCAAAATCGATATAATTTGGAGGTCAACTAGGGGGTGTCGGGCGGTAGAGGGGTCTTTGGGGGCCGGGAGGTGTTGCAGGGGGCAGGGTGCGGGCAGGCGGGGGTCTTTGGGGTGGGGTGGGGTGTAGCAAGGGGGGGCAGGGGGAGTAGGGGGTCTTTGGGGTAGGGGTGCTTGCTGGGCGGTGGGGGTGTAGCAGGGGGTGCGGGGGCGCAGGGGGGTCGGGTGGGCTGGGGGTGGGGGTGGGGGGAGCTGGGGGGCTGGGCTTAAAACGATGACTAAATGCTAGAACTTTGGCTTAAAACGAATAGCGTGAATGTTGTAGCATGAAACTTTTGATACAAAAAAAGTGCACAGAGAAAAAGAAAAGAAGAAAAAGAATAGACTAAAAATTTGACAATATCAGATAATAATTGTAATACTTAACAAGTAAAGTGTAGCTAAAACAACAAATTCATTTCAATGTATGTCTAATAGAACTTATAAACATTCAACCTATAAAGTAATAGGCAAAAGAAGAAAAAAATCATGACGATTACTAAAGAATGATGGAGAAATGTAATGTGTAAAAAATATATCAATATGCAGCTAATCTTTTTTTCTTGAAAGCTAATTTTTTAGCACGGATTCAAGCAATTACAATTTACAAGTCGTTAACACTAAAGACCCAGTATAAAGAAACACATCGTCAGATGAAGGCATAAAGCTTACAATTCCTGGAGACAAGACTAAGATATAATTACAGAAACAAGAAAAACACATACCTAGGATACATGAAGCTAGTTTGATCCTGGCCACAAAAATATTCCTAAAGCATCTGGGGATGGTACTCTAGCATCTGTTTACTTCCACGGATAATTATTTATAGTGGTTACTATCATGTCAAACCAACCACTAATATTATATTTCAAACATACCCAATTTTTTTTGCATTTTCAGTCCTAAATGATCCCCTATATATTATTATATATATATATATATATATATATATATATATATATATATATATATATATATATATCATTTTCCATTACAAATTATGTTTTTTATACAAATATAAGAAATTTACAAAAATATAGATGCTAAAATATTGGGGCTTTGGGGGCGGGGGCCGGGAAACGGTGTGTAGGGGCCGGGGGCCTGTGCGGGGAGGGGGAGTTCAGCAGGGGGGAGGGTGGCAGTGGGCGGGGAGGCTGGGCAGGGGAGGAGTGCAACCGGGGGGCAGCATTCAGCAATGGGGGGGAGGGCTGGGGGAGTGCAGGGGGGAATTGCAGGCGGGGGAGTAAAGGCAGGCATGCTTATTATCATAAATTTACAACTATTTTATGCACTACTATATACCTTTACTCTTTTTGTCCATAATTAATTGTTATGCTGTTCTAATCTCCCATAACTGAGTTTTTTGACATGATTAAACAAAAAAAAAATGTTCTCTACTTACCCCAAATGTAGTTGAAAATGAATCAACAAACTTAGATGATTATAATAGTTTGTCAAATTACATTTGATGACACTAAATGCATAAGATTACATTATACCATCATGTTTTTGCATGAATCAAGAGACAAAAAACCATGAAAACATCCACTTAATTGCTTATTAGGCCAACAAATCACACAAATATAAAGCCGTAACCACTTAGATGCATAGTAGGCCAAGAAATCCCACAAAACCATTAACTAACTAATGTTCACCAACTTTATGCATGAAACAATCAATCAATGCCAAAACGATTCAATAAAACCAACACCATGATCCCAAAGGGGCTACAATGCCCATACTAATTCCTCGAACAATCATCTTCAACTAAGGGGAAAAGGAGGATAAATAAGGTTCATCCTCGAACAATCAACTTCAGATAGGATGGTTCTAATTTCTAAAACATAATCGGAAAAAGAATTCTAAGATAAGTTAATAGAAGAGGGATAAATAGAAGGATGAGATGGTATGAGATTGAGTACCTGATCAGTCTTAGCCTTGGCAATAACGTCAACAAATGCAGCATCTTTAAGCATCTGATAAAGATAAGTTACATGATTGTTAATATTATGAAATCATGACAACTACAAAGCAAAACGTAAAGAAAGAACATCCAATCTAAGCCAACAGGGGGGTGTGTGCGGGGGTTGTGGGGGGGGAGAGGGGTGTACGGGGGTTGTGGGAGGGGGTGTGTGCGGGGGGGCCGTTAGAGGGGGGTGTGTGCGGGGGCGTGGGAGGGGGTGCGTGTGCAGCAGGGGGTCCGTGCATGGGGGTGGTGTGCGAGGGGCTGTTTAGGGGATGGGGGTGCTACGGCAGTAGGTGGGGGGGGCGTGGAGCAAGGGGGTCCGTGCATGGTAGGGGTTGTGTACAAGGGATGTGGAAGGGGGTGTTTATGCGGGGGCTGTGGGAGGGGTGTGTCTTTGTGGGAGGGGGTGTGTGTGCGGGGGCTCTAGGAGGGGGGTGTGTTCTAGACATGTATTATTTTGACGTTGGAAGGTGGGAATGTGTTCTTGATGTTTCTTGCGGAGTGTATATATCTATATCTACCTCATGTAAACATACAAGACCCTAAATAAGATTCAGGAAAGTTGCGAAACATTTACAAAGTATTACCCCAAATGTATCGAAAGGCTTTAAGTGAAGCTATTTGCATATCACAACTAAATGCTCATAATACATTAAATACGCCTCACAAAGAACATAAATTAACACAACAATTGACAACGAAATTTCGGAACACAAAAACACATCCTGAAAATAGAGAGAAAGGAGAAGCTTGCCTTGATGTTATTGAAGACAACACATCAATTCACCAAGGATATACTTTTATCATCTTATTGACATAGAGAAAGGAGGAGCTTGCCTTGATGTTATTTCCTTATCCTTTCCCCAACAAATAATATCATAAAATAGAGAGAACCATGTCCATACAGCATAAATACAAATTATGTAACTGCACAGATTAGCGTCCAGCATTGTCAATTGTCTCATTAAGTATGTCTAAGCTGCAGCAGAGTTGTCATCGCACACAACTTTCACTTAGCAAGTATGCCGTTGGTAGCTAGTGAGTTGTTAATCAGATCAAGTTCAAGTAGTAGCTGTGAAGCCAACATGTAAACCTTGTTTGGTTGATAGGACATAGCAGGAAAGAGAAGGATTGAAGGACAATACCACTTTCCCGTGTTTGATTCTAATTTATGCATAACAATTGGAAATAAAGTAATGGCAGTAACTGGAAAGAACTTTATGTAAGTCGCAATTCCCTATCCCATGATAAAAACCCAATATTTCTTTTTTCTTAATCCTGCACTCACTAACAAGTATCAAACCCCCCAAAATTTAGAAACAAAATTAAACTAGTTAAAAATTTACCAAAGCTATCTTCAACAACTAGAACATGAAATCCCATAAGAGACTAACTTATCAAATAATTAGAAACAAAATTAACCTATTTAAACATTTACCAACACCAAAAAGAAATCAGATTCACAAAATAGAGAAAAGGCACGCACCAATCAATAACAATAGCAGCAGCACCACCGTGGCGGCAGAACCAACAACCAAACTATATAACTTACACTCAAACTATAATTCCAATCGTGACTAATATATTGATACAATTAACCATATAAACGCATGCATTCAGACATTCAGAACACACTCATAACATTAACATAGCCTAAAACATGAACAATATCATTCGACAAATATAGCAGCTATACACCCTGGGAGTACCCAATTCAGCCATCAAATTCACTACAAATTCAATTTTAACAATAATTCAGCCATCAAATTCACGTAATTCAAAAAAAATGCTTCAAAATGCAATTTAGTAACAAGGAATTATCATCCAAAATAGTAAAGTTGAAATCGAAGGAATTATCTCTGCTCTAGATAGAATGAGGATGTGTACCTTCAAGAAACAGAACTCTACTCTCTGTGTACCAGAAGGTTTGATGGTAACTTCAGAAACAATGTCCTAGGTGTTAGATTGGCGAATTTCTTGCTCGTTATCGTTGCTCAGACCACCATATTTTGCTGGCAATTGTGCAGGAGAAATGTACATGCTTTCAACTTCCAATTCATAAATGAGGTAGAACAAGAAAAGAAACTCAACAAACAGGAACTCAGTGAACAATTAAACTGACCTGAAAAGAGTTTCCATAGTCTTTGTTTGGCCTGAAAATACCACTATTTCGTTTGTGTTCCATAGATCGAACACCATCGAATAAACCCGACAATAATTCCGGTACCACCAAGAAACATTGATCCACAACTACAACCCAACAAACAAAATCAACTTAAGAAAAATTTGTAATGGATTGACATTCAAGAACTGAAAATTGGGCAATTTTAGTTTTGTGAGATATCTGTTTTGCTACGAAGTCTGGATAATTATCATGGAGCACTTGAAGAAACTTGTAAATGACCTTATAAAGGTCTCTATTTCCATACCATGTCAATAACCAGTTTGCTGCAATTCTCAATAGACTATGGTTGAAAGAATGCAGAAGGAACAAAAGTCCTTGAAACTAAATTGCATTTGAGGAGCGCCAAAGCAAGCTCAAAATCAAAGCAAATTCCTACACCACAGAAACAGAGAGGAAATACAGAACCCTCAATCATACGAGTCTACGACTACCAAATACCAAACATGTCCAACATAATCATGTTCAAGGGTAATTACATATAAAATATCAGCTCTTAAAACGCCAACTAACCAATTGCAATACAAGAATTTTAGAGTTTTAGAGTTGCTTACATTGAGGGTATAGAAAAAGAAGTAAAAGAAGATGACCTTCATCTTTCAGATCCGTAAGATGTTTCAATGCATCAAGATACCCAGGATTGGCGTAGTCCCACCTATTTTAAGGTGTAAAAAAGGTGATCAGAAGGTTGAGCTACCTAATTCCTAGGGGTCAGCAGATTTTTCATAGAAAATGCATCAGGATATGTATTCTCCATATGAAAAGAATTCATAAGAGAGACCAAACATGCCTAGGATATTCACAGATGGAGCATAATGCCCCAATCAGCAGTATAAGGAACAATGATACGATCATACCGGATTTACTAGACAATAAATTATGATCTTTTTGAGATTAGAGCAAATGATTATAAAGACACTCTAACTATGGCTTTCATAAAAAATTTCCAAATGTAATACGTCTTGGGATGTTAGAGTAAAATAATGCTTTCTTACACCACAACATATGCAAACAACTCCTTCAAATGTGCACCATAGAAAATCGGGAACATCCATACCAATGGAAAAATCGACACTTTCAGATAATATTTTGCTGGAATCTAACAGCAAAGGAATACACCATACATAACCTAGTGCCTCCAAACACCCCCCTTCATACAACTATAAGTCATCATATCTAAGAGGCAGATACAATAATGGCAGGAAAAAACAACAAGATGTTGGCAGCAACTCAAACTAAAAGCTTCAAAACATCAGCAATAAGAACGTTACTACTTTATCCTGTCAGAGTACAAGAGACATAAGAAACTTTATTCTCACCTCATCACGAACAAAAGGATCAGCTGACTCTCTCAACAGATAATTACAAAAGACAAATATTTACATCGTTGAAAAAGTCTACAAGTGATTAGCGTCTATTTTTTGTTGATTAAACCAGGCCAAACAATTTTTTTGTTGAAAAGCAGAAGCAAAAAAACTTTGAAAAACAATCCAAGAATAACAAACTGACTATGGTTGAAAGAATGCAGAAGGAACGAAAGTCCTAGAAATTAAAAATATGGTCAATTGAGAATTGCAGCATATCATCCCCAAATTAATTTAGGGTTTCGTTGTTTATGCCCAGATAATAATGAAACTCCAAAATTCGTAGTATAAGCAACCAGATCTCGGGAAAAACACGAAACCCTAAAAAACCATGAGAAATTAGATCTTAATTCTAGCAAATTCGAAAAAGTATCACAAGATCTAAAACAAATAGCAAATAAACCCATAATCTAACTAAAAAGAATTGAAATTTCATGGAAATTAAAGATTAGAGATAAAATTGACTAACCCTTGAAATATAAACCCAATAATCGAAAGTCGCTGTTGAAATTGGGCTGCGAGTTGTAAACCTCGACGAGGGAAATGATGTCTTTTTAACGGCGGCGAGAGTAGGCGTCGGTCAGGTCAGCGTGGTGGAGTTTCACCTTCGCTGCTGCCTGCTGGTGGAAGTTCGATTCAACGGCGAGAGAATCGGAGGAAGTAGAAGACTCGGTGAAAGATTAGGGCTGGGAGTGAGGGAGGGAGAGCGAAGGTTAGAGAATGTTCATTTCAGTGTTAGTGCGGCAAATATGCGAAAATAATTTTTTTTTAAAAGGGATGCGGTTAGCCCAAAAACCGCAGCCCTTTATCATAAAGGACTGCGGTTTTGGGCTAACCACATCCCTTCACTAGTAAGGGCTGCGTTTTTCAATAAACGCAGCCCTTGCGTTTTTTTCCACTAGTGAAAGGATCAGCGACATTGCTATCCGTATGAACTTTGCTAACTATTACACCTTTTCTCTCAGCGATTTCTCGAATGAGATGAAACTTCCTAAGTACATGTTTACACCTTCGATGTGATCTTGGTTCCTTAGACTGAGCTATGGCACCATTGTTATCACAATGTAAAACAATACCATCTCCAACACTAGGCACTACTCCTAGCTCCAAAATGAACTTCTTCATCCAAACGGCTTCCTTTCTTTGCATCCGCCGCAAAGCAATGTACTCGGCTTCGTTGTAGAATCAGCGACAGTACTCTGCTTTGAACTTTTCCAGCTCACTGCCCCTCCATTTAGACAAAAGATGAAACCAGATTGGGATCAGAAATCATCTTTGTCAGTTTGGAAGCTCGCATCTGTGTAACCCTCAACAATTAACTCACTTTCACCTCCATACACTAAGAAATTATCCTTAGTCCTTCGTAAGTACTTTAGGATATTCTTAGCTGCACTCCAGTGTGCGTCACCTGGATTTGATTGGAATCTGCTACACATGCTCAAGGCATATGAAACATCTGGGCGAGTACAAATCATGGAGTACATAATGGACCCTATAGCTGAAACATAAGGAACATTACTCATTCGCTTAATCTCATCAGGTCCAGAAGGACACTGAGTCTTACTAAGCGAAACACCATGTTGCATGGGTAGAAAACCTCTTTTAGAGTCTTCCATATTGAACTTAGTAACGATCTTATCTATATAAGTTCGTTGGCTAAGTCCAATCATCCTCTTAGCCCTATTCTTATAGATCTTGATCCCCAAAATGTACTCAGCGTTTCCAAGGTCTTTCATAGAAAAACAACTCTTCAACCATTTCTTGACTGACTCAAGCATGGGAATGTCGTTTCCTATGAGAAGTATGTCATCTACATATAAGACTAAGAAAACTATGTTACTCCCACTTTCCTTCTTGTAAACACAAGACTCTTCTCCGTTTTTGAGAAAACCAAACAGTTTGATTGCCTCATCAAAACGAAGATTCCAACTCCGGGATGCTTGCTTCAATCATAAATGGACTTTTGAAGCTTACATACCCTCCTAGGATATTCTGGATCCACAAAACCTTCCGGCTGTGTCATATACACATCCTCTTTCAAGAACCCATTCAAGAAAGTGGTTTTAACATCCATTTGCCAAATCTCATAATCATAAAAGGCATCAATCGTTAGGAGTATCCGAATGGATTTAAGCATTGCTACTGGTGAAAAGGTTTCGTCATAGTCTATACCATGAACTTGCTTGAACCGTTTTGCAACCAACCTTGCTTTGTAAACCTGAATGTTACCATCCTTGTCTGTTTTCACTTTGAAAACCCATTTGCAACCAATAGGTGTAACCCCATCGGGCAAATCCATCAAGTCCCATACTTGATTTTCAGACATAGATGCCATTTCGGACCTCATGGCTTCAAGCCATTTTTCGGAGTCTTCACACATGAAAGCTTGCTTGTAGGTAGTAGGTTCTTCAAATTCTAAGATCATTATCTCAGAACTTTCAGTTAAGAAAAAATCAACAAACTTTTTGTTTGGTATTCTTGATCTACTAGCCCTACGAGGGGCTGCAACAGGAGAAATTTTCTTCTCAACAATTTGAGAATTTTCGCACGAATTAGATTCGAGTAGGACAGTAGGAGGTTCGTGTACAGGATGCACGTCCTCCAACACTTGGTCAGTTATGGGAGAAGATTCCTTAAAAGGAGGAACTACTTCAAGCACCACAGCTGGCACTTGTGCTTCTGACTCTAACATAGGCTGAACTATGTCCATTTGTTGCTTTTCTCGAACCTCTTCGAGAAATATATTACTCCCACTTGCCTTTTTGGAAATAAAATATTTTTCCAAAAAGACACCACGACGAGCAACAAACACTTTGCCCTCAGTCCGATGGTAGAAGTAATAGCCTTGGGTCTCTTTGGGATAACCCACAAAGAAACACTTATCTGATTTAGGGGCGAGTTTATCTAAAAGTAAACGTTGTACATAAACCTCACAACCCCAAATACGTAGAAAAGACAAACTTGGAGTTTTTCCACTCCACATCTCATATGGTGTTTTTTCTACTACCTTTGATGGAGTTCTATTAAGTGTGAAAGTAGCAGTTTCGAGAGCATATCCCCAGAAGGAGATGGGAAGATCAACAAAACTCATCATAGACCGAACCATATCAAGTAGAGTTCGGTTCCTCCTTTCGGATACACCATTCAACTGAGGTGTTCCAGGTGGAGCAAGTTGTGAAAGAATTTCATAACTCTTCAAGTGATTACTAAACTCTTGGCTCAAATATTCACCACCATGATCGGATCGTAGTGCTTTAATTATTTTGCCAAGCTGGTTTTGGACTTCATTCTGGAATTCTTTGAATTTTTCAAACGATTCCGACTTATGCTTCATTAAATAGACGTATCCATATCTACTTAAATCGTCAGTAAAAGTAATGAAGTACCCAAACCCTTCCCTAGCTTTTGTGCTCATTGGTCCACACACATCAGTATGTATTAGGCCCAATAGATCACTGGCCCTTTCACCCTTTCCAGTAAAAGGTGACTTCGTCATTTTACCCATTAAACATGATTCACATACATCAAATGGCTCAAAGTCAAAGGATGTTAGAAGTCCATCTTTATGTAACTTCTGAATGCGCTTCGCGTTTATATGTCCTAAACGACAATGCCATAAGTAAGTAGGATTAGTATCGCTTGATCTATGTTTTTTGTTGTCTATGTTAAGGACATCTTTGTCTATGTCTAGGAAATATAGACCATTAGACCTTTTAGCCATGGCATAAAACATTGAATTCAAATAAACAGAGAAACAACCTTTCTCAATTGTAAATGAAAACCCTTCATTATCCAAAACAGGAATAGAAATAATGTTTTTGGTAATAGCAGGAACATAATAACAGTCATTAAGCTCTACTGTTAAACCAGAAGGCAAAGGTAGACTATAAGTCCCAACTGCAACGGCCGCAACCCTTGCACCATTTCCAACGCACAGTTCTACCTCTCCTTTAGCCAAGGTTCTACTCCTTCTTAGTCCTTGCACATTCGAAGTAATGTGAGAAACACAACCGGTATCAAATACCCAAGAAGTAGATGTTGCTAAATTAATGTGAATGACATAGATACCTGAAGAAGAAGCCCCATACTTCTTATCATTTAGATACTTCGGGCAGTTACGCCTCCAATGGCCTATTTGACCACAATGGAAGCACTTGGCATTTGCGGCCACCTTTGGCTTTGCCTTTGCCTGTGGCTTATCAGCAGTCTTAGCGGCAACTTGCTTGCCCTTGTCTTGCTTTTTCTTGCCAGCCCATTCCTTCTTAAAACCCTTCCCCTTTTGAACCATAAGAACTTCCTTCTTAGGTGCAACAGAGATGTTTTGCTCGGCAGTCATGAGCATCCCATGTAACTCAGCAAGGGTTTTCGACACCCCATTCATATTGAAGTTCAACCTAAACTGGTTGAAGCCTTCATGAAGTGAGTGTAGTATTATGTCAGTAGCCAACTCTTGGCTATAAGGAAAGCCCAACCTCTTAATTGCCTCGAAATAACCAATCATTTCGAAGACATGAGTGGCGACTGGCTTGCCTTCGACTAACGTACACTCAAGAATAGCCTTGTGAGTTTCATACCTCTCCATCCGTGCTTGTTGCTGAAACATGGTTTTCAGCTGTCGGATAATACTGTAGGCATCCAAGCTTGCAAACCTCTTTTGAAGGCTTGGTTCCATAGCCGCGAGCATAAGGCAAGTAACAATTACTGACCTTTCTGCAACGGCCTTATGGACCGCCGTTTCGGCTTCAATAGAGGTGGTTGTTAAAACCGGGATCGGGTTTCAAGAACATCCTCTCGACCTTCGGATCTAAGAACAATTCTCAGATTCCTTTCCCAATCAAGGAAGTTGTTCCTGTTCAACTTATCCTTTTCATGGATTGAACGTAAGTTAAAAGGAGAATTATTGTTGTTACCAGACATGATATCTACATAGAAGATGCAAAAGTAATAAGTATGTTTACCATTAATAGCTTTTAACAAATTTTAAACACTTTAAAATAAAAGCTATGCACTTGACCAATTTTAAATGTGTCCCTTTTGAATCAAGTGATTCTAAGATCCTATCAAACATGATTTATAAGTGGACTTTGGCCTCAACTTAAAACCAAATTTAAAAGGTAAGTAAACTCATTTACTAATTACAACAATTTGTAATTCTTAGTTGATGGGTGATTGCTAAGGTGATGAAAGTTCCCAGGTAAGGAAGTTACCCACAACGTTGGGGAAAGCCTTCCTAATCCTAGACATAACTTGTCACCCAAACACAAAAACCCAATCCTTTGCTTCAAAATCCAAAACCGTTTTGATGATTTTGTTGGGCCAAACCAAACTAAACATGCAAATTTCGAAAAATTACTCTACTTAGCCCAAGATTGGAAGTAACACCCTGCTTTGGCAGAACCTATTACTAACGATCAAGATTTTAGTAGATGTTTATTTGGAATAGCAATTACCCAATATTAGCTTTAGGGACCTAAGTAAATTATTATGTGATTTAATTACTAGTGAACTCATTGCAAAAATAAATCACATGCATAATAAAACTTAGAAAGCATTCAAAAGCAATAATTAAAATGCACAAAGTAAAATGTGATCCTAGTATGGCCCCTAACCTTAAAGACAACTCTTTAAGGTCTCCATTCTTGAATCACCATGGATCTCCATCCTTGTGCTTCATGGGATAAGATTGAATCACCATTCTTCTTATGACAACTTGAATAATCATTTTTTGGAATTTTAAACTAAAATTACAAAAATACCAACGATACACAGATCGTATTTAGATTACATAAATACATTAACGATACGCATATCGTATTTTCTATCCAAGTTTGGGCCATACTAGTCACCGCATGCAATCATAATATCATATATATAAAACATGCATTTTAATCAACTATCAAAATAAATTATTATGCTTCAACAACTTTAAAACATAATAACATCAACCAAATTTAATCTCATATTAAATTAAATGGTTAGTACCTCTAGACAAATTTCAATCATATTAGAATTTATCTCCCAAGGGCTTTAAAATATTAATCTAACAAATTTAATCAACTACTACCTCCGTCCCAGAATAGTCTGAACACTTTCCTTTTATGTTTGTCCCAAATTAGTTTGAACACTTCCATTCTTGGCATGGTCAAACCTTTAATATATTATTCTTTTTATACATCTTTGGCCCCACACTCTAACTTTTATCAATAAAAGTTACCCAACTTTCTCTCTCCTCTAATAAAAAATACCCCACCAACTCATATCACATCTACTTTTTAAATAAAATAACCTTTGATAACCACACCACAACTTATCACCTTAAACTACGTGTCCCAACAAGTGTTCAGATCTTTCTGGGACGGAGGGAGTATTAAATTTAAAGAAAAATACATAAGCACTCTAAGGTAAACATAAAATCATTGCATGACATTTAATCACAAACACTAGCATGAAAGAATTAATCAAATTATTAAAACTAACATCCTAACATAAAATTAAATACCATAAAATGAAACTCCCATCATAATTTTAATTCATTTAAGCATTAACATAGGATACCATGCATAATAACTTATTAATATGCATTAAGGGATAAACGAATTTTAAAGTTTTTATCCGTTGAAGGAGAGACGAGCCGAAGAGGCAGACCACCGCTCGCGACTCGCGACTTGGGTCGCGACTCGCGAGAAGCTCACTGCTTCCACTTTTCCGATTTTAACTCAAGCAATTTTAATCGAAATACGTATGATTTTCTTTATACATTAAAACACTCTTATGCATAACTAAATCAGACTTGGCTTCAAATTCAAGAATTCGTGCCGTGAAATTATACATAATCAAATTAAGCATAAAAACTTCAAGGCATGCAAATCATGAATCATACATATATATACATCATATCTAATTAACAACTTAACTAAAACATGAAACAATATAACAATTATATATGTATATATATATGTATTGAAAATGTATAAACAACTTTTATACTCCCACTAGATTAAAATCCAATTTTAATCATGCAAACAATATCCTCATGCTAATACCCTCCCCTAAATGAATTAAAATAAAGTAAAACATGCATCAACATGATCATATTAATCTATGCAATAGGCTAACTAATACCACTGTAGGAATTTAGATGCTTAATGCGGAAAACGAGTATCACATACTCAAACATCTAACACCAAGATCTTTGCATAAATTAACATGAATCTATAAAGAGTATAGAATATACCTCTTGATGCGTTAATTCCACTTCCACCACAAGCCTTCTAGTGGAGATCCTTTAGAACGTCAACCGCCGTTCCTCTAGTGTTGGTCCACGAACAACCCTTAGATCACCACGTATGCTAGTACGGAAGAGAGAAGAATCCTCTTGCTTTTGAGGTGTATGATGGCCAAATGAGGAGAGAGAGGAGAGCAAAGAAAATCAGATTTTCTTTACTAAAAATGATGTAATCACCTAACCTTTGTAACCACCATATGATTATATAGGGTGGTTACAAAGAGATGATTCATGAGGCTTTATTTTGCCTCATAATGTCATACATTATGAGCCTAATAAACTCATGAGTTACAACTCTTCCATCCATCTTAAAACACCGCCCAACCCGCTTCACAAATGGATTTGGGTAATATCCAAGGGTTGTCACATTGTGTGACCTCATAGGACCCAATACATATTAGTAGTTGGCCTAAATATACTAGCCCAACAAACCGCAATTAGCGTCTAGCAAAACGTTGTGGTCACCTAATATTATTGAATATATTATCTTTATAATTTGTCCATATACATTTAGTTTGTTACACTTGATCGAGGACATAGTCCTTCATGAGGCTGCTGAAAAGCCGTTGTATCCGGGTGGTACAAAGTACACCAAACTTTCCGCCGTGATAACACTGTTCAACATTAAGTCAAAAGCTGGTTGGACGGACTCTAGTTTCACATAGTTGTTGGAAGTTTTAGCTGATATGCTCCTAATGGAAATGAACTGCCAAAGTCGTACTATTATGCGAAGAAAGTGATGTGTCCTTTCTGTTTAGAGTACGAGCGGATACATGCTTGTCCTAACGATTGTGTGCTTTATCGTAATAAGTATGAGCATTTACATGAGTGTCCACGTTGTGGATTGTCGAGGTATAAGCGTAAAGGAGCTGGAGGTAGTGAAGGACCACCAGCTAAGGTGTTGTGGTATCTACCCATAATACCTAGATTTAAGCACATGTTCTCAATTAAAGGAGATGCGAAAAATTTGAGGTGGCATGCAGATCGTAGGACGAAAGACGGTTTGCTTAAGCATCCGGCTGATTCGCCTGAGTGGAAAAGTATCAATAGGGTGCATTAGGCATTTAGTAATGAGAATAGGAATTTGAGGCTTGGATTATGTACGGATGGCATGAACGCTTTTGGCAATCTGCGTACCATGCTTTTTTGTACTATGAACGATTATCCAGCTTATGGGAACTTATCTGGGTATAAGACTAGACACTAGTGGAAAAACAAGGAAGGGCTGCGGTCAAAACAGCCCTAAGGGCTGCGTTTTTGCCAGCAGCCCTTTCCATAGCAGCCTTTCAATAGATAAGAAGGGCTGCGGTTTTTAGCCGCAACCCTTCACAACGAAGGACTGCGGTTTAGGCCAAAAACGCAGCCCTTATAAGCTTGAAGGGCTGCGTTCTCGGCTTAAACCGCAGCCATTCTCTATGTGAAGGGCTGCGGTTTTAAGCCTAAACCGCAACCCTATTTAAGTGAAGGGCTGCGGTTTAGGCTTAAAACCGCAGCCCTTCACATTCAAATTTTTTAAAAAAAATAAATAAATTGCACCCTCCACCCCCCGCCCACCCCCGCCCCCAAGACCCCCCCGCACACCCCACCCAAGACACCCCCCCCACCCCCCCGCCCACCCCCGCCAGCCCCAGACACCACCCCACCCCCGCCCACCCCACCCACCCCCCACCCCCTACCCACCCCCGCACCCCCACCCCCCGCCACACCCCACCCCCGCCCCACCCCCGCCCACCCCCCCCGCACTCCCCACCCCCCCCCCGCCCCCGCCCCCCACCCCCCCCACCCCCTACCCCCACCCCCCCACCCCCTTCACTCCCCGCACCCCCACCCCCTGACCCACCCTCTCCGCCACCTCCTCCACCCATTGCCGCCAGCCACCCCCAAGACCCAACCAGCCCCATAGCCTAGCCCCATAGCCCAGCCCAATGACCCCCACCATGGCCCCCCCACCCCACCCCCACCAAAAACCTCCCTTCGACACAAAAAAAAAACCGATCAAATTGCAATAATAATATATGACAAGTTTTTGAACGTAATATAATAATTAACTTTAAATATGTATATATTTAATAATGTGAAAAATGTACATAGAATTAATACAAACTAGTAGATGTATCATAAGCAATCATCGCAAATGTGGGACGCCAACTTATCCCGAACTTCATGTAATTCCTCTGTGGTGAAGGCCCTCAAACATGGTGTGTTATTCATATAAACCTTGCAAAACAACCAAGGAATAAACACATAATATAAGAACTCAATCATTTACGTACCGTAGTTAGTAGTTCTAAAAATGACATATACCTTCCCGAAATTCAATCAAAAACAAATGCAAGCCTAAAACTCTACACACTAGTTCTATTATACCTTATATTATCATATTGAAAAAGAAAATGGAGTTAAATGAAGGGATAAGTACGAATTAGATGCGAAAAGGCAAAAATTGGCCTAAAATGCCCTTTTCGTTCCCAAAATTCAACCTACAACAATTGCAAACCTAAAAATCTACACAATAGTTACATTATGCCTCATATTATCATGTTAAAAATGAATTTGGGGTTAAATGACTCGATAAATAAATACGATTTGGAAGCGTAAAAGGCAAAAATAGGCCTAGAAATGACATTTTCGTTCCCAAATATATGCATGTGCTACTTTGGTTTCTAAACCAATTAATACCTATTACCAATCGATCTAATCTAAACTAACATATACTAATAAGTTACATACCTTTTGAAGATCATCGGCGTTAGTGCACTGGTTGACGATATCAAACATGTACCTCAGCACGTAATAGCCACATGCAAGTCCATCTTCTTGTTGCGGACACTAAATTTGCACCAAAGGATGCATCCAATGACATTCATGTTAATTAGATGTGTAGTATGTGGCTAGAAGTGTTTCTATATAAGGACAAATAAATTAGTCATGTTACCTCGACTTATATCCAAACAGGAGCTTTTGGTGCTCGAAGTCCTGTTGCACTAATATGCTTCATCACACTACATCAACAACATTATTATAAGATTAGATGTACTAACTCTTTATATATTTAAAGATGATGAATAATGTGTAATATTAATAAGTGCGCATATATTGAGTTTCGATTAGGCTACCCATTTAACAATGATTTGATTAGTAAGGTCCGTGGTGGTTGTCGACGCAAAGAATCAAAGTGGTAGACTTCGTTACGTGACAAACATATCGCAAGCAGTGTCCAATGAGCCCTACAACAAGAAAATATAGTTATTATTAATCATAGAACAATTAATAGGTCAATTTAGGTATCAAATAATAAAAGTAAAGCGAGTTTAACAAGCATACTTTTCAATATAAGGAGCAAGAATGATATGATGATATCCAAAACGAGATGATGCTTTGAAACTCATGTCGAGATACTCTTTCACTTCGGCTTTGTTTTGTAAGCAATTGTCATCTCATATTATGTTTGGACATAACCAACCAAACATTGCACTAGATGTTGCAAGCAATTCATTGTATAATAACCTGAGAAATTATGTTGATTATATTAAAAGTAAACCAACAATTACTTATTATGGATTTGAAAACTACTTAAGGCATATATATGTATATGTATATTTAATTTTTATACTTATGTATTACCTCATGAATGTTGGTTTCATGGAAACATTCAACTCTACCCCACATAAGAATTCTTTAATATCAACCTTTGAAATGAATGTCGATGAGTCCTCAAGGTAGTGGAATTGTTGCTCCCCCAAAGCAACCTCAATTGTGCTTTCATCGGGTAAATCGCTAGCGCACCCATGTAACCAAAAGCATGGCGTAGTAAGGCTCCGCACCACCTCTGGATCGATAATAAGTGGATTTTTTTGTCTTAGAAACATTTCCCGTCACCACATTTCGTTCACCTTCATCACGTAAACTTGCTTTCTTATAAGGTGAACATGCCTTCTTTCCCTTCCTGGCATGTGAGTCGGCCTTCCCCCAAACCTAGTATTTAGTTAAAAGTAAAGATATTACTGACTATCATAGGAACTATAAAAGAAAACACGCATATATATATATGAATGTTAATCATTGTACCTCATCTGAAAACTGCACCAATGCACGCGGCCACAGAACATAACTGCCAAGGGCATCATTTAGTAGCTTGTAGACCAACTTCGGCTTCCGGCGGCGGAAGAGGTAATTTTTCGAAACCTGACACAATTTCATTGAGGGTGACCACATAGTGATTATGATCCACTAACTGGTTATTCAATCGTACTCGGTCACTAGGGGGTTGTGCATGGCCATGAGCTACGAGGATGAAACTATCATAACCATCTCCTCGAGCTAATAGTTCACATGGTGTCTCTTCCTGTAAAAAAAAAACTCTATTTATAGTTAGTCTATGAAACAACATATATATAGTAAGAATTTAATGCATTTAAGAACGTAACAATAGTTGTTTAACAAAGCAAAGGGATTAAGTGATTACCTTCAACTTGGGTCCTACAGGTGGATCAGGCTGGCTAGGTGTAGTATCACTACCCTTCTTGAATGCAGCAAAAGTCGGTAAACCCATTTGCTCCAAAATGGCGTTGAAGTTATGGGCCATCTCCTCCCTTAGGTCCTCCCGAATTGCAGCTTTCATAGCCTCCACATCTACTAACGCTGCCGAATTCACACTACTTACACTTGATTTTGTCGCTGTAGTGTATTGATCACCATATACCTTTCTCAAACCGAGGCGAACACCTCCTACGCCCCTCACGCGTCCACTGTGGTCCGGTCCTAAAGTTTCGTGCAATGCATCAATGTGTCCTTTAGGAGTGAACTCACCAGTTGCCTCTTTTTCCTTCAAGCCAATCTACATAAGTATAAGAGAGAAATGCTTGTGAGCGCAAAAGTTATATTATATATACCTTATATAACCATATAATCTGTACTTACAATGGCATTGGCTATCTGTTGTGTTCCGGGGTCAGGCAAGACTCTTTTTCCCTTTGCATCAACCCCATGCATCGAACACCACCAATCGAGGACTCTATCTGGTTGCCGAGGCTGTGCAACTGTCGTCATTGAGCCACTCCCCGTTGCCGTTGTCGACCTTATTCTGGAGTAATGGCTGAACATCCACTTCTCTCTCGCCTCATTGTACGAATGAGCACCCAAATGATGATAATACTTCCTAGCTTTTGCACTCGAGCTACTTTTCTCACGACTTGCCTAAAACACACAATTATAAACAAAGGTTAGCTACGTACGGTGCTATACAATAATACTGGATCTAAGTTTATTAAATCGTAATAAAATATTCTTACAATAGCTTGTGGGGTTGTTTTCTTGGCAACAAATGCTTCCCACTCTTTAGGTTTGATAGTTTTCCATATTTGAAATGGTAATTTGGATGGTGCAGATGATGTTTTCGGTGAAGCCTCAGGATCGACTTGTGTTTCTCCGCCGTAGATGCTCTTCTTCTTTGTACCTACTACTTTCCTCCGCTTAGTGATCCACCCAGACACTAACTTAGCCTTGAAATCTCTGAATCTCTGGGCAACCGCGGATAGAAATACATTCTTCTTGGCTTCATCATCTTCGATATTGAATTGATTCTAGAAAAAACGCAGTTCACAAATTAGTTTTCGCAAATGTTGTAATTTATATGCTATAAGTAATATTACACATATATTTAACTAAATAATTAAGAAACTAAACGTTATTGTACTTGAAGCTTACCATGGTATCTTCCCATAGACACCGCTTTAATCCCTCGGGCACCTCTTTCCATGAGTGCAAAATGGAGAGTTGATGCATGCAAATGCCAACTTGCATGCCATACTTTTGACGCCACTTTCCACAAGGTTGACCTATGTTATCGTACTCCAAAGTCATATTTGTGTGTTTCCCTAGTGACTTTGTAGGTCCCCTTCCTTTTCTCTTTTTCGTCGCCAATGACTTCCTAGGCATTTGTTCATTTATCTCTTCACGGCGAAATCGAGACAATTTACCCCGTTCCTTTCTCGCATCGAAAGACTCATCCTCGGTAGTGTGTTCAACACCACTTGTGGTGTTATCCGTATGCACATCCGTCATCTCCCTGAAATTGTACAAATAATGCATTAATATAACAAAAAATTAAAATTAACATTGCCACTAAGGGGGGTGGGGTGTGGGGAGGGGGTTACGTGTGCAAGGGGCAGCGGTGCGGGGGAGGGGATGGGGGGGGAGGGGGAGTGCAGGGGGGGGGGGGGGGGAGGGACTGTGCAGTGGGGGGGGGGAGGGGGAGGGGCGTGCGGTGGGGGGGAGGGGAGGGGCAGCAGGGGGAGGAGAGGGGGTTGTGCGGTGGGGGGGGAGGAGAGGGTGTGCGGTGGGGGGGGAAGGGGCGAGGGGGGGAGGGGAGGGGCAGCGGGGGGGAGGGGAGAGGGCTGTGCGGTGGGGGGGAGGGAGTGGAGGGGCTGTGTAGGGGGGGGAGGGGAGGGGGCGTGCGGTGGGGGGGGGAGGGGGGGGGGGGTGCGGTAGGAGGGGGAGGGGCGTGCGCAGGGGGGGAGGGAGGGGTTGTGCGGTGGGGGGGAAGGGGAGGGGCAGCGGTGGGGGGGGAGGAGAGGGGCTGTGCAGTGGAGGGGGAGGGGAGGGGTGTGCAGGTGGGGGGGGGGGGGGGGTGCGGGTGGGGAGGGGAGGGGCGAAGGGGGGGAGGGGCTGTGCAAAGGGGGGGGGAGGGGGGGGCAAGGGGGGGGGGGGAGGGGAGGGCCTATGTAGTGAGGGAGGGGAGGGGCGTGCGGTGGGGGGGGGGGGGGGGTGTGCAGTGGGGGGGGGAGGGAGGGGCGTGCGGTGGGGGGGAGGGGAGGATTTGGAAGCGAAAAGGCTAAAATAGGCCTAAAATGCCCTTTTCGTTCCCAAAATTTAACCTACAACAATTGCAAACCTAAAAATCTACATAATAGTTACATTATACCTCATATAATCATGTTCAAAAAGAATTTGGGGTTAAATGACTCGATAAGTACGAATTGGACGCGAAAAGGCAAAATTTGGCCTAAAATGACCTTTTCGTTCCCGAAATGCAACCAATAACAAATGCAAGCCTAAAAATCTACACAATAGTTACATTATATCTCATATAATCATGTTCAAAAAGAATTTTGGGTTAAATGACTCGATAAGTACGATTTGGAAGTGAAAAGGCTAAAATAGGCCTAAAATGCCCTTTTCGTTCCCAAAATTCAACCTACAACAATTGCAAACCTAAAAATCTACATAATAGTTACACTATATCTCATATAATCATGTTCAAAATAATTTGGGGTTAAATGACTCGGTAAGTACGATTCGGAAGCGAAAAGGCTAAAATAGGCCTAAAATGCCCTTTTCGTTCCCAAAATTCAACCTACAACAATTGTAAACCTAAAAATCTACACAATAGTTATATTATACCTCATATAATCATGTTCAAAAAGAATCTGGGGTTAAATGTAGTGAGGGAGGGGAGGGGGCTGTGCGGTTGGGGGGGGGGGAGGGAGGGTGTGCAGTGGGGGGGGGGGAGGGGCGTGTGGGGGGGGGGGGGAGGATTTGGAAGCGAAAAGGCTAAAATAGGCCTAAAATGCCCTTTTCGTTCCCAAAATTTAACCTACAACAATTGCAAACCTAAAAATCTACACAATTGTTACATTATACCTCATATAATCATGTTCAAAAAGAATTTGGGGTTAAATGACTCGATAAGTACGAATTGGACGCGAAAAGGCAAAATTTGGCCTAAAATGACCTTTTCGTTCCTGAAATGCAACCAATAACAAATGCAAGCCTAAAAATCTACACAATAGTTACATTATATCTCATATAATCATGTTCAAAAAGAATTTGGGGTTAAATGACTTGATAAGTACGATTTGGAAGCGAAAAGGCTAAAATAGGCCTAAAATGCCCTTTTCGTTCCCAAAATTCAACCTACAACAATTGCAAACCTAAAAATCTACACAATAGTTACACTATATCTCATATAATCATGTTCAAAATAATTTGGGGTTAAATGACTCGGTAAGTACGATTCGGAAGCGAAAAGACTAAAATAGGCCTAAAATGCCCTTTTCGTTCCCAAAATTCAACCTACAACAATTGCAAACCTAAAAATCTACACAATAGTTACATTACACCTCATATAATCATGTTCAAAAAGAATCTGGGGTTAAATGACTCGATAAGTACGAATTGGACCCGAAAAGGCAAAATTTGGCCTAAAATGACCTTTTCGTTCCCGAAATGTAACCAAGAACAAATGCAACCAAGAACAAATGCAAGCCTAAAAATTTACACAATAGTTACATTTTATCTCATATAATCATGTTCAAAAAGAATTTGGGGTTAAATGACTCGATAAGTACGATTTGGAAGCGAAATGGCTAAAATAGGCCTAAAATGCCCTTTTCGTTCCCAAAATTTAACCTACAACAATTGCAAACCTTAAAATCTACACAATAGTTACATTATACCTCATGTAATCATGTTCAAAAAGAATTTGGGGTTAAATGACTCGATAAGTACGAATTGGACGCGAAAAGGCAAAATTTGGCCTAAAATGACCCTTTCGTTCCCGAAATGCAACCAAGAACAAATGCAAGCCTAAAAATCTACACAATAGTTACATTATATCTCATATAATCATGTTCAAAAAGAATTTGGGGTTAAATGACTCTATAAGTACGATTCGGAAGCGAAAAGGCTAAATTAGGCCTAAAATGACCCGAGAATCAGGTCACATGGCAATGGAATGCCCATCAGCTGGTAGCGGCGGAGCTAGTGAGAAGTGTTACAAATGTGGAGAGCATTCCATTGACATGTGACCTCACTCTCCACATTTGTAACACAGTCCCACCACCACCGCCACCACTGCCCCCACTGCACTCCCTCATTGCCATGTAGGCGTAAAATGACCTTTAATTTTCGTTTCCGAAGCCTAAAAATCTACATAGTTACATTATAAAACAAAAAAGAAAATGAAAGAAAATAGTGATACCAAACATGTGTTACAACTTACAACAATGCCTTCACAACAATGCCTCACCCACCCCTATCCACCCTCGCCCACCCCCTCCAAAGATCCCCCCTGCCCCCCCCACCCCATGCCCAGCCTCCCCCCAGCCTCCCCCACCCCATGCCCACCCTCCCCCCCACCCCATCCCCACCCTCCCCAGCCATCCCCCACCCCCTTTCCAAGCATCCCCCCGCCCTCCCCCACCCCATACCCAGCCTCCCCACCCCTCCCCCACCCCCTTTCCAAAGATCCCCTGCCGTCCCCCACCCCATGCCCAGCCTCCCCAGCCCTCCCCCCACCCCATGCCCACCCTCCCCAGCCATCCCCCACCCCCTTTCGAGCATCCCCCGCCCTCCCCCACCCCATGCCCAGCCTCCCCCCCTCCCCTACCCCCTTTCCAAAGATCCCCCGCCCTCCCCCACCCCATGCCCAGCCTCCCCAGCCCCCTACCCCCTTTCCAACATCCCCCGCTCTCCCCCACCCCATGCCCAGCCTCCCCGACCATCCCCCATCCCCTCGCCCAAGACCCCCCACCCCCTACCCACCCTCCACAAGCCCTCCCCCACCCCCTACAATCACATTTTACAACACAAAATAGAAGAGAAATTAAATAAAACAAAGAGGAGAGAGAGTGAGAGGGGAATTACCGACAATGCAGTAGTGGTGGTGGTGGTGGCGTCAAGGCGCACTGAGAGAAGAGAAGAAGAAGGAGCTCAGACAACGCTGAGAGAAGAGAAGAAGAAGTGTGCACCGGCGATGGGACGGCGCTTCGGCGATGTGTCGGTGCTCCGGTGATGGCCGTTAGGGCAATGCGAGTTAGTGTGAGGGAGAGGAGTTAGTGTGCGAGTGAGTGTGAGGGAGAGGGGTGAGCTGAGTGTGCGAGAGGGAAATTTGCGAGTGAGTGCTACGGTGTGTTGCGCGCAAAACTCACAGGTTGAAATGGGCGGGATAGGAAGGGTTGCGCTTATCCTAGAAAACGCAGCCCTTCGTGTATGAAGGGCTGCGGTTTCTAGGCTAACCGCAGCCCGTCATACTGCATGAAGGGCTGCAGTTTTAAGTCTAACCGCGGCCCTTCACCAAAAGGGTTGCGGTTTCCTTGGAAACCGCAGCCCTTCTTGCGCAGCCCTTCCTTGTTTTTTCCCTTAGTGAGAGGAAAACAACCCTGCCCGATTTGTGTAGATGACATGAAGTCTACACACCTTAAGGGCTGTAAACATGTGTATATGCGCACACGAAGGCTCCTCAGACGCGACCATCCCTATCGGTTTCAGAAGAAGGCATTCGATAGGACGGTTGAAGAAGAAGTTGCTCATAGACCATTAACTGAAGTTTATAATCAGGTGAAGGGCATTGAAATAATCTTTGGTAAACCTGCTAGTGAGGTTCATCGACCTACAGGATTATGGAAAAATGAGTCCATTTTTTGGAAACTCCCATATTGGAAAGATCTAAAGGTCAGACATTGTTTGGATGTCATGCACATAGAGAAGAATGTTTGTGAAGCTATTCTTGCGACACTTATGAATATTCCGGGCAAGACAAAAGATGTTAAGGCGTCACGACTTTACTTGGAAAAACAGGGGCTTCGACCAGAGTTGTGGGCTCATAAAAGGGACGGAAGGAAGAAGAAAGTAGTGGAGGAAAGGATTGATGATGAAACTCAGAAAAGTAAAAAGAAGGTGGAGGATTCGGAGAAGAATTATTTGCCACCAGCTTGCTGCACGATGTCGCGTGCCGAGAAACGGGTTTTTTGCGAGTCATTGTATGGCATTAAGGTCCCAACTGGCTACTCATCGAATATGAAGCGATTTGTTACCTTAAATGGTGTGTTGAAGTTATCGAGTCTGGAATCTCATGATTGTCATGTCATGATGCAAGTATTCTTACCGATTGCAATTCGTGGGATACTTCCAAAGCATGTGAGGCACACCATTACAAAACTTTGTTCATTTTTCCATACAATATGCAGCAAAGTCCTAGAACCGTCGACCCTCGATTCCTTGCAGGCTAGAGTAGTTGAAACTCTATGCAAATTTGAGATGTTTTCCCCCCCGCATTCTTTGACATTATAGTCCATCTCATTGTCCATATAGTTCTAGAAATTAAGCTGTGTGGTCCAGTGTTTTTGAGGTGGTGCTATCCTTTTGAGGGATATATGGGCACTTTGAAGGATAAAGTTCAGAATCCTGCACAACCAGAAGGTAGTATAATTCAAGGGATTGTGGGTGAAGAGATCAGTAATTTTGTGGCTGAGTATTTTGCTAGTGTTAATCCTGTTGGACTTCCGACATCCCGACACGAGGGCAGACTTCAGGGCAAGTGTACAATTGGTTCAAAATTGATCACACCTTCCGTAGAAAATCGTAAACAAGCTCACTTATTTGTATTGCATCACGTGGCGGCTGTCCATCCTTATTTAAAAGAACATATGGAGGAATTATGTGTTAGCAATCCTGGAAAAGGAGTTAGGCATTGACACAAATGCATAACAAGACTTTCATTGATTGGTTTCATAAACGAGTAGTGAATGATTTCGATGAAAGTGTTCCTGAAACAGTCAAGTGGTTACCATTTGGTCCTCGTGAAGCTGTACGCTATTATGAGGGTTATGATATTAATGGGTATACGTTTTGGACTGAACGTCAAGATCCGAAGTCAACATCGCAACAAAATAGTGGTGTTTCACTTGTGGCGTCATCTACACAATACGCAAGCTCGAAGGATAAGTCACCTGTACATGTTGAAAGCAATTATTATGGGCGAATACAAGAAATATGGGAGCTGGACTACTGTACTTTAAATGTTTGCCTCTTGTGTTGCAAGTGGGTTGACGATAATCGACGTTGCGTAAGAAAAGATGATCCTTGCAGATTCACTCTTGTTGACCTTAGTCGTCTACGTGAAACTGAGGAGCCATTTGTAATTGCATCACAAGTTAAGCAAGTATTTTTTGTATCTAATCCTGCTGATAATAAGTGGTCAATTGTTGTACCTGGTAAAAGGAGTATCCTCGGTATTGGTGATGTTGATAATTAGGAAGAATATGATGCATTTGAGGACCTCCCCCCTTTTACCTATCCTGAAAATAGTGTGGAAGATGATGTGAATATGTCGGAGAACTATATGCATGTAGATCACACGGAAGGGATGCACGTACTTGAAGATCCTAAGAAACGGCGGAAGGTCAATAAATCATGAGACATAAACTCAGGTCTGTGTAATTTCTCCAATTCGTAACTATTGTGCAGATTTTTAGGCTTGCATTTGTTGTTGGTTGCATTTCGGGAACGAAAAGGTCATTTTAGGCCTATTTTTGCCTTTTCGCTTCCAAATTGTACTTATCGAGTCATTTAACCCCAAATTCTTTTTTAACATGATTATATGAGGTATAATGTAACTATTGTGTAGAGTTTTAGGCTTGCATTTATTGTTGGTTGCATTTCGAAAACGAAAATGTCATTTTAGGCCTATTTTTGCCTTTTCGCTTCCAAATCGTACTTATCGAGTCATTTAACCCCAAATTCATATTGAACATGATTATATGAGGTATAATGTAACTATTTTGTAGATTTTTAGGCTTGCATTTATTGCTGGTTGCATTTCGGGAACGAAAAGTGTCATTTTTGGCCTATTTTTGTCTTATCGCGTCCAATTCGTACTCATCTAGTCATTTAACACCAAGTTCATTTTGAACATGATAATATGAGGTATAATGTAACTATTGTGTAGATTCTTAGGCTTGCATTTGTTGTTGGTTGAATTTCGGAAACGTAAATGTGATTTTAGGCCTTTTTTTGACTTTTCGCGTCCAATTCCTGTTTCTCGAGTCATTTAACTCCAAATTCTTTTTGAATATGATAATATGAGGTATAATATAACTACTATGTAGAGTTTTAGGCTTGCATTTGTTTTTGATTGAATTTTGGGAACGTATATGTCATTTTTAGAACTACTAACTACGGTAAATAATTGAATTCTTATATTATGTGTTTATTCCTTGGTTGTTTTGCAAGGTTTATATGAATAACACACCAAGTTTGAGGGCCTTCACCATAGACGAATTACATGAAGTTCGGGATAAGTTGGCGTCCCACATTTGTGATGATTGTTATGATACATTTTGGTGGAATTCGTGATATAATTAGCTAGATCTACTAGTTGGTATCAATTCTATGTACACTTTTTACAATATTAAATATATATATGTTAATTATTACGTTAAAAAACCTGTCATATATTATTCCAGTTAAGAAGGGCTGCGTTTTTGGCCTGAACCGCAGCCCTTCTTTTCTATTGAAGGGATGCTACGGAAAGGGCTGCTAGCCAAAACCGCAACCCTTCCTTATTTTTCCACTAGTGATAGCTTTCCTTGGTTCAAAAGATATGTCAAACATGTTCAATTTAACAGCCCACTTCAGCATTCGTCCAGCGGCTTTCATCTTTTGTAAGACTTGTTTCAGAGGTTGGTCAGCGTAGACTAGTATACTGTGAGCCAAGAAGTAAGGCCTCAATTTCCTGCTGGCCATGACAAGTGCCAATCCAAACTTCTCGACTGGCGTGTATCTACACTCCGCGTTCTTGAGCACATGACTCACAAAGTATATTGGGATATGCACTAAATCTCTCTTAACCAGTAAAACAACACTTACGGCCTGAGGGGACACGGTCAAGTACACGAACACTTTTTCCCCCTCGGCTGGACTGACCAACCTAGGTAGCTGACGAAGGTGATTTTTGACTTGCTGAAGTGCTTGTTCAGCTTCTGTTGTCCATTCAAACTTGGCTTTCTTCTTGATAGTAGCAAAAAAATGACGACACTTGTCTCCGGACTTAGACAAGAAATGTCCAAGGGCAGCTAAACAACCCGTCAGGCGCTAAACTTTCTTTATCTTGGACGGGGACCTCATGTCTAGAATAGCTTGGATTTTCTCAAGATTGCCTTCTATGCCCTTCTGATCCACTAAGAAGCCTAAGAACTTCCCCGCCAAAACACCATAGACACATTTTTAGGGGTTCAATTTTAGCTTGTACTTCCTCAGAGTTTCAAAGGTTTCTCTCAAATCACCAACATGGTTGCCCTCTTGCTGACTTTTGACAATCATGTCATCTATATATGCTTCCATGTTCCTCCCAAATTGTGGCTGGAAGACCGTGTTGATCAGTGTTTGGAAAGTGGTTGGAGCATTTCTAAGGCAAAAAGGCATCCTCAGCCAACCATACAGTCCATTCTCCGTGATGAAGGACGTCTTGTCTTGGTCCTCCGGCCACATGGGTATTTGGCGAAATCCTGAATAAGCATCCATAACGCTTAACAAAGCATGACCAGTCGTGGAGTCTACCAACCGATCTAACATAGGCAAAGGGAAGTTGTCTTTAGGACATGCCTTGTTGAGATCAGTGTAGTCCACACATATTCTCCATGTGCCATTGGGCTTTGGTACCATGACCACATTAGTAATCCAGTCTGGGTAGTACGTTTCTCTGATAAAGCGTGATTCCAACAACTTCTGAACTTCTTGGTCGACCGCCTGGTTCCTGGCCGGTCCCAAGTGCCTTTTCTTTTGACGAACAAGTTTTGAGCTAAGATCAACATTTAGCCGGTGGACGGCTATCTCTGCATCAATTCCAGGCATTTCTTCAACACAATAAGCAAACACGTCTTGAAATTTTTTGAGCAGGTTGATCAAAATGCCCTCAACCGAGGGGAGAGAGAAGATCCAATCTTCAATGTTCTTTCTGGACAAGCCTTATCCAAACACACATCTTCTGGAGCTTCTACAAGCTCTGGACGTTCAAGTGCCACGCCCATAATGGCCATCACTTCTCCAAACGAGGGTGGCTCTTCCTTGACGGGCACATACATCCTTTTCTTGCTGGGAAGGTTTTCATACGTTTTCCTTGAGGGAATAACCTGCGTATGAGGAATTTCAATTGTCATTCTCATAGAAGCCACTTGGTCCTTCACAATCTCGGACGCCTTCCCTTCGCCAGCAACCTTCGTATGGTCTTGTTTATCTGCTTTCCATGATGATGGTTTCAAAGTAGTTAGGTAACACTCCCTAGCCGTCTGCTGGTCTCCATACAAGGAGTCAATTTGACCATGATCACATTCAAACTTCATAAGCATTAAGTGAGTCACTATCACCTCCTAAACATGATTCAGAGTTGGTCGTCCAAGAATGACATTATAAGCCGTCAAATCTCAGACAACCAAGAACTTGATGAACAAAGTCCGTGAGGCGTCCTTGTTCCCAACTCGAATGGGCAGCGTGACCGTCCGCATAGGATGAATGATAACTCCCCCAAACCCAATGATTGGGTAGTGGATGGGAACCAAGTTCTTCTCATCAAATCTTAGTCTAGATAAACAGTCGGCACTGATGATGTCCGTGGAACATCCAGTGTCAATTAGAATCGTTCTTACTCTCAGGTTAGCTATGTTCATCTCCACAACCAAGGGATCATCATGGGGGGTTCTTAACTTCCCCGGATCGTGCTCACTGACGACTATCATGGGAAAGGGCTCAGCCTTTTTCTAATCTGTCAACAAAATTAGGCCGAGCTCCCTAAGATAGTTCTTATGCCCCATGTTGGTTGGTCCTCTAGCAGCAAATCCTCCCTAGATAATAAGGACAACATCCTCGTCAGTGCTTTCACTTTCTTTTCTCTTACTTTGACGATCATCTCTCTTCTGAAACTTCTTTCCCCCTTGGGGTAAGTATGAGTTCATCTTTCCTTTTCGAGCTAGATCCTCAAATGCCCTCTTAAGGTGCTAACATTCATTGGTCTTATCCCTGTTCTTGTAAGGGGTCTTCATTTCAACCGGAGCCTTTAGCTCATATTGATCCTTTCTCTCCATAAGAATGGTGTATTGATCCTTGCTAAATTCAATGGGATTAGCCGAAGATTCAGACTCTTTCCTCTTGCCTCTTCTGGACGAAGTGGTTGTGGAGGTTATAGCCCAAGTCTCAGCCTTCTTGGGGTTGCTCTTCTTTGGCTGAGCTACCTCTTCAGGCTTCTTGGACTCGGGGTGTTTTGCCTCAGCACATACTTCTATGGCGTGTATAAATGCTTCGGCTTCTTTTAAGGCTTCGGCAAGAGTGGTGATTTTATTCTTCACAAGATCATACTTAAAACTTCCTGGCCTCAATCCTCTGATGAAGGCGTCAAAGGCCACCCCAACGTTGAGGTCGTGAATTTGAAGGGCTTCTAGATTGAATCTGTTAACAAAACTTCTAAGGGCTTCTTTTGGTCCTTGGACGACCTTGCCCAAGTGCATGCTTGTTTTCTGCTCTTGCTGATTGGCAACAAAGTGACTAGTAAACAAGAAGCTGAGTTTAGTGAAATTGTTGCCTGAATTGGGGGGAAGATTGTTAAACCACTTTTGAGCTACTCCCTTCAGAGTAGCCGGGAAATTCTTACACCAAGTAGCTTCATCTACTCCTTGGACGTACATTTGATGTTTGTAAGCGGATAGGTGATCGTCTGGATCGGTTGTTCCATCGAAAGGCTCTATGGTAAGGAGTTTTACCTTTGGGAATGGGGGAGCCTCCATGATCTTGGCCGAGAATGGGGTTGGCCAGTTAATCCGGAGGGCTCCCAGCTGTCCCTCAATGGGTATGAACTCCTTACGATACTCTTTCAGCACGGGATTAGATGAAGTGTTTGTAGGAGCTGGACGCCTATAAACCATTGGTTGAACCACCGTTTTCTCTTGTCATCGATGAACAAGAGAAGGGCCCAGACTTCTTCCTTCTGTTCTAGATGGTATCCTCAAAGGAGGGTCTCTCAAGTACGGTGTGGACCCAGTGGTCGACCGTTGTAATGCAGCAGCTTTCTTTGCCTCTAGGTAATCCCTAGCGAATGTTTCCATTCGATGCCCATTTGGACGAACATTATCCTGGGTCCTAACCACCAGGTTCCTGTCCATCTTCCTTCGCTGCTCGCTGCCTCTAGCTGCTTTTCTCTAGCTGCTCTCCTAGAGGGTTCCTGACAAACAGGTCGACTTGGGCCTGGACGATTCTCTTGAGAACGCCCCGTAAGAGGAGCTGGATTGTTAGCGGCTGGCTCCGGATTAATTTGGAAAAACATCATGCTGTTCTTGATATGTTCCTAGATGACTGCTGCCATCTTAGTCTGAAAGTCATTCAAGACGTTTTGTAGATGGGCAACAGTCACTTGACGTTCATGATTCTCCTGAATAACAGGTTGTTGGTTTTGTCCAGGGACATTGATGATGGACGGAGGTCTATCCCTTCCTCGAGGCAATCTCTGGTGATCTACTGTATCTTCAACATTAATCTGAAAACTTCGATTCCTAGCCACATTGGACGATTGACAGTCAGTCATCCTTGCGTCTCCCCACAGACGGCGCCAAATGTTTAGTATGCTTGTCTTGCAAGTAAACAATTTTCCCAAGATGTTCTTCAATTGGAAACTTGTGCAACGATGCCTGAATCTGGTGAACCCGAACCTGAGCTCCGTTCCCAAACCTGCAAAAAAAAGGACCCACCCTGGAGGTTTGGGTGGTGGTTCCCCCTCCGAAGCTTAAGTCAGGATTCAGGAGTTTGAAGGAAAAAATAGAGATAGAGCGCGAAAGTGAGTGAGTATTTCCACAGAGTAAGTTTACACTGTTTGCATTGAATTACCTTTCTCCTGATTTATGGTACCCTAGAATAAGGGCACCTGATTGGCTAGGCAATCAAATCACGACACTTGGCAGGCTATGGTTGGAGATGGATCATCAACCAATCACCTTCAGCCATTTTAGGGATTTGGGCTTTGACTAACCTTTGGGCCAGAAAGTGAGCCTTTTTCTCCCGTCTAAGCAAAACCCAATGGTTAAACCATTTTTATGTATTTCTTCTGATGGGACACGTGTATGGTCCTGATGGATCCATGTGTCTCGAGTAGAGTCGTTGATATTTTAGGCTACAACATGACCGATACCCTAGATATTTTGAAACAAACAACCTACTAAATCTAAGGGTTTGACTTTCCATTCACCTCATTTCCCTTTATTAACCCTTTCCCTTTCCCCTTGGTGAACCAAACTCCCCCCTTAGTAATTGTTGGGATGTCTGATGACATATTGCTTCATTCTGATGATGACGAGCCTCTTTATTGCTCTTCAAAAGAGCTAAACTAGTTATCATTTAGACCACCAGGTTACTTGTCTTCTAGGGATAATAAGCATGTCATTATGTTTCCATTATGATATTTCTCGTTATATACTCAACCTAACTGATTTGGCGTTGTTCTCGCATATTTTCTCATTTCTAAACGACACATTGACAACCCATTTACTTGGAGTTGCTTTTCTATATAATGTCATTTTTGTAAATGGCTCATTGAAGACCGTTTGACTTGTCAATGGTGAATAGGTTAGGCTTGTAGGTCACACGAATAAATATTATTATTTGAAACTCATGCATGGGAAGGGGTTTTCTTTTGATTAGTTTCATATGCGGATGATTACTAATTATTATGATTTATGTTTTGAGATAGATTTATGAGTGCGTCTTGGGTGTAATATGTTACACCAAAACTTATTGTGTAACATGTATAATCACACAAACTCCAATAAGAATGACATGAACTATACAAATAATGACATGAAACTTGTCATTATATCATTTAATTATTTCATGTCATTTCAGTTCTTTTTACAAAAGAAGTGGTGGTTTTGAGTTGTTACACCATAAATTATGGTGTAACAGTTACACCCAAAAATTTGTGTAGATTTAAGGATTTTGGTGATGTTGATTCTAAACATTTGGGATTATTTTGGAAATGAGTCTTAAATGATTCACGATTTGTAATATTAGTAAAGATATACTTTTTTTCCGTGGCTTACAAACTTTCAATTAGTTATAATAATTTATATTTTTGAATAGAGCTTGTGTTTCATCGCATAAACACTCCCGTTATTCGATATATTTGAATTTAAGAGGTTTTGCAATGTAGAATTTTGTATGACATTTTGGGTGTTTGAATGTCATACATTTTTCCTCGTGAAATATTAGTATTGTGATGAACAAGCCAAGTACTTGAAAAACATCTTAAACTTAAAGTTGTGATATAAAAAATAAAGCTAACTTGATAAAAATATTTTTAAGTAGTTAAGTTAAGAGAATGAAATCAAAATACTCTCTTGTTAACATCAAAATAAGTTGCACATGTAAAGATTCATGTAATCTTTTATTTATTATTATTTTTTTAATAAGGAAAAGAACCTAGATTAGCCCCTCGGATAGGTTCAACCTAAAACATCCTTTCGGATGATGGAAAGAAATTGGAGATCAGGAAGTTCAAACCAGTGGTGAAGAGAACGACACGAGTGAAGTCGTTGAGCCAGAAAATCTGCCGCAAAATTGGCCTCCCTGAAACAATGAGAAATAGACACATTCCCAAGATTAAGACGATCGGTATCTGCATAATGAATAAGATTCTCAATTTCCCAAGGACTTTCCAGATTTTCCTAAGGGAATTTATAACAACCAAATTATCACCTTCAACACAAACATTCTTGAGGCCAAAGGTAGAAGCAGCACGAACACTTTCGCACGTACCCCAAGCTTCAGCAAGAAGAATAGAAGACTTGTTGTGGAGAGCACGGGCACCCATCACAACAATACTACCCTTCCAATCCCTGATAATAAAGCTGCAAGAGGCACTTCCATCACTCAACTTGGAACCGTCAAAATCAATTTTATAGCAATCCTTAGAAGGCTTAACCCACCAAACATTCTTAGGGATTGGCGAGCTCCTAATCGTAGGCTTGAGAGCGCCAAGACTGATCAGCTTATCAATAACATTGTTTACACTTTTGGCTAACCCCCAATCTCTACTAAAGGACTTAATAAGAGCAACAACTTTGAAGCAAGACACAGCTTCATTCTGGAAAATAACTTTTTCCCCGCAAACCAAACATGCCACCAGATAATGGCTAGATTACAGATAGTTTCCACATTAAAGCTATCCTGCAGGGACGAGAAAATCCCATCCATACTTCTATCATTCCCTACACAAGGGATTTCAGGCATATTACCCAACTGCGACAGAGAATAAGCCACATCATGGGTGAAGAGACATTCAAACAAAAGGTGAAAATAATCTTCTTTATGGCGACCACAGAAAACACAATCCTGAGGCATGAAAACATGAGACGTTTCTAACCGAGCTTTGGTAGGCAGCCCATCAATACGGATCTTCCATAAAAAGAACTTGATTTTGGAAGGAATATTCAGGCTCCAAATCCAAGAAAAACATACCTTAGGAATGACAGTTATATCTAAATTCTGCAGGAATTTAACACCTGACTTCAACGAGTAAACACCATTAGGAGTATAGCCCCAAACAAGCTTGTCCTCCTTGAAATGAGTAGGAATAAAGATCCCTAAAATGTCAGCCACAATTGGGGCAGGGAGGATTTCATAGAGGAAATCGCAATTCCAGTTACTACAGTCATTAATACAATCCAAGACTTTGAGAGAGTCAAAGGCAAAAAGGCCAAAGACAATACTCGAAATAGGGATAAAGTAAACCCAATTATCATGCCAAAACGAGATATCTTTACCATTACCTACCTGCCATCGTAAACCTCTTTTAAAAGAGGGTCTTAGGCCCATAAAATGTTTCCACTGCCAAGAACAGTTAGCATTAGACAGTAAGACCAAAGGAACTCATTTTTCAAATTCTTTTTTTAACTCATTGAACCTAAAGATTCTCCGGAGCTGCAATAACTTTCCAAAGCAATTTGCATTGGAACGCAAGATTCGCAATTTTAGCCTTCTGAAAGCCAAGCCCACCACTTTTTTTTTTTTTTTTTTTTTTTTTTTTTGACTGGAAACCACCATAGAATTACTCATTCAACATCAAATCTGCAAGTACAAAATGTTGAGACTCTAAAGGCACCTCCTCTAACCAAACTCTAGACTCATTAAAGGATCGGGTTAAATGGGCAAGATTGTGAGCAACCTTGTTCCCATCTCAACCAACATGACTTAATGAGAAACTACTATACTCTGTTGCTAACACTAAAATATCCCCTACAATATTACCAAAACAAGAATTTTCAACATTTCTCTTCTTCAGATGATTAATCAACTTGAGGCAATCACTTTCTAGACACAAGCACTGAAGTCCTGCTTCCAACGCTATACGCATAGCTTGGCGCGCTGCAATAGCTTCAGCCACATCAATGTCGAAAGCACCCTCCACGAGTTCACAGCATGCCATCACGTCTCCTTCATGGTCTCTAATTATTCCTCCACAACCTATCTTTCCTTCCACGAACACTGCAACATCAGTGTTGAGTTTGTACTCCCCTTCCCTTGGTGGCTTCCACCTCTTACTATCCACCCCTCTTTCTTGTGGCTTCAGCTGAACAACATCATTTGCTTGTTTATACTCCAAAGTGCTAGTCACAGCCGTCTGAATCAACCCTTCCACACCACCTTTCTTGTGCTCGAACACCCACGCATTTTGCCTCAGCCACACACCCCACACCAACCTCCAAAACAACTCCCACCAGCAATCTTCCTGCACAACCTTTACCAACTTCTCACACCACGTTTTAAACGAAGCAGTATCCCCTTCCTCCACATCAATACGGAGGGGAGACATTCTCCACATAACTTTGATCTCAGGGCACGTAACCAGCATGTGATGAGTTGATTCAAAAGCTTCCCCACACATAGGGCATCTCCCATCTTCACCCATACCTCTCCTATGCAAATTGTCTTTGACAGCCAACCCATTATGGATAGCCCTCCACCCAAAGTTTTTAATTTTTGTGGGTGTTTGGGTACGCCACAATCTATTCCATACAGGGCTTTTGTTGTTATGAGAAGTTGAGCCTGCTGCATTGCGTCTCGCATCCGTCTCAATAAAATATGCACTACGAACAGTGAAAGTGCCATGTTTTGCAAAGTGCCATGCCCATCTATCGTCACAAAGGGAGTGAGAAAGTGGGATATTTTTTATTGCCTTCACCTCCCAGGGGTCAAAAGTTTGATTCAGCAGCGCTACATTCCATGCTCTGCCAATCAGTAGATCACTCACCATAAAAGGGCCCTAGACATCACTGTCAGCATGGTTTATTACCCGAAATTGTGGCAAGGATGGTATCCAAGGATCCTTCCATATGTCAATTGTATTACCCTTACCCAAAATCTTCTTTACCCCCCTACACAGCAGTTCACGAGAGGATAAAATCGACCGCCAAGTATAGCTAGACGTAGGACTAACCTTTGCATCCATAAAAGAAGTAGTTGGAAAATACTTGTTCTTCAAAGTTATAGCCATTAGCGAGTGCGGGTATCTCAAGATTCTCCAAGCTTGTTTAGCAAGAGGGGCTTTATTAAAAGCCGATAAATTTCTCATTCCAAGCCCCCATCCTTTTTTGATTCATACATTTTATGCCACGCAACCCACACCATTTTGCGTTCATCTTTTTTCTGACCCCAAAAGAAGCTTCTAAACATGCCTTCAAGCTCACTGAGAATGTTCAAGGGAATGGTGAAGCATTGCATAGCATATGTAGGAATAGCTTGTGCAATTGCTTTAATAAGTACCTCTCTTCCTGCCTGAGATAAGAAACCCTCTTTCCACCCTTTTAGCTTCTTCAGAACTCTTTCTTGAATATATTGGAAAACTTTCTTCTTTGATCCACTAACATAGGTTGGTAGACCAAGATATTTTTCATGTCCTTCTACAGCCTTAAAGGATAACTTCGTCTGAAGTAAATTTTTCTTTTCATGATCAATGTTTCGGCTAAAAGACAATTCCGATTTCTCCATATTCAATTTTTGTCCCGAAGCAGCTTCACAGGTTGAAAGGATCTCTAAAAATTTTTCCACCTCTGTCTCATTTGCCCTTGTGAATAATAAGCTGTCATCCGCGAGAAAAAGATGATATATTGCATTCACCTTCTTTCCGATTTTAAGGCCATGAATTTCCCTTTTTGCCTCTGTATCTCTCAGTAAAGATGACAGGCCCTCTGCACAACTGATGAAAAGAAAGGGTGAAAGGGGATCCCCTTGATGGAGACCCCTAGAAGGCAAAAAATGCCGAGTAGGTTGCCCATTAAGCAAGATCGAAAAAGATGAGGATGTTACACAATTCATCACTAGTCTAACAAAACTCTCCGGGAACCCCAACTTATACATCATTTGCTCTAAAAAATCCCACTCTACTCGATCATAAGCTTTACTCATATCGAGTTTTAACCCCATATATCCTGCCCTCCCTTTTTTCTTTTTCCTTAGAAAATGAAAACATTCAGAGGCAACAAGAATATTATCAGTTATAAGTCTACCCAGTACAAACCCACTTTGTGATTCATGAATGATTTCAGGTAGAACCTTCTTCAACCTATTTGCAAGAACTTTAGAGATAATCTTATAAAAGACATTACATAAACTTATTGGTCTAAAATCACCAAAGGACTCACATTCTTTTTTCTTTGGAATCAAAACAATATCAGTCTGATTTATCGCACCAATATTACCTCCATTATTCAAGACGTCGAGGATTTCATTTGTAACATCATCTCCAACAGTTGACCATAATTTTTGGTAAAATAGAGCACACATACCATCCGGTCCCGGAGCCTTTGTGGGGTGCATTTGAATTAGAACTTCCACTACCTCCTCTCTAGTGTAAGGTTCATCCATCTTCATCTTCATAGGGGCAGAGACTAACTCGTGCACTTTCTCCAGCGTTGGTTCCATATCAACCAAATCATTCCCTTGAAAAAGCTCTTCAAAATGCCGAACCAGAACTTCAGCTATATCTTCCTCCTCTTCACGAATAACACCCGCTGCATCTTTGATCCTTGTGATATTATTTCTCCTCATCCTTTGCTTGGCTTTTGTATGGAAGAATTTAGTATTTTGATCCCCAAATTTAAGCCAATCTTGTCTGCTTCGCTGCTTCCAAAAAATTTCTTCGCGGACTTCGAGCTCATCCATTCTACTGTCCACCGCTCTCATGCAAGCAATAGTTTCCGAGGTATGCTCCTCCTCCATGAGATTGCTCATTTGTTGTTTGCAAAGCCTCATTTGTTTCGCAAATTCCCCAAAATTGCTCGAACTCCATTCTCGCAACTCGCGAGCTGTACGCGAGATATTACCCAGCACACTATCACCCTTTGCCCACGTATCCTCAATGACTTCACCACAAGCATCCTCACGAGTCCACATTTCTTCAAATCGAAACAGCCTTCTCTTCTTCTTCACATTGCTTGATAGAATTTTTGTTCGAGCACACAACAAAATAGGAAGGTGGTCAGATCTTCGTTTTTCTAGGTGGGTAACAAACGTACCTTCATACTTCTCTCTCCAAGCTTGATTTGCTGCAAACCTATCAAGTCTTTCTTGCAAATTATCAACCCCTCCTTGGTTATTTGTCCAAGTGAAGGGGTAGCCCACATAGTGTAAGTCCTCAAAGCCACAATAGTCAAACGCCTCCCATAAAATCATAGCTTCTTCAAACTTAAAAGCATTCCCTCTTTTTTTTTTTTCACTCGACCATAACATTAAGTTTAGATCACCACCACAAAGCCACGGACCTTCCTCACCTTGGTGAAGAGCTTTCATTAACTGACCTGTTCTCAATTTATTTTCTGCTTCGGGGTGCCCATATATGCCCGTAGATCTCCACTCCATACCACCATCAATTCTCACCATCACATCAACATGATTCAAAGAGAAAGACTTTAGAGAAACATCACAATCATCGGACCACATTAAACAAACTCCTCCTTTCCGCCTCTTCCCTTCTCCATCACAGTCAACTACATACATGCCCTTGAATTTCAGTTTGATTCTCACTCTCTCCATCTTAGCATAAGTTTGTTTCTTGTAAGGACACCAAACGGGGTTTTTCATGTAACACAATACGCCGAAGCGCATTGACTGCCGGCATGCTCCCCAATCCCCGGCAGTTCCATGATAATATGTTGCTCATTGGTCGCCAAGAGCCCAAAAGTGGGGTCCGCCACTATATCAGAATCATTTTCCAACACCTGAGTGATTATAGAACTCACCTCTAACCCTATCTTCTTTTTTTATACCACACGTCTCCCCTTCTATTAAATTGTTCTCCTCAAGGTCCTCCTCTCTATTTTTCCTTCTCGCTCCCAGCTTCACTTTTCCCCCACTGCCTTCATCTGTCCCCTCCCTCGACACACGCTTCCACCCCTTTCTTTTTTGTGGTATAAGCATACTAAGACTCGGCTCCACATCAGTGTCTACCGCTTGAACCTTACTCACCTCCCTTTGGGTCTCATGTACCACTACTCGTTCAGGTTGTTTGCCTCCCGTCTCAACACTGGCTGTCACTAAACTATCATGTCCTCCTCCCTCCTCAATGTGACATTTATCTAATTGCCCTACCACCTTATGGATCGTCTCCTTCACTGCCTCAGATGGTTTTTTTTTGCTTAGTAATGAATAAAGGTTTAGCACATGTTCGCTCTCCCAATTTCACATTTCTTCCCTCCTCTACACTACTTCGTTTCCAAGGCGACGCCTTCAACCAATTACCATACTTCAACCTCGGTTCTTCTTCCTCCTTACACTCCATGCAATCTTTTAACCCATGCCCAAGCATCCCACAAAAGAAACAAAATAAAGGAGGTCTCTCATATTTTACGTCGATAAAGTCTTCTTCTCCCCCTCTCATTTTAACCTTAATCTTCTGTAACAATGGTTTACGCACATCCACATTGTCTCTAAGCCTAAGAGACTTATCGATGCCAAGTGATCCCGACCTATCTACTTTGACGAAAACTCCCAACTTCTTCCCTACTGCTTCTACATTCTCCTTATTAAGTCTCCCCTTAAAGGGTAAATTGTAAATTTTAACCCACATAGGTAATTCAAACAAATCCATATCTGAGGGTTTAGTATTACCTTGAATGTCTCCAAAGAGAATCGCATGTTTATCGAAGTGCCAAGGCTGGCCTTCCACAACACGATGTTTATCTCTCCAATGGTGGAATTGGAATACAAACGTATTCTCGCCAATGCTGCTTATATCCAACCCATGGATGGGTTGCCATACGTTCTTCATTCTGGATATAAAGGCATTCGCATTGATCGATCTTTTCGTCCATATTTTTCCCACAAGCCCTAACTCAATTCGGGCATCTTCTTCGTCCTCAGCCTCCTCCTTCCAGTCAATCGCATCCTCCAGATTATTATCCAGATTATTCTCCGGATCAATCTCACCTAATTGATTTTGTTTTTCAATTTAACTTTCTTTAGTGCTACTATTATGTACTATTGTGATGTCTCTCTTACCCGAAATCCCAAGTTGATTCTCCAAAGTGTGGAGTGGAAGCCATAGCAAGGCGATCACAGATCTCGAGGCAGCCTCGAGAAAACCCTACCACAGGGAAAACCCTAGAAAACTCCTAGAACCACCCTCCAAAGGAAATTTAGAGGGAACTTTTGTTTAGTACAATTCAAAACTCAAATCATTAATAGCTTTAGCCCACCAGCCTCTTTAGGACAGCAAATAGTATCCCAACCAATGAGATTAGTAGTACCACAACCCGGATCTTTATTCCAAAAGAAATTCCTACTTGTTTTATCCAAGTCCTGAAGGATAGATGAGGGGAGGGTAAAGCTTTGCGTTTGATAATTAGCCTTAGTAGCTAAATTAGACTGAATTAGAACAGCTCTAACTGCCTGGGAGAGGGAATTAGCTTTCCATTTAGCTAGTTGTTTCACATATTTATCCACCACCTCACCAAAGGTATACTTTGTGACACGAGAGTCAATAATAGGACAACCCAAGTAATTACCTAGAAAGAGTGCATTGTCCATTTCCAAAATATTCTAAAAAATCAGGCAATCTGGACTAACATTTTTAGTGCATTGAAAAGCCGACTTATGAAAATTGACTAAATTGACCGCACATGGAGCAATACTTATCTAGAATATATTTAATCTCATGACAACTCTGTACCGACGCTCTAGCAAAAATCATGATATCATCAGCAAACGTAAGAAAAAGCACTTAATGCCAGATCAACCTAGATTGACAACTGGCAATATATTATGCCCAAAACACTGATCATGAATCTGACGAGCCAGCAATTCCGCACACAGAATGAAAAGATAGGGAGAAAGAGGATCACCTTGACGAAGGCCTCTAGAGGGGAAGAACCTATCCCCTGGGATCCCATTGACAAGTACAGAGAATGAAACAAAAGAAATATAGGTCTCAATCCATTTGATCCATTAAGAATGAAAACCCAACTTTTCGAGAGTCATAAGGACATAGTCCCACTCTATCCTATCATAGGCCTTCTCCATATCTAATTTAATCGCTATCCAACCCTCTTTACTACCTTTATTCTTAAAAGAATGGAACACCTCATGAGCTATTAAAATATTATCTTGAATTAATCTTTCAGTGACAAAGGCCCCCTGGAGAGGATGAATAATACTACCAAGAACCATCGGGAGACGGCTCGTTAAAACTTTTGCAATAACCTTATAAATAGTGGAACAAAGACTAATTGGCCGGAAATGATTATTTGACTTAGGATCAGCAATTTTCGGGATTAGCGTTATAAAGGTATGGTTAATCTCTCGTACCATTGAGCCCGAATGAAAGAAAGCTTTAACAACCCGGCAAACCGACCCCCCAATTAAAGAGCAATACTTTTGAAAGAAATAAGGAGGAACGCCATCTGGGCCAGGGGTCTTATCTGGATCCATGTCGAAAACAGCAGCTTTGATTTCCTCGCTATAGACCTCTTGAGTCAGAGCCCCATTATCTTCAGGGGGAATTATGGATGATAATAAATTAAAATCCAAATTAGGGTTGAAACCCACTCTAGATTAGAAATGAATCTTTTAATAAAATCATTCGCAATTTCTTGACCAATAAGAATAGGATTATTCACAATACTTCCATTGATGGATACAAATTCTTTGATTTGATTCTTATTCCTCTTAATATTAGCAGAAAAATGGAAATAGGACGTGTTAGCATCTCCATTTTGCTAAAAAAAATCTTTTCTTTTTTGTTTCCAATACATAGATTGATACGAGAATAACTTAGAACGTTCGCACAACAGACGATCTTGGGACGCTTGCAATTGAGAATTACTTGGATCATTTAGTAGTCGGGACTAGAGAGTGCTAAGTTTACCATCTACATCCTGGACCTGATGGAATATGTTGCCAAACCTTACCTTGTTCCAGTCCTTAATTTGACCTTAGAAGTTTGCATTTGTGAACAAGTCGAAACATGAAAGAACCATCAATTCTAGAGGACCAAGTTTTTTTTAACAAGCACATCAAAATCCTTCCTAAGGCACCACATTTTCTCAAATCTAAAGGGAGGGACTTTAGACTGAGACGCTCCTTTAATATTAAGGAAACATCGACAATGGTCCGAAGACGTAAAAACATGATTAAATAAAGAAGCTGAAGGAAACATATTCAACCAACTAAGGCTAGATAAGGCTCCCCCAAGTTTATCACTACGAGTGCTAATCTCATTGAAATTACCCAAGATAACAAACGGGATGGAAACGGAATCAACAAAATTAATAAGTTCTTCCCAAAAATCATTTTTATCTTGGCTTTTAGCTGGAGCATAAATAAAGATTGCAATCAATTCTAAATTAGGAATTAGAAACTTAATATTACAAGCCACAAACCGGCCCGATGTGTAAACAACTACCAACTCAAAAGGATTAATAAAGTCATCTTTCCATAACAACCATAGGCCACCAGACATCCCCTAGGGAGGAAGAAATTCACCATACTTAAAGCCAGTACTGCGCAAACAATTATCCGAAGGAGCATTAGAAGATTTTGTTTCGCAGATCATAAAGATGGAAATTCTATTTACAAGGCAAAAATTATTAACTTCACTAAGTGCATTTTTTCGCACATCCCCCTAATATTCAAAAAACCCACAGTCATAAAAATATATTACACAAAAAGGGACCACATGACAATCAACATGACTAAGCACGATTTTTCTTCAGCACTGATGAGGCTGATTCATCATCACCATGGCTCTTCCTCCTCTTAGAAGAACTGGACTGGGAGGTGTCATGCTCAACACCCATAGCTTCAATGTTGCACACAATAGAGCTTTTAGAGTTAATAGAATGGAAGGAGTTACCAGGCTGAGACTGGTACTCATCCAAAGAGGGATCAGCAGCAAGGAGCATAGTATCATTCTCAACATCTAACTAAAAGAAGGTGAGATCATTCTGCTCAACCCCAGCAAGGGGAGCAAATTGATTCTCAACCATCCCATGAGGGTAAATTACTTACAGGGGAACAGGAGAAAGAACAACATTATCAGCTAAGGGTGGAGCAAACGACTCACCAGACCTGTCATCACACTCAAGAGATGGCTCAAGCAAGGTAGCCTGAAATTCTCGAGTGGAGGAGAAAAGCTTGACTAAAGACCTCACAATGTCATCATCAGAAGTTGCCTCACTATCAGCAGCAACCATCAGGGCCTTGCCCTTTCCTTTCCCATGACCCCCCTGAGGGGGCAGCTTAGCAGCAAGATAATAACAAGAAGGTTCCTTAAAGACAATACTAGACTGATCCTGAACATTTTTAGAGTACCCATAAGAAAAATGACTCAGAACAAGCTTTCTCATCAAAGACTTAGGCTTTGCTGGAACCAGATTGGCCTACTCAGCCCAAGTGCTAACATTTTATTGCCTATTAGCCTTAGATAAGATTTCTGCAATGGATTTCTATTTGGGATTCTTGAGTAAACGCACTTTAACCTCTTTCTTAGGAGCATTAAACAAAGGACATTTCTCAATTACATGATCATCACAACAACAAAAAGAACATCGAGTAGAAAAATCCTCATGCCAAATATAAGCAATAGTCTTACCCCCCCCACTCTTTCAACCTTAGCATATTCAAGCAGGGGCTCAGAAATATCCACCCTAACACATGCTCTGGCAAACCTGATCTTGTTACGCAATAAAGATCTAGCATCCAACTTAACCAAGGTCCCAATATTATTGGAAGCAAGCAGACTAGCAACAAACTCAAAATTTAACAGTTCCACAAGGAATCTAGTAATGTGCACCCACAAATCAACCCACTTAATTTCCTCCAAAAAAGGGTTAAAATTAGGCTCCCAAGGTTGAATCACAAGGAGATCACCTTGGATATGCCAAGGTCTGTCTGACCAGACAAGGAACAAATCATTAGGAATAGCAAAACGGTTAAAAATCCATTGATTACCCATCTCAATATTCTCAATATACCCTTTAACAAACTTCCAATCAGACCTAGTTTTTGAGACAATAGAACGAACATCCAAGGAGACACCCAACATTTTACCAACTAGGCAGGATTTAGTTAACTCATCAATGTCTTTTTGAACTTGGGAAAGTTCATCAAGGCCTACATACTCAGCAAAGTTGACAAACAGAGGGGGATCAGCACTAGAAATAAGCGGGGGAGAAGGAACATTACAAGAGGGGATATGACTAGAATTCTGAGAAACATCAGCACCAGAGGCCACAAGCCCCAGAGATACTCCCCCTCCCCCAGGAGGAGCAGCTAAGATAGCATTTTTAAATGAGAGATTATTTTCCATAAAAGAACAAACACAATTAGAGGAACTCAACAACTCACAAACTAAACAAGGAAAGAATAGCAAAGGAACTGAAATGAGCGAGAAAACAATACACACCCATAGCAAGTATTTATAGCAGTTAGGGTTTTCATGCCCCAACTGTCCACAATCAGCATCAACAATTTGAGTATGGATACTTACCATCGCATTAAATGCGAGAGGCTTGAAAGGATTAAGAAAGCACGTCAAAACCAATCACATAAAAGTAGCCCTCTCTCACTAAGAACACCAGCACACACTGGAAGCTCACTTAAACTCAAACTCTTCTCATACACCCACTGAATCGCATTAAATGAGAGAAATAAACCACACAAACAAGGAAGCCCCAATTTACCGAGAAACTCTAAAAAAACGGCAGAAAACACACCAACACTTATTAAAGTAGGAGAAATTTGCTTAATTACATCAAGTCTATTAAAGAAACTGGGCCTGCAACCCCAAATTAATAGCTTTAATTGAGAACTAACCCTACTCAATTGCAGAGTAGGAGCATCCTTAAAAATACTAGGTAATTAAATCGACGAAACGATTTATACCCAATAATCACAATTAGAGGGCTAGAAAAAGCAGCGCTTTTGTAGAATCATAATTAACATTAGAAAGGAACCAAGATGGAGCCGAATAATTTGGATGGGATGAATACTTAGAGACGCGAACTATTATCGGGGGGCTAGGGTTCTTGGGCAAGGGAATTGAGGCTTTTCTCTTTTTTTCTTTTTCTTTGTCTCTCTAACTTTCTCTTTCATCTTTTTTCATGTAATCTTTTATAAATATGAAGTTGTTGCATTGTATTGGATTGGTCAATAAGTTCCTACATTCCAAACCATAGGTCACTGGATCGACACATGTAATTACAATACATTAACTAAATGAGGGGTTTATAGAGAGAGATGTGCAAAGTTCCTACCGAAATTATAATTTATGAACCCACTGTGAAGAGTGCTTACTGTATCTAATTGGGTTTGCTTACAAAGTTACAGTGTTTGTATTAGGTTGAATTATTATGTAGAGGGAAAAATTCACAATAGGGGGGCCAATTATTACCCATTTCTTTTATTAGTCCTAACTATGGATTATTGCATGCAGGTCCCAACTTTACTATCTTGTGATTTCCATAGGTCCTGAGTTACTTATAACCGGTTAAGAAGGTAACACTACAAGAAAATGCTAAAACAACGACTGCTTACCAGCGACGGTTTAAAAAACGGTCGGTATCTGTAAAACAGCTACGGCTCCAAGCCGTCGGTGAACACCGACCGCTTGTAAAGAAATTAACGACGGTTTAGCAGTCATTGATATTCAACGACGGGTTATAGCCGTCGTTGATTTCTTTAAAAGCTGACTATTATTCTTTTTAGGGAAGCGACGATCTTTAACGGTCGGTGATGGAAATTTTAGTCGGGTTTATTTCAATGACAACTTACAAGAGGAAGTTGCCCCTTTCACTCATCTTTTTCCAATTTTCCGTCGCTCCTCTTCCACTTTCTCTCTCCTCACTCCCACCCAAACCCCCGCCTTCATTCACCCCAATCTCTGTTCATCGGCGACTTTCTCTCTCCTCCGTGTTTCAGTCGTGTTTCATCGGCGCATTAGAGTCTTTGCCACCGGTTATTCGCCGACCTCCAACCAACGAACGGCGACACCCTCATTTTCTCTCCACCTGCCGGAACGTCTCTTGGCCGTCGGATAGCACTGCTTCATTTTGCTTTTTTTTTATTATTTTTTGTTAATGAAACCAAACCCTAAAAATTGGGTTTTTGGGATATAGGTGGCCAACACCACTGTAGGCCGCCGGAAAATCGAGTCTCTCTCCAAATCTTTCTCCTCGCCGCCGGTAATACCCAAATCCTACCTATTTAAATTTTTTTATTTTTTTTTTTTTTTTGCACTCACCAAAACGTCATTCAGCTTTGTCAATGTAGGAGGCCAAACACCCGACTGCCGTCCTCCTGTGCCGGAGCCCTGCCTCCTCTAGGTACATTCCTTACTTTTCTCTCTCTTCATATATGTTTTTGGATCTGCCTTTTATTCATTTCTTGATTTGAGTTTCATTTCTCCAACTAATTTTGTGCTAAATGGGTAATTACTTGTTATTCTACTGTGTTTTTTATGTTAATTTTATGGTGATTGATGATTTCTAAGATGATGGTGAATTTAATGGTTTTTGATTGCGAGTGATGCTTCCTTGTTGCTATATCTGGCTAATGATGTGCTTAGCTTTGCTTTCGAAAGTCACCGCTTTCGGTCTTTTTTCACTTGCTACATCTCGTTTAGGCACATAATTTTAGTACATTCATGTGAGGGGTGTTTGGGTGAGTATTTAGTGAAGGTGAATCCAGAACCATTTTTTCAATTTTTTTTGATAGTGAGATGTACAAACTTTAAGCTATTACTCATAAGTGTGTGCACCCAAATTTTGAGCTCACAAACTTCTACCACTAATAATAGACTTTGGCTCTGTGTGCTGATTAATGTAGAGTGAGATGAATGAACATGAGAATTAACTTTTCTTTCACATTATGATACAAGTCATCAGTTTTTACATCAGCAGTGGAGGTTGTTGTTCATTTTTTGTCTGACCAGCAGTTTGATGTTTATAAAAACACATGTTTGTTTGTGGAAGGTGTTCTTCTTGTTGGAGCTTTTTGTTTTGTACCGTCTATGAGTGAGAAGGCGAATACGGTTTGTTTGAATGTTGTTTGTAGAATGTTAGAGGAACAATATAAGTTGATTGGTTCCGTTGGTGAATTCGTTCCTGATGTACTTGCAGGAATTGGGTATGCTTTATGTTCTTAAGGAGAGTTTCATTTTGTTAGGTTGTTAGAGTTTTTGCTAGGAAATTGGGTTAATATAGAGGTTGGTTATGATGTTTCTCATGGACTGATGATTCCGCATCTGGTAGAATGGGTATTTTATATGGTTAATTGCTTAATTTTATGTATAAATTTTGCTAAATGCTTAAAGGTTACCGTTTAATAATTGAGTTTGTACATGATGTAGGGTTACGTAGCATTTTGGTATTTCTCTTTGGCTTAATTGTAAGGTTAGTAGTAATTTTGACAATATTTTGTCTTCAATTTATATTGTTTTTGTTCATGTAAATTCTATATTTTAATTTTTGTGTAAGTTTTTCATCATGAAATATAATGTATTAAAAAAAATTTTGTTTAGAGAATGATAAAAACTATATAATTTATTAGTTTATATTACTTTGAAGATTAAGTTACTTTAATTGTATATGGTTACTATAAAAGTAAAAAACTATATAATTATCACAATAATTTATTTATTGCACATTCCTTTATTTAGTTTACACTATTAAAATTGTTTATATTGTTTTTGACATATTTGTTTTTGTGGAAATAGTTTGGATGATGTTATAAATTTAATTTAAGTGTTTAAATAAATATGTTTGCATCATCATGTGCCTAGATACCCGTTCAAGGTATACTCATTAGGAGTATATCTTGAATAGTCCCCGATTGGGACTGTTCTTCGACGTTTGACCTCACTTAGGTGGTGAATGTATGTTTGTTTCTATTCTATGTAATTTCCGGTGATGTTGTTTCTCTATGTTGTTCTCTGGGTACATATGTAAGCTTTTACGAAGCTCACATTGTGTACTTGGAGAACTCATGGGAAATGCTGCCAGAATTTACGTAGAAGCGAATAGTTGGCATACATTCACTAGTGGGGTTAGACGTCGAAGAATGGGTTAGGTTGGAGTGATAAGGACCTTTTGACATCATTTTAGTCCCTATATGTATTTCACACATATGTTTTAACTGTATGTATGTTGGTTGTTAATGAGTATTGTCATTGAAATGGTTTAGAATTGTAGAATTGGTCACCATGAAACGGAAGGAGCGTTGGTGGATGTATGATAGATATGACAATGTGCGTAACTTGAGGCCCGAGTTCTTGAGGGGGGTTGATGAATTCATTGACTTTTGCAAAGTAAATCCCGAAAACCCAGGTAAGGATGAAGTTAGATGTCTGTGTCCGAAATGCAAGAACAGACGTATGCATGACGCAGACACGGTTAAAGTCCATTTGTATAGCAAGAGCTTTATACCTGATTACTATGGTTGGTATTCTCATGGTGAAGAGTTACCTCAACCAGCAGAAGAGCTATCTAATCCATACCGTGAAATGGTTTTCGATGCTCTTGGGAATAACCCGGAACCGTCCACTGTTGAATAGCCTAGTGGAATAGAGGAGGAGCCTAATCCTCAAGCAAAGGTGTTTCTTGACCTATTAAAGGCTTATGAGGAATCGTTGTACGACGGGAGCTCCATGTCTGTGTTGGAAATGGCATCTAGAATAGTATCTTTGAAGTGTGAGTACAATTTGCCACATAGGTGTGTTGATGCTTTTGCTTCATTAATGAAAGAAGCAATACCTAACAACAACAACATGAGTAACACATTTTACGATACGAAAAAGATCTTGGAGGGATTAGAGCTTCCCCACAAGAAGATTTATGCTTACCCAAAAGGTTGTATGTTATTTTGGAGAACTGATGCACACTTGGACAGATGTAGAGTGTGTGATAGCGACAGATACAATAGGACTTCTAAGGGGTCTTTAGTTCCAATGAAAGTTCTGATTTATTTCCCAATCACACCGAGATTGCAGAGGTTGTATGCAACAAAGAACGTTGCTGAAGAAATGATATGGCATGCCAAAAATCCAAGAGTCGAAGACAAAATGGCTCACCCTAGCGACAGTGAAGCTTGGAAGCATTTGGATAGATCCTTTGGCGAATTTGCATCTGAGCCTAGGAATGTTCGGCTCGATTTGTGTACCGATGGGTTTGGTCCACATGGAAAGTTTGGGGGTCAATATTCATGTTGGCCGGTCATCTTAACCCCGTACAACTTGCCGCCATCGATGTGCATGAAAAAACCCTTCATGTTCCTTTCGTTGCTCGTTCCTGGTCCTTAAAAATCCGAAGGGAAACTTGGATGTGTGCATGCAACCCTTAATCGAGGAATTGAAGCAATTATGAGATGTTGGAGCAACTACTTATGACATTTCTAGGAAACAAATTTTCAATATGCGTGCCGCCATTCTTTGGACAATAAATGATTTTCCTGCTTACGGTATGCTATCGGCGGTCTGCTCTACCGGGAAAAAGGCTTGTCCTTATTGTATGGATAAATCCAAAGCTTTTTGGCTCGAGCATGGGGGTAAAGTTTCTTGGTTTGATTGTCACCGTCAATTCCTTCCTCAAGATCATCCTTTTCGTAAAGACAAAGTAGCTTTTTGCAGAAATAAGGTTGAAAAAGGGTCTCCACCACACATCATGTCTGGGGAAGAGTTGTGGTCATGTGTTAAAGACTTGCCAAAGGCTACGGATGGACCGAGATGCACTTAACGCTTTGAAAAAGTTGAAAAATGGGTGGTTCAAACAAAGTTTGTCTTTGGGAGCTCCCATCTTGGAAGAATCTGCATCTTCGTCACAACCTTGACGTCATGCACATTGAGAAAAACTTCTTCGACCAACTTATTCACACACAGTTATGGATGTGAAAAAAACAGACGCGCAGACACCGTTGCATCTAGAAAAGACATTGCTAAATTGTGCAAAAGGCCTCAACTTCATCTCACCAAGGATGCGAACGGAAAAGAAACTCCACCAAAAGCACCTTTCGCACTGGACAAGTCCCAAAGGAAAGTATTATGCAACTGGGTCAGAGATTTGAAATTTCCCGATGGCTATGCTTCCGACTTAACAAGATGTGTGGACATGCAGTCCGGTAAGCTGCACAGTATGAAAAGCCATGACTGTCATGTCTTCATGGAAAGATTATTGCCGATTGCATTAAAGGAGTTGCTTCCGGTTCATGTGTGGAAAGTTGTTACTGAGATTAGCCTTTTTTTCCATGATTTGTGTTGCTCCACCATCACAGTAAGTGACATGGAAAGATTGGAAAAGGACATAGCCGAGATCCTTTGTAAACTCGAAAAGATTTTCCCACTATCATTCTTCAATTCCATGGAACACTTACCAGTTCACCTTCCACGCGAAGCTAGGCTATGTGGTCCCGTGCAATACCGTTGGATGTATCCCTTTGAAAGGTACCTTATCCTTCATTTTCATATATCCTTTTTTATTGTTCTTCGTAATTGTGTAACTTTTTTTGATAACCACCTTATTAGGTTCCTCAATCATTTGAAACGCAAAATTGGTAACAAGGCTCGTGTGGAGGGTTCTATTTGCAATGCGTACTTGTGTGAAGAGATTGCAAACTTCTGTTCAAACTACTTTCAGCAAGGAGTGGATACTAAGACACGAGATTCAGGTCGTAATGTAAATGATGATGTTGATAGGATGCTCGACGAAACAATCCCAGAGCTATTCAGGGTTAATTGTGGTCGGCCGTCTAATGCATGTGGAACACGATTTTTAACAGAAGTGGAACTACAACGTGCACACCTATATGTGTTAGCAAATACATGCATCTTACAAGAATTTGAGAAGTAAAACACTGGTTATCAATCATACTATTTATAAATTTAACTTTCATTTTTAATTTAGATATTAACAATTGTTATGTTTGTATGGGATTTCGAGGACCACATTCTTCATATTCGACCTACTCTACGTACAGAAGATGTGTGGGTGCAACATGAAGCAGAATATCTTGATTGGTTTAGATCGAAAGTGACTTTGTGTGACTATTAAATCTCGTCTGATACAAAGCTCTATTTAACATATGAATGAATTTCAATAGGTTATTCAAGACAAACCCAATGATGATGTACTGTTTGCTTTGGCAATGGGTCCTTCGACATTAGTTCGCACTTGGAATGGATACTATGTTAATGGATACAATTTCCAAACAAAAGGATCAAGCAAACACAAATCCAACATGAATTATGGAGTGTGTGTGTTTAATGATGGAGGGAGTGATTTCTTTGGGAATCTAGATGATGTTATAGAATTGAAGTTTACTGGTGCCCTTAGTCAATATAGCACTGTTTTGTTCAAGTGCATTTGGATGGACAATGTGAGGGGAATGAACTTCGATCAATACAAGCTAGTTGAAGTCAACCACACCAAGAAATACCCCAAGTTTGATCCCTTTGTGCTATCATACCAGGTTAGCCAAGTATATTTCGCACCGTACCCAAGCTTGAAAAGAGATCGTGCTCAATGGTGGGCTGTGTTTAGGACGAAGGCAAGGTCTGTGATTGATGCTCCGGTTGACTTCGACTTCCTTCAGGAGACAAGTGCTGGGACTCCAACGCTTTGTGATCTAAATGATATTCCCGATTATGAAGGGGGTAATGATGTCGAGTGTGTTGAAGGAGATGATGAAGAAATTTTGTTGGAAGGCCCCTCAGGTAATGATGAAGAAGAGTCTAGTTTCGAGTCTGGAGAAAGCGAGGATGATGACGATGATGGTTTTTGGGATATATAGTTAGTTTAATGTAATTATAAGTTGTTTTGATTGAAAATACACAATATAGGCAACTTAGAACCAAATATACGCCATTTTGGCCACTTTATATTACTTGAATATGAGTATATTTAACCAAATGCAGGAGACATACAATAAGAAGTTGGATCATTGTACCACTCAGGGGTCACAGCAGAACCCTGATCTGTTGTATTGGGAGACATTTGGGGGGAGGAACAGAGGAAAAGTTCAGGGGTTGGGTCAGGGAGATCATTTGTACTACAACTCTTCATCAGGGCGAGGAGATGGCGGCTCTTCACAACCATATGAGCCGTCCATTTTTTCTCAGATTGGGGTGCAGGTGGAGGCAAAGGTCGCTGCACGGATGGAAGAGGTGGAGGCAATGGTCGCAGCACGGGTGGAAGTGTCAAGTCGGGCCCTCGTACAGGAAATGATGAGGAACATGTCTAGTTTCGGCCACATGTTCTCAGGTTGCAACCCAGGCCCCCCTCCACAACGCAGACCAGAAGATGACCCAGGGTTTGGTGGTGGCAGTAGTGCTACAGAGACACCGTTGACAGTGTACTTTGTTTGGTTTTGGCGACTAGGTAACTAACTTATAGTTGGATATAGTTAGTCTAACTATATGCATTTAGTGTCAATATTTATCGGCATCTCGCTTTGTTTGTAGATGTGTCGGGTTATTTTTTTTGGAACCCGACTTCTACTTTATTTCCCGACACCGGGATCTATTTTGCGTACATATATTTGATCTAGGTAGTTTGTCTAACTATAGACATTTAGTGTCTATATTTATCGCCATCTAGGTTATTAGTTTCTAGCTTTGTCGATATATATTTTTTGTAAACACCGACTTCTACTTTATTTCCCGACATCGGGATCTATTTTGTGTACATAATTGTAATCTATTTCATGTAATTATACAAGTATCTATGCAAATTGTAATGTATATCAAATTGCATATTTTTGTAATTGAAAAAATTGAATGCGATGGAGGAACAGCTTTAGTGTGGTATATTTAGGTGCGGTGTGTGCGAGTGTACGAGGTTTTATTATTAAGAACAATAATATTTTAAATAATATTATTTTCAAAAATCAACGACGGCAAAACCTTAAATCAACGACGGCTAGGCAGCCGCTGTAAGGTACTCAATGCAGCCATGAACTTGAATTTCAACGACTGCTATAACACAATAGCGACGGTTTTTCACAGACGTTGAATGAACGAAATCAACGACGGTTACCAACAGTCGGTAAAACAACGACCGTTTCGAACAGTCGGTGCCTCACCGACGGCTAGAAGCCGTCGCCAACTCAACATCTGCTTAAAACCGACGTTGGAGCAGAGTCAACGTCGGTTTACGTTTACGGTCGCTGATAATCAGGAAACCGTCGTTGATTTTTTCACCGACGGCTTGATGGTCGTTAATTACAATTTCAGCGACCACCGTTTTAACGACAGTTTTTCAGCGACTGCTGGCCGTCGTTGATTATATAGCGACGGTTTTTGTTTTTTCAACGACGGCTTTTAGCCGTCGTTAAAGACCACTTTTCTTGTAGTGTAAGATTTTTAAACGTTTACCATCTTTGAACACTTCTAGCAACTGACCAAAACCTTTAAAATGGGACCAACGTTTAAAAATCTTATCTTCTAAACCGGTTATAAGTAATTCAGGACCTATAAAAATCACAAGATGGTAAACTTGGGACTTGCAGGGAATAATCCATAGTTGGGACTTATAAAAGAAAATGGGTAATAGTTAGGCCCCTCTTGTGAATTTTTCCTTATGTATTTTCTTTACTCACGGTTCTTTTTAAATCATTATGATCATTAGGTGCAGGATCTTAGCTTACAGGGTCTTGCTGATTTGTATTGCGTATGTTGTGCTCTTTTATCGTCCCAAACTGATTAATAGTTCTAAAAAAGACTATAAATACATAATGAAAAAAATCTGATAATATGTCATATGAGCAGAATGTTTATTTTTAATATAAATGAAATAATGTCAAAATACTTAGTTTAAACACATAAATGCATTAAAACAAATATAACAAGACGCGACATAGATTTTTCTTACATATAAAGAAAATTAATGATCAAATTTTTTAAATTTTGACAACATGAACATTAAACAATTTTTCAGTTCCATAAAGTTCTCATTTTCAATTTGCATGTTTGTCAATGCACATTTTATAGCATTAGTATCTCTAATTATATATTATAAGAATTTATAAATAGTTGGTGATCATAATATAGTCATTGAGATGATTTAAACAAGACTCCAAATTACTATTTTTTTTATATATATTGAAAGAATTTCGAATATTTTCTTTACTTTAGGATAGTATGTGATTATGTTTCTCATTACCCATTCAGCTACTATAATCTCCATACCAACTCTTTTTCTTTTTTTAAGGGGCCATACCAACTCATTATTGGAAGATTAATAAGAGATAAATGGTTTATGATCTAATTGTAACCTAATTGTATCATTCTTATTTCCACTAAAACAATATTTTTTTTATGATTATTTTTTTTACACTGGATGAAAGATTGTACTAAAAAAAAAAAGATCAGTTAGCAAAGCTTGTCATTGACTTCCTGCAAGATGTAGCTATTTTATCCGCTTCTGCTACCTGAGATCTTGGAACCTTACGAATCATGCACCAATTGAAATGTTTGGCGTAGAGCAAAATGTTTTTGGTTGTCCAAGTAAGGGAGATAGGGGGAAGAAGAGTACCCTGTAAAATAGAAACAAGGTTAGTAGAGTCCGTGAGCATCATAACATTTTGTATGTTGTTTGTTAGAGCCCATTCCATCGCATAGAAACACGCCATGAATTCTGCTTGCAACGCCGAGCTAGCTTTCCCATAAGTTCCCCCTTTCCATGAAATCAAATTCTGTGCATCCGAAGAAAGTGAGAAGGTATTACCCATAACGCACCAACCCGCTCCCATTGAACTATATTTCTTAGACCACGCTCCATCAAAAACTATGATCTGCTCAGCTGCACCTTGCTTGTGATGACCTATAGATGCTGCCAAGAAATCGGGAGGAGAATGCAAATCAGATTCTGGAGGGTGAAGGAAAGTAAGATCTGCAACCCTAGATTGTGTACTCCATTTTGTTTGCATTTGTTGATATTGAACCATTCGTTGCGCCATCGACAAGTTATTAACTGAAGGCCTGAATATTCAGTCATTCCTTTGATTCCACAAACTCCATAAAAGCTAAAGTAATCGTAACCAAATGTGTACTAGGATAACCATCCTCACTTCGAAAAAGCAAGATATGTCTAATAATCCATTCTTTGTTGTTTAATGGATCATATGCGATTGAAGAAACCAAGATTGGATCTTGGTTTCAAAAAGAAAGATCTTTAGTACATTCTCGAAAAACATGATTCTGAGTCTCCACAATCATGCCACAATCTTGGCAGAAAGGGCTAATCTCGACCCCTCTCTTTGTCAAGTTATCTTTTGTAGGAAGCTTATCAAGAACGACTTTCCATTGGAAAATTTTCCAATTAGGAGGAAAAGGCATATGCCAAACGCATTTAAAAACCTTTTGACCTAGTTGTATGATGACTTCATTCTCCTCCTCGGTTATGAACTTTTCCTTCACTAACATAGCATTAGCACTTTTCATAGTGAAGTTACCTGATGTACTCTTTGTCCAATACAAATGGTCATCCTCTTCTTGATTAGGCAGTTCCATAGACAAAATATTTTGCGCATCCTTAAAAGCAAAACAACGTCTCACAAGTTGGTGATTCCACGCAAACAAGCCGGGATTAATCATGTCTGAAACCTTTAGCTTCTGAATTTCCCTTAAAGTCAGATTATTACTAGCCCGCGGAATTTCATTCTGCACCCATTTGTTAGAAAAGGCATTGACAGTTCTTCCATTCCCTATTTTCCAAGCACAACCTGCAAACAAATTTCTTTCGACATTCCAAATTCCTCCTACACCCCAAGAAATGTTTGTAGGTCTAGAACGAGTAGAACCCATGCGTTGAAAAATTCGTCCTTTTGCATTATAGATCCTTGAGATTAACAAATTTGGGAACTTATAATTTCTCCATGCTTGTTTCATTAGAAAACACGAATTCACAATTGCTGGAGATCTAACACCCAAACCATCCATGCCTTTAAGAAGTTGGGTAATGCCCTTTTTAACCCAATTTATACCCTTTCAACCCTTGTTAGCCCATAAATACGAATGCAAAAGAGACTCTATTTTCCCCGTGATACCAATGGGCAACCGAAAACTAGACATAATATGAGAAACCATAGCCACTAGAATTGTGTTAATCAAAATAATTTTTGAAGGCATAGAAAGTGGAAGTTCATTACATTTGTGAAATTTTTGTCCAACCTTGTCAATTAAAAAATTGAAATGAACTGACTTTTTCTCCATTATATCTATGGGAACACCAAGATGAAGTCCTAAATTAGCCACAGGGGTAAAACAGTTAACTCTCAAAAAGAAATTTAAAAAAAAAATTAACAAAACAAACCACCCAAAACTTGGGGCCTGTTCGGCATTACTGCCTGTTTTCAGTTTTTGATTTTATGAATATAAAAGTTATATGATATAAGGAGTTTACTAAATTTAAATTAGTCCTACTTAAACTAAACTTGTCAATTCTGAAAATTAACAACTGAAAAGTGGAAACAACTTTTTATAATTTATATATTTTAATTTTTAGTAATAAAAAAACTAAAAACGATGACAAACTAGCCCTAACAATTAATGAATTTTTTCCCCTATTAAGGGGTTCAATAAATTAGTATATTAAGAAAAGTCGAGGAAATTAAAATCGAATATCACGGGTAAAAATGACGGGAGGTAAATGAATAGGTCACATGTGGAATGATTTGATTTAAGAATATTATATTTCATCATTCTTTAATTTGTCTTTGGTGATTATACAACACCAATCAGGGTGTGTGCACATAATTTCTATATCACAAATGTAAAGGCAACACCAATGATTCATCACATAAGCTACTAAAGGAGTGGTAACTTTAGCTTTAGAGCTTTAAAAGGTGGTGGGAAATAAACGAAGCATTTGGATCTTTATAAGTATTTTTTTCTTGTGGCCATGCTAGTGGAGGCCACGATTATAAGATTCACAATCATAGGGATTTGTTTACAAGAGCATTTTGTAGTGACTTGTGAGACATGAATTGGAATAATAATGGTGACACTCAAACCGAGTATGAAACTTTGGTTTCATTATGCTTCTTTATGAAAAATGAAGAAATTTTCAAATCATAACCTAAGTAGGGAAGGAATTATAGACAATCTCACCCATTAGAGTGAGTGAATAATATGACATAGAACCATAAATTATACTCCTAAAAATACTCACTCCTTCCATTTCAATATATAAAGCACGCACGTTTACCAGAAATATATCTTAATTATATTATGACAAAAAAATTTATCATAATTAATCCATTAGATTTGTCTTGAAGAATAATACACCCTCGGTTCCATATTGATGTTCCTACTTAGACTCTGTTCTGTTCAACTTATTTTAACTTATTTTAGAAAAAATAAGATAAGGGCAGATAAAATAATATCAGATAAAATTAATAAGATAAAATAAGATGTTAGACACACACAATAAACTGTCTTATAAGATAAGATAAGATAAGATAAGATAAAAAGATAAGATAAGATAAGATTAGATAAGATAAGACAAAATAAGTTAAATTAAATGGACCCTTAGAATCTTGGCATTACTTAGAGTTACATATAATCTTCTGAATTTTTACCAGTATATAATAAAAAACATAATCATATGGGATTTTAATAATATCAAATTTTTATGATTATTTACTGATATGTAATTACATATATTAATAGTCAAAGATGTGGATTGACAAATGTGCAAGTCAAACTAAGCTAGGAATAATAATAAGGAACGAATGGAGTATATTAATATTACTTTCTTATGATTTGATCAACATTAATTAAGAGTAATTAACGGTCAGAGTCCGACCTTGAATTATCGTAGGTGCCTTATATATTAAATCGGAGGAAATAGTTCTTAGTAGGTACTATTATTTCTAAAGGGTTGATTACCATTGGCTAGGTGTAGTATTTTGCTTATACGCCTACGCTTCATGAAAAGAATACAACCACCTTTGCATAGGTGTAGATAACTTATCTTAACATATCTCTACGTATACGAACATGTAATGACTAATCTGAACTGAAACATAATAGAAGTTATTAAAACTTCTTAGACCATATTGAAATTTAAAATAACTTATTAGACCTTATTGGAACTTAGAAACTCATTCACTCTATTATGGAAATTTAATAAAGATAACTAGATCTCTTTATTTGGTAATTTAATTCAAAGATATAATTATGATCAAAATAATAATAACAATTTATACTAATTATATTTCAGGTGAAAAGATTACAATTTTCTTTGTCCACAATTTTTAATACATGTAGTAGTAGTTGTTGTAGTAGCAATAGCCAAATTACAGATAATGGTCAAATTAGAGCTTGTGAATTCTCTCAAAGTATACAAATCAGAGTATGTAGATTAAAAATGAATAGAGCAAGTATAGAACTTATTTGAAATTGTTATAAATAATTGAAATTTATTTAAATTTATTAGAACTTAATTATCTGGATTTATCTAACTTATCTAAACATATTTCTTCTGAATTAGTTATAAATAAAGTTGAACGAAATGGATCCTAATCGTCGAGAATTTGTAGGTGAGGGAGTGGAGCGTGTGTTAATGTCATGAAATAATTTTTTTTTGGTTAGTTGTTTGATTTCATATAGGTAATTTCAATATCATATATCCTTGTTTCTACACATAAATTAAAGAAAGCAAATTCTATGTTTATCTCATAATTGCCTCTTTAATTCTTTCTATGCATTGAATACCAAAGTGTTCATGGCGCAATTTCTTTTGTTCGTTTTCTATACGTCGAAAGCCCAATTTCTTGTTATAGCTTTATGTGTCATCACACCTAAAAAACGCATTTTGTGGGAGGCCCTCCAATTTGATTTGGAGCAAGTTTCGACCTCCACCTCTTTCGAGTTTCAGTCTAATGCGACTAAACTCCGGGTACCCTCACAGCAGGGTCAGAAGGCACCAAAGGAAGTGACTTCATTGTAGGTTGTTTCAGAAGAATCCCAGGAGGATGTTTCCTTTCAAGGACCTTGGGATTTTGTGTTTAGTGGACATTGGGGTCAGAGTTTCGTATCTCAAGAGGCTCCCTTTTATATCAGGTCTTTTTCATCAAGACGTATAACCCAACCTCAACCGTCGTCGCTCAAGACAAACTGCTTTTGGACTGGACACGTAAAAGTTAGTGTTTTCTTAATAAAGTATGTACGAGCTCCTAAAACTCTGTTTGGTTGTATTAGCACTAGGATGTATTCTATGTTTTAATTAATGCAAATTTTCTCGATGTCAAAAAAAAAAAAAAAAACCAAGGTGTTGATGGCATTATTGTTGGTGTACCAAAAAAGTATCAATTTACATAAGAAAACAAGAGAACCGTCTAGGATAAATCTAAAGTTTTGCTAAGAAGTTTGATTTATTGATCAAGTCCTGTATGACTTTAATTTCGGTGATCTATCGTCATTCATATTGACCTACATGAGGGAGAAGCAATGCTCAAAAGAGAGAAAGTGTTAATTGATTGCTATGCCACGACACTTCACAAATTCCACAAAAAAATTGCTTGCGTCAATAAGGTCTTAGCTTGAGACTTAAAAGCTAGGATCAGTGTCTGTTTTTTTCTTTTCTTTTTGACAAAGATTCATGATTTGTTCATTTGAATGTCTTTTTCTAAAAGTCTCTCCATCTTAATGTATTTATGCTTGATTTTCTTTTGTTTTCAGGCCTCTTTCATGAACCCCGTGGTAAGAAAAATTTTCCAATGTGTTGCCATCGTACAGGGTCACTCAACCAGAGGCCTAACAAGCCCCAACTCCCTCCCCCACGACATTGAAATCTTTTTGCTTCCACCTAGATTTGAAGTTTGGTCTCCTATGTGGCATATTGGAAGCCACATTATTGGACTCAAGGGTCTTTGGTATGTATTCATGCTTGATGTGAATCATTTTCTGCATTTTTAAATATATATCTTATAGTAAAATATACAAACTAAAACTAACACTTGTGAGCTTTTAAAAACTTTGGGATTAATGTGTCGTGGAAATTTAAGACCATTGACTTGGAAAAGATAATTTGTGGCAGTCAATGTAATATATATATATATATATATATATATATATATATATATATGTATTTATCAATTCAGTGATATGAATCTTGCAGCAAGAATTTGAGTTCTTGAATCCAAGAATTAAGCATGTGTTGAAGAAAGATACAGGTTGGTAATTAGTGATTGAAGCAAATTAAAACATATGGAGAATTCAAGCTATCACGGCTAAAATTCAAGTAGGTTTATGTGCTATCTCGGCGAAACTTGATTGCTACCATAGAAACACAATACCTCACAAAGGAATTAATTCGTAAAACTAACCTATTTTCTTTATTGACAAATTTCTGAAATAGATATACTAATTGTTCCCTAACCTACTCTAACTAGGAAACTAAAATATAAGCTAGATAAAACACATAAAACACACCGCGAAAGTAGACTAGGTTTTAGCAGACTTAAGTTATCTAAGCAAAAACGGAAACCAAGTAGATTTAGACTCCTTATAAGTATAATCGGATTTCACTTAGTTTTACATGCCAAACTAATTAAAGAAAAACACGAAACTCTAAAGCATCAATTAGGAAAACCCCTTTCAAGTGAAAGTTAATAACCTATACGCAAAAACATAAAATAGTAATTTCTAGCTATAGTTACTTCTAAATTCCAAAGCCTTATAAGAAGAGAAATTTAAGGATCTTCAATCACACCATTTTCCTCCTCGTGAAAAAGAACTCGTCCTCAAGTTCCATCATGAAAACAAGGCACCAAAACTATTGAACTTAGCATGGCATAGATGACATTGCCAAGTTGAACGTCTCATAGCCAATTTTGTCGACTATTTTGAATGCTCCCTTGACTAGATCGAAGGAAAAAAAGGCTGGGATTATTATTAACCCAAATATATATTTATAGTAAATCATATAAAAACTAACTTAGGGATAACTAGGAAAACATATCCTACACACAATATAATACTAAGAAATACGATATTTTTACCAAGTACCCCCCGAGTTTTTAGAAAATTCACCAGGTACCATCACAAATACACCAGGTACCCTCGAGTTTCATGGTAATACATCAAAATACCGTTCATGACTAACGGTTGTTAACTCCGTCAGTCATTGACTCATTTTTTAAAACCCTAATTAACCCATTTCTCACCCCTAGCCCCTAACCCTAACCCTAACCCCTAACCACCAATCCACTACCTGAACCCTAATCACTACCATGTGAACTTAACCCACAAGCATCCCCTACCCCTCCCCCACCCCTACAGACTGCAACCTCCCCACCCCCACCCCCTTCGATTTCCACGGCCCCCACCCCCATTCGATTTTCGTAGCTCCCCCCCCTCCCCCACCCCCTTTGATTTTCGCAACCCCGCAGGCCATAACAAATAAATCTTGTAGCAATTGCAGCACGGGGAAAAGAACACACGAGCAGCAGCAGGCAGCAGGGCGATGGAGGGAGGGGAGATGTTGCAGTGTCGTTGAGCACGTGTGCGCTGCCGCTGTTGGTTAGGGGAGAAGGGGTTGGAGGGATGGGTGGAGACATAGGCTTGCGGCCTGCGGGGGGTAGGGGGAGGATAGGGGGCTCCGGCCTTTAAGGGGTGAGGGGAAGGGTGGGGGCTGCTCGTGGGGTGGGGTCTGAAGGGGTGGGGTGGAGGAGGTTGTGGTTGTGGTTGTGGTTGTAGGGTGGTTAAGGCTTATGGTGGGGTGGGGTTAGGGATAGGTATTAGGGTTAAGGTTAGTGCATTAGGGTTAGGGGTTAGAGAGAGGGGTTAATTTGGGGGTTAAACAAAAAAAATTAGGGTTAATGACTAACGGTATTAACCGTCGTTAGTCATTAAGGGCATTTTGATGTATTACTATGAAACTACGGGGTACCAAGTGAATATTGAAAAGTGAAAGCGTACCATTTATGGTTTTTCTAGAGCAAAACCAAGCACACAGTGGGTAACATTTTTTCTAGAGCAAAAACAATCTCACAGCATGTAATGGTGTTTCTTGAGCAAAACCACAAAGTCTCACGTCAGAGGAAGAGCGAGGTAGTAAACCTTGTCTTACGGTACAAGGAGAACCATGATGGCCAATCTCACGACGAGAGTCCAAACTTTTGGTGGAAGGATTTTATAGCTAAAAAGCAAGTAGGTTGGATTCTTAATTGGTGGAGGGAGTTTATGGTTAAGAACCAAGTAAGTTGGGTTCTTAATTGATGGAGGGAGATTATGGTTAAGAACCAAGTAAGTTGGGTTCTTAATTAGTAGACAGTGTTTATGTCTAAAAACCAAGTAAGTTAGGTTCTTAGGATTTAACTTAGTTTTACACACCAAACTAATTAAAGAAAATTAAAGAAAAACACGAAACTCTAAAGCCTCATTCAGAAAACCCCTTTTCAAGTTAAAGTTAATATCTTGTACACAAAAACATAAAATTGTAATTTCTAACTATAGTAACATCTAAATTCGAAAGCCTTATAAGAAGAGAAACTTAAGGATCTTGAATCACACCATTTCCTACTCTTGAAAACGAACTCGTCGTCAAGTTCCATCATGAAAACAAGGCACCAAAACTATCGAACTTAGCATGATGACATTGCCAAGCATGCATTGAACGTCTCATCGCCAATTTTGTCGACTATTTTGAATGCTCCCTTGACAAGGCCGAAGGGAAAAGGTTGGGATTATTATTAACCCAATTACGTATTTATAGTAAATCATATAAAAACTAACTTAGGGATAACTAGGAAAACATATGCTACACATAATATAACACTAAGAAATACGATATTTTCACCAAGTACCCTTGAGTTTTTAGAAAATTCACCAGGTACTCTCGTACTCTTCGAAATTGACCAGGTACCCTCGAGTTTCATGGTAATACATCAAATTGTCGTTCAGGAATAACGGTTGTTAACTCCGTCAGTCATTGACTCATTTTTTAAAACCGTAATTGACCCATTTTTCACCCCTAACCCCTAACGCTAACCCTAACCCCTAACCACCAATCCACTACCTGAACCCTAACCACTACCATGTGAACCTAACCCACAAGCATCCCCTACCCCTCCCCCACCCCCGCAGACTGCAACCTCCCCATCTCACCCCCTTCGATTTCCACAGCCCCTACCCCCATTCGATTTTCGTAGCTCCCACACCTCCCCTACCCCCTTTGATTTTCGCAACCCCCGCAGGCCATAACAAATAAATCTTGTAGCAATTGCAGCAATTGCAGCACAGGGAAAAGAACACACGAGCAACAGTAGGCAACAGGGCGATGGAGGGAGGGGAGATGTGGCAGTGTCGTTGAGCACGTTTGCGCTGTCGCTGGTGGTTAGGGTAGAAGGGGTTGGTGGGAGGGGTGGAGACATAGGCTTGCGGCCTGCGGGGGGTAGCGGGAGGGTAGGGGGCTCCGGCCTTCAAGGGGTGGGGGAGGGGTGGGGGGCTGCTCGTGGGGGGGGGGGACGTTGTGGTTGTGGTTGTAGGGTGGTTAAGGCTTATGGTGGGGTGGGGTTAGGGATAGGTATTAGGGTTAAGGTAGGTGCATTAGGGTTTGGGGTTAGAGAGAGAGGGGTTAATTTTGGGGTTAAACAAAAAACTTAGGGTTAATGACTAACGATATTAACCGTCGGTAGTCATTAAGACCATTTTGATGTATCACCAAGAAACTGCAGGCTACCAAGTGAATATTGAAAAGTGAAAGGGTAACATTTATGGTTTTTCTAGAGCAAAACCAAGCAGACAGTGGGTAACATTTTTTCTAGAGCAAAACCAATCTCACAGCATGTAATGGTTTTTCTTGAGCAAAACCACAAAGTCTCACTTTAGGGGAAGAGCCAGGTAATAAACCTTGTCTTACGGTACAAGGAGAACCATGAAGGCCTATCTCACGACATAGAGAGAGTCCAAACTTTTGGTGGAAGGATTTTATAGCTAAAAAGCAAGTAGGTTGGATTTAATTGGTGGAGGGTGTTTATGGTTAAGAACCAAGTAAGTTGGGTTCTTAATTGATGGAGGGAGATTATGGTTAAGAACCAAGTAAGTTGGGTTCTTAATTAGTAGACAGAGTTTATGTCTAAAAACCAAGTAAGTTAGGTTCTTAGGATTTAACTTAGTTTTACACACCAAAGTAATTAAAGAAAATTAAAGAAAAACACTAAACTCTAAAGCCTCATTCAGAAAACCCCTTTCCAAGTGAAAGTTAATATCTTGTACACAAAAACATAAAATAGTAATGTCTAACTACAGTAACATCTAAATTCGAAAGCCTTATAAGAAGAGAAACTTAAGGATCTTGAATCACACCATTTTCCTACTCTTGAAAAAGAACTCGTCGTCAAGTTCCATCATGAAAACAAGGCACCAAAACTATCGAACTTAGCATGGCATAGATGACATTGCCAAGCATGCATTGAACGTCTCATCGCTAATTTTGTCAACTATTTTGAATGCTCCCTTGACAAGGTCGAAGGGAAAAGGTTGGGATTATTATTAACCCTATTACGTATTTATAGTAAATCATATAAAAACTAACTTAGGGATAACTAGGAAAACTTATGCTACACATAATATAACACTAAGAAATACGATATTTTCACCAAGTACCCCTGAGTTTTTAGAAAATTCAACAGGTACTCTCGCACTTTTCGAAATTGACCAGGTACCCTCGAGTTTCATGGTAATACATCAAAATGTCGTTCATGACTAACGGTTGTTAACTCCGTCAGTCATTGACTCGTTTTTTAAAACCCTAATTAACCCATTTCTCACCCCTAACCCCTAACCCTAACCCTAACCCCTAACCCTAACCCTAACCCCTAACCCTAACCCTAACCCCTAACCACCAATCCACTACCCGAACCCTAACCACTACCATGTGAACCTAACCCACATGCATCCCCTACCCCTCCACAACCCCCGCAGACCGCAACCTCCCCATCTCACCCCCTTCGATTTCCACTGCCCCTACCCCCATTCGATTTGCGTAGCTCCCACACCTCCCCTACCCCCTTTGATTTTCGCAACCCCCGCAGGCCATAACAAATAAATCTTGTTGCAATTGTAGCAATTGCAGCACGGGAAAAGAACACACGAGCAACAGTAGGCAACGGGCGATGGAGGGAGGGGAGATGTGGCAGTTGTCGTTGAGCACGTTTCCTCTATCGCTGGTGGTTAGGGTAGAAGGGGTTGGTGGGAGGGGTGGAGACATAGGCTTGCGGCCTGCGGGGGGTAGGGGGAGGGTAGGGGGATCCGGCCTTCAAGGGGGTGGGGGAGGGGGTAGGGGCTGCTCGTGGGGTGGGGGACGTTGTGGTTGTGGTTGTAGGGTGGTTAAGGCTTATGGTGGGGTGGGGTTAGGGATAGGTATTAGGGTTAAGGCAGGTGCATTAGGGTTACGGGTTAGAGAGAGAGGGGTTAATTTGGGGGTTAAACAAAAAAATTAGGGTTAATGACTAACGATATTAACCGTCGGTAGTCATTAAGGCAATTTTGATGTATTACCATGAAACTGCGGGGTACCAAGTGAATATTAAAAAGTGAAAGGGTAACATTTTTGGTTTTTCTAGAGCAAAACCAAGCAGACAGTGGGTAACATTTTTTCTAGAGCAAAACCAATCTCACAACATGTAATGGTTTTTCTTGAGCAAAACCACAAAGTCTCACGTTAGGGGAAGAGCCAGGTAATAAACCTTGTCTTACAGTACGAGGAGAACCATGAAGGCCTATCTAACGACATAGAGAGAGTCCAAACTTTTGGTGGAAGGATTTTATAGCTAAAAAGCAAGTAGGTTGGATTCTTAATTGGTGGAGGGAGTTTATGGTTAAGAACCAAGTAAGTTGAGTTCTTAATTGATGGAGGGAGATTATGGTTAAGAACCAAGTAAGTTGGGTTCTTGATTAGTAGACAGAGTTTATGTCTGAAAACCAAGTAAGTTAGGTTCTTAGGATTTAACTTAGTTTTACACACCAAACTAATTAAAGAAAATTAAAGAAAAACACGAAACTCTAAAGCCTCATTCAGAAAACCCCTTTTCATGTTAAAGTTAATATCTTGTACACAAAAACATAAAATTGTAATTTCTAACTATAGTAACATCTAAATTTGAAAGCCTTATAACAAGAGAAACTTAAGGATCTTGAATCACACCATTTTCCTACCCTTGAAAAAGAACTCGTCGTCAAGTTCCATCACGAAAACAAGGCACCAAAACTATCGAACTTAGCATGGCATAGATGACATTGCCAAGCATGCATTGAACGTCTCATCGCCAATTTTGTCGACTATTTTGAATGCTCCCTTGACAAGGCCGAAGGGAAAAGGTTGGGATTATTATTAACCCAATTACGTATTTATAGTAAATCATATAAAAACTAACTTACGGATAACTAGGAAAACTTATGCTACACATAATATAACACTAAGAAATACGATATTTTGACCAAGTACCCCTGAGTTTTTAGAAAATTCACCAGGTACTCTCGCACTTTTCGAAATTGACCAGGTACCCTCGAGTTTCATGGTAATACATCAAAATGTCGTTCATGACTAACGGTTGTTAACTCCGTCAGTCATTGACTCATTTTTTAAAACCCTAATTAACCCATTTCTCACCCCTAACCCCTAACCCTAAACCCCTAACCCTAACCCTAACCCCTAAGCACCAATCCACTACCTGAACCCTAACCACTACCATGTGAACCTAACCCAGAAGCATCCCCTACCCCTCCCCCACCCCCGCAGACTGCAACCTCCCCATCTCACCCCCTTCGATTTCCACAGCCCCTACCCCCATTCGATTTTCGTAGCTCCCACACCTCCCCTACCCCCTTTGATTTTCGCAACCCCCGCAGGCCATAACAAATAAATCTTGTAGCAATTGCAGCACAGGGAAAAGAACACACGAGCAACAGTAGGCAGCAGGGCGATGGAGGGAGGGGATATGTGGCAGTGTCGTTGAGCACGTTTCCGCTGTCGCTGGTGGTTAGGGTAGAAGGGGTTGGTGGGAGGGGTGGAGACATAGGCTTGCGGCCTGCGGGGGGTAGGGGGAGGGTAGGGGGCTCCGGCCTTCAAGGGGTGGGAGAGGGGTAGGGGCTGCTCGTGGGGTGGGGGACGTTGTGGTTGTGGTTGTAGGGTGGTTAAGGCTTATGGTGGGGTGGGTTTAGGGATAGGTATTAGGGTTAAGGTAGGTGCATTAGGGTTAGGGGTTAGAGAGAGAGGGGTTAATTTGGGGGTTAAACAAAAAAATTATGGTTAATGACTAACGATATTAACAGTCGGTAGTCATTAAGGCAATATTGATGTATTACCATGAAACTGCGGGGTACCAAGTGAATATTTAAAAGTGAAAGGGTAACATTTATGGTTTTTCTAGAGCAAAACCAAGCAGAGAGTTGGTAACATTTTTTCTAGAGCAAAACCAATCTCACAGCATGTAATGGTTTTTCTTGAGCAAAACCACAAAGTCTCACGTTAGGGGAAGAGCCAGTAATAAACCTTGTCTTACGGTACAAGGAGAACCATGAAGGCCTATCTCACGACATAGAGAGAGTCCAAACTTTTGGTGGAAGGGTTTTATAGCTAAAAAGCAAGTAGGTTGGATTCTTAATTGGTGGAGGGAGTTTATGGTTAAGAACCAAGTAAGTTGGGTTCTTAATTGATGGAGGGAGATTATGGTTAAGAACCAAGTAAGTTCGATAGTTAGGTTCTTAGGATTTCACTTAGTTTTACACGCCAAACTAATAAAAGAAAATTAAAGAAAAACACGAAACTCTAAAGCCTCATTAAGAAAACCCCTTTTCAAGTGAAAGTTAATATCTTGTACACAAAAACATAAAATTGTAATTTTTAACTATAGTAACATCTAAATTCGAAAGCCTTATTAGAAGAGAAACTTAAGGATCTTGAATTACACCATTTTCCTCCTCTAGAAAAAGAAATCGTCGTCAAGTTCCATCATGAAACAAGGCACCAAAACTATCGAACTTAGCATGGCATAGATGACATTGCCAAGCATGCCTTGAACGTCTCATCGTCAATTTTGTCGACTATTTTGAATGCTCCCTTGACAAGACCGAAGGGAAAAGGTTGGGATTATTATTAACCCAAATACGTATTTATGGTAAATCATATAAAAACTAACTTATGGATAACTAGGAAAACTTATGCTACACATAATATAACACTAAGAAATACACCAGGTACTCTCGCACTTTTCGAAATTCACCAGGTACCCTCGAGTTTCATGGTAATACATCAAAATGCCGTTAATGACTAAAGGCGGTTAACTCCGTTAGTCATTAACCCAAATTTTTTTGATGTATTACCAAAATTAAAGCACAAGCATTAGCGCAAAATCCAGTCGCTATAATAAAGAACAAACTTCAGCTAATTAAACAATCGGAACGAAAAAGATTCGTTCTTTGTTCATCTTCTTGATTAGCGTCAATGGCTTATAATAAAGACCTCCTCAAGATTATTGTTCTTGCCTCTTTTTTTTGGGTGACAAAGTGGTTGTTGCTTCAAAAACTAGGATCAGCCGCATCCAATTGTTGATCATGTACCTTTTCTTGAATTTCTTGGTCATCTTGTGCAAAGAAGGCATTATAGTCCTCTAGTAACCATCATTTTATTAGGGTAATGTTTAGCACATGCCAAGCCCAAGGCCTTCACACCAAAACCAAAGCCCTTTGGATGAGCATTTTGATGTACATGTTGTGAAGACTCGCCTTGTTCTTTTGGTTTGGCCGAATCGTGGACGTCTTCTTGTGATAAATTTGGTGAAGTAGAGTCGGTTTTAGGCCACTAAAACTTCTGAATAAGTGAAATCTTTGTTGGCATTCTACATGAGAGTAAGCTTAAAAGAATCATCTGTAGGATTATAAGTACTCTAAGCGGAATTTCATGAATCATATTCATAAGCACTTAAAACAGGATCTCATGCATATACATTCAAGGATCACATAATAGTTAAGAATTAACCTTTGAAGCGCGAATTCCACAAATCTTGTATAGCCCGGATAAAAAACCCCAATTGTGATTCCTCTACTTGGTCCACCAACCCGGATCAACACTCCACCAATGCTAGTTGGAAGGAAGAAATTATTCTTCTACTTTAATGGAGTTTTTGTGACTTTAGGAATGAATATGAGAGAGAAGAATAATAAGAAAAATCTTGTATCTATTTTTTATTGCCTAACCAAATATATATATATATATATATATATATATATATATATATATATATATATATATATATATTTAGGTTAGAAGTAGAATTACTTCCCCTCTCCCCTCCTCTTGTCCGGCCACTCTAGAGCCATTTGTGGGCTTTAGATTTCTTTTGTTGATCCAAGGTTTTATGTGTGACCTAATAGGATCCATTATATTGGGTTTCGGATTTATAATTTCCTAACCCAAAGTTCTATAGCATTCTCTAGCAAGACATATAGACGACCCAATAGACCGAATTTATTATCTCCATAATACGATCCATAATATAATTAGTAATTGCATTTAAGTCGAGGACATAAATCCTTCAATCTCCCACTTGTCCGAGACGAGTGTGCAATGTTTTAATTCCTCAAGTCTCTTAGTGTCTTAATTCGATAGTATGATCATATTTCTATATTATCCATACTAGTTTTCAAATTAATCCTTGAAATCCGAGTTCGAATTGACAAACAAATGATCATCGAATGATCCATTTGAGCACGGCCATGCATTTTTCAATTTTCACTCTTCAAGGGGCCAATACACCCATCCTATCTCTTATAGGAGGACCTTTTCAATCTTATGGCATCCAATACTCCCACTCAACTTTCAGCACAACCTAAATGCTGCCTTTATAGTCCCCTTTTACGGCATGACGTTTGACAGTATCAAAGTTATACCAATAATTGGGCCAAGTAATGTTCCACTCAAGTCTTGGGAATCTACTAATATAATTTCGAAGTTATAAACCTTCTAAGTAGGTCTAATTCGACTATGTATCAACTATACATATCCATATGATTGATTAAAGATCTCCATGTTCCCATAGCCCATGAAACGACGCTATCAATCAATCTTATATGCTAATCCTTTTAACAAGTCATTTATGTCCAGTTTAATGACTTAGATTAGGAACTTTAATATTCTATGAATTCTGTTCGCTTCTGGTGTTTCATTCTTCAAATCACATATTTGACAAAACCATAGAATTCAAGATATATTTTGGACATTTTATTTAATACCAAACCAATAATTAAATAATATAAAATTTATTCTCATAAACATAAATAGCAAAACCATGTCTTTACATTGTAACAAGTTTCTCTAAACCTAGTACAATCTAAAGCCACTCTAACATTTGCTTCAAGCCTATAGCCCTAGCGTGACACTCATGCTTGGGTTGAGGTAGTGGTTTAGTTAGCGGATCAGCCACGTTCTCATCTGTATGAACTTTGCATATTCTGACATCCACTAGTGGAAAAAACATCAAGGGCTCCGGTTAAAAACCGTACAAGTGCTCCGTATTTGACCCGTAGCAGACGCCATACGAGCACTTGAGTATTTACTAAGCGCTCCGGTTGAAAACCGGAGCACTTAGATTTACAAGTGCTCCGGATGTCTTAAAAACCGGAGCACTTGTGAATTTTATATGGTCAAAATACATCAAGTGCTCCGGTTAATAAGAGAAAATCGGAGCACTTGTGAATCAAGTGCTCCGGTTTTTTCCTACAACCGGAGCACTTGACTTTTATTTAAAAATAAATAAATTTGTACAGCAGCCCTCCTTGAAGCAGTGGCACACCAGCCACACCTGCATGATTTCAGATTCTATACAACACATCAACCTACAACATGCTTCCTCATTTCCCTTCAGATTCATAGACATTGACATCGGGAAGAAAAACAAACATAGTGAGAACTTGGCAGCATAGAATCTGACTCAATAATTCAGTAACATAACATCTTATATCTACGGATGTAAATGGACTTGCAGATAAATTGGAGAATTTAACAGTGGAACTAGAATGAAATGAAGTAACTTTGTTAGAAATGATTTGAACTCAGTAAAGATTAATGGATCCCTCTCGCAGCACCATTTTCGCCATGATAAATCCAGCACATTTAAAGCATGATATCACGTATAAGGTATCCAAGTTTCTGGTCAGTAAATAAAACCTTAAATTGACTTGAAACATAAATTACTTTGCAGTATCAAATACAATCATCATTTGTCGCCTCTTACTATCTGATAAGTTACTATTTGAAGTGTGCTCAGCAAAGTCGACGACATTGCCCAGAATACCTACCTTGTACATATAAAAAGAATAATATTAGTAAAAAGAATTCAATATATTCATACAAGAGACAACACAGGAAACCTTTTACATATTTGATGGCCTTACCGCATGGGGCAATACATTATCTAAACCAAGAGAATTATTAGTTTCCTAGATATTTTATTCTCTTAAAAAGTAGCTAGGTCCCTGACGTTCCTTATGATTTCCCTATTTTATTCTCTTAAAAAGTACCATGTTGTTAATTAAAGTTGATAGCCCTTGATTTTATTAGCCCGAACATACATAGACTCAGTCTTGGATGCTCCATCCTTGAAATATAAAGTTAATTTTGAGATCCCGATAATTAATTCAAAATGAGTACATAGACTCAGTTAATTAGAAGCCATTATTCATATACCAGAAAATGGGACAAAGAAGCTAGTACAATAAGAGGGAAATAATTGAAACAATGAAGGAAAGTGTCACCAAAAAGGAGATCAAGAGTACTTTGAAGTTAGCAGCTATAAATTTAACGATGAAGCTCCAAAGCGAGCATGAGGAAGACAGAGACAAGGGAGTGACAAACTGAGGCACTGAGATATAAATGTAATTTTCCAATTTCAAATATTGAAATTCATGTCTAGAACCCCTTCCCTTCACTTCTTTTTGGTTCAAGAATAGTTCGAGTTTTTAAATTATTATGCAAGTGTGTCAACACCGTCCTCAGTTATAGCGCATCTCATATGCGAGGTGAAATGTCATCGCCAACAATAAGATTTACATAGATCCGGTCCTCCAAATTAAAAAGAATTAGGCATGTAATACTGCCAACCTGCCATTATATATGAATGGTATCAGCTTCTGACTATTCTTAGTCTCTTTATACTATGACACACATGAAAACGATTTCAAGTCTAGGCTAGGCAAAAACATCATGTTAAAATATTATCAAACTTACCATTTATTTGAATCATCATCATACTTTAATGTGGCAGGATTTGACACACGAGCATAATTATTTTTTGGTAAGGAGCCACTTTTGACGCTTCATTCGATCTGCATAGAATAAAATAAAAAATATAAGATCAAAACTACACCTAAGGATTTGTATATTCCTTGATGAGAAATTGTGATTACTCACCAGTATTTGAAAGCATTCATCAGCTAATTTTGATGCCATACCAAGGAGAAGATCGTACTGATACTCATATGTATAAACACATGCATATATGGTCTGTGTAAATGAGACACAGACAGAAATCAAGTCCTTGTGAGGTTTATTAAGAACCTTCACAAAATGAAGAGCAATTGCTTTTACATTGTCCAAGACGACTGCAGCATCCCTCCCAAACCTTTCAGCAATCGCCACATTAATCAACATTACTAAATGAAATTAAACTTTGGATGAACTTAGCGTGCTGGTGCTATATGAAAACATTTTATATTACTAAATAAAATATTCACATTTTGACGACCGTTTATTGAATGGGGGGATATATAAAACTAATCCAAAGTGTTTTTTTCTTTGTTAAACACATTGGAAATTTGGATTATTTTAAGGTCTTGTAAACACATGAGATTATTCCTAAATAACTAAAGTTAGGATTATTTTTAGAAGACTAGTGATGTTGAGATTATTCATGTCATTTTTTCCTAAGATATTATGCCCAATTATACAACAAGTAATACAATAAAGAATAAGATAATGACTCCATTGTTTGTGATGGCCCAAGCAATGTATAACTTACTTGAGTTTTTTCTTTGTAGTAGCCTCTCCAATTAGTCCAACACTAGAGTTGAAAATGGGAAAGGACAGATGAAATAACTTGCACTACCAAAAAGGAGTATGATATACTCCATTTGAGCTAAAAGGTTACCACATACCTTCGGAGTCGGGATGTCTTTCCCATCTACTTCAAGCCAAACTTGCCACGGTAAATCTGCACAAGCCCTATCCATCATGTCTCTGGCACCTTCCTTGGCGTACCGCAACTTGTTCACAAACTGCCATGAAGTTTTAATCAGTTAACATGTGATGGAGTTATAACAAGTTCAGAGGTGGCCTTGAAGACCACCTTTGACAGTTAACAAAGACCAAGCGCACACATATACCAAAAAATTGCAAAAAGCTATACAGACTGGGATGTTTGCTACCTGACTATAGTATTTCTTAGGATTTTCCTCCCGGTTCACATGAAATTCATATGCAACCTTTGCATCACATCCAATACCTGTGAATTAGCAAGCAATAATTTAGAGTTCGGAACCAGAAATACAGAACCACAAAAAGCAATAACCTCTCAGTTACCTAGATAGTTCATCATAAATTTTGAGCGCACTCTATCTGAATCGTCACTCAAGTTTTCTTCTTCAATATTAAATTTCCAGTGATCCACCATTGTAACAGCTGCATGATTAACTTCATGTAAACTATTGCTTAAACTAGGTCCATCAACTTTTGAAAAGCCCCCTCCCCATTGTTGGACCCTTGAGAGATCGTTTCCGGTACCCAACGGAAGAATAAAAACAGGTGGAGGTGAGTCTAAATTAAACAGCTCAATTACATCAAGAACCCATGCAACAGTAGCATCTCCACCACATACTACTATAAAATTTGGCACATTGCTAAACAACTTCAGACCAACCTCAGGACTCTGGGAAGAATTCAATTCAAACACCTGCAGTAGAAAGGAATATCAGTTAGGAGCTAGGAACCATAAAAGATGAAATGATGAATATAAAGTGCACACTGATACGTCATTTTAAAAATGAAAAAAGCTCATCTAGTCAATAACAGAATACAAGGAGATGACACAGCATTCTATAGAGTTCAATACACCCTCTTCTTTTACAAATTTGTCATTACCCTATAACAATTAACAACTAAAAACCTATATATACTATTCATACCAGTCCCTTTTGGAAGGAGATCGATCTGAAAAGAGGTGATTGTGGACACATTATTATGATTCACAAACTAGTAGGACAATTACATTCAATTTGGATCTCATGAAGAGATATTACTTTGGTCACAACCAGCATTATTGGATTTGCAAAAAAGTTATAATAATATGTTAAGCTTCCTGTGTTCTAGTTTTGTTGACTTTCCTTCACATTTTAATATAGTAATGACCACCAACAGCTGCAAGAAAGAAAAACAATAATAACAAAGGGAGATAAACGAATTGTCTAGACTACCACTAGCAACTAGCACTGAAATTCTTTGAATCAGTGCCTAAAATAACACCACTTCCTTCAAATGATGAACAAAAGCGACCTTATTTTCAATATAAAGTTATCATCGCAAATTAAGAAACCAAATAATCAATTTCTCTAGTTCCAATCAACCAAAAGGGCAAGATTAATTTAATCAAATCTTGGTTTCAATCAACTCAAACCCTAATTTAATCAACACAAGAAAGATAATCGAAGAATCCTAACAAATTAATACCAACTCCACAACCAAAAACTGTAAACAAATTGACGAAACAAAGATGAAATCTTCAACAAACCTTTCATAGATCACGGAGGACATAAGACAGCAAACTACACCAAATTTCGTCTTCAAGATCGCAACTTCCTCGAATGCGAGCGACTCTACTTCACCAATTGTTACGTCCGCCATTGTCGCACCTTCAGAAAAAACCCTAGGATTACTGTGATTACGAAGGGTCAGCGGAGGAGTTGAACCCAGCGTTGAAGTCGACAACCCAGAGACTGAAATTGACCTCGAAAACCCAGCGTCGAAGTCGACAACCCAGAGACTGAAATTCACCACTGGAACCAATAGAGATGAGAGAGAGTCTGGCGGGGGTCGACGCAGTGAGTTCAACGGACAAGTGAATGCGAAGGTTGAGAGAGACTGGAAAAAACTAGTGAGTTGTGAGGGTTCTACTGAGAGAGAGGGTTTTACGGAGGGCGAGGGAAAAGTGAGTGTAGTTATGAGAGAGGGGAATTAAATTATTGGTATGGAAAATTAAAGTCTCCAATTAAGTGCTCCGATTGAGTGAACGGAGCACTTATTCACAAGTGCTCCGATTGACTAGTCCAGCGGAGCACTTAATGTCAAGTGCTCCGATTGACTATTCAACCGGAGCACTTGTGAATTTTTTATATTAAAAATTTAACAAGTGCTTGGGTTGATTAGTCAACCGGAGCACTTGACAAGTAGCACAAGGAGTTTTTTCCACTCGTGATCCTTCCTGTCAGCTATCTCTCGAATGAGGTGAAATTTCCTCATCACATGTTTGGACTTGTTATGTGACCTTGGATCTTTTGCTTGCGCAATAGCACCATTGTTGTCACAGAACAACTCAATTCCTTCCAGAGCACTAGGTACAATATCCAGCTCTATCAAGAACTTCTTTATCCAAACTGCTTCCTTAGCTGCTTCAACTGCTGCTAAATATTCTGATTCTGTCGCAGAGTCTGCTACAGTGCTTTGCTTTGAGCTTATCCAGCTCACTGCTCCTCCATTTAGACGAAAGACATACCCTGACTGAGAGCGGTAATCATCTCTCCCGATTTAGAAGCTTGCATCCGTGTAAACTTCAACAACCAACTCACTTTGTCCCCCATAGACGAAGAACATGCCTTTAGTCCACCTCAAGTACTTAAGGATGCTCTTAGCTGCAGTCCTGTGTGCTTCTCCTGGATTTGCTTGGAACCTGCTACACATGCTCAAGGCATATGCAACATCTGGTCGGGTACTTATCATGGCATACATGATAGATCCTATAGCCGAAGCATAAGGAATGTTACTCATTCGCCTTAACTCACCAGGCTCAGTCGGGCACTGACTCTTGCTAAACGATATGCCATGTGACATGGGAACGAAACCTCTCTTCGAGTTTTCCATGTTGAACCTTGCAAGAACCTTATCAATATAAGTTTCTTGACTTAGCCCAATCATCCTTCGAGACCTATCTCTATGGATTTTGATTCCCAGTATGTACTCAGCTTCTCCCAGGTCCTTCATAGAGAAACAACTTTTTAACCATTCCTTAACTGACTCAAGCATTTGTATGTCATTTCCCATGAGTAGTATGTCATCTACATACAATACCAAGAAGACTAAGCCGCTCCCACTAAACTTCTTGTAGACACAAGATTCTTCTTCGCTTTTGATGAAACCAAATTTCTTGATTGCCTCATCAAATCGAAGATTCCAGCTCCGAGATGCCTGCTTCAATCCATAAATGGATCTCTGAAGCTTGCAAACCCTTTTAGGATTTTCTGGATCCTCAAAACCCTCAGGTTGTGTCATGTACACATCCTCATTCAAGAACCCATTCAAGAATGATGTTTTGACATCCATCTGCCAAATTTCATAATCATAAAATGCAGCAATAGCAAAAAGTATCCGAATTGACTTAAGCATTGCTACTGGAGAAAAGGTCTCATCATAGTCTATACCATGATTTTGTCTGAATCCTTTTGCAATCAGTCTTGCTTTATAGACATAGACATTCCCATCTTTGTCTGTTTTCAATTTGAACACCCACTTGCATCCAATATGGTTAACCCCATCAGGCAAGTCGATCAGGGTCCAAACTTTATTCTCAGACATGGAGTCTAACTCGGATTTCATGGCCTCAAGCCATTTCTCAGAGTATGGGCTCGTCAAAGTTTGTTTATAGGTAGTAGGCTCTGAATTCTCCAAAATTAGAATTTCAGAATTTTCAGTTAACAAGAAATCAACCAACCTCTTGTTTAGAATCCTTTCTCTACTAGACCTACGTGGGGCCTGAGCATCAAGAGAAATGTTCTCTTCAACTTCTTGAAGATCTTCGCTTGAATTAGATTCAAGTGGGACGGTAGGAGGTTCACGCGTTGAATACGTCATCTCCTGAACTAGACTTTCGTCTTGTCGGGCCTTCTCTGACATGGTGTGAACCATGTCCAATTGTTGCTCATCTCGAATTTCTTCGAGAATTATTTTACTCCCACTTGTCTTTCTAGAAACAAATTCCTTTTCAAGAAAGACACCATCACGAGCAACAAACACTTTGTTCTCTTGACGGTTATAGAAGTAATAATCCCTTGTCTCTTTTGGGTATCCCACAAAGAGACATTTATCTAACTTGGGTGCAAGTTTGTCTGACAGTAAACGTTTTACATAGACCTCACATCCCCAGATCTTAAGAAAAGACAAGTTTGGAGTTTTTCAATTCCATAACTCATATGGAGTATTTTCTACAGCCTTTGATGGGCTTCTGTTTAGTGTGTGTGCAGCTGTTTCGAGAGCATATCCCCAAAAAGAAATCGGAAGATCAGCAAGACTCATCATTGATCGAACCATATCTTGCAAGGTTCGATTCCTCCTTTCAGATACACCATTCAACCGTGGTGTTCCTGATGGAGTTAATTGTGAAATAATTCCACAACCCTTTAGAGGAAAAAAAGCCATTTGCTGTTGTAAAAGGGCTGCGGTTGTGTAGAAAACCGCAGCCCTTCCACTAAGGGCTGCGGTCAGGACCAAAACCGCAGCCCTTAGTGCAATAAAGGGCTGCGGTTTTGGTCCCGACCGCAGCCCTTAATGGAAGGGCTGCGGTTTTCTACACAACCGCAGCCCTTTGTTTTATTTTTCCCACCCAAAATAATCGCGCTCTCATTAATTTTTTACCCTCCACCCAATTTTCATTCAATTCACGAACTCTCTCCACGCAGCAGCGAAACACCTGAGCGCCCTAGCTCGCGAAATTGAACCACCCCCCCGAGCCCTAGCTTGCGAATTGAACCACCCCCTGAGCTCCACCCTCCTGTGCGCGCCACCCTCCTACGCGCCATCCCCAGCGCACCACGCAGACCCCTGAGCTCCACCCTCCTGTGCGGGTATCGTAGCTTGCAGTGCCGAAAACCACCTGAGCGCCTGCCACCCTCCGTTGCGCACCAACCACCTGTGCGCCTAAACCCTCCAACACCGAGAAAAAGAAGCCGCAGCCGGCGGCTTCCACTAAAGATCGGCGGCTCAAAGAACGCCGAATGGTCGGCCTACTTTGGGAGGAGAGAAGCCGCTAAAGTCCTTCGAACTGTTCTTCAAGGCGACGCTCGACGCCGAGCTGTTGGCTCTATAAAATCTCTCATTTTTAGCCCTTCCATTCGTAACAAGAAAGGCACTTTCGCTCTCGTTTGCCAAACTCTCAAATGTACTTTCTCTCTCCTCTCTTTCTCTTTCTCAATGTCTTTGATTTTGCTAATTTTGGATTTTTATTGTGTAATTTCTTGGATTAGTTTATGTTTGATTTGAGCATAATTCAGTATTTTTTCTGCTTAGAGTTGTGATTTTCGGTTTAGAATTGGAGTTGTTGATATTGGTGTTCACTTCGATTGTTGCAATAAGACATAATTGGTGGAAGTTTCTGGAATTTTTATGATTTTTTTGGGAATATTTGTCGTACACTCGTGAAATTTGATATAATTAATAATATATATGTTAATTGAATTATTTGATTAGCTACATTAGCTATTAACTTAGTTTAATGCAAACAAATTTCATTTATAATTTGTTAATAGTTTAAATGAGAAAAGTTAGTTGTAATGTGTTTCAATGTGGGTAAGATATGATAATTTTATATATATGAATGTATTTCTTATAATTTTTGCATTTACTATATGCTAACAATTTTTTCGGTTTTATGTGTCCTAGATATTAGCATATTGGAAGCGGCAAATCAACTAGGAGATAGTGCAGAGTATATATAGAGATCGATCTCCATATTAGTTGTTATTGGTATGTATTTATGATAAAGACAATTCATTATATATCTTCATTTATTGTGTATATGTAGATTCAATCAATATATGTGTATGTATATTTCTTGATATGAGATTGGATGAAAACAATTTAATTAAGCTATGAAATGTATAAGTTATATGAATCATCATATCATTAATCATATGCCTAGATACCCGTTCAAGACTTACTCACTAGGAGTAAGTCTTGAATAGTCCCCTGTTTGGGACTGTCCTTGGACGTTTGATCTCACTTAGGTGGTGAATGTATGTCTTCTTTTCAATTCTAAGGAAAGTCTTGGCTTGTCGTTTCTCTACATTGTTCTCTGTGTACATATGTAGATAATCAATTATCTACATTGTGTACTTGGAGAACGCGTAGGGAAATGCTGCCGGATTTTCCTTAGAATTGAAGAGTTGGCATATATTCACTAGTGAGATTAAACGTCCAAGGATGGGTTAGGTTGGAGTGATAAGGACCTTCGGATGCATGCATACATTTGTACATGTGACTCTCTTAGCCTCCATTTGTATGTGCGTGTTTTCAATATGTGATTGTCTTGCATGTGAATGTGCTTAAATGATTGATACTTATAATTGGTTGTGTTTAATTAGAGGTTTTCATGAATGAGATGGATCGTACTTGGATGTATGGTAGCCGTGAATCGATTGAGTTTGTGAATGGGGTCTCGTAATTTTGTAAATCTGCATTAGAATACCAAGCATCTTCTGGAGCAGTCGACTTTTATTGTCCTTGTTTAGATTGTGGAAATGTGAGCAAGGTTAGTAGTATTCATTTGCTTAGGGAGCATGTCTTTCGTCGTGGGTTTAGGCCTCAATACCACGTATGGGTTTGGCATGGTGAGGAGGGGAGATATGCAAGAAGTTGTAGGATAATGAACGATGTATGTGAAGAGGAGAAGGATAAATTAGGTGATGATTTCGAGGATGGTGAGTATGGTGATGATGAATATGGGGATGATGATAGAGATCGGGTAGACGAGATGATACAAGAGGTTGAAGATCAGTCTTGCAAACGACCTCGTATGTTTGAGTCTATGTCTGAGGCTGCTGAAAGGCCATTGTATCCAGGTTGTACGAAGTACACCAAACTTTCCGCTGTGATAACACTCTTCAATATTAAGTCGAAAGCAGGTTGGACGGATTGCGGTTTCACGTCGTTGTTGGAAGTTTTAGCCGATATGCTCCCCGATGGAAATGATCTCGCCAAAGTCGAACTATTATGCTAAGAAACTCATGTGTCCTTTCGGTTTAGAGTACCGGGAGGATACATGCTTGTCCAAACGATTGTGTGCTTTATCGTAATGAGTATGAGCATTTAGATGAGTGTCCACGTTGTGGATTATCAAGGTACAAGCGTGAAGGGGCTGGGGGTAGTGAAGGACCACCAGCTAAGGTGTTGTGGTATCTTCCCATAATACCTAGATTTAAGCGCATGTTCTCAATAAAAAAAGATGCGAAGAATATGCGGTGGCATGCAGATCGTAGGAAGAAAGACGGTTTGCTGAAGCATCCGGCTGATTCCCCTGAGTGGAAAAGTATCAATAGGGTGCATAAGCCGTTTGGTAACGAGGATAGGAATTTGAGGCTTGGATTATGTACGGATGGCATGAATCCCTTTGGCAATCTTAGTTCTCAGCATAGTACATGGCCAGTAGTTTTAGTGATTTATAACTTGCCTCCTTGGTTGTGCATGAAACGCAAGTACATCATGTTGTCGCTTCTCATATCGGGGCCGAAACAACCTGGAAATGACATAGATGTATACCTTCAACCACTTATTGAAGATTTACAGAAGATGTGGAACGAAGGAGTGTCGGTATTTGATGCGTATGCTAATGAGATGTTCACCCTGCGTGCCATGCTTTTCTGTACAATGAACGACTTTCCAGCTTATGGGAACTTATCTGGGTATAAGACCAAAGGAAAAAATCGTGCCCGATTTGTATAGATGACATGAAGTCTACACACATTAAGGGCTGCAAACATGTCTATATGCGCACACGAAGGCTCCTTAGACGCGACCATCCCTATCGATTTAAGAAAAAGGCCTTCGATGGGACGGTTGAAGAGGAAGTTGCTCGTAGACCATTAACCGGTACTTGAAGTTTATAATCGGGTTAAGGGCATTGAAACGATCTATGGTAAAGCTGCGAATGACGTTGATGGAACTACAGGATTATGGAAAAAGGAGTCTATTTTTTGGAAACTCCCATATTGGGAAGATTTAAAAGTCAGACATTGTTTGGATGTCATGCACATTGAGAAGAATGTTTGTGATGCAATTCTTGCGACACTTATGAATATTCCGGGTAAGACAAAGGATGTTAAAGCGTCACGTCTTCACTTGGAAAAAAATAAGCTTCGACCGGAGTTGTGGGCTCAAAAAAGGGCGGGAAGGAAAAAGAAAGTAGTGGAGGAAGGGGTTGATGAGGAAATTGGGAAAAGAAAAAAGGTGGATGATTCGGAGAAGAATTATTTGCCACCAGCTTGCTACACGTTGTCGAAAGCCGAGAAACGGATTTTTTGTGAGTCATTGTATGGTATTAAGGTTCCAACTGGGTACTCATCGAATATGAAGCGATTTGTTACCTTAAATGGTGAGTTGAAGCTATCGAGTATGAAATCTCACGATTGTCATGTCATGATGCAAGTATTCTTACCGATTGCAATTCGTGGGATACTTCCAAAGCATGTGAGGCACACCATTACCGAACTTTGTTCATTTTTCCATACAATATGCAAGCAAAGTCCTAGAACCGTCGACCCTCGATTCTTTGCGAGGCCGAGTAGTTGAAACTCTATGCAAATTTGAGATGTTTTTTCCCCCGCATTCTTTGACATTATGGTCCATCTCATTGTCCATCTAGTTCGAGAAATTAAGTCGTGTGGTCCAAGTGTTTTTGAGGTGGTGCTATCCTTTTGAGAGATATATGGGTACTTTGAAGGATAAAGTTCGAAATCTTGCACAACCGGAAGGTAGCATTATTCAAGGGATTGTGGGTGAAGAGGTCGGTAATTTTGTGGCGAGTATGTTCTTTGGTGTTGATCCTATTGGCGTTCCGAAATCTCGACACGAGGGCGGACTCGAGGGCAAGGGTACGATTGGCTCAAAATTGATCTCACCTTCTCGTCGACAAGCGTACACAAGCTCACTTATTTGTGTTGCATCACGTGGCAGCTGTCCATCCTTATTTAAATGAGCATATGGAGGAATTACGTGTTAGCAACCCCGGAAAAGGAATAAGGGCATTGACGCAAATGCATAATAAGACGTTCATTGATTGGTTTCATCATCGAGTAGTGGATGATTTAAATGAAAATGTTTCTGAAACAATCAAGTGGTTAGCATTTGGTCCTCGTGAATCTGTACACTCTTATGAGGGTTATGATATTAACGGGTATACGTTTTTGGACTCGAACGTCTAGATCTTAAGTCGACATCGCGACGGAATAGTGGTGTTTCACTTGTGGCGTCATCTACACAATACGCAAGCTCGAAAGATAAGTCTCCCGTTCTTGCCGCCACCAACTATTATGGGCGAATTCAAGAAATATGGGAGCTTGACTACTCGACTTTTCATATTTGTCTCTTTTGTTGCAATTGGGTTGATGATAATCGACGTTGCGTAAAAAAAGATGATCCTTGCGGATTCACTCTTGTGGACATGGGTCGTCTACGTGAGACTGAAGAGCCATTTGTACTTGCATCACAAGCTAAACAAGTATTCTATGTAACCGATCCTCGCGATAATAAGTGGTCAATTGTTGTACCTGGCAAAAGGAGTATTCTCGGGCATTGGTGATGTTGAGGATGAGGAAGAGTATGATGCATTTGAGGACATCCCAACTTTTACCTATCCTGAAAATAGCGTGGAAGATGATGTAAATATGTCTCGAGAACTATATGCGTGTTGATCACACCTGAAGGGATACATGTTGAAACTCCAAAGAAACGGCGGAAGGTCAACAAATCATGAGACATATACTCAGGTTTATCTCTATTTCGTCCATTTCATGTCATTTTCATATATTTCGAGTCATGTGACTCAATTTTCTTGTTGAATATAATAATATAGCAAAAAATACGACTATTACGTAGATTTATAGGTGCTACTTTGTTGTTGGGTGGATTTCGGGAAAGTAAGGGTCATTTTAGGCCTATTTCGTCCGTTTCATGTCATTTTCGTTTATTTCGAGTCATGGTAATCCAATTTCTTGTTGAATGTAATAATATTGCATAAAATACGACTACAAAGTAGGTTTATAGGTGCTACTATGTTCATGGTTGGATTTCGGGAAAGTAAACGTCATTTTAAGCTTATTTCGGCCGTTTCATGTCATTTTCGTGTATTTCGAATCATGGTAATCCAATTTCTTGTTGAATGTGATAATATTGCATAAAATACGACTACTAAGTAGGTTTATAGGTGCTTCTTTGTTGTTGGTTGGATTTTGGGAAAGTAAGGGTCATTTTAGGCCTATTTCGTCCGTTTCATGTCGTTTTCGTGTATTTCGAGTCATGTGACTCCAATTTCTTGTTGAATGTAATAATATTGCATAAAATACGACTACGAAATAGGTTTATGGGTGCTACTTTGTTCATGGTTGGATTTTGGGAAAGTAAACGTCATTTTAAGCCTTTTTCGGCCGTTTCATGTCATTTTCGTGTATTTCGAGTCATGGTAATCCAATTTGTTGTGAAATATGATCTTATAACCTAAAATGTTGCTATTAAGTAGATTTATACGAGCTACTTTGTTGATGGTTGGATTTCGGGAAAATAAATATCATTTTAGGCCCCCCTGCACAGGCCCCCGGTTCCCCCCTGCACAGCCCGATCCCCCCGTCCCAGCCCCTAGCTACTCCCCCCCCTTGCACGGGCCCCGGTCCCCCCCCTTGCACAGCCCCCCCACTCCCCCCCGTCCAACCCCTAGCTACTCCCCCCCTTGCACGGCCCCCGCTCCCCCGTCCAACCCCTAGCTACTTCCCCCCCCGTCCAACCCCTAGCTACTTCCCCCCCCGTCCAACACCTAGCTACTTCCCCCCTTGCACATCCCCGCGGCGCAAGAAAGCTGCTGGCTGGCAGCAGCTTGCCGCGCGGGGATGTGCATGGGGGGAGTAGCTAGTGGCCCACGATTTCCGATGTTCCATTATTGTTGGTCCTTAATCAATTTGTTATTTTTTTTTAACTTGTACATATATATTAATTTCTATGTGTTTATAATTGCAGGGATAATTACTACATATGGATGAGATGACGACTAGTGAACACACAACCGAGGATGAATCTTATGATGTGAGGAAGGACCCAGATAAAGGTGATCTCGAAGATCGAGATCTTCAAGAACTTCATCCAAAAAGTGGTACAATTGTGAAAGCACAACAAGTTTGTAGGAAAGAAGGTCAACAACGGGAGTTACAAACAAATCAACAACAAAGAAAATCGAAAGTGATGAAAAAGAGAAAGGGAAGAGGACCTACAAAGTCAATAAGTGCTACTCACTTGCATATGACTTTAGAGTACGATAACTTGGGTCAACCTTGTGGTGTGTGGCGTTCTAAGTATGCCAAACATATTGGCCTTTGTGTTCGGAGGCTCTCCATTTTGCATTCATGGCAAGAGGTGCCCGAGGGGATGAAGAAATTGCTATGGAATGACACTATGGTAAGTTTCATACTACCATTTAGTTTCTTATTTTAATAAATGTATGTGTATGTAGTACTAATGATAAAATTTAATCTATTACAACAAATGTGGAAACTAATATTTTTGTTCGTTTTTTTTGTAGAATCTCTTCAATATCGAAGATGATGAAGCCAAGAAGAATCTATTTTTATCCGCGCTTGCTTAGAGATTTCGAGATTTCAAGGCTAAGTTAGTGTCCGGTTGGATTACTAAGCGGAGGAAAAGAACGGGTACAAAGAAGAAGAAAATTTATGGGGGAGAAAAGCAAATCGAAGCTGAGGCCGCATTGGAAAATTCAGAGGAACCCACCACATTACCATATCAAATATGGAGAAATATCAAACTCGAAGAGTGGGAAGCATTTGTTGCCAAAAATACTACCCCTAAGCCGTTGTAAGCAAAGGATTTTAATTATATTTACCACACTTAGCTCGAGTATGATTGTATATAACACCTAATCTTTTGTTTGTAATTATGTGTTTTTTCAGGCAAGACGTGAGAAAAAAAGCGCGAGTGCAAAAGCAAGGAAATATTATCATCATTTGGGTGCCCATTCCTACGATCAGGCGAGAAAAAAGTGGATGTTTGCCCATTACCCCACACAGGATTCGACAACGACACCTACCTCTACAACCACATCGGCTACACCGGCTCGTCAACCGACACGGGGTCCTTGATTGGTGGTGTTCGATGCATGGGGTTGATGCAAAGGGAAACAGAGTGTTACCCGATCCCGTTCACGTAAAAGATAGCCAATGCTATTGTAAGTACATATCATTTTAGGCCTATTTCGGCCATTTCATGTCATTTTCGAATAGTTTGAGTCACTGGGCTCCAATTTCTTGTGAAACATGATAATATAACCTAAAATATTGTTATTAAGTAGATTTATAGGTTCAACTTTATTATTGGTCGGATTTCGGGAACGTAAATATCATTTTAGGCCTATTTCGGCCATTTCATGTCATTTTCGAATAGTTTGAGTCACTGGGCTCCAATTTCTTGTGAAATATGATAATATAACCTAAAATATTTCTATTAAGTAGATTTATAGGTTCTACTTTATTATTGGTCGGATTTCGGGAACGTAAATATCATTTTAGGCCTATTTCGGCCATTTCATGTCATTTTCGAATAGTTTGAGTCACTTGGGCTCCAATTTCTTGTGAAACATGATAATATAACCTAAAATATTGTTATTAAGTAGATTTATAGGTTCAACTTTATTATTGGTCGGATTTCGGGAACGTAAATATCATTTTAGGCCTATTTCGGCCATTTCATGTCATTTTCGAATAGTTTGAGTCACTAGGCTCCAATTTCTTGTGAAACATGATAATATAACCTAAAATATTGCTATTAAGTAGATTTATAGGTTCTACTTTATTATTGGTCGGATTTCGGGAACGTAAATATCATTTTAGGCCTATTTCGGCCATTTCATGTCATTTTCGAATAGTTTGAGTCACTAGGCTCCAATTTCTTGTGAAACATGATAATATAACCTAAAATATTGCTATTAAGTAGATTTATAGGTTCAACTTTATTATTGGTCGGATTTCGGGAACGTAAATATCATTTTAGGCCTATTTCGGCCATTTCATGTCATTTTCGAATAGTTTGAGTCACTGGGCTCCAATTTCTTGTGAAACATGATAATATAACCTAAAATATTGCTATTAAGTAGATTTATAGGTTCTACTTTATTATTGGTCGGATTTCGGGAACGTAAATATCATTTTAGGCCTATTTCGGCCATTTCATGTCATTTTCGAATAGTTTGAGTCACTTGGGCTCCAATTTCTTGTGAAACATGATAATATAACCTAAAATATTGTTATTAAGTAGATTTATAGGTTCAACTTTATTATTGGTCGGATTTCGGGAACGTAAATATCATTTTAGGCCTATTTCGGCCATTTCATGTCATTTTCGAATAGTTTGAGTCACTAGGCTCCAATTTCTTGTGAAACATGATAATATAACCTAAAATATTTCTATTAAGTAGATTTATAGGTTCTACTTTATTATTGGTCGGATTTCCGGAACGTAAATATCATTTTAGGCCTATTTCGGCCATTTCATGTCATTTTCGAATAGTTTGAGTCACTGGGCTCCAATTTCTTGTGAAACATGATAATATAACCTAAAATATTTTTATTAAGTAGATTTATAGGTTCAACTTTATTATTGGTCGGATTTCGGGAACGTAACTATCATTTTAGGCCTATTTCGGCCATTTCATGTCATTTTCGAATAGTTTGAGTCACTGGGCTCCAATTTCTTGTGAAACATGATAATATAACCTAAAATATTGTTATTAAGTAGATTTATAGGTGCTACTTTGTTGTTGGTCGGATTTCGGGAACGTAAATATCATTTTAGGCTTATTTTGCTAATTTGATATGTTTTCGTTTATATCCATTATTCAAGTAACCCCCACCCCCACACCCCACACCCGCACTTCCCCCCCTACACGCCCCCCACCCCCTTGCACGCGCCAGCTGCCAGCCAGCGGCAAAGAGCCGCCGCAGCCAGTGCAAAGCAGCAGCGCAGCAGCCGCCATCGGGCAGCAAAACGGCCGGGCCGGGCACCGCCGCTCGGCTCGGCGGGCAGCCTCGCCGCGCCGCCCCCCTACACAGCCCCCCCACCGCCACCCCCCTACACCTGCCCCCTACCACGTCCCCCACTCGCCCCCACACATTCCCCCCCTTGCACTTCCCCCCTACACAGTCCCCCCACCGCCCCCCACACCGCCCCCTACAAAGTCCCCCACCTGCCCCCCACGCCAGTCCCCCTCGCACTTCCCCCCTACACAGTCCCCCCACCGCCCTACCCTACTGCCCCCCTACACACGCCCCCCACGCCCCCCCACACAGTCCCCCCCTTGCACTTCCCCCCTACACAGTCCCCCCACCGCCCCCTACACTGCCCCCTACACAGTCCCCCCACCGCCCCGTGCACTTCCCCCCACCACAGTCCCCCCCACGCCCCCTACACCGCCCCCCTACACAGTCCCCCCATTGCCCCCCCCACAGCCCCCCCGCACTTCCCCCCTACACGCCCCCCCACTGGCCCCCCCCCACGCCCCCCCTCGCACTTCCCCCTACACAGTCCCCCCTGCCCCCCTACACGCCCCCTACACAGTCCCCCATCGCCCCCACGTCCCCCCTACACAGCCCCCCCCACCGGCCCCCCACCGCCCCCCTACACGCCCCTACACAGCCCCCCCCACTTCCCCCCCACACATCCCCCCCTTGCACTCCCCTACACAGTCCCCCATCGCCCCCACCCCCTTGCACGGCCCCGCTGCCCGCCCACCAAGCAGCGCCGCCGCAGCCCCAGCAGCCGCCAAGAAAGGCCAGTGCTGGCCAGGGAGCAAAAGCCGCCATCGGGAGGAAAACTGGCCGGCCGCCACTGCGCCGCCGCTTTCTGGCTGCGCTCTTCAGCCCGTCGCTGCTTGCCGCCGCCGCTGTTTTGTTTTTTGAAAAATTTAAACGTCTAATTTATGTTGTTTTATTTGTAGATCGGATTAAAGGAAAAGGAGGCAACAGGTGATTTCACTCCTACCGCACACATGGATGCTTTGCACGAAACTCTAGGAAAGGACCATAGTGGTCGTGTGAGGGGCGTGGGAGGTGTCCGCCTCGGCGTGCGAAAGGTATATGGTGAACAATACACGACAACGTCAAAATCAAGTGCAAGTAGTGTGAATTCGGCGTCGGTAGATGTGGAGGCTATCAAATCTCGCAATTCGGGAGGAGCTTAGAGAGGAGATGACACATAACTTCAATGCTATGATGGAGCAAATGGGTTTACCGACCTTCCCATTGAAGAAAGGTAGTGATGTTCCATCTAGCCAGCCGATCGGTGTTCCACAAACATCAGATAATCAAACGATACCTGCACCTGATCCACCAATACCCGAGTTGAAGGTAATCACTGTATTTGGTTTAATTTATCACGCTTAATCACTCGTGCTTTATTAATTAACTATGTATTGTCCCTAAGTGCATGCAATTCTAAATATGTTGTTTCATCGCAATTAACTATTAATGACTCGTTTTGATTCAAAGGAGGAGACCCCATGCCGACTATTAGTTCAAGAAAAAGATTCTGATAGTCTGATTGTGGTAGCTAGTGGCCATGCACAACCTCCTGGTGATCGAGTACGAGTGCATCACCAGATAGTGAACAATGATCACTATGTGGTGAGCATCGACTACATTGAGCCTGGTTTTGAAGACTTAGGTCTTTCGATGCCAAAACCGGAGGTCAGTCTACATACACTGAGTGACGCCCATGGTAGTTATGTTCTGTGGCCGCGTGCATGGGTGCGATTTTCAGATGAGGTACACCGATAAACATACATATATATATGCGTTAGTTTATGTAATAATCAACTCTGATTATATTACTTTTCTATGTCATATAAATAATAAGTGAACAATATTCTTATTATTACTTTTTAATAGGTTTCAAGGAAGGCTGGTTCACATGACCAGAAGGCTAAAAAGGTCGGTTCACAAAACAAGATGGCTAAGGAGGCAATTGGACGTGCTGAAATTGAACCAATTGTGTTCGATGACCAAGTTAGTATGTCAAACAATCCACTTCTCGAGCCGTTGGTGGTGCAAGGCCTTACTAAGGCATGTTATTGGTTGCATGAGTGTGTTAGCGATTTGCCCGAGAATGCTCCAATACATGTTCCTTTGGGGAAGGAACAATTCAACTACGCTGACGAGTCATCTACATGGATTTCCAAAGACGATGTTAAAGAATTCTTACGTGGAGAAATGTTGAGTGGAACAATGATACAAGCTTTCATGAGGTGATACATATACATATCTTACTTTACAAGTTTATAATAATTTTCAACTTCCATACATGTATGTTGACTTTTTATTATATGCTTTAATTTCTCAGGTTATTGTGTACTGAATTGAATGAAAAAATGAGTGAGACAAAGATTGGTTGGTTATGTCCAAGTATGATGCGAGATGACAATTGTTTAAAAAACAAAACCGATGTGAAAGAATATCTCGATACTAGTTTCAAACAATCACATCGGTTAGAAGAGAAGTTCATCCTTGTTCCATATATTGAAGCGTAAGCTTGTTACACCAAACTTGATGCTTTACTTTATTTTCTATAACTTTATTACCTTGTTTAGATAACTTGCCTTCTTGTTCCATATATATCGATAACAAAATTCACCGAATTGTTGAATAAGTAACTTTATATTATTTCCTTATATAGTCTCCATTGGACGCTCATTGTGATATGTTTGTCAAATAATCACGTTTACCACTTTGATTCTCTTCGTCGACAACCACCACGGAGCTTACTAGTCAAGTCACTATTGAATAGGTAACTTAACTAGAACAATATGTGTACCTAATATTACACATTTATATATATATATATATATATATATATATATATATACATATATATATATATATATATATAATAAACATCTTATAATGTATTGATGTAGTGTGATGAAGCACCATTATGGACTTGGACTTCGATTAGGAAAAGCTCCTCTTTGGATATCAGTTGAGGTAACTACTTTGGTGAATCTTATGTCTAACCATTTATTTTCATATACTTTAAATTTAACATGAATGTTTTTGGATGTTTAAATTTGGTGAATTTCAGTGTCCGCAACAAAAGAATGGTGTTGATTGTGGCTATTACGTACTTGCGGCACATGTTTGATATAGTCAACCGTTGTACCGACATCGATTATCTTCAAAAGGTATGTAACTAATTAGTTTATTTAATTTAGATTAAATTGATAGGTAAGAATTAGTTTATTTTGGAAATTGTAGCATGTAACATGTAGCTAGTTTTGGGAGGTGAAATAGCTCAAATTCACAAAAAACGACCCCGAAACGAACCTAAAAATTGAACTTCTAATCTTTTGCACCAAAATATGACATTAACACTTCAACTATGCATAAAGTAAGTGGTGTGTGTTAGTTTTGCTCCTATGTGTAACTTGTAGGTAGTTTTGGGAAGTAAAATAGCTCAAATTTACAAGAAACGACCCCGAAACGAACCTAAAAATTGAACTTCTAATCTTTTGCACCAAAATATGACATTAACACTTCAACTATGCATAAAGTAAGTGGTGTGTGTTAGTTTTGCTCCTATGTGTAACTTGTAGGTAGTTTTGGGAAGTAAAATAGCTCAAATTCACAAAAAACGACCCCGAAACGAACCTATAAATTAAACTTCTAATCTTTTGTACCTAAGTGTGACTTACATACTTCAACTATGCATAAAGTAAGTGGTGTGTGTTAGTTTTGCTCCTATGTGTAACTTGTAGGTAGTTTTGGGAAGTAAAATAGCTCAAATTCACAAAAAACGACCCCGAAACGAACATAAAAATTGAACTTCTAATCTTTTGCACCAAAATATGACATTAACACTTCAACTATGCATAAAGTAAGTGGTGTGTGTTAGTTTTGCTCCTATGTGTAACTTGTAGGTAGTTTTGGGAACTAAAATAGCTCAAATTCACAAAAAACGACCCCGAAACGAACCTAAAAATTAAACTTCTAATCTTTTGTACCTAAGTGTGACTTACATACTTCAACTATGCATAAAGTAAGTGGTGTGTGTTAGTTTTGCTCCTATGTGCAACTTGTAGGTAGTTTTGGGAAGTAAAATAGCTCAAATTCACAAAAAACGACCCCGAAACGAACCTAAAAATAAAACTTCTAATCTTTTGTACCTAAGTATGACATTAACACTTCAACTATGCATAAAGTAAGTGGTGTGTGTTAGTTTTGCTCCTATGTGTAACTTGTAGGTAGTTTTGGGAAGTAAAATAGCTCAAATTCACAAAAAACGACCCCGAAACGAACCTAAAAATTAAACTTCTAATCTTTTGTACCTAAGTGTGACTTACATACTTCAACTATGCATAAAGTAAGTGGTGTGTGTTAGTTTTGCTCCTATGTGTAACTTGTAGGCAGTTTTGGGAAGTAAAATAGCTCAAATTCACAAAAAACGACCCCGAAACGAACCTAAAAATTGAACTTCTAATCTTTTGCACCAAAATATGCCATTAACACTTCAACTATGCATAAAGTAAGTGGTGTGTGTTAGTTTTGCTCCTATTTGTAACTTGTAGGTAGTTTTGGGAAGTAAAATAGCTCAAATTCACAAAAAAAGACCCCGAAACGAACCTAAAAATTGAACTTCTAATCTTTTGCACCAAAATATGACATTAACACTTCAACTATGCATAAAGTAAGTGGTGTGTGTTAGTTTTGCTCCTATGTGTAACTTGTAGGTAGTTTTGGGAAGTAAAATAGCTCAAATTTACAAAAAACGACCCCGAAACGAACCTAAAAATTGAACTTCTAATCTTTTGCACCAAAATATGACATTAACACTTCAACTATGCATAAAGTAAGTGGTGTGTGTTAGTTTTGCTCCTATGTGTAACTTGTAGGTAGTTTTGGGAAGTAAAATAGCTCAAATTCACAAAAAACGACCCCGAAACGAACCTAAAAATTAAACTTCTAATCTTTTGTACCTAAGTGTGACTTACATACTTCAACTATGCATAAAGTAAGTGGTGTGTGTTAGTTTTGCTCCTATGTGTAACTTGTAGGTAGTTTTGGGAAGTAAAATAGCTCAAATTCACAAAAAACGACCCCGAAACGAACCTAAAAATTGAACTTCTAATCTTTTGCACCAAAATATGACATTAACACTTCAACTATGCATAAAGTAAGTGGTGTGTGTTAGTTTTGCTCCTATGTGTAACTTGTAGGTAGTTTTGGGAAGTAAAATAGCTCAAATTCACAAAAAACGACCCCGAAACGAACCTAAAAATTAAACTTCTAATCTTTTGAACCTAAGTGTGACTTACATACTTCAACTATGCATAAAGTAAGTGGTGTGTGTTAGTTTTGCTCCTATGTGTAACTTGTAGGTAGTTTTGGGAAGTAAAATAGCTCAAATTCACAAAAAACGACCCCGAAACGAACCTAAAAATTGAACTTCTAATCTTTTGCACCAAAATATGACATTAACACTTCAACTATGCATAAAGTAAGTGGTGTGTGTTAGTTTTGCTCCTATGTGTAACTTGTAGGTAGTTTTGGGAAGTAAAATAGCTCAAATTCACAAAAAACGCCCGAAACGAACCTAAAAATTAAACTTCTAATCTTTTGTACCTAAGTATGACATTAACACTTCAACTATGCATAAAGTAAGTGGTGTGTGTTAGTTTTGCTCCTATGTGTAACTTGTAGGTAGTTTTGGGAAGTAAAATAGCTCAAATTCACAAAAAACGACCCCGAAACGAACCTAAAAATTAAACTTCTAATCTTTTGTACCTAAGTATGACATTAACACTTCAACTATGCATAAAGTAAGTGGTGTGTGTTAGTTTTGCTCCTATGTGTAACTTGTAGGTAGTTTTGGGAAGTAAAATAGCTCAAATTCACAAAAAACGACCCCGAAACGAACATAAAAATTAAACTTCTAATCTTTTGTACCTAAGTGTGACTTACATACTTCAACTATGCATAAAGTAAGTGGTGTGTGTTAGTTTTGCTCCTATGTGTAACTTGTAGGTAGTTTTGGGAAGTAAAATAGCTCAAATTCACAAAAAACGACCCCGAAACGAACCTAAAAATTGAACTTCTAATCTTTTGCACCAAAATATGACATTAACACTTCAACAATGCATAAAGTAAGTGGTGTGTGTTAGTTTTGCTCCTATGTGTAACTTGTAGGTAGTTTTGGGAAGTAAAATAGCTCAAATTCACAAAAAACGACCCCGAAACGAACCTAAAAATTGAACTTCTAATCTTTTGCACCAAAATATGACATTAACACTTCAACTATGCATAAAGTAAGTGGTGTGTGTTAGTTTTGCTCCTATGTGTAACTTGTAGGTAGTTTTGGGAAGTAAAATAGCTCAAATTCACAAAAAACGCCCGAAACGAACCTAAAAATTAAACTTCTAATCTTTTGTACCTAAGTATGACATTAACACTTCAACTATGCATAAAGTAAGTGGTGTGTGTTAGTTTTGCTCCTATGTGTAACTTGTAGGTAGTTTTGGGAAGTAAAATAGCTCAAATTCACAAAAAACGACCCCGAAACGAACCTAAAAATTAAACTTCTAATCTTTTGTACCTAAGTGTGACTTACATACTTCAACTATGCATAAAGTAAGTGGTGTGTGTTAGTTTTGCTCCTATGTGTAACTTGTAGGTAGTTTTGGGAAGTAAAATAGCTCAAATTCACAAAAAACGACCCCGAAACGAACCTAAAAATTGAACTTCTAATCTTTTGCACCAAAATATGACATTAACACTTCAACAATGCATAAAGTAAGTGGTGTGTGTTAGTTTTGCTCCTATGTGTAACTTGTAGGTAGTTTTGGGAAGTAAAATAGCTCAAATTCACAAAAAACGACCCCGAAACGAACCTAAAAATTGAACTTCTAATCTTTTGCACCAAAATATGACATTAACACTTCAACTATGCATAAAGTAAGTGGTGTGTGTTAGTTTTGCTCCTATGTGTAACTTGTAGGTAGTTTTGGGAAGTAAAATAGCTCAAATTCACAAAAAACGACCCCGAAACGAACCTAAAAATTGAACTTCTAATCTTTTGCACCAAAATATGACATTAACACTTAAACTATGCATAAAGTAAGTGGTGTGTGTTAGTTTTGCTCCTATGTGTAACTTGTAGGTAGTTTTGGGAAGTAAAATAGCTCAAATTCACAAAAAAAACGACCCCGAAACGAACCTAAAAATTGAACTTCTAATCTTTTGCACCAAAATATGACATTAACACTTCAACTATGCATAAAGTAAGTGGTGTGTGTTAGTTTTGCTCCTATATATAACATGTAGGTAGTTTTGGGAAGTAAAATAGCTCAAATTCACAAAAAAACGACCCCGAAACGAACCTAAAAATTGAACTTCTAATCTTTTGCACCAAAATATGACATTAACACTTCAACTATGCATAAAGTAAGTGGTGTGTGTTAGTTTTGCTCCTATATATAACATGTAGGTAGTTTTGGGAAGTAAAATAGCTCAAATTCACAAAAAACGACCCCGAAACGAACCTACAAAATTGAACTTCTAATCTTTTGCAAGAGTTAGTTGTTATTATATATTGTAAATGTTTGACTTCATCTTATTAATTTATTATATTCATATTATTGCAAGGTTTACATGGATAATGACGCACCAAGGTTGGATGAATTCACAATTGAAGAGTTGGATGAAGTTCGAAACAAGTTGGCTACCTACATTTGTGAAGATTGTCTATGATACATTGGTTAGGATTTTGCAAGAACTAGCTAGAAGTTCGAAACAAGTTGGCAAGCTATTCGGTTGTTGCGTTAATGTAGCTTTTTGTATTAGAATTAATATTTGCCTTAATATGTACTCTTTAACATTATTTATTATATATATAGAATTATTACATATATAATTGGGAACTCTATATATATATGCATTATGAGATTTGTAATATGGTACAAAGCAAAGCAGCAAGGAACCAGTGACACAGGGAACGAGCGCATATATAATATTATATATAGAGTTGAATTTTAAAAAAAAAAATTTATTACCAAAAGGGCTGCGGTTAATGGAGAAAACCGCAGCCCTTGGCCATATAAGGGCTGCGGTTAACTGGAAAAACCGCAGCCCTTAAGTATTCAAGGGCTGCGGTTTTCCCAGTTAACCGCAGCCCTTATATGGCTAAAACCGCAGCCCTTAATACTGCAAGGGCTGCGGTTCGTAACCGCGGCCCTTCCTATATATTAAGGGCTGCTACTCTAATTGCTGCGGTCAAAAAACGCAGCCCTTAGGCCACTTTTGACCGCAGCCCTTAGGCTTTTTTCCACTATACGTAGCATCTCCACCACATACTACTATAAAATTTGGCACATTGCTAAACAACTTCAGACCAACCTCAGGACTCTGGGAAGAATTCAATTCAAACACCTGCAGTAGAAAGGAATATCAGTTAGGAGCTAGGAACCATAAAAGATGAAATGATGAATATAAAGTGCACACTGATACGTCATTTTAAAAATGAAAAAAGCTCATCTAGTCAATAACAGAATACAAGGAGATGACACAGCATTCTATAGAGTTCAATACACCCTCTTCTTTTACAAATTTGTCATTACCCTATAACAATTAACAACTAAAAACCTATATATACTATTCATACCAGTCCCTTTTGGAAGGAGATCGATCTGAAAAGAGGTGATTGTGGACACATTATTATGATTCACAAACTAGTAGGACAATTACATTCAATTTGGATCTCATGAAGAGATATTACTTTGGTCACAACCAGCATTATTGGATTTGCAAAAAAGTTATAATAATATGTTAAGCTTCCTGTGTTCTAGTTTTGTTGACTTTCCTTCACATTTTAATATAGTAATGACCTCCAACAGCTGCAAGAAAGAAAAACAATAATAACAAAGGGAGATAAACGAATTGTCTAGACTACCACTAGCAACTAGCACTGAAATTCTTTGAATCAGTGCCTAAAATAACACCACTTCCTTCAAATGATGAACAAAAGCGACCTTATTTTCAATATAAAGTTATCATCGCAAATTAAGAAACCAAATAATCAATTTCTCTAGTTCCAATCAACCAAAAGGGCAAGATTAATTTAATTAAATCTTGGTTTCAATCAACTCAAACCCTAATTTAATCAACACAAGAAAGATAATCGAAGAATCCTAACAAATTAATACCAACTCCACAACCAAAAACTGTAAACAAATTGACGAAACAAAGATGAAATCTTCAACAAACCTTTCATAGATCACGGAGGACATAAGACAGCAAACTACACCAAATTTCGTCTTTAAGATCGCAACTTCCTCGAATGCGAGCGTCTCTACTTCACCAATTGTTACGTCCGCCATTGTCGCACCTTCAGAAAAAACCCTAGGATTACTGTGATTACGAAGGGTCAGCGGAGGAGTTGAACCCAGCGTTGAAGTCGACAACCCAGAGACTGAAATTGACCTCGAAAACCCAGCGTCAAAGTCGACAACCCAGAGACTGAAATTCACCACTGGAACCAATAGAGATGAGAGAGAGTCTGGCGGGGGTCGACGCAGTGAGTTCAACGGACAAGTGAATGCGAAGGTTGAGAGAGACTGGAAAAAACTAGTGAGTTGTGAGGGTTCTACTGAGAGAGAGGGTTTTACGGAGGGCGAGGGAAAAGTGAGTGTAGTTATGAGAGAGGGGAATTAAATTATTGGTATGGAAAATTAAAGTCTCCAATTAAGTGCTCCGATTGAGTGAACGGAGCACTTATTCACAAGTGCTCCGATTGACTAGTCCAGCGGAGCACTTAATGTCAAGTGCTCCGATTGACTATTCAACCGGAGCACTTGTGAATTTTTTATATTAAAAATTTAACAAGTGCTTGGGTTGATTAGTCAACCGGAGCACTTGACAAGTAGCACAAGGAGTTTTTTCCACTCGTGATCCTTCCTGTCAGCTATCTCTCGAATGAGGTGAAATTTCCTCATCACATGTTTGGACTTGTTATGTGACCTTGGATCTTTTGCTTGCGCAATAGCACCATTGTTGTCACAGAACAACTCAATTCCTTCCAGAGCACTAGGTACAATATCCAGCTCTATCAAGAACTTCTTTATCCAAATCGCTTCCTTAGCCGCTTCAATCGCCGCTAAATATTCTGATTCTGTCGCAGAGTCTGCTACAGTGCTTTGCTTTGAGCTCATCCAGCTCACTGCTCCTCCATTTAGACGAAAGACATACCCTGACTGAGAGCGGTAATCATCTCTCCCGATTTAGAAGCTTGCATCCGTGTAAACTTCAACAACCAACTCACTTTGTCCCCCATAGACGAAGAACATGCCTTTAGTCCACCTCAAGTACTTAAGGATGCTCTTAGCTGCAGTCCTGTGTGCTTCTCCTGGATTTGCTTGGAACCTGCTACACATGCTCAAGGCATATGCAACATCTGGTCGGGTACTTATCATGGCATACATGATAGATCCTATAGCCGAAGCATAAGGAATGTTACTCATTCGCCTTAACTCACCAGGCTCAGTCGGGCACTGACTCTTGCTAAACGATATGCCATGTGACATGGGAACGAAACCTCTCTTCGAGTTTTCCATGTTGAACCATGCAAGAACCTTATCAATATAAGTTTCTTGACTTAGCCAAATCATCCTTCGAGACCTATCTCTATGGATTTTGATTCCCAGTATGTACTCAGCTTCTCCCAGGTCCTTCATAGAGAAACAACTTTTTAACCATTCCTTAACTGACTCAAGCATTGGTATGTCATTTCCCATGAGTAGTATGTCATCTACATACAATACCAAGAAGACTAAGCCGCTCCCACTAAACTTCTTGTAGACACAAGATTCTTCTTCGCTTTTGATGAAACCAAATTTCTTGATTGCCTCATCAAATCGAAGATTCCAGCTCCGAGATGCCTGCTTCAATCCATAAATGGATCTCTGAAGCTTGCAAACCCTTTTAGGATTTTCTGGATCCTCAAAACCCTCAGGTTGTGTCATGTACACATCCTCATTCAAGAACCCATTCAAGAATGATGTTTTGACCTCCATCTGCCAAATTTCATAATCATAAAATGCAGCAATAGCAAAAAGTATCTGAATTGACTTAAGCATTGCTACTGGAGAAAAGGTCTCATCATAGTCTATACCATGATTTTGTCTGAATCCTTTTGCAATCAGTCTTGCTTTATAGACATAGACATTCCCATCTTTGTCTGTTTTCAATTTGAACACCCACTTGCATCCAATATGGTTAACCCCATCAGGCAAGTCGATCAGGGTCCAAACTTTATTCTCAGACATGGAGTCTAACTCGGATTTCATGGCCTCAAGCCATTTCTCAGAGTATGGGCTCGTCAAAGTTTGTTTATAGGTAGTAGGCTCTGAATTCTCCAAAATTAGAATTTCAGAATTTTCAGTTAACAAGAAATCAACCAACCTCTTGTTTAGAATCCTTTCTCTACTAGACCTACGTGGGGCCTGAGCATCAAGAGAAATGTTCTCTTCAACTTCTTGAAGATCTTCGCTTGAATTAGATTCAAGTGGGACGGTAGGAGGTTCACGCGTTGAATACATCATCTCCTGAACTAGACTTTCGTCTTGTTGGGCCTTCTCTGACATGGTGTGAACCATGTCCAATTGTTGCTTATCTCGAATTTCTTTGAGAATTATTTTACTCCCACTTGTCTTTCTAGAAACAAATTCCTTTTCAAGAAAGACACCATCACGAGCAACAAACACTTTGTTCTCTTGACGGTTATAGAAGTAATAATCCCTTGTCTCTTTTGGGTATCCCACAAAGAGACATTTATCTAACTTGGGTGCAAGTTTGTCTGACAGTAAACGTTTTACATAGACCTCACATCCCCAGATCTTAAGAAAAGACAAGTTTGGAGTTTTTCAATTCCATAACTCATATGGAGTATTTTCTACAGCCTTTGATGGGCTTCTGTTTAGTGTGTGTGCAGCTGTTTCGAGAGCATATCCCCAAAAAGAAATCGGAAGATCAGCAAGACTCATCATTGATCGAACCATATCTTGCAAGGTTCGATTCCTCCTTTCAGATACACCATTCAACCGTGGTGTTCCTGATGGAGTTAATTGTGAAATAATTCCACAACCCTTTAGATGTTCATCAAATTCTTGGCTCAAATACTCACCACCACGATCGGATCGTAGTGCTTTTATTGTCTTACCAAGTTGATTTTGTACTTCACTTTGGAACTCTTTGAATCTATCAAAAGATTCCGACTTATGTTTCATTAAGTAGATATATCCATATCTACTCAAATCATCAGTGAAGGTAATGAAGTAGTTAAACCCTCCCCTTGCCTTTGTGCTCATAGGACCACACACATCTGTATGTATGAGTCCTAAAAGATCGCTGGCCCTTTCACCTTTTCCAGTAAATGGTGATTTGGTCATCTTCCCCATTAAGCATGATTCACATACATCAAATGATTCGAAATCAAATGATGGAATTATACCATCCTTTTGTAACTTATGAATACGCTTTTGGTTTATATGACCCATTCGACAATGCTAAATGTAGGTTAGGTTGGAATCATTTGATTTTTGTTTCTTGCTATCTATGTTATAGATTTGTAATGACCTATCAAGCACATATAAGCCATTTATCATTGGCATAGAACATATTATTGTAAGAAATGGAACAACACTTGTTCTTTATTTCAAAACAAAACCCTTCAGAATCCAAAACTGAAACAGAAATTATGGCCTTAGTTATTGAAGGAACGAAATAGCAATTATTTAGTTCTAAAATAAGCCCAGATGGCAAGTGTAGACTATAGCTCTGATGCACTCAAGTTATACGATGTTCTTATGGTATTTTAGGTGCACATTGCTAAGGGATTTGTTCGTAATTGTTAAGGTTTGCATAAAAATCATCCTTAGCGGAAGTTCGGAGTTTTGAGATATAAGTTGTGTTAATGTCATGCATTCCGAGCTTCCAAGGTGAAGTGCATTTGATCCGAGCCAAGCACTCGTGATCACCGCAAGCCTAAGCATCACGACGAGCTCGCCAAGCCAAGCTCTCGTGAGCACCGCAAGCTGCCCAGCCAGCGCTCCATCATCGTGAGCCATCGCAGCCCAGCGCTCCATCTTCTCTCGCCCATCGTGTGCCAGCGCCCAGCAGCAACATAGTCCAACGCTCGCCTAGCCTGCCCAGCGCTCGAAGCATCGCCCATCGCACGCCCAGCAGCCAGCCTGCCCAGCGCCCATCGCACGCCCAGCAGCAAGCAGCCCAGCAAGCCAGGCTCGCGACTCGCGACAAAGCTCGCACCTCGCGACCTGATTCTCGCACCTCGCGAGAATCCTCGCACGGTGCGACCTGCGTGGTTTGGCCCAATTCTTCAGCTCGTTGCGAAGGCAGTAGCTCATCGCACGGTGCGACCTGTACCGCACCTCGCGACCCCTATGGCGGTTTAAATGACGGCTGACTTTTGAGCCTTAGTATAAATACTAAACTTTGTTTTTAGACCTAGGGGGCAGCAGCCACAAGGGGATGGAGTTTCCAAAACTCCACTCCTCTCTTGTTGTCTTCTCTTTTTAGTTTTTATTTTCTAATTTAGTCTTTGTAGATTTCAATTATGGGATTGGCTTATGCTATGCCGATTGTAGCTTGAACCGTTCTTGAACGAGATTAATATGGAGCTTCAAGCATTATTGTGAGATCTTTCCTCTCTCTTTAGTTTCTTTGATTATGGTTTAATTTCTATGATTGCTTTCTATGGTTTTTGCATGATTATGCTAGGAACGTTACTAGTTTGATTGTGTAATTAATCTAATGCTAGATTTAAGAATAGAACCGGATTGTTTTATTCTTTTATCATTTGGTAGCAAACTAGGGAGTAATTTAGATGCTGATCATCTTGGTTATTTCTTGGGGAAATTGAATAAACTGTTGAACGTTTATCGCTTGTATGACGTTAGCAGGTCTGTTGGTTCTCTGTGTTTATTGCTGCTATTGGATTGAACTTAGACGCAGATCGGACTAGGTTATCCTTTAGTTAGAGTTTTATAGTCACGCTGATCGTGCTATTCAACTAGGAATAAGGAGAACACGAGATTAATTCTCGACAATAGATAATTATGGAAATAATTAGAGTTGATGTTCAATGACCGATAATGAATTGAAGTGTATGTTAATCGGATTCAAGATCCTTCCTATATTGATTTCTCATTTTGTTTATATGCTAGTTAGTTGTAGTTTAGTTATAATCTACTTGAAACCCCCCTTTTGTAATTAGGTTTCTCGGCCCTTAGCTTAATCTAGGTTTCGAATCACGCTAAGTACTAAACTCGTCCCTGTTTCCCTGTGGATACGACCCTTACTTCCCTTATACTAGTTTAGTGTAAAAGAGAGTAGGAGAAATTTTATCTTTGGCCGGGCGGCGTTCACGACGACAAGCGCGGCCCGCCAAATTTTGGCGCCGTTGCCGGGGAAACGGTGTTACTTGTTTTTATTTAGAGTGATTTTTGGATGGTATTGCTTGTGCTCTTTGTTTTTGGTTGGCCACTCATATAAAGAATTCCCTTTTTGTTTTTAGTTTCAATTTTCATCTTCCATTGAACTCTATGTATTTCACTTTTGTATTTTGGACAAGAAGCATGGAACTTGTTGCTTAAACTCTCTTGGGAATGGTTGATTGACTCCTACTTTATATCTTGGTTATTGTCTAGCTTTAAACATTTATATTAATGGTCATGACTTGAATTAGCTAGGAGTACTACTAGTTGATGTTTGTTGTTGCCTTAATGCTAGGTTTGGGATATAATCAGATGTTATATGCTCAACCATGTTGTAGTAAGCTAGGTATTAACGATGCATTGCAAGAGTTCTTCTCAATCAATTTTGCAGGTACTTGAAGTGGAGATTGACATGGAACCACCATTGTCACACATGGAGCACAACCCAATGATTAAGCTTAAGGTATTAAGTCGAGCTCACGACTTTAAACAACAGCGCTTCTCGGGAGGCAACCCGAGACCCCTTTATTTTCTTTCTTTCTCTTTATTTTTCATCAAATTTCCACCACCACAACAAATTTTCTTTCACCCACCGCCCACCCACTAAAAAGATCCACAACCAATCTTAATTCGCTTGGAACCAAAATCCACAAAAGAAAATCCGTTGGGAGGACTTCAATAGCTAGGAGTTGGTGCACTAGAGGATTGAGATTGTTAATGTATCTTTTCGATCTCTTAAGCTAGGTGCAAATCTCACAAATTCAAAACTTTTGAGCTTGTCATTTGTTTGAGTGATTCGAGGGAGAGGGTTGTGAGTTGATTTATGAGATTTGAGTTGGTGTTGTTAAGAAATTTGAGTTTGACGGATTGTTTGGTCATGAGTTTTGAGCATTCGATCTTCGATTTACCCGATTTTCGATTTTCTCCCCCCATTTTCAGTTTACTTTTCTTCTAATTGTCGACACATTGAGGACAATGTGTAGTTTAAGTAGGGGGGAGGGTATTCTCATTCTCATGTATCTATGTTTTGTATATTACTTTCAATTTGAAAAAAAAAATGGAAATGAAAAAATGAAAATGAAAAGAAAAAAAAAAAATGAATGAAAAAAAAAAAAATGAAAAAGAATATAAAAAAAAAAAAGTGATGAAATGAAACCCGCTGAGTTGAAAACCCACAAGGATGGGCGACTCAGGCAAAAATGGGGGCCCGGATAGGTTGAAAACCCGAAAGGGCAACTTATGCAAAAAAGTGGCTTATATTGAGCGGGTAAGATGGCGAGATAAAAAAAAATGTGAGAAGCTAGGATGAAAACCCGAAAGGGCTCCTAGGCAAAATGAGAGATTAAGAGAGAATGATACACTTTGGAAACTCATTTGCCGGAGATGGTGTCATAAGGTTGAAAGCGTTTTCGGGTTGGGTTAGTGAATTCATCCTTTGTTTTGTGAAGATCTATTTATTTTGGCTTTCGCATTCTTTTGGTTGATTGTTTTTGGGAGTAAGCATGGAATTTATCCCTTTTTGTCTTTGTTCCATGGCTTGCTATTTTAAGTTAGTTGTTGTAGTAGTAGGTCATCTTTTGAGGTTTGGGAGAGCTGATACTTTAGTGTGTCGTGAGCTGGCATTTTGATTCTCGTTGGTGTTGTTGGTTAAACTTGTTGGCGTTGCTGGTTATTATTGTTGTCGCGTCTTTGTATATTTCAGGTGAGCTTGAATCTAAGTGTGGGGGAATCATCATCCCTTACGTTTAGGTTTTGAGCGTATTTTGTTAAGATGTGATGATAATGATGTAGTTGATGGGGAGTGTAGGTTGGTTTCGATAGCTTGGGTGATGATTTATTTGGTGATCCTCATTTTGAGTTTACTCGAGGTCGAGTAAAGTTCAAGTGTGGGGGTATTTGATGCGCTCAAGTTATACGATGTTCTTATGGTATTTTAGGTGCACATTGCTAAGGGATTTGTTCGTAATTGTTAAGGTTTGCATAAAAATCATCCTTAGCGGAAGTTCGGAGTTTTGAGATATAAGTTGTGTTAATGTCATGCATTCCGAGCTTCCAAGGTGAAGTGCATTTGATCCGAGCCAAGCACTCGTGATCACCGCAAGCCTAAGCATCACGACGAGCTCGCCAAGCCAAGCTCTCGTGAGCACCGCAAGCCGCCCGGCCCGGCGCTCCATCATCGTGAGCCATCGCAGCCCGGCGCTCCATCTTCTCTCGCCCATCGTGTGCCGGCGCCCAGAAGAACATAGTCCAACGCTCGCCTAGCTCGCCCGGCGCTCGAAGCATCGCCCATCGCACGCCCGGCCGGCCCGGCCGCCCGCCGCCCATCGCTCGCACGCCCAAGCAAGCGGCCCAAAGAAGCCAGGCTCGCGACTCGCGACAAAGCTCGCACCTCGCGACCTGATTCTCGCACCTCGCGAGAATCCTCGCACGGTGCGACCTGCGTGGTTTGGCCCAATTCTTCAGCTCGTTGCGAAGGCAGTAGCTCATCGCACGGTGCGACCTGTACCGCACCTCGCGACCCCTATGGCGGTTTAAATGACGGCTGACTTTTGAGCCTTAGTATAAATACTAAACTTTGTTTTTAGACCTAGGGGGGCAGACCACAAGGGGATGGAGTTTCCAAAACTCCACTCCTCTCTTGTTGTCTTCTCTTTTTAGTTTTTATTTTCTAATTTAGTCTTTGTAGATTTCAATTATGGGATTGGCTTATGCTATGCCGATTGTAGCTTGAACCGTTCTTGAACGAGATTAATATGGAGCTTCAAGCATTATTGTGAGATCTTTCCTCTCTCTTTAGTTTCTTTGATTATGGTTTAATTTCTATGATTGCTTTCTATGGTTTTTGCATGATTATGCTAGGAACGTTACTAGTTTGATTGTGTAATTAATCTAATGCTAGATTTAAGAATAGAACCGGATTGTTTTATTCTTTTATCATTTGGTAGCAAACTAGGGAGTAATTTAGATGCTGATCATCTTGGTTATTTCTTGGGGAAATTGAATAAACCGTTGAACGTTTATCGCTTGTATGACGTTAGCAGTGTCTGTTGGTTCTCTCGTGTTTATTGCTTGCTATTGGATTGAACTTAGACGCAGATCGGACTAGGTTATCCTTTAGTTAGAGTTTTATAGTCACGCTGATCGTGCTATTCAACTAGGAATAAGGAGAACACGAGATTAATTCTCGACAATAGATAATTATGGAAATAATTAGAGTGGATGTTCAATGACCGATAATGAATTGAAGTGTATGTTAATCGGATTCAAGATCCTTCCTATATTGATTTCTCATTTTGTTTATATGCTAGTTAGTTGTAGTTTAGTTATAATCTACTTGAAACCCCCCTTTTGTAATTAGGTTTCTCGGCCCTTAGCTTAATCTAGGTTTCGAATCACGCTAAGTACTAAACTCGTCCCTGTTTCCCTGTGGATACGACCCTTACTTCCCTTATACTAGTTTAGTGTAAAAGAGAGTAGGAGAAATTTTATCTTTGGCCGGGCGGCGTTCACGACGACAAGCGCGGCCCGCCAAGCTCCCTATGGCAAGTGCAGCAACTCGTGCTCCATTTCCAACGTGTAGCTCTACCTCGCCTTTTGCCAGCTTCCTACTTCTTTTTAGTCCCTGTACATCATCAATGATGTGAGAAACACAACCGGTATCAAATACCCATAAAGAAGTAGAAGTCAAATTGATTTCTATAACATATATACCTGAAGTGGAAGCCCCAGGCTTCTTTTCCTCCAAGTATACCGAGCAGTTCCTCTTCCAGTGTCCTATCTTGTGACAGTGGAAGCACTTGCTTTCCGCAGCGACCTTTGGCTTGGCGGTTGGCTTAGGTTTTTCAGCAACAATGGCAACTTGCTTGCCTTTGTCCTTCTTTCCTTCCCATTTCTTCTTGAAACCCTTTCCCTTTTGAACCATCAAAACCTCTTTCTTTGGTTCAACCTTAGGGATGTTCCTTAAGCATTAACCAACAATCCATGCAGCTCTTGCAAAGTCTTTTCAGACTCATTCATATTGTAGGTCATTCTGAACTGATTGAAACTGTCAGGTAATGAGTGGAGAATAATGTCAGTAGCCAACTCAACCCTATAAAGGAATCCAAGTCGTTCCATGTTTTTGAAAAGACCCATCATTGCGAAAACATGGGGGCCAACAGCTTGACCTGGCTTCATGTGACATTCAAGTATCTCCCTATTAGTCTCATACCGCTCGACTCGGGCCTGAGTCTTAAACATGGCCTGCAGCTCTTGCATGATCGTATAAGCATCCTTGGTTCCATGGCTGCTATCATTAAGCAAGTGATTGGTATAGACTTAGCACTATCCTGTTTGGCGCGATGTTTGTCTGCCTCAGTTGATTCATCAGTTACAACAGGAAGTGGGGTATCTAAGACGTCCTCTCGACCCTCAAACCTCAAAACGAGTCTTAAGGTCCTTTCCCAATTAAGGAAATTTTCACCATTTAGTTTGTCCTTTTCCAGGAAAAGGACGAATGTTGAAACTGGAGTTGTTGTTGTTGTTATTAGACATGGTATCTACAGACAGAAAAATAAAGCAAAGTTCAATTTTATGTTTATAAAGTAACCTAAAACATGCAAAGATTTCTAGGTTGATCACCTATTCAATTTTAATGTCCCATTTGAATAAGTGCTTTACAAGATCCTATCAACATGTAATACTAAGCAGACGGAGGCCTTATCTTAATGTTACATTATCAAGGTAAGTAAACTCTTTTACTAATTATAACAAATTATAACTCTTGTTTAGATGGATAAACATCGCATGTTTAACTATCTCTTGCTTCAAAATTCAAAACGCTTTTGATAATTTTGTTAAGGACAACCAAACTAAGTTGTAAAATTCGCAATTTTACCTTATATCCCAAAATTAATGATAACACCCTGTGGAGGCATGACCTATTACTATTAATTAATTGTTTGATAAGTACTTTATGTTTGGAAAAGCAACCCTTAATATTTACGGGACCTAAGTTTATTATGTTGTTATGAATTAGTGAACTCTAGCGCATCAACAAACAACATACAATAAACTTATAAGCATTTTAAAGAATAATAAAATGCGAAAATAAAATGATCTAGTATGGCCTCTAATCCTAAGAACTAAGCATCAATGGCTCCTTCTTTGACTCTTCATGGATCTCCATCCACCTTAGCCATGGGCCTTCTCTTGATGGGCTCGTCTTTGGATTACATAAGTATCAAAATAATTTAAATAATAACTAAATTAAATAAATTACAAGAATACATTACGATACGCAGATCGTATTTTCTAACTTAATCTGGGCCATACAAGTCATACATAGCAATTATATCAAGATATAAAAGCCACATAATAATATCACATATTATACTTGCCAACAATTAAAATAACAAATATTCTTCATTAAAGCAAGATGATAAAGAATTTAAGTAATTTCCAATCACCTAAATATTTTATCCTAGAAAATTTAGCCTACCAATTTTAATTAGATTAAAGAATAAAATTATGGAATTATTTAACTGAAAATGTGCTTAATATCCTGAAAATCTGTTTTAATGATTTTCCAAAAAAAAATTTTAGTTTTTTATTTTTTAAAAAAAAATCACTGCTGGGCAGCAGCAAAATGGCAGGCCACCAACGACCACCTAGAGCAGCCACCGTGGCCCCACCAGTAGGTGGTTGCGCCACCCAGCCATGGCTGCTCCTCCTCCCTTCCTTTTTTTTTCTTTTCTTTTGTGGGAATTAAATTTAATCACAACTTCTTGTAAATTAATTTAGTGATCAAATTAAATTAAACATAAACTCCTTTATGCCTAATTTTGTAAATTAATTTAAATCTCCATTTTAATTAATTTTAGGGCCATTCATATCAATTAACCTTAAATTCATATAAAACTCCTTTTACATGAATTAATTTGTCATATATAAACAATTTAAATATGAAAATTCAGATTAAATATATGAGTTGAATTAACACAAAATCTCTATTTTAATTTAATTTTAGCATAATTCATATGTATTAATCTCTAATTCACACAAAACTCTTTTCACATGAATTAATTTTCATATATAAACAATTTAAATATGAAAAACAGATTATTAATATAAATATAATTCTCCAAATTTTCGAAAAATTTGAGATGTAAAATTGAATTTTAATTTTGAAAATCAGGATTTTATTTTCTCTAAAATTCGGCCAAACCAAAATATTTTTTGATTATTTTTTTTAAAAAAAATTCAGGTCGGATTTTCGAAATTAAAATCGGGTATTAAGCGAATTTAATTAATCCAATTAAATAAAACATCCATAATTCAATTCCTCCCCTTAATCAATTAAAATTAGTCATGAACACATCAGAAATAAATCTAATTATTATGACCAAAAAACTATATGCAAGAGGCTAAAATTGACACCACTGTAGGATTATAAGTAATCTAAGCGGAATTTCATGAATCATATTCATAAGCACTTAAAACAGGATCTCATGCATATACATTCAAGGATCACATTAAGAATTAACCTTTGAAGCGCGAATTCCACAAAGCTTGTATAACCCGGATAAAGAACCCCAATTGTGATTCCTCTACTTGGTCCACCAACCCAGATCAACACTCCACCAATGCTAGTTGGAAGGAAGAAATTATTCTTCTACTTTAATGGAGTTTTTATGACTTTAGGAAAGAATATGAGAGAGAAGAATAATAAGAGATATCTTGTATCTATTTTTTATTGCCTAACCAAATATATAAATATATTTAGGTTAGAATTACTTCCCCTCTCCCCTCCTCTTGGTCGGCCACCCTAGAGCCCTTTATGGGCTCTAGGTTTCTTTTGTTGATCCAAGGTTTTATGTGTGACCTAATAGGATCCATTATATTGGGCTTCGGGTTTATAATTTCCTAACCCAAAGTTCTATAGCATTCTCTAGCAAGACGTATAGACGACCCAATAGAACGAATTTATTATCTCCATAATACGACCATAATATAATTAGTAATTGCATTTAAGTCGAGGACATAAATCCTTCATCATCAAAAGTAAAAAAGGTTGCAACTCAACCAATATTAGGTTTGAGTCCAACAAGAAACCATGCATGCTTTTGTTCTTTGAGTTTCATATTTTGAACAATTTTTAAAGTTTTTTTTCCTTCCGTGACACGAGTTACTATTATTTTCGTTATTTGTGTGCAGGAAGATAATTTGAGCAATAAATTTACAATTGGATTAGCAAGCCTATTTCCTCCCTCCTACATGGGCTTTGTTGTACACTAAAAGTTTGCCAAACTAACTAATGAAAGAAGGATAATGAAAGTAAAAATAAGGTTAAGAGATGATTTTATTTTTCTCTCCTTAGGATTTGATCCTTGGGCCTTAGTGGGGATAAGAGAAGTTATTCAACAACAAAAACAAGGGAAGTCTTCGGGGGATGACGTCGAAGCAGCGGGGGCTTTATGTTTTAGAAAATCAACTCCAAAATGTACAGGAATTCTAGGTAGATTAGGAAAGTAAGGAGATTAGGAAAGGGATACTTTTTGAGGGGGAATTTACGAAGGCAACAACATAAAATAGAAAAAGGAAGCTACAGACAGAATCCTGGGGAGCCATAGCATAGCAGCGGAGGAATAACAATAACAACGGATTATAGACAACAGAGTAGCCGTAAAAGAGGGGTTACCAATAGCCCTTTCTACCTCCGACAGAACCGAGGTTGTAAACACATAATCGTGTCTTCCTATTTAAGGACCCAATTGGTCCGAGCAGCAGGAAACATACTGGGTCTTAATTGGTCCGACCCAAGAGGAGAGCAGTCCCAATTAATAATTTCTGATAATTAATTGTATTTTAAGCCCATAACAATATTTGAGCCCAATGATGTGAAAAAACTTAATTAATTATTCATGATGATTAATTGTTTTTATTAATTATTTTAATATATATTTTCATAAATAAATTATTTTCAAAGATATTTTTGAAATCAAATTTTATCTCACGAAAGTTGATTTTCGGATTTAAAAGGATAAAAGAAAATCGTACAAAGACGCGTCAAAGAAAAAGGCTGTAACGAATTTTCAAAGCTTATTTTCAGCGCATTGTTTGGGCCGCATCAGGCGCACCGGTCTGCGCCTGACACATGGCTCTGTGCACCACGCAGAGACGTGCGCCTAATGCACTCTTTGTGCGAGGCGCAGTTGGCCTTTCTATCTTGTCGTAATATTTTCATATAAATGTGCCATGACTTTCCGTATCTAAAAAGAGACTTTTCACGTACCCTTTGCGTCCGAATACTTGCGAACTCTCAAAAACTTTCCTACTCTCATACTTTCATATTTACTAACATTCTAACATATATTTACAAAGCTACAAACACATACTTTGATCGATCTTCACAAGTGTTCGTTGAAAGGCTTTCATGATTGCTTTTCTCGAAGGTCGTTATTCCCTCAAAGCTAAGCCACACTGGTATATTCATGGGGGCTCTTGAATAAAATTCTCTTATATTTATATTGAAGATTCTAATCTCTACTCTTTCTTTCTTTCTTATTTTCTTATATATTTTCTATGGTTGTCCAGCTTATGTTTTCATCACCAACATCTTGTTATTGCTAATCAAGACCTAAGGAATTGTTCTAATATTAATCAGATAATTTCGACAACCTATTAGGAATCCTGTAATTTTGATTACTTAATAACTTCTCACTAAAAATAGTATTTTTGATGTGTTTAATCAACCAATTTAGACTAATATTTTTAGGGTGCTTCAAATATTCTCTAGTTATTTTTTTGATAAAACTTGAAATGAATCGATATTAAGTAGAGCCATCAATGGGCGAACATGGTTCATGATCATGTTCGTACCCTCACCCCCAAACTCAATCTACGGTTCATTGACTATTAATGGAGTCATGACGGGGAAATCTACAGTGGATAAGTCCCTAAGTTGTCCGATCCCTATGATTTCCCAATATCCAATTAGGTTTATTAGGCCCTGCTCTTTTGAACTTATTTTGGCTGAACTAAACTGAACTTATTTTTGCCAAATAATAATAGTAAATAATAAATAAATAATATAATAATAATAATAATAATAATAATAATAAATAATAAATAATAAATAATAAATAATAAATAATAAATAATAAATAATAAATAATAAATAATAAATAATAAATAATAAATAATAAATAATAAATAATAAATAATAAATAATAAATAATAAATAATAAATAATAAATAATAAATAATAAATAATAAATAATAAATAATAAATAATAAATAATAAATAATAAATAATAAATAATAAATAATAAATAATAAATAATAAATAATAAATAATAAATAATAAATAATAAATAATAAATAATAAATAATAAATAATAAATAATAAATAATAAATAATAAATAATAAATAATAAATAATAAATAATAAATAATAAATAATAAATAATAAATAATAAATAATAAATAATAAATAATAAATAATAAATAATAAATAATAAATAATAAATAATAAATAATAAATAATAAATAATAAATAGTAAATAGTAAATAGTAAATAGTAAATAGTAAATAGTAAATAATAAATAATAAATAATAAATAAAAAATAATAAAAAATAATACTAAATAATAATACTAATAAATAATAATAATAATAAAAAATAATGAAAAATAAAAAATAATAATAGTTAATAATAAATAATAATAATAATAATAAATAATTGTAAATAATAATAATATAATAATAATATAATAAGAATAAATAATAATAAATAATAAATAATAATAATATTAATAATAATAAATACTAATAATAATAATAATAAATAAATAATAAATACTAAATAATAAATAATAATAAATAAAATAATAAATAAATAATAAATAATAATGAATAAAAAATATAATTATAATAATTATAATAAATAATAAATAATAAATAAATAATAAATATTAAATAATTAATAATAAATAATAATAATTATAATTATAATAAAAAAAACTAATAATAACTAATAATAATATAATAATAATAATAATAATAATAATAATAATAATAATAATAAATAATAAATAATAATAAATAATAAATAATAAATAATAATAATTATAAATAATAATAATAATAATAATAATAAATAATAAATAATAAATAATAAACAAAATAAATAATAATAAATAATAACTACTAAATAATAAATAATAAAAATATTAAAAAAAATAATAAAAGAATAAAAAATAAAAAATATAATAATAAAAATAATAAATAATAAATAATAAATAATAAATAATAAAAAATAATACTAAATAAAACTAAATAATAATACTAATAAATAATAATAAAAAATAAAAAATAGTAATAGTTAATAATAAAAAATAATTATAATAATAAATAATAGTAAATAATAATAATATAATAATAAATAATAATAAATAATAATAATAATATTAATAATAATAATAAATAATAATAATAATAATAATAATAATAATAATAAATAAATATCAAATAATAAATAATAATAACTAAAATAATAAATAAATAATAAATAAAAATGAATAATAAAAAATAATAATTATTATTATAATAAATAATAAATAATAAATAACAATAAATAATAATAATGAATAATAATAATAAATATTAAATAATAAATAATAAATAATCAATATTAAATATTAAAATATAAATAATAAATAAATAATAAATAATCAATAATAAATAATAATAATTATAATTATGATAAATAATACATAATAAATAATAATAAATAGTAATAATAAATAATAATAATAATAAATAATGAATACTAAATAATAATAATAATAATAAGAAATAATAAAAAATAATAAATAATAATAATAATAATAAATGATAACTACTAAATACTAAATAATAAAAATATTAAAATAAAAAAATAAAAGAATAAAAAAATATAAAAATATAAAAATATAAAAAAATATAAAAAATATAAAAATATAAATAAATATAAAAATAGAAAAATAGAAAAATATTAAGAAAATAAAAAAATTACAAATTCATCGTTATTATAATTATAATATTAATAATAATAACAATATTAATAGTAATATTGAAAACAAAAATAATAGTTACAACATTATTAGTAATATTGAACTTATTTTTACTTATTTTTGCTGAACTGAACTTAATTTTGCTGAACTGAACTTATTTTTACTTATTTTTGCTGAAAATAAGTCCAAAAGAACAGGGCCTTAGTCTTCCTTTAAAGACTTAGTGACTTCAAAATGCTTTCAATAAAACCTTAACAATGAAGTAGTCAAATACGCGCTCATCCTGCGTAAGCAAAATGAAACCACTCCTACAGAGGTCAACGCCTTAAACACTGAAAAGAGGGGTTACCAAATACCTCAAAGAACCTTCACTCCTATAGGCATGTCTCTAGAAGGAGTCTTTACTAGGTTTAATGCAAAAGGAGCACTCCATCCTGTTGGCCATAGTCCATACCCTGCTCCTGAGAATAGGTCTAGGAAGTGGAATCCTAGATCCTACTACAAGTACCACAAAGAGAATGCGCATCTGACATTGAAGTGTTGGATTTTAAAGCACTCCCTACATGATATGGTTGAAGATGGTAGACTGCCAGTTCCGTCTGCAGCAAAGCCAACATCAACATCAATCTCTTGGTTAGTGTATCAACAGTGCAGTGGGTTTAGTCATTTAACGCTAGTGTTCTAGGTTAAGTCAGAGAGTCCCTCCCCTTGCTCTTTGATTTCCTTCGTTGTTGAATCTATGTCATTTAGGAGTTTATTTTCATCAAGCATCTATTTATTTAATCCAAATTAATATAATATCAGTGCATTTTCATTATCATGGGTCATCCATCATTTTATTTATGCTTTTAATTTAATTACGAAATTTAAATCAATCAAATGACCTTGATTAATAATAATAAAGTAAATTAGATAAAAAATAAAAATTCATTCCATAAGTCATCTCCATCCAACAAAAATAAAATCCCTAAAGCCATCATCTTCATGATCCTCATAGAAAGAAAAACACTTCAAAATAAACCCTACAAATAGCCTTCAAACCTGTCAATACCCTAAACCACATAAAGTTGTGCGCAAGCTTCAGTACATAAAAACAAATCAATGGCAGACCAAAATGAAAGAAAAAGCTAAAAAAAAGGAAAAGCCATAGGCAAAAAGTCAAGTCTTTAAAGGATATGTCCAAGCCCTTAAAACCTACACAATCCAAAATCATAATACACACCTTAAAACCTTTCAACATTTCATATATCTAACTCCTTCTTTAAGGTATGTGTAGACAAATAATCGCGTCTCCCCATTTAAGGGTCCAATGAAGAAATATACGGCGGTCTTAGTTGGCACGGCCCAATGGAGGAGCAGTCCGAATAACCATGATGATTAATTGTGAGTTCAACCCGTGAAATGTTTATTAAGTCCATTTTAAAAGCCCAAATGAATATTTAATGTTTTAATAAATATTTTCTTAATATTTATTGTCTGAATAATTATTTTCTTAATATTTATTGTATTAATAAATTTTTCTTAAAAGCTTTTATTATTATCTTTTACCCATAAATCAGATTTTTAACCTGGAAAATTCGATCCCCGGATTTTTATGGATAAAAATGGCATCTTGAAAGCACGCGTAGAATAAAAAAAGCGAATATTTTGTAATATGCGCCGAACGCGGCGGCTAAGCTTAAAGCGCCACGTGCGTCCAGCACATAGGACAGATCGCGTCAGGTGCGTCAATGAGTGCCTGACACGTGGACTTGTGACTCACACAAAGTCCTGCGCCTGACGCAAGTCCTGTGTGAGACGCAAGATAAAAATTTTATCTTTTTGAAAACGCATTTCCATGTGCAAGTTTTTACTGGACGGACCACGTTAGGCAGGCCAATCTGCGCCAACGCGTGTCCTCGCGCCTGCCACGTAGGCCTACGCATGGCGCAGGGTTTGCGTGGAGCGCACGTTTTAATTTGCCTATAAATACGGGTTGATTTCCTGAATCAGAGACGGCTTCGAATTAATATTTTTACACATACAAATACTCTCGAATACTCCGAAATACACTTCGAATACTCAAACACTTTTAATCTTTCAAATCAATTCCTGATCCTGATCTTATTATACTCCTGGTTCCAAGATTGCTTCGCCTGAAGGTCATTACGCTCTTCGATCTAAACCGCATAGGTATAATCCTGAGGGCCCTTGAATTATTATATTTATTTTACTGAAGTTACTAACCTTTTCTTGTCATGATGTTGGTTTTAAATTAATAATCGCGTCCCTTTGTAAATTCTAACCTCGTTTCCTTTTATTTTGTATATAATATTCATGTTATTATGATTGTCTTGCAGGCCTTTTTTATCACCCACATGTTATTATGCTAAATAAGACCTAAAGAATTGTTCTCATTAATTCAGATAATTTGGACAACTTGTTAGGAACCTTGTAAATTGATTGTATAATAACGAATCACTAAATACTTAGTCTTTTGATGTGTTTCTTGAACCAATCTAGATTAATTATTTTAGGGTGCTTTAAAATGTTGTTTTGTTATTCTATTGCATAAATCTGTTGTGAACCGTTATTTAATAGAGGCCAACAATGGGTAATATATTTCCTGACTATATTGTACACTCACCCCCGAATTTAATTTTTGGTTCCTGACCATCTATGGAGTCATGACGGTGAAATGTACATTGGATAAGTCCCTAAGATGTCCCTTCCGTTTCAATATCCAATTAGGTTTATGATTCTTCCACTAAAGAATTGTTGGCGACTTCTTTCAAAACATATTTTTTTAATAAAACCTTAAAAATGGGGTAGTCAAATAAACGCACTCACACCGCGTGTAGGCATTAAAGGAATGAAAAATCCACGCCTACAATTTGGCGATTCCACTGGGGAGGATTTTTAAAACAAATATATATTTTTTTTATGAGTGGGTGAAACTCGAAAAATACGATTCATTCTTACCTTTGAATAATATATTGTTTTGCATGTGCATGGCTATTGTTCATCCACCATAAGGACAATCTACCTTGCCTCATTAACACATGTTCTATGTGTAAGGTCACCCTGGGGGGGGTTTGCGCTTTGTCCTTCCAAAAAGCTTCCGGAGCGATAGTGTTGGATCTTAGTCATAAGCAAACCTACCCAACTATGGCATTGTTCTCTTGTTCCTGACTTGAGACTGGAGTGCGTCTTACACGTGGCCACCTCTTTAAGCAAGGGTACGAAGCGTGTGATGAATCTCTTAGTCATGGACCCTTTCATCCTTAACCTAAACCTGACCAATAGTTGAATGTAGAACTATACTTTAGGTTGAGAACTTTTGCCTCCATGTTACTTGACATTTATGTGTGATTGCAATTTTTGCCTGATCATATTTAATTAACATGTTGATATGTGTTGCGCCTAAAAGTAATACAATTCGAAAAAACTGTCGTCGTTTTCGCCCGAACATTCGTCAAATTACCAATATGCATGCCACATAACATTGCGCCAAACGCATCAAGTTGCACCTGGCGCAACGCTCCTACACCAGATGCAAAGCCCGCGTGCCGCGCACATCTGTTGCGTGACAGGCAGTCTTTTCGTCCCATGCAAATTGATCTTCTGACCACTGTTCGCGTCAACACTTTGTGTTAATTAGGGTATCTTAAACTTAGTGCGTCCTAAATTGTCGATATAATTAATGTGTCAGTCTTCGCGTCTTGAAATTATACCAAATTTATCAAAACATAGTGTTAATCTCTGGTTTTCCGTCACTTTAGGCAATGTGGTGATCAATTCTGTATAATAATTCGTGCATTTGGGTCATTGACTATTCATAATATCTCATGTCTAAATTCACCTAAAAAAAAGAATCTTTGTTTTCTTTTAGAGTTCTATCATCATTAGGTCTCTTCTAGGTGCGTGGTCATGTGTTGGGTTTTTGATTTTTTGAAGAAAGTCGGATATTCTTATTCTCCCAATAACTTACCCTACCATTTTTTAAAAAAAAAAAAAACAAAAACAAAATTTTTCATTTTTCCTATTTTTCTAAAAATGCATTTTGATTGGTGACAGACTCTTGCCAATATATCATTATCCATTTCCCTCCACAAAATAAATTCATTTCCATAAATATCCATGACATTCAATATATCATTATCCATTTCACTCCACAAAATAAATTCATTTCCATAAATATCCATAACATTCAATATATCATTATCCATTTTCCTTTACAAAATAAATTCATCATTATTCATTTCCATTCACAAAATAGATTTCCTTCCATAAATATCCTCTTCTTTTGACAGGAGTTTCGAACAAATTAAAATGGTCTTTTCAAAAATATTTCCATTCCTCACCCTATCCATTTTTGGAGTGTGCCCTAAGTCAATGTGTCATTGTCAAACAGGGTAATTGAGAAAACAGTCTCGATAGCTCGTCTGCGTGCTTGAAAGGCTAGATCTGTTCCACTGGCTAAAAAACGGTCAACTGTTGAAGCAACGATGGGTGACGAAAAGGTTGTTGAGTTGACTAATATTATCGAGCAGATGGCTACGAACTTGGAGGAGGTCACTCTCCGTCTGCACTAAGTTGAAAGTGGCGAAAATGCTGGATTCACCAAACAAATGGAAAATGTTGTTCAAAAAGTCACCGATAAGGAGTCCTACTTCGATTTGGATGAGAGCAACAAATTCAAGGGAAAACTACCTGAAAAGTTTTTCACGAGTGACTTTCCTATGCTCAAGCCTACTGACAATCCCAAGTATCATTTGAGGAACTTCAAGGCCACTATGATCATTAAGTCTGTGGACCCTGAACTTTATCCAACGGTATTCCCGATGTCGTTGGACCCTGCCTGTCAAAACTGGTTCTACTCCCTGGACCCCAAACATGTTGAAACATGGGGTGATATCACTAGAGAATTCATGAAGCAATATGAACATAACACTGTAATCCAAACCTCACTAAGGGAATTGGAAGTGTTGAAGCAGGATAACAATGAAGGCTTTACCACCTACCTTAACAGGTGAAGCGAAAAGCATGCTTACATGGTCTCCAGACCTGCTGATACGGACCTCGTCCGCATCTTCGTTAACAACTTGTTACCCAAGTAAAAAGTCATCTCAAATACTTGGGTATCAATAATTTCACCACGTTATACGACATAGGTGTGCAAATCGAAGATGACTTATTGAAAAATGCCCAAAATGACAACAATTGTTATAAGGGCAATAACAACAACAAGAATAATGATTATGGATCCACTTCTAAACGTGGAGAGGTGAACCTTCTTGAGGCACCCCAAAGATCCTTCCAGAGGACTGTGCGGAGGACATTCACTCCAATATGCATGTCGTATACCACCAATTTCGCCTCAATTCAAAGAGAACTTTGTTTCCCATTGGACCGACTCCTGATCCAGAAGAAAGTAAAAGGAGTCAATATTAGGACAAAAATTCTTACTGCAAATACCATAGAGGGAATGGTCACAAGACTGAGGACTGTTTCAAACTGAAAAATGCCATTCAAGACATGATTGATGAAGGTAGACTTCCCATTCCTCCTACAGGGAAGAAACCTAATAATCAAGATAGGCCATTAAACAAAGTTCTCGCTATCTCTGAGGATCAATACTACTATGATCCATTTCTCTTGATCGCACCACTAAGGGATCCTGTCCCCGCTATCATTATTGCTAGCACCTTACCAGATATCAATGGTATCTGGGATAGTGATGAAGAAGATGAGTATGTCACTGAAGAAAGTGAATACATCCAAGGAACATGCGTCCCTCCACCCCCTGGATTATACGACGATGATAAAGTCATTAGTCCTCAAACTGATCGCATTACTTTAGCAATGGATTGGTACAAAAGTGATGAGGAGGAAGTAGTACTAGTACTTACTCGAACTGGAAGGATAACTTAGCCCGTTTAAGATAACCTTCCCACATCATCTGCATCTCTTGAAGGAGTTCTTCCTAAAGATAACTCTTTCATACAACAGCTCATGAAAACAAAGGCTGATGTTGACATTTGGCAATTAATAACTTCCTCTCATGGGAATCGCATGGCATTACTAAATACCCTCACAAAGATGAACGTGTCATCTGACACTTCTCCTGAAGGATTGATCAATTTCTTGACTGCTGATAAGCCAATCCAAGGAAATACTATTTCCTTTACTGATTATGACCATCATTTTGAAGGAAGCAAGCACAACAAGGCCCTACATATTACTGTAGCATGCATGGGCATGAATGTCCCAATGACATTAGTGGACAATGGATCCGCCATTAACGTGTGTCCATTACGAACTGCGTGCCGCCTAGGTTTCAAAGATGAGGATTTCAGTCCCTCTCATCAAGGCATCAGAGCATACGATAATTTTAGTCGTTAATCCTTGGGAACTATAGCCCTAAACATCTCTGCAGGGGTTATAGAAAAGGGCACGATTCTCCAGGTCATTGATATTAAGGCCTCATTCAACTTACTATTAGGACGACCATGGCTTCATGAGCTTAGTGCAGTCCCATGTTCCTTGCATCAAAAGGTCAAGATGATTGTGGATGGCATTCCAATAACTCTTGATTCCTCTACAATGAAAGTACTAGTAATAGACAAACCTCTCATCCACATAGACCATGATGATGAGGACGAAGATCTCCGAGGGTTCGTTCCTGAAGAAGTAGACCTCATTGAAGAGGATTTAGGACCATTTGACTTTGATTGCTTCTCTAATCTAGCAGTCAACTACATCATACGCAAGAAGGGACACTTTCCAGGCATGTCACTGGGTAGTAAGAAGTCTAGAGAACCTATTGTCACTGACTCTAAATTGATGGAAAATTTGTTTGGTTTAGGATACAAGCCTACCAGGAAGGAGCTCAGAGAATTTATTGCACAATGGATGGCATATTGCAATACCAAGGACAAGGACATTATCGCTTTTCCTCCCTATCAACCCACTCTGAATGGGCAGTTTATGAGGGAAGGAGACGATTATCCTTGGTATGAATTCCCTGAACCATTCTATCAGGCTCAGGTTGGAGTGATCTACCCCGGATTTGAAATATTTATGGACTGTCACTTTCTGGAAGAAGGGATCCCTGATCCCAAAATTAAACAGTTCACTGGAGACTGTTTAGACTACAAGGCATTTGGACTTCTATTCGGTCAAGAATGAGTCTAATGCTTAAATGACATTGCTCATATCCAGGTTGTGCTATAAAATGAGGACTTCTACTCTGCTATGCTGATCACTCTAGCAAGTGGCATCATGGAACGATGGAGGAAGAATACTAACTTGACTACTCCAGACTGAAAGAAGATGATCTTCACCACCGGGGAAGGGCCAATGTTTGAAGAGTCCGAGTCATCTGAGTTTGAGTCTGAGTCTGAGCCTGTTGAGTCTAGTATCCCAGTTGGGATTATCTCTAAGCCTGCTAATTCTAGTGTCCAAGTAGAGTCTTTAATTTTTGTTGAGTCATTGTTTAACTCTATGATTTTCGATTTCAATAATATGAACTCATTTGCTTATGACTTGTGCAACATCTCTACTTCTTCTTCTCCTTCTCATTCTGATTGCAACAATGAATCTGAAAAAGATTTAATTAAAGCAATGGAAGAACATGAAAATAAGACTTTAATCATCGAGGAAACAGAAAAAATTAATCTTTCAGATCATAATGAACCAAAGGAGGTAAGAATTAATCAAAACGTTAGTTGAATATATCGACGTATTCGCATGGTCCTACCAGGACATGCCAGGCATTGATCGCAAAATTGCTCAGCATACCATTCCCCTAATCGATGGGATGAAGCTTGTCAAACAAAAGTGGCGCAGAATGAAACCAGATGTCGCTCTCAAAATCAAAGAAGAAGTCATTAAACAACTTACTACAGCCTTTATAAAAGTCTCTAATTACCCTTACTGGATTGCTAATATTGTGCATGTGCCTAAAAATGATGGGAGAGTTAGGATGTGCATTGACTATAGAGACCTTAACAAAGCAAGTCCTAAAGACGGCTTCCCCTTACCTCACATAAATGTCCTAGTAGACAACACTGTCAACAATGCCCTTCTCTCTTTTATCGACGGGTTTGCAGGGTGTAATTAGGTAAAAATGGCCGAGGAAGACATGGAAAAGACTACCTTCATCACTCCGTGGGGGACCTTTTGCTATACCGTTTTGCCTTTCGGGTTAAAAAACGCTAGGGCCACCTATCAAAGAACTACGACTACCCTTCTCCATGATATGATGCATAAAGAGGTAGAAGTTTACGTAGATGACATGATAGTTAAGTCCAAATGTAGAGAAGGACATCATGCCGCTCTCGATAAGTTATTCATGAGACTTCGTAAATACAACATGAGACTTAATCCACAAAAATGCGCTTTTGGGGTCACTTTCGGGAAACTCCTAGGTTATGTCATCAGTTCTAGAGGGATTGAAATTGACCCTACTAAAATAACGGCCATCATGACCATGCCTCCACCTAAGAATGAAAATAAAATAAGGGGATTCTTAGGTAAAATCCAGTACATTGCTAGGTTCATCTCTAAACAGACCATGGTGTGTGAGCATATCTTTAAAAAGCTTAAGAAAAGTGTCGCTGCTGAATGGGATGAGGATTACCAAAAAGTCTTTGACAAATTCAAAGAATATTTATCCAACCCACCTGGCTTAGCACCTGCCTTGCCAGATATACCTTTAAGGCTCTATTTGACTGTGACTAAGACCGCAGCTGGGGCCATGTTGGCACAAGAGGTTGATGGGAAAGAGTCGTCATTTACTACCTTAGTAAAAAGCTCTTAGACTACGAATCTCGTTACACTCCCTCAGAATAGCTTTGTCTTGCACTTGTCTGGGCCACTAAGGAGCTTAGGCATTATATGCTTACTCACACAATTTATATAGTGTCACGACTAGATCCTCTTAAGTTCTTGTTCGAAAAGCTATCCCTTAATGTAGAAGTTGTTTCCGCCTTCCTAGCAGATTTCCCTGTAGATGAATCTCGCGAAGAGTATGTTTTTCCTGATGAAGACCTTCTCATGACGGAAGGTGAAAGTTAGGCACTATACTTCGATGGTGCTTCCAACCAAAAGGGATGTGGCGTCGGGGTACTCCTGGTATCACCTGAAGGCGAACACACTCCTCTCTCTGTGAAACTCGACTTCGATGTTACTAATTACGTAGCCGAGTACGAAGCATGTATCATAGGGCTCTAGGCCGCAGTGTCCCTCGACATCAAAAGCTAAGAGTATATGGTGATTCATCTTTGATCATCAATCTAATCTCTAAAAGATGGAAAGTTAGAAATGAAAAGCCTTTTGCAATACCAAATTCATCTAGAAGCCATCGCTGAGCAAATACCTGAAATACAATATACATATCTTCCCCGAGAAGAAAACCAATTTGCTGACACTTTGGCCCGCTTAGCCTATATGATTAGGATTCCTCGCACCATGCCCGAAATGCCCCTTGTCATTGAGAAAAGGCAAGAGCCTGCTTATGTTCACACCTTAGACACTGAGCCAGATTCTTCCTTCTGAACCCTAGTTTACTGACATCCTCAACTACCTAACCAAAAAAGTGTATCCACCTGGAGCTTCAACAAGAGCCCAACGTGCCTTAAGGCTCTTGGCCTCCCAGTATGTCGAGTATAACGGGGCACTGTACAAAAGAACACCACAAGGCGTGCACCTGCTCTGTATCGATAAACCTGATACCACAACAGTCATGGATCAAGTCCATAGTGGAATTTGTGGCACACACATGAATAGACGCATGTTAGCCCAAAAGATCATTCGCTTAGGCTATTACTGTACCACAATGGAGAAAGATTGTTACCTCTATGCCAAAACCTGTCCAAAATGCCAATTATGCGCTAACTTGCAACATGTCCCACCCTCCTTGTTATATACCTTTACTTTACCTTGGCCATTCTCAACGTGGGGTATTGACATTATTGGTAAAATAACACCAATACTTCACTAAGTGGGTAGAAGCAGCATTCTATGTTAAATTGACAGCCAAACATGTGGCTGCCTTCTTAGAAAAAACCATAATTTGCCGCTATGGGGTTCCCCACGAGATCATCAGTGACCAAGGTACCTACTTCCAAGCCGAATGTGAACAAGTCCTTGCCAAATATAGCATCAAGCGCCATCGCTCCTCCCCATAGAGACCCCAGGCTAACGGTGTTGTGGAGGCTGCTAACAAAAATATCAAAGTTATTATCCAGAAAATGACCTAAAATTATAAGGATTGGCAAGACAAGCTACACTTTGCCTTATGGGGATACCGCACTTCTATTCGAACATCTACCGGGACTACACCTTATTCTCTTGTCTATGGAGTAGAAGTTGTCCAACCTATTGAATTGGAAATACCATCCCTGCGCATTGTCCTGGAAAGTCAAATTCCGGAAGCTGACTGGGTCAAAGCTAGATTCGAAGAGCTCATCTTGCTCAATGAACAACGATTAGCTGCCTTGCATCATGTGCAAGTTTATCAATTTCGTATTGCGCGATCTTTCAATAAGAAGGTCAAACCCCGAAATATTATAGAGGGTGACTTAGTGCTCAAGGCATTAAGGAAAAATGTGTTAGATCCTCGAGGTAAATTAAGACCTACTTGGGCCGGTCCATATATTTTCAAGACGATCTTATCTGGAGGAGCAGCTCAACTAATTGACATAGATGGCACTGAATTTTGTAATCTGACCAGTCTTGATCAACTTAATAATTTTTTTGTATAAGCACAACAAATTCTTTGATTGGAATAAGTAATCCAATTCTTTACCACATACGTGCGGGCTGATTACTATTTGGATACGTAGGCAACCTTGTACAAGGTTCAACCCCTTCGTTAATCAAATCCTCCTTCGGTTCATACGAGTCTACATCAACACAAAAATTAATATATTAAACTGGCTATTCGCGCCAGACGCACATATGTTGCGCCCAGCATTGCGCAGTGCACCAGACGCACCTATTCGCGTCTAGCGCACTACTCTGCTGTGCTGCTGGTTCGAATGTTCTTCCGGCATTCGTTAACATGCTTAAAAATAATACGAGAACATATTTTTGCGACATATTTAGGCTAACTTCGGTCTAAATAAAAATAAACTTTGATTTTATTAAATTTGCTGAATGGAAAATAAAAAACATGAAACATAAGTTATGACTACACAATAAAATAATTATGTGGCATGGAAGCCTTATTGAAAGCAATAACTCAACAAAAAAACAATAACTCAACACATAGAATAAAGGCATTGTTGCAATCAATCCTTCTTTTCCTTCCCCTTCTCATCCTTTTCTTCCTCCTTTCCCTTGGTAGAAGTTTCTCCCTTTTCCATCTGTAGTTTTCGTCTAGGTGCCTTTCTCTTTTCCCAATACACCATAGGTTCCTTCCCTTTGCCTGTAGGAGCATCTGTCTGTCGAGTCACTCTTCCTGTGTCAGCCCTTTCCCTGATTACTACGCCCCCTAAGCGTAGTCTTCTCTTTGTCGGTGGCATCCGTGGTCCAAGTATTTCCCGCGCTGGTGCTACCTTTGGCCATAAACGTTCCTTCATAAAGGAATTTTTAGTAACAGGCCTCTAGTTGTTCTTCCCTATAGATGAGTGTCCAACTGGCCTCTTGGCCCTGTTATCCAAAGTCTCTAAAGTTTTCCCCACGGTTCGTGGAGTAAATTTTCGCTTCTTAGTCACCTCAGCGGACTGTTTCTCCCTCATCTCTTTCCTCACAGCAGGGTCTCTAGTCATCATCCATACTATGTTACTCTTAGACACCTTCTCAGATTCTATTCTCTCTTGGGTATACCAAATTGGGCACTCTCCCCAATATTTCTCCCACTTCCTAATTCCACTCCAGGTCAGACCATATATTTTGGGTGCAATAGTGTCCTCACCAGGAATTAGTTGACAGTACCCATATTGCCTCAGTACCCTCGAAGGAAAATAAAAGGTCATGGTATACAGACTACACAACCTCACATAAGGAGAATCGTCACGAATACCTACCATAGACCCAATTCTCCACAATGACACTACCTATCTGACGCTCAGCTCATCATCCCCAAAGAAAAGGATCTAGTTTTCAAAGGATTTCTTTGTGAAGATCTTCTTCCTGCCTATGAAACCTTTTTTATTATATATCTCCATGTTCTCGGGAGGATCAATCAACCTTAAATGCTCCATCAGCCAGATCTGCATCAACAGATAAATCATATATTATTATTGCAACCTGACGAGTAATAGTACATATACAGTAGTTCATTATTGCTTCTTAAAGAGTAATACATGCACAACTTTTTTTTTATTGCTTCATAACGAGTAATAATACGTACAATATTATACGCAATATTACTTCCTACAAGTAGTACTACGTACGTTCATGTCCACTTACCCCTAGATGCTGAAGATAATCCTATCCTCCATCAACTAGGTACCCCTGGAACTAGTCGCACTTATCCTTCTATTGAGTATACTATCCACCAATTGAAAAAGGCTTTCTTGCTTTGGTTTCCAAAGGGCCAAAATGCTTATGTGTGGCTTTATGGTGCCAATAATGTGAAATATATGGTTTTGCCGTAACCACAACGCACGACTATTACTGCAGAGACTACCCATGCTCAGCTCTATATTCCTCCAGATGAGAATTATCATTCCGGGGTAGAGGAAGAGTATGGTCAAATGAGGGCCCCGGAGCCAGATGTTGTACCCCCCTAATTTTTATGATATGGTAGTGGATCGCCTGGAATCAATTCAGGAAAATCAAGCCACTTTTGAGGTTCAACTTGGTCAAATGCAACACCAAGTTGATGGATTTGAGGACACTATGTTTTCTATGTCTTCCATATTTTCGGCCATGGATAATTTCTTTGTATCCTCGTATCCAGCATATCAGGATCCTACACCTTCTATCGAGCAACATCTTCGTCAGCCCCGAGAGGAGCGTGCTTCTAGGAGAACGGGCCGCCGCAATCCTAGTGGGTCATCTAGCTCTTAGAGGTGCTTACTTCCTCCCTTTCTCCCTTTCTTTTAGTTACACATTGGGGACAATGTTTGTACTAGGCGTGGAGGAGGAGGATTCACATGCTTTTCATATATTCTACTTTGGTGTTTAATTTGTTTGTATTTATATTGCAGTTTCAATGGCAAAATTAAATAAAATGATGAAAAATAAAATTGAAAAATAAAATAATGATGAATTTAAAATCCGCTAAGTTGAAAACCCGCAAGGGCGGGCGACTTAGGCAAAATTTGGGGGCCTTGATGGGTTGAAAACTCGATAAGGCAACCTATGTAAAACAAAAGGCTTAAAGAGCGGGTGAGTTGTGAACTTAAAAAAAAAGAGAGAGGCTAGGATGAAAACCCGGAAGAGCTCCTAGGCAAAATAAGAGAAAAAGAAAACAGAGAATAATCCATTAATTATTTTCAGGAGTTGGCGTCATAAGCTTGGAGGCGATCTTGGAAGTTTTAGGGTAAGACTAGGCTTATATTTACTTTTCCTTGGTGGTTTAGATGTCTTTTGGGCATGTTATGGTAATTGTGAATGATGGTTTGGAGGAGGAGCTTGAGGATAAACGTGAGGGAACCCTTGTTCCTTGCGTTTTGGTTTTCAAGTGGTTGTTGTTGGTTGGATTGTCATTGGTTGGGAATTGTTGAAAGTTCAAGTGCCTTGAACTTATTTCATTAGTCTATTTTTGGGGTAAACGTGGGAACATCTCTTTTTATTGCCTTCCCATGGCTAATTGATGATTGTATAGTTGTGGAAATTTAGGCTAACCTTAGGTTTGGAGCGATAAGGGGATGTTAGATGTTGGTGTGCAGCTTCGGCGATTTTGGGGATGTTGAGTCTTCTATTTGAAGTTTACTCGAGGGCGAGTATGGTTCAAGCATGGGGGAATTTGATGTGTCCGAGTTATATGTGCATCTTAAACACATTTTCTATCATTTTGGTTAGTAGTTAGGCTTAAGTGTGAAAGCAGCAGTATAGCAGTCCAAGAGTCCCACATCGCGACTCGTGACCTTTAACCGACTTTGGCGGTTTCTTCAACAGCTAGGTTTTCTTTCTTGAAGTATAAATAGGGACTTGCGCCTCTTTTTACGAGCAGGGCAGAGAAAAATAGAGCAAAAGGCCACAACTTCATCTCTTCACTTCTCTTTCATATTTTAGTTTGTAATTTGGTTAGATTATGGAAATTGTAGTTTAAAATACTCTTGGGTATGATTAATTGAAGCTTTAACTACTTATTGTAAGATTCTCTATACTCTACTATCTCTCTTGGTTATTGTTTGATTTCTTATGTTTCATTATATAATAATTGTAAAACTTGCTAGGAGTACTACTGGTTTGATTTTGTATTTGTCTATTACTAGATTTAAGAATAGAATCGGACTGTTTTGTTCTTTGATCACTTGGTAGTAAGCTAGGATCTAACTTTGCATGTTGATCATGAATTGTTCGAACTTAGGGAAATCAAACAAATTGATTGAATGTTCATCGCTTGTATAACGTTAGCAAGCTTATTGGTTCTCTGTAATTATTGCTACTTTTGGATTGAACTTAGACGCAAATCGGACTAAGTTATTCAATAGTGAGGATTTTGTAGTCATGCTGATTGTGCTATTTAACTTCAAGTAAGGATTTCATCTCAACAATAGGTAAACTTAAGCTTAGGTAGAGTTGTGGTTTCAATGATCAATAAATTAGTTGAAAGCGGAAATTAATCGGACTCAAGACTTGTTTACATTGAATTTCTAAAACTTTCATTTAGTTGTTTACATTTGTTTACTAGCAATTTCTATTGGAAAACCCCCCTTGAATTGGTTACTCAACACTTAGAGTCATCTAGGTGTTCTTTACGTTGAGTACAAATTAATCCTTGTTTCCCTGTGGATACAAACCTTACTTCCCTTCTACATTTAATTGTAAAATAAAGTAGGAGAAATTTATTTTTTGGATAGGTGCATACGACTAAACCACCTGCCTAAAACCCCCCGGGGGTGGCCTCACACATAGAACATGTGCTAATGAGGCAAGGACGATGATCTTATAGTAGCCATGAAAAATAGCCATACTTATGTGAAATTGTAATGCCATTTCAAGACATAAAAATAGCCTGAAACGTATTTTTCGAGTTTCACACAATCATTAAAATTTAATTTTAAAATCCTCCCCCATGGAGTCGCCAAATTGTAGGCGGGTTTTAATTGCCTACACAGGATGAGCGCATATTTGACAACCTCATTATAAAGGTTTTGTTTTGAAAATCGTTTTAAATTGAAGAAGTTGCCAACAAGGCTTTAAAGAAAAACCATAAACATAATAGGATATTGGGAAACCTTAGGGACAACTTAGGGACTTATCCATTTTAGATTTCTCGGCCCCATCACGACTCTATTGTTGGTCATTGAACCAAAGATTGAGTTCGGGGGCAATTATACAAACACATAATATGTTAAAGCAATCTAAAAATTAACATATGTAAGTTCGTTAAACACGTAAAAGACTAATTTTTTGTGACATGTTATTATGCAATCATATTACAGGGAACTTAATCCAATTGTCCAAATTACTAGAATTTAGGTTTGGAACCTTTTTTTACGTCTTTGATTAACATAAATAAATATGTGAGGTGATAAAAGCATATAAACATACAGTATGCATAAGAATAATACAAAAAATAGAGATAAGTATAAAAAGAAGAGATTTAGCGATGAATGTACAGAAGAGTGCCAATTCCTTTAACGATCTACATCATGACAAATAAATGGTTAGTACAAAAGGAATTAAATTAGAATTGACTCTTAGGAATTATACCTTAGTCGCCTGAGTCTTATGTAACAATCCCTAGGAGGAGCTATCTTGAAGCTTTAATGGAGTTTGAATGTATTCAAATGTAAGTTTAAAGTGTTTGAATGTGTTTTTAGTGTATGTAAGTATATGTGAAGGTAGGTTGTTAAGTGTTGAGGCCGTAGGAAAAAAAGTATGAAAGTTGTTCGGTAAAGACAAGTATTTATAGGACAAGGAAGCCCTTAAAACACAAAATTATTACGACATGCCATGTGCTAGGCGCACGGGCCTTCCACCTAGCGCAGGCTTCTTGCGTTGAGCACATGATCTTCGCGTTTTTGGTTTTTGTATACTACATCGATGTTGTGTCAATGCATTAGCGTGCACTTGACACAACACATATCTAAGCGTTTTTTTATCATTTTAAGATATTTTTTATCTTTGAGGAAATTTTATCTTTTGAAAACTCGAAATTAGGTATCTTTAGGAATAAAAATATGTTTTTGAAATATCATTTAGAAAATAATTATCGAGAATAATTATTAAGATTATTAAAAATACAATTAATTATCAAGAATAATTATTTTTGATTGGATTCAATTTACAGACTTTATGTTTTCAAAATGCTTTCGGGCTTAGCTCGTGAAATTGCTCTTCCTTTGGACCAGACCAATTATGACGACAGTATATTTCTTCATTGGGTACTCAATTAGGAGGACATGATTTTGTGTCTATAGAAGCCCCCTCTTTGACTGAGGTTCGAGAAACAAAAGTCAAAGTATACAGTGTCGGGACGGAGAAAGATTATAAACACTCTACATTTTAGATCTGGTCTATCTTTTGCCAGTTTCTGCAAAACAACGTTAGTCTGCAAGACAATAACTACATGTAAGCTAATTCCCTGCAGGAGAAGATGTTAACATGCAAACAACTCTGGTAATAATGAACATATAATGAAGCAAGGCAAACTTAGACACTATAAGGATGCATGAGACTCTAAGCAAGATCGGGGTTTTGCAATGCTGAGAAGGATAGATGGAACATCATGTAAGGTCAGGGTTTTGCAAAGCTAGGAGGTCTGCAATGATAGAAAGGATTGATAGGTTGATTTTCGAAAACTGTTTTAGTAAAAGTCCCGGTCCAGAAGTGAGATCCGCATATTACAACTCTTTGGGAAGAATTTGATTTGGAGGTACCGCCACATACATATTATGCCCCCACTTTCGGAAAGCTTATCTTTAATTAGGCGCTCTAAGCCTAGATTAGAATGTATTTGTCTTGGATGATTCTTAGCAACATTCGGAGTTTCTTAGCGAGCTAGGGAATAAATGTAGGCAAAGTCAGATATCATTAGAGACCATGGAATTACTGGAGAGTATTTTAGGGATAAGAAGAGCTTGGATCGAAAAATAAAAAGGTTTAGTTTGTGACTCATATAGAAGTAGGTAGGAGTAGGCTTTGACGCATGTAGGTTCAGACTCGAGTCTATGTCGTGATCTAGAAAGAGTATGCTTTTGAATTCTAGAAAGTCAAATCATTAGACCTTGATTAATTTTTTTGTTGAAGAGGTTGGACTTCAAGAGGAGGATTCCTATGTATCCTTGCGGAATCAGACCATTCGTAGTTTTAGATCTGATTTATTTTTATGTTCCCCTATGCCGCCCTTTCGGGTTTTCAACCTAGCGGGCTTGGACATATTGTAGGTGTATATTTTTCATTCCTTTAATGCCTGCACGTGGTGTGAGCGCGTTTATTTGACTACCCCATTGTTAAGGTTTTATTTAAAAAATATATTTTGAAACAAGTCGCCAACAATTCTTTAGAGGAAGAATCATAAACCTAATTGGATATTGAAACGGAAGCGACATCTTAGGGACTTATCCAATGTAGATTTCCCCGTCATGACTCCATAGATGGTCAGGAACAACAAATTGAGTTCTGGGGTGAGGGTACAATATAGTCAGGAACTATATTGCCCATTGCTGGCCTCTACTAAATAACGATTCACAACAGATTCTATACAACAGAATAACCAAACAACATTCTAAAGCACCCTAAAATAATCAATCTAAGATCGGTTCAGGAAACACATCAAAAGACAAATTATTTAGTGATCAGTTATTATACACTCATTTTACAAGGTTCCTAACAGGTTGTCCAAATTATCTGAATGAATGAGAACAATTCTTTAGGTCTTATTTAGCATAATAACATGTGGGTGATAAAAAAGGCATGCAAGACAATCATAATAACATGAATATTATATACAAAATAAAAGGAAAAGAGGTTAGAATTTACAAACGGATGCGATTATTAATTTAAAACCAACATCATGACAAGAAAAGATTAGTAACTTCAATAAAATAAATATAATTATTCAAGGGCCCTCAGGATTATACCTATGCGGTTTAGATAGAAGAGCATAATGACCTTCAGGAGAAGCAATCTTGGAACCAGGAGTATAATAAGATCAGGAACATGAATTGATTTGAAAGATAAGTGTTTGAGTATTCAAAGTGTATTTCGGAGTATTCGAGAGTATTTGTGTGCGTAAAAATAATAATTCGAAGTCGTCTCTAATTCGGGAAATCAACTCGTATTTATAGGCAAATCAAAACATGCGCTCCACGCAAACCCTGCGCCACGCGCAGGCCTACGTGGCAGGCGCGAGGACACGCGTCAGGCGCATATTGGCCTGCTTGACGTGGTTTGTCCAGTTAAAACTTGCACATGGAAACGCGTTTTCAAAAACATAAAAATTTATCTTGCGTCTCACACAGGACTTGCGTCAGGCACAGGACTTTGTGTGAGTCAGAAGTCCACGTGTCAGGCGCTCATTGGCGCGGCCCACGCGATCTGTCCAATGTGCTGGACGCACGTGGCGCCCTGAGCACAGCCGCCACATCCGACACACATTCCAGAATATTAGTTTTTTTTTATTCTACGTGTGCTTTCAATATGCCATTTTTATCTCTAAAAATCCGGGGATCGAATTTTCCAGGTTAAAAATCTGATTTATGGGTAAAAGATAATAATAAAAGCTTTTATGAAAATTTATATTAAAACAAGCAATATTAAGAAAATATTTATTAAGACAATAAATATTAAGAAAATATTTATTAAAACAATAAATATTAGTTGGGCTTTTAAAATGGACTTAAAAAATATCTCACGGGTTGAATTTGCAATTAATTATCATGAATGATTAATTGGGGTTTTATAATATTATTTCAAAACACATGTTGCCTGGTTATTCGGACTGCACCTCCATTGGGCCGTGCCAACTAAGGCCGCGGTATATTTCATCATTGGACCCTTAAATGGGGAGACACGTTTATGTGTCTACAGAAGCCCCCAAATTGACTGAGGTTAGCAAAATCGAAAGTCAAAGTATACGTGTCGGGACGGAGAATGATTCCGGATGCTGTGCAATCCAAAATCACCCCTTTTACGCCAGTACCTGTAAAACAAGCAAAAGTTTTGGGAACAGACATATATGAAACAAATTTGCGAAATAAATGTAAATTTGCGAAAATGAAATGATATAGGTGAAAAGGAATCATAAGCTATTATGGTCCGGCTCATGTCGGGATAGAGCTATTATGGTCCCGCTCCAGGGTGTTAATGATGTGTAGAGCTATTATGGTCCGGCTCATGATGGGATAGAGCAATTAATGTCCGGCTCACGAAAGGATAGAGCTATTATGATCCCGCTCCACGACAGGATAGAGATATTATGGTCCCGCTCCAAGGTGTTATAGATGTGTAGAGCTATTATGGTCCGGCCCACGACGGGATAGAGCTAATATGGTATCGCTCCAGGGTAATGTGTAGAGCTATTATGGACCGGCTCACGACGGGATAGAGCTATTATAATCCGGCTCCATGGTGTTGATAATGTGTAGAGCTATTATGGTCAGGCTCACTACTGGATAGAGCTATTATGGTCAGGCTCACTACTGGATAGAGCTATTATGGTCAGGATCACGACAGGATAAAGCTATTATGGTCCCGCTCCATGGTGTTGATGATGTGTAGAGCTATTATTGTCCGGCTCACGACGGTATAGAGCTATTATGGTCCCGCTCCAGGTTAATGTGTAGAGCTATTATGGTCCGGCTCACGACGAGATAAAGCTATATTGGTCCGGCTCACGACGGGATAGAGTTATTATGGTCCGGCTCACGACGGGATAGAGCTATTATAGTCCCGCTTTAGGGTAATGATGATGGTCCGCAGACCTAACGGTGTGTTTTTCGCTGTTACTACTCGTGAGTACTTGTTGTCTCTCGAACAAGATTTGTGTGGAGTATAGCATGTTGGAAGAATGTAAAAATTGTTAGGTCATGTCACCTTAAATTAGAACATTGTTAGGTCATGTCACCTTAGAGTGATGCATTGTCAGGTCATGTCACCTTAAAAAGGGCTGACCAAAGTTTATTATCTTCTATGGTGGACCAAACCTCATATGGCAAAATCTTTCAGAAAATTTTTCATGCATTATGCTTATTTGCTTTATCAAAAAATGATGATCACTATATAAAATAGATTGATCAAGGTCACTATTTTGGATGATCATTAGGAAAAGGGATTGTATCAACGTTCTTGATTCATCATTGACACAGTTTCTTTTTTTTTTTTTATGTTCGGCTTTAGTAAAAATTGTCATACCACAAATGCTTGGTCATTAAACATTGTGAAGGATGCTCCGTATTATCCTATGGACAATACTCAAATTCATTATCCATGGCATAAATCATGGATGATCATCTTCTCCATCTATAAAAGGGGCATAGTTCTTCATTTCCAAATACACCACTTCCACTACTCCAATCTTTTCTCTAAATTTTCCTTTCACAAAAATGGTTCTTACTTATGAAGAAGCTAATGAAATGCGGAGTAGGGAGAAAAACAACTCTTGGGGATCACAAAAAACTTGGAGCAACCAAGGCAATCCTTTTCCTCTTCCCGCTTCACTAAGGTGCTTATGCCTTTGCTTTCACTTTCTATTTGTTACGACATGATTCATGCTGCTTCCAAATTTTGGGATGAAACTTGCCATGTCTTCCGTTTTGGAGACCGGGAGATTGTGCCTCTTGTTGAAGAGGTCGAAGGTTTGCTAGGCTTACCATCCAATGGTCCAGTTATCACACCTACATCTCCTACCAGGATCTCGGGAGATTTATCAACGATTTTACATCTTCCCCAAAATCTTCATGGAAACTACCGACAATATGGTGAGGTATTTCTTGTCAACTTATTATTCACTTTCCAATTTGGCACTTGGCAATTTTCTAACAATGCCAACTATAGGAATGCTAGAGAAAATGCTTGCATTCTTATAATTCTGGGAAGTACCCTTACTAAATGGTCTTTAAATGCATGCCATGTTCGGTGTCTATCACTTATTCCTTAAATTATTAGCGGGGGTCGTCTTGGACCACTTTTTTTGGGGGAAACGTTCCTTGGATTAGATGAACTCAAAAGAAACCCTCAAAGCTTTGTGAAGGGATGTCCATTAGCCCTTCATTTATGGCTATTAGAAAAAATTTCTCTCATGAAATCCCACAAGAGTCTTACTTACAAAACTAGTCATGTCCGGAAGAGAGGCCTTCTTCCTTTCTTCTACCATCTTAGCAAAAATGGTGGGTGGGAGGATTTTTTTTTACATCAAGACATAAAGTGGGTCACAAGCGTAATTGTAATTGTAATACTGCTTGGTTACTTCTAATTGTTTGGGTCTTGATTGTCTTATTGGCTGCTTCCACCGCTCCATTTGTTTGGGGACGATAAGGTGAGGACTGATGATGTTTGACTGCATATTTTACGAGAGTGGTCTTTAGATAACCCTCAAATTGTGATCCATTATCAGATTTGATTTCAAAAGGTATGCCATACCAACAGATGATGTTGTTAATCACAAATTTCGAGACTTGCTTTGCCCCTAGCTTTGAAAATGATGCAGCTTCAACCCACATCCAAAAGTAATCAATTGCTACAAGAATATACTGATGCCCATTTGAACCCTTTGGATGAATTTGTCCGATTATGTCTATGCCCAAACTTGAAAACGGCCAAGGAGAAGTCATATTATGTAATAACACATGTGGCATATGATTGAGTTTAGCAAATATTTGACACTGCTTGCAGGCGTGGACAAAGCTGATGCAAGCGCCTTCTAGAGTGCTCCAATAGAAACCTGCTCGCAAAATTTTACGAGCCAGCATTCTTCCATTCATATGGGGTCCACATTCCCCTCCATGAACTTCTTCCGTGATGACTTGCTTTTCGCTGTCATTTACGCAGAGCTGCAGAGTACCATAAAACCCTTTGTGATACAGTCTGCCTTTTAGTATGAGAAAAAGAGCAGCTAGCCTTCTGATAGCTATGCGGTCCTTCTTGCCACTTCCCTCTGGATATTGCATAGTTTCCAGAAAATTCTTGATATCCTTATACCAGACATCATCATCATCATCTTGTTGAACTAGCACGGAGACAATGTGTGCTACCGTCACTGTTGGTCCCTACCTTTCTTCAATTAAAACTGACTGGATCTTTGTACCATTTTCCCATGTTAAATTAACAGCGAGATTGACTAAAGCATCAGTGAAACTATTTTGTTCTCGAGGAAGATGTTTGAAGCTGATATCTTCAAAACAAGGGATCAATTCTTGAAGGTACTCTGTGTAGAGCTGAAGTCTCTCATCTCTAACCATCCAAATTCCTATTGTTTTTGATATGATGAGATTAGAATCTCCATATGCAGTGAGATGTCTTGCCCCTGCTACCAAGGCGGCCTTTACTCCATATATGCAGGCTTCATACTCGGCTGTATTGTCTGTTGTTGGGAAATCCAGCTTGACAGCAAATGGAATATGGACTCCATCAGGATCTACTAACAAAACCCCTGCTCCATTAGCTCTCCTATTAAAAGCTCCATCAAAGTACGTGCACCCATTGTGGTATTTTAATGAATAATAAGTACTCATCAGGAAATGCATCATCATATTCATCTCCTGACACTGGTCCTTCTGCTAGGGCTTCAGATATGGCTCGTCCTTTAACAGATTTCTGGCTGACACATTGAATATCAAACTCAAAAAGTATAGCATGCCATCTTGCCAATCTTTCACTAAGAATGGGTTTTTCAAATAGATACTTGATTGGATCAAATCTTGAGATCAGATAGGTAGTACGAGCTTGAAGGTGATGCCTCAACTTCTTCGTGGCATAGACCAAGCAGATACATGCTTTTTCCAGTGGGGTATATCTTGTCTTATAATCAACGAATTTCTTGCTGAGATAGTATATGGCAACCTCTTTCTTTGTTCCCTCTTGATATTGGGCTAAGAGAGCTCCCATAGCCGTTTCTGTGATAGTGAGGTACAAAATCATAGGTTCTCCTGGTCTAGGTGGCATTAGAATAGAAAGGTATTCTTTCATAGAATCAAAAGCTTCCTGACATTCTTCATTCCACTCATGGGATGCCCCTTTTCTGAGCAGCTTAAATATAGGTTCACCTCTCATAGTGAGTCGTGAGATGAACCTACTGATATATTGAATTCTGCCGAGAAAACCTCTTACTTCTTTTTCTGTTTTTGGAGGAGGTAGCCCTTAGATGCTTTTACCTTTTCAGAGTCCACTTTCATGATATGCCGTCTTGACTGATAATGAATCCTAACAACTTCCCCAAAGCGACGCCAAACACACATTTTTGAGGGTTCAGCCTTAAATTGTATTTCCTGATTCTTTCAAAGAAGGACCTCAATGCAGGAATACGCCCCTCAGGATCTTCGCTTTTCACAATCATGTCATCTACATAAACCTCGACAATGTCGTGGATGAGGTCATGAAGGATAGTGGTCGCAGCCCTTTGATATGTGGCTCCGGCATTCTTGAGACCAAAAGGCATAACTCGGTAGCAAAAGCTGCCCCATGGAGTGACAAAAGATGTCTTTGTCATGTGTTCTTGAGCCATGAGTATTTGATTATACCCTGAGAATCCATCCATGAAGGAAAACATTGCACGACCAGCCGTACTAACAACAAGAACATCGATGTAGGGTAGAGGAAAGCAATCTTTTGGTGACGCAACATTCAAATCTCGAAAATCAATGCATACCCGAACTCTCCCATCCTTTTTGGGTACAACCACTATAATGGCGAGCCAATTTGGAATTTTTACAGCTTGGATGAATTTGGCATCAAGCTGTTTCTGGATTTCTTCTTTCACTTTCAGACTAACCTCTGGCTTCATTTGGCGGAGCTTTTGCTGCTTAGGCTTGCTTTTAGGATGTAACGGAATGCGATGTTCTGCAATTTCTCTATTAACACCAGGCATATCAGCATAAGACCATGCGAACACATCTATATACTCTTTTAATAATGCAATAAACATAGACTATTTAGTTGGGGAGAGGGATGATCCTATTTTTACTTCTTTTACAGCATTTTCTGTACCAATATCAATTAAAATGGATTCTTCCATGGGTTTTATGTATGTTTCAGTTGTATCAAGTGATTCATCATTATTAAATTCACTGTCAGAAATAACATCTTGCATGCAAATGTATTTACATAAAGGTTCACATTTAATTTCCTCACTATCAGAGTCTTCTGACTAGGTATGCAAGGTAGATTGGCTGGAAGATGAGCTATCGGTATGATATCCATCTGAAGGAGGTGAAAAGGTCTTTTCATGAGATGGATGTGGAGGATGATTTCCTAAAAACATTTTAAATTCTATAGGCCCGTCTTTTGCCTGAAACTCAATACTCCACTTATGTTCAATGTTTTCGCCAAAAGGTATCATCAAAGACACCGGGTTGAAATCCCCTTCCTTAGGGAACTCAGAAGCAAAAAGCTTCTTAAGGACTCCATGTTCCAGATTATCCACCCAGTCATTTTCTTTTTTCATGTTTTGTTCTCGGACAAACCAACTTTTGATTAAGTCCGACTTCCTAGCTTCATTGAAGAATATATCCAATCCCCGTAAAATCCTCTGTTCTTTACTACTAAGTCAAGGTTCTGGAAACTCATAGTATGGCTCAGTATCTCCTTGCAGGATGAACTGACCATTGAGGGTAGAAGAAGGTTTTTTTGTTTTTTGAGAAGTGCTGCCCGGATCATATCCTAATCCATGTGGGTAGGGCTGAGGTGTTTGTTTTCAAACGGTAATTGGTCATCCTTAGAGAAGGGACAATTTTTTTCTTTTTGGACCTAAAGGTAGAGAAAAAGAATTAAAAAAAAAGAAAAGAAGGCTACATATTGCAGAATGCATTGCAGAGTAAAGAAAATTTTTGAAAACAATTTTGCCATATTTTAACTGGAATGGTCCACCTTCGCAATTTTGCCTTTTTATTATTTATGTTTTTTTACTTTATTTTGACATTTTTAAATAATTTTACTGTCCTTGGGGTTGAAAACAGATTTTTTCATTCTTCCATTCCCTGCTTAATATTTGAACAAAGACAGAAAATATAGAGATTAGGGCATGTATCCCCATTGATGCGTCAATTCAGCATTCTGAAATTGCTCCTGTGATGACTGGCATCTTGAATTCTGATCATATTGCCTGAAATACAATGGTTAATATATTTGAGTCGAACTCGAAGGTTGCCTACATATCCCCATTGCTTCAAGTGCATTTTATGGGGAATTAGACTCAGCGTAGTTCGTTATTTTAGACAGAACTTAAGTTTTTTATTTAATAAAGCAGCTGCACTCATATTGAGCTACCTACGTACCCCATGTGTTACATAGGTGGAGTGATCTCGCATTGCAAGTGTACGTGATAATGGAGATTCAAGCTGCACGTAGTTCCCTGATACTAACAAGTTGAAAGATATTATATATATATATATATATATGGTCTAACCCCCTACAGGACTTTTATCAAAGATTTTTTCCTTTTTGTGAGATGATCAATTAGCTTTGTGGTGATTTGCTTGATGCGATAGCTGAGAGCATGACATTGGTTTGTGCTGTGACCATGCAACTGATGATATTCGCAGTACTTATGAAGATCTGACCCTACTGGACTTGCCCCTGGGCGTCTGGGAAGTGGATGAATCTTACCTTGCTCAACCAATTTGCGAGCAGATGTGACGACACCTTTCTTGCAGGTATTTCTTTGTGGGTTGGACTAATGATGCCTCGTTCAATCAGGCTTGCACTTTGTAGTAAAGGTCATGGCATCGATGAGTTTCATGCCTAAATTGACGACAATAAGCAAATAGTTTGCTCATATTTGTTCCAGGAATAGATAGACAATGCACGTGCGCTGGAACTTGAAGTATACCTTGTCTCGAAGACGATCATACACCATACTCAATGGTTCATCCATCTTAGCATAAACCCCTGGATTTGTATTGGGAATTTCAAAATCCTCCCGAGGTCGTTTTTCTTGCAATTTCAGAGCATTGATGTCAAAACCATGTTGTTCCATGTGGCTGAGGGAGGTGCATTTGATAGTAACCATGTGATGATAATAGAAATCGTTCAGGTTCCGCAGCAATATAAGCATGAATCCCCGATCAGTAATAGTGAAATGAAGTTGTGTGCGGATATTAGTGCATCTCGAACACAAATGCGAGAAGGTTTCTAAGGCACTCTGACGCAAAGTGACTAACTTCAGCTTCTTGATGTCAGTCTGTTTATGCTCGAAAGCCCAATTAATAAAGGCTTGGCTAGCATTTTCCCAACTAGCCCTATCTACATAATCTGAAGAATAGGACCAGTCCAGGGCTATTCCTTCTAAACTCTTGTCAAACAGCATAGGGTAAGCTTCCTCTGGTATGCCCCATGGATGTAAGGCATTCACGAATCCCACTAAGTGGACAAAAGGATCACCATTTCCATCAAATTTTCTGAATTGTGGTAATTCACGATAGTGATCTTCATGTTGATATCCTGGAAAGAGAATCAGTGACTCAGTGTGAACCTCTCGAACAGGGCATACTACATTAAAGTCCAGGTCAAAATCGTGGGTCCTAGATCTCTTTTTTGAGTTATGATCATCATTGTCTTGAGGATTGCCGATACAGAATTCCTCTGGTGCTTCAATTGACGTATCATGAGTGTCAGTGCTTGGTGCTCCCACTTCTTCCTCGTCATCCTCACTATACTCTGGTTTTGTTTCTTCAGCGCTTGCATCTGGTATGGCAGCTGGGACCTCATTCATCCAGGGATTTTCAGGTGCTGCTAAAATGCAGTGGATAGTATAACCATCCAACCTAGTGCCCTCTACTTCATTCAGATACAATACTGATTTTCCGGCGTTGGAGATGGTCATAATTTCTGGATCACCAGAATAGTCACAGCACCCTGATCAGTGAGAAGCTTTACCTTCTGATGTAGAGTAGAGGCTACCGCTCTATTTTCATGCAGCCATGGTCTTCCTAATAAGAAGTTAAAACAGGCTTGTATGTCAATGACCATGAATCCACCTTCCTTGCCACGAGACCACATTCAATGAGGAGGCTGATCAAACCCAATACTTCTCTCTTAGCATTATCGTATGCTCTGACCACCTGGTTGGGTGGTACCAGATCTTCTTTTGAATACCTAAGTCTTGTTAGCACACGCAGAGGGCAAAACATTGATTGCGGAGCCATTGTCGATCAACACCTTAAGTATCTCCCATCCATTACAGCGTATAGTGATGTGTAATGAATTGTTGTGGTTCATATTGTCAGGGAGATCATTGTCTGTGAACGTGAGAGTTCGATCTACCCCATGAATGAGCCCCACCATCTGGTCAGGTGTTATAGAAGAGATTACAGAGGCTTCATTAAGATGCTTTAGAACAGCTGCCCTATGAGGCTGGGAATGCATTAACAATTTCGAGATGAAAACATTAGCATTTACTTCTTTCATGCGCTTGATAGCATCATCTTCCTTGTTACTTTCCTCTGTCATTGGCTCTTTGTCCTTTTCCTTCCTTCTCAATACCTCCAAAGGATTTTCATCCTCCAATTGGTATGGCTTAAAATGGCGACCTGCTCTAGTCAAATGAGATATATTCACGTACTACTCATCACTAAGATCATCGAGGCAGATGGGGCGCCGGTATGTATTTGGAGTGGTGGAATGTCCTCCAGTGTTTTTCTCCACAATTGTTAAGATCGAAGAGGCATCTTCATCAGCATCAGAGTCCAAAATGAAGAAGGCACCATTATAATCCAAAGTTCCACACATGTCAGAGAATGGATCCTTGTTGAGAGTGAAACTGCGGTCTTTACAAGGCATCATTTTGACTTTTTCTTGAGTGGAATAGTCATAGACCAGGCACTTGTAACCTACGGCTATCGGCATTTCACACATTTGAGGAATTGTTTTGCGGATTAACTGAATTGGATCGCATCTGTCCGAAGCAGCAGAGATCGCATTAATGGCGAATGAGGCTTTATGATTAGGAAGGGGGTTTTTTGGGATGTTAGGCTGAGAGTCATTTGGTTTATGGGAGATGGATCCCAGAGAAACTTTTCCATCATCCATAAAGTTTTGAATTTGATGCTCTAGAGCCGTGCAGTTTTCAGTATTATGCCCCGGGCTTTGATGGTATTCACAGTTTTGATTTGGGTAATAACCAGGGTAAGGATTTATAGGAGGTGGGCGTGGATTCAAGGGTTGAATGTGATTGGCCTTTTTTTTAACTTGGAGAGAGCTTGGGAATAAGTCATGTTCAAAGAAGTAAAGTTCCTTTGTGGTCGCAACTGGAATGCAGACGATGCGCCAATGGCATGGATCGCATTAGTTGTCTTAGGAGCTGCTGAATCATTGTTTGAGGCTCTTTTGTTATTTCCAAATTTTGCATTATAAGTAGCGCCGCCAATAGGTTCTTCCTTCTTGATGTCTTCCCTTTTCACAGCATCCTCAACTAAAGTTCTCGTAGCAATCAAAGCTTTGAAAGTCGGGAAATATTGGTATGCCATATGCTTCTGATAGTCAAGAAGAAGGTTCGTCATAACCATTTGCAGCTGTTTATCCTCATTAGGCCTACTCATCATTTTGGAAGCCTTGTTTCTCCATCGAGTGATGAATGAAGAAAATGTCTCATTAAGGTTTTGAGAAGTGGTCTCCAGATCCTTCTAGTAACATCAATATCTTCATTATACTTGTATTGGTTTAAGAACTCTCTGACTATGTCAGCCCAAGTGGATTTCTTTGTATTTTCAAGGTTGAGGAACCAATGTGCTGCAGCACCATCTAAATACTATTGAAATTGTTGGGCCATCAAGGATTCTTCCACTCCCCAGGGACTCGTTGCTCCTACATACATTTTCAGGAAATTGGTGGGGCTACCGGTCCCATCAAACTTTGTTAGATTAGGCATATTGAAACCATGGGGTAATCGTGCCTTTGGGAAAAGAGTTAATCCATGAATATCCATCCATGGTTCAGCCTTAGTCATGCCTTTTAATACTTCTTTAAGCTTGAGTACTTCTTCCTCGAGTTTAGTGGAAATTTCTCTCTCATTGTTCAGAGGCTCAAGATGAAAAGGCGAAGCTACTTTCGACTGCGGAGGAGGAGGAGGAGGCATCTGGGCGCTTTGGCGCATTATGCCTAACACAGTTTACTCAATATTATCCTGTCGGTCAAGCATAGCATGGACAAGTCCTCGGAGCTCAACCATTGGATCAGGTGGAGGGGTAGAGTTTTGTTGGTGATCGTTGTTGGGAATTTCAGACATGTTGTTGAGACGTGTAGCAGAGAATACAGTTGGTGTAGACAAGGATGATAGTATTACTGACAGAGAACGTTCACTATGGTCAGAACTTCGGCGAATCAGCCTAGATCCTGAGCGGGCCCAGGCAGAGTTCCTGTGAAATGAGATGAAAAGTTAACATAGAGTTTAGTAGTTCTGATATATGAAATTTTACATAATTTTTCTATATTTTTTTTTTGCAGCTGCACTCAGGAAATGAGTTGCCTACGTTCCCCTTTTAGTACATTACATAGTAGAGAAAGCTAAGATAGATGCATTACAACATTGATTTTTTTTGTTTTTTGTTTTTTAAGGGATCAAGCCGCACGTAGCTCTACCAACCAAGTACAATATAAAAGCGATTAAATGATTCAGGTACTTCCCAAACTTTTCAGATTTCAGTTTGTCGGGCGCCATGCCATGTGTTCTCCTGTTTGAAGACGTCTGTCCCACCTTTCTTTTTTCTTCTTGACATATAATGGGTTGTCTTCTCGGCTGACGAGCCATGATGCCCATGCTTTGCACACCAGCTTGCAAGAGGCTCTTGTGTCATAATCAATTTCATCAAGGAATATATAGGGTTCCATGATAGATTGGATGGCAACAACTTTGTGTACAGGACTTTCTTCTCCCTCACACTGAACGGCCCAGGTCTCTTTGTATAGCCAATGGAATTTCGCTTCAACTCTCTTAACTTCTCTCATGTCCGGTACCCAATTTGGTTGGTCAAGATCCTCCTTAAGAATTGGCCAGTGGAAATAAGATTTCACCAGTTTAAGGGGCAGTATATTTGATGCTAATCCTTCGGAATCCTTGTCGTTTTGTTCGTGATTTAAGTGACACACATGAGATATGTGAGATTTATGCATTGCTGCTCCCATGGTTATATCTCCTGTTATGGTGATTACTCCGTGTGGAGTTACCATTTTTACTTTTTGGTGCAAAGTTGAGATGATAGCATGGTTTTCGTGGAGCCACGGTCGTCCTAACACAACATCGTGAAAGGAGATTCACAATCGATGATCATAAAGTCAACATTTCGTATGACAGCTCCGATACGTAAGATCATAGTTGTTGACCGCATAATTTCCCACTTGAAACCATCATATGCAACCATAGTCCCTATTGAGGTTTCTCCTTGGGGAAGGGGACACCCGAGCCATTTAAGGGTACTAAGGAGACAAAGATTGGTAGACGCTCCGTTATCGACCATTACACCTTTGATATGTCTGGCACTGTGATCAACAATAATGTACAAAGCAGTGTTATGAACTGGGTTATCGGGGAGATCCTTATCATAGAAGGTTATGACAGAGGTGGTTTCAGCCTGATCTGTGTTGAGAGGTCCTATTGGTATATTCTGAGCACAACAGATGTCGACGTAAGCGATGAATTGATCAATAGTCATTGGGATAGTGTAAATGGCTTCTGATTTGGATCCTTGGGGTACTGGAGGAACATTACTCCATAGCATGCAGTGGTTGAGGGAAACATTCTGAGGACTTGTTTCATCCTTTACCGTTGGCGGTGCGGGAGTGATACTTCTTGGTCTCGTAGGATTCCCATGGATGGTTGTTTTTCCCGAGGTTGTTGGGCATTTGAATTTTTTGTTGTGCAGGAGAGGCAACAGCTTTGTTCGCATGGAGCCATGGTCGCCCCAACAACAAAGAGAATGAGGTTAAAGCTTCGACAACCGTGAAATTTGCATCATAAATCCAGTCTTTATACCTCAGTTGAATATTGATCGTTCCTATAGTCCTCCCTGAAGAATTGTTGTATGCTCCTAATACTGTACCAGTAGGGCTTAATAACGTGTTGTTATACCCTAACTCATAAAGTGTTCCTTTGCGGCAAACATTAAGTGCCGATCCATTATCTATTAGTACATTAGTCATTTCTTGCCCATGTCGAAGAATGAAAAAAATTTCTCGAAACTACTACTCCCTCCATCCCAGAAAGATCTGAACACTTGTTGGGACACGTAGTTTAAGGTGATAAGTTGTGGTGTAGTTATCAAATGTTATTTTATTCAAAAAGTAGGTGTGATAGGAGTTGGTGGGGTATTTTCTATTAGAGGAGAGAGAAATTTGGGTAACATTTTATTGATAAAAGGTAGAGTGTGGGCCAAAGATGTATAAAAGAAATAATATATTAATGGTGGGATCATGCCAATAATGGAAGTGTTCAAACTAATTTGGGACAAACATAAAAAGGAAAGTGTTCAGATTATTCTGGGACGGAGGTAGTACTATTTATAGAAAAACCCATTCGAAAAACACGTGGAGAGATAAGACGACCCCATGCGTACAACACATGGATCATGCGTTAATGCAAGCTTCAAATGCGTTACTTCATTTTGTAAACTGGTTTTGTGTTTCCTCGACGCATCCTATTGCGCTTGACGCAACGCATATCTAGTTGTTTTCGTTCGTTTAAAGGTATCTTTGATGAAGTTTTATCTTTAAAAATCCGAAATCAGCTATCTTTAGGAATAAATTTTTTTTCATAATATCCTTTAGAAAAATAATTCTCGAGAATATTTTACAAGAATATTAAAAATATTATTAATTATCAAGAATAATTAATTAGGCCTTTAAAATTGGGCTTGGATTTAATAAATAGACCTTATGTTTTCGAAATGCTTTTGGCTTACCTTGTTGAATTGCTCTTCCATTGGACCGAAGCAGTTAGGACAACAATATGTTTTACCATTGGGTACGCAATGGGGAGACACGATTTTGTGTCTACAGAAGCCCCCACTTTGACTAAGATTCATGAAACCGAAAGTCAAAGTAGTATGTGTCGGGAGGGAGGTCAATTCTAAACGCGTGGGCATAATGATGTAATAACTACAAGTAAACTAACTACATGTAAGTCAATTCTAATCGCCAGTTTCTGCAAAACGAAGTTAAAGACAATAACTACAAGTAAACTAACTACCTGCACGACAAGGTGTTAGGAGATAGGTGCAAACAACTCAAATAATAATGCACATAATGATGTATAAAAAACTTACTCTCTAAGGATGCATGAGACGCTATGCAAAGCTCATAATAGAGATGGAATGTCATGCAAGGTCAGGGTTATGCAAGGCTAGCAGGTTTGGATTGGTAGAAAGAGAAAGGTAGGTTGATTTTTGAAAACTGGTTTCGTAAAAATGGAAGTCCCCAAGTAGGATCCGCAGATTACAACTCTTCGTGAGTTTGATTTGGAGCAAGCACCATATATATAGGATTCCCCACTTTGGTAAAGCTTGTCTTGATTTAGGCACTCTCAGCCTAGATTAGAAAAGAGTAGTATTGAACCGAGCACTCGAAGGAGCATTTGAAGTTTCTTCACTATGAAGTAATGCAGGAAAAGTCAGATTTCGCCAGAGATCATGGAATTACCAGAGAGTCCTTTAGGGACAAGGAGAGTTTGAATCGAAAATAAAGGGGTGTTTTGTTATCATGGGGCAAAGAGAATGGAATCAAAGAAGGGGTAGAGGAGGAAAGGAAAGCAAACCCTTAGATTTAGAGTGTTGTTGGGTTGGTACATTATCATTCCTTTATCTTGCGTTCCTTTGTTTTGTAAACTGTGTATGTATTGCGTCGATGCATCTTACGACGCTTGACGCAACGCATATCTATGTCATTTTAGTTCGTTTAAAGATATTTTTGATGAAATGACTTCTTTAAATTCTGAAATCAGCTATCTTTAGAAAGAAAAAAAAATCTTATTTTTTATGATATCCTTTAGAAAAATAATTATCGAGAATAGTTAATAAGAATAATAAATATATAATTAATTATCAGGAATAATTAATTGGGCCTCTAAAATTGGGCTTGATCTTCTTTTGGATCGGACAAACTAAGACGACGGTATGTGTCATCATTGGGTACTCAATGGGGACACATGATTTCGTGTCTACGTTTGAAGTTACCAAGCTGCCAATTATTCTAGAGTAGTACGGATAATTAATTCAAGAAAGCCAAAATAATCTTATGAGGATGGAGTGGTGAGGTTGGAGCTGCACTAATGTGATGTTGGTATATTACCACTAATTTACATACATGAAAGATGAGAATGATGAGATCTAATAGCATCATATAAGTTTTGCTATTACTAACGACTAACAAGTGAGCAAGATGTTGGACATTTTGAAATTTTGCTAGTTAATAAGTATAGTTCTTTACAAATGTAAACACTTAGGGGTCGTTTGGTTCAATGTATGGAATGGAAAGGGAATAAAAACAAATAGAGTAGAGGAATGGTAACAAAAATAGTTACCTTTATTAGGTGTTTGGTTCAAGCCATAGAATGGAAATGGAATGGTAACCATTACCACCAAATAATGCATTTTGTTACTTGAGAGGGAGGGAAAGGTAACAAATTGGGGGAGTCCATTACCACCAAGTAATGGTAATGGATTGATGAAGGGTTGAACCAAACAAAAAGAAAGGGAATCGATAATTGATTCCGTTACCTGGAGCCTAAAAATCATGAACCAAACATGATGTTAGAAGAACTCATAATAGTGTAGGAATGCTTTTGCATTGCACGTTTGAGGCATCCAAGGATTTACTACAATTCAATACGTATACAGTTGCAACCAATTATTTTTCTATTCTGAAATAGTCATATTTTGATTATATCAAGAAAACAATTTATGAACACAATTGAGATGTGGGGTAAAATTGTAATATGGGTTACCATAAATTCTACTAAGTGTAAATCCTAGTAGATGTCCATGGCAATATATGTTGTTGACATCAATGAAAAGGGTGATTTATTAGAACTTTGTGATGCTTATGATGATTTTTCCTTATGGAAGAAATCCAGCCAATAGAATGATATAAATTGGTGACATTGCCTAGAATACAAAGTAATGATGGTTCTATATTTATATTTGAATTGATAATATATCGAATGGCTAGACTTGGGATAAGAAAATAGCGATGCCTTTTATAAGTAATTGTCTAGTAGCAGGTTGCAACAACTCAAGGAATATGATAAGCTAAAATGATCTGATAATTCATTGTTTGGGTTGCTATATATTCTTGGATGAGGTAATTTTATGCATGAGAATTTAATTTGTATTTGCTTGAGACATATATTTTTGTGAGATCAGCCTTAGTTGATTTAATTTCTAAATTTTCTTCAGTCTCTTTCCTGTTTATTTAACCTGGAGAAATTAAATACACTTATTCTTTCAATCCTTCTTTGGAAAATTTATTGTATATCTCTCAATTTGTAGGCGTGTTTTAATTTCCTACAAGAGATGAGCGCATATTTGACTACCTCGTTATAAAGGTTTTATTGTAAACGTTTTTGAATTGAAGAAGTCGCCATCAAGCCTTTAAAGGAAGACTCATAAACCTAATTGGATATTGAAAAATTATAGGGATAACTTAGGGACTTATCCAATGGAAATCTCCCCGTCATGATTCCATTAATGGTTATTGGACCATAGACTTTGAACTTACGGGCCGGAGAGTAAGCAGACTAGGCAATAAAGAAGACTAGGAGAATAGATAGACAAGGAAGACTAGACTTGAAACTCACGAGAAAGTAAGTAGACTAGGCAATAGAGAATACTAGAAGAATAGATAGACTAGGAAGACTAGACTTTGAACTTACATTTAAAATAAGACAGCTAGACTTAGGGGTGACTAGACTTTGAACTTACGTTTCAGGTAAGCAGGCTAAATAGTAAGGAAGGCTAGACATTGAACTTAGATTTAGACTAAGAAAGATATACTTAATGGTGACAAGACTTTGAACTTATGTTTAGGGTAAGTAGGCTAGACAATAAGGAAGGCTAGACTTTAAACTTATATTTAGAATAAGCAGGCTAGACTTAAAGGTGACTAGACTTTGAACTTACTTTTAGAGTAAGTAGGCTAGACTTTGAACTTATATTTAGAATAAGCAGCCTAGACTTTGAACTTATGTTTACGGTAATTAGGCTAGACAATAAGAGTGAATAGGCTTTGAACTTATGGAGGATAAGCATACTAGACACTATGGGAGACTATACTTTAAACTTACATTTAGAATAAGACGGCTTGACTCGAAGATTGGGTTGTTATGGACTTAAGGAGGAGTAGCTTCGCTAAACTCTAGGACTTGGGCCATTATGAAATTAGGGTATACTAGCTTTGCTAGATTCAAAGGTTGAGAAGTTTTAGGTTTTGCACTTCGTTCTGTATGGGTTTGAAATTGGACTTGACTAGGGATTATATGGAGATGCAAACTAGACCTAGGATATGAATTGGGCCATTATGGACTTATGTGTGGAATCTAACTTGACTTACATGGAGATGCACACTAGACCTAGGATTTGGAATTGGGCCTATATAGGTTTAAACTTATACTTAATCCTATATTGGTTTGGAATTGGACTTGACTAAAGCTTACATGAAGTGTCAAACTATACCTAGCTAGGATACGAATTGGGCGTATATGGACCTATGCTTTGGATTGGACCTGACTAGGGCTTACATGGAGATGCAAACCAGACCTATAATATGAATTGGGCCTATATGGACATAAGCTTTGGGTTGGACTTCACTAGGGATTACATGGAGATGTAAACTAGAACTAGGATATGAATTAGGCGTGTATAGAACTAAGCTCTAGGATTTTAATTGGATTAGTTGGATTGATATGTTTGGACAGAGCTTAGAATTTTTGAAATTCATTTTTGAAAGGGACCCATTTGTTTTTATCTTTTATTGGAAAAGATGATGGTGCTTAAGAACGCATTAATTCTAAAATGATTTTTTTTTTAACATGTGGTAGGATGATGATCAATAAATGTTTTCGAAAAAATATAGAATATAAGAGGGCGTGAGATAGATTTTGAAAAAGATATGTTTTTAAAAGAGATGGAATATGATTGGATAAATATGTTAGAGAAGATTAGTTGGATAGAAGGGATAAGATGGGATGGCATGCATGCCGACTTGAACTCTATCATAATGACTTATCTAGCTAGATGCACTTTTAAGGATAGACTCAAGCTTAGATGATATGTATGAAAAGGTCGATCTTTTTCTTTGGATTAGGTGAGTTTTATTTAAAAAAAGATGATTTAAAAGTGACGTGAATGATAATGCGAATATGGATTAAAAATTGGCAAATAAACCGACGTAATTAAAATGTGGAGAGATTGAACAGATTGCGCCACACGCATGCATGTAGCGTGCCACACAAGTTCTGTGCGCCACATGTAAGAGGCTTGCATATCATGCAATCTATGCAACTAGTTGGCAAGGCGGATTTTTGTTTTCATCTATCTTTTTATCGTTTTCGATGTTTCTTGCCTATTTCAAGGAGAAAGCATGTTGAACATAGGAAGCAAGCAATCAATAATGTCATATAGGCAAGAATAATATGCAGTTCAAACCTAAAGTCAAGATTTATATTTAATCCTATGGGTAGGCTTTGGTTAAGGCTTAAGAGGGTCCATGACTAAGAGATTGATCCCGCGCTTCATATCTTTTCAAAACAAGATGGCCATGTGTAGGACGTACACCAGTTTCAAGTTAGGAACGAGAGAGCAATGCCACGGTTGAGTAGATTTGCTTATATTATGACTAAGATCCAACACTATCACTCTGGAAGCTTTTTGGAGGGACAAAGGGTAAACCCCCCGGGGGTGGTCTGACGCATAGAATATGGACTAATGAGGCAAGACATAGAACTTATAGTGGCCCAAAGAAATAGTCATGCATATGTAAAACTATAATGTCATTTAAAAGCATAAAACAAGTGTAAATCGCATTTTTCGAGTTTCACCAACTCATTAAAAATTAGTTTCAAATCTTCCCAATGAAGTCGCCAAAATGTAGGCATGTTTTTATTTCCCTAGCAACTTGAGCGCGTATTTAACTACCTAATTGTAAAGGTTTTATTAAAAAACATTTTGAAGTCGCCAACAAGTCTTTAAATAAAGACTCATATATGTAATTGAATATTGGGAAACCATAGGAACAACTTAGGGCCTTAACGAATGTAGATTTCTCCTTCATGACTCCATAATTAGTCAATGAACCATAAATTGAGTTCAGGGGTGACAGTACGAACATGATCAAGAATCACATTCGCCGATTGCTAGCCTCTACTTAATAAGATTCATGTAGAGTGTTATGCGATTTAACAACCTTGTAATATGTTTATGAAACATAAAATTTATCTATGTTCGTTCATTAAAGACAAAAAAGACTAATATTTGTTATTATTTTATTATGCAATAAAATTACAATGCAAATTATCTGAATTTAGCATTGGAACATTTATTTAGGTATTTGCTTAACAAAAATAAACATGTGCGACGATGAAAACATTAAAGGATATTGGCTTTCATAAGAATAATAATATAGAAATAATAAGATAGAATTGAGTAGATTTTAGAATATACAATGAAGCGTTAATTCCTTTTAGATCTACATTATGACAAATATATTGTTTGTAAAAAAGGAATTAAATTGGAATTGACCCTAAGGAATAATACCTTTGTCGCCTGGGTCTTGTATGATAATCCGCATGAGGCGCAATCTTGAAGCTTCAATGGAGTTCGAATTTAAATCAATGGAGTTTAATATGTATTTGTAGTATGAGAGAGTATTTGGAGTGATGTAAGAATGTTGCAAAGTATATGTTGAATAATGAAAAACATTCGTCGAAACATCAACTATTTACAGGAAAACCAACCCGAAAAACACGCGGATAGATAAGATGAGCCAATGCGTCTCGTGCACGGAGCGTGCATTTCGCGCATGGTGCGCAAGCTCCGTGCACGGCCATGCGCGCCACGAAGCAAGCTTCCATGCGATCCTTCGTTTTGTAATTTGCTTATGTGTTGTGTTGATGCATCCTAGTGTGCTTGACGCAACGCATATCTATGTCGTTTTCGTTCGTTGAAAGATATCTTTGATGTAATTATATCTTTTGAAATCTAAAATCAACTATCTTTAGGAATAAAAATCTGATTTTTCATAATAGCCTTTAAACAAAATAATTATCGAGAATATTTCATACGAATATTAAATATATACAATTAATTATCCGGAATAATTAATTTGGCATTTTAAATTGGGCTTGGATTTAATAAAAAGACTTTATATTTTCTAAACACTTTTGGGCTTAGCTTGTTGAATTGCTCTTCCATTGGACCGGGCCAATTAGGACGATGGTATGTGTCATCATTGGATACTTAATGGAGAGACGTGATTTTATGTCTACTTATAAAGTTACCAAGCTGCCAATTGTTCTAGAGTAGTACGGAAAATTAATTTCAGAAGGTCAAAATCATCTTATGAGGATGGAGTGGTGAGGTTGGAGCTTCACTGATGTGATGTTGGTAGCTTGGATTATTCTAGAGGCTTGGATTTACATTCATGAAAGATGAGTGGAAGAGATCTGATAGCATCATATAAGTTTTGCTATTACTATCGACTAACAAGTGAGCAAGATGTTGGACCTTTTGAAATTATGCTAGTTAATGAGTAGATTTTTTTACAAATGTAAACACTTAGAAGAGCCCGTAATAGTGTATGAATGTTTTTGCATTGCGCTTTTGAGGCATCTAAGGATTTACTACCTTCAGTAAGTATATAGTTGCAACCAATCTTTCTATTCTCAAATATATTCATCTTTTAAAAATATCAAGCAAACAATTTATGAAGACAATTGAGATGTAGGGTAAAATCATAATATAGGTTAAATTGAAGGTCAAATGCCTTACCAAAAATTCTACTTAGTATAAACCCTAGTAGATGTCCATGGCACTATATATTGTTGCCATCAATGAAAAGGGTGATTTATTAGAACTTTGGGATGTTTATGGTGATTTTTCCTTATGGAAGAAATTGAGCCAACAGACTGGTATAAATTGGTGACATTTCCTAGAATACAAAGTAATGATGGTTCTATATTTATATTTGCATTGATATTATCTCGGATGATTGGACATGGGAAAAAAAAAGGGGGGGATGCCTTTGTTAGGTACTTGTCTAGTTGCAAATTTCAACAATTCAAAGAATATGATAAGCTGAAACGATTTGATTATTAATTGTTTGGGTTGCTATATATTCTTGGATGAGGTAAATTTATGCATGAAAATTTAATTTTTATTTGTTTGACACATGTTTTTGTGAGATCAACCTTAGTTGATTCCTCAATTTTCTTCAACTTCTTTCCTATTTGTTTAGCCTGCACAAATATGCATATTTTTTAAATCCTTCTTGGAAAACATATTGTATATTTCTCAATCTGTAGGCGTATCTTTATTGCGTACACAGGATGAGCGCATATTTGACTACCTCATTATAAAGGTTTTATTGTAGACATTTTTTTATTGAAGAAGTCGCCAATAACTCTTCAAAGGAAGACTCATAAACCTAATTGGATATTGAAAAATCATAGGGACAACTTAGGAACTTATCCAATGTAAATCTCCCCATCATGACTCCATTAATGGTTATTGAACCATAGATGGAGTTCGGGAATGAGGGTATGAATAAGATCAGGAATCAAATTCGCCCATTGTTGACATCTACTTAATATCGATTCATGCTCAAGTTTTATACAAATAAATAACCACATAATAATGCAATCTTAAAATTGATCTATGTTGATTCATTAAACAAGCAAAGACAAAAGTTTGTGTGACATAAAATTAAAGCAATCAAATTACTGGAATCCTAGTCAGATTGTCCAATTATCTTATTAGGCGTTAGAACAACTCTTTAGGTCTTAGATTAGAAATAATAAATATGTGAGGTGACGAAAACATTAAATATACAATCATCCATATGAATATTCACTAGTGGAAAAAACATCAAGTGCTCCGGTAAAAAGCGTACAAGTGCTTCGTTTTTGACCCGGAGCAGACGTCATACGAGCACTTGAATATTTATCAAGTGCTCCGGTTGAAAACCGAAGCACTTAGTTTTACAAGTGCTCCGGTTGTCTTAAAAACCGGAGCACTTGTGAATTTTGTATGTTCAAAATATGTCAAGTGCTCCGGTTGATAAGAGAAAACCGGAGCACTTGTGAATCAAGTGCTCTGGTTTTTCCTAACAACCGGAGCACTTGCTAATAATTTTTGTTGTTGTACAACAACAGTAAGCATACATCAAGAACAAATTATAGATTCATATGTTACGATTGCAACTACACATTCTATGGTTCACAAATCAAATACACAAGGCCACAAATTTATAAATTCCCACATTTGATAAGCACTACATAGATTTAAGCAAGGTATTGGCGAAAGCAAGCAATTTACACACCAAAAAGTGATTGAATCAGATAGTAAAAGACATAATCTCATTTTTAATATTAACAATTATTATTAGATGAAAAACATGAAGTCCATATCAAATTATACACGTTTCTTTATAGCAAATGATTGAGCTATGTTGGGGTTATAATTATTAAGTGAAAGCCTAGATTTCGCCAGAAGATTACTTGCTCCAATCTTCGAGAGAGAGAGCGAGAGAAACTCTATTCTAAGGCCTTTTTCCCTGGTTACTTGAGAGCAAGTGTGCTTACCCTCGCATCATAGGACAATGACGCAAAAACTCAAGGCTCCCCAGAAATCCAAGCAAGGCTTGAAATATGATTCCAGGTCAATGTAAGTTACATTTAGAAAAGAATAAAAAGTACAAAAAGCTAATATCTCAAAGTTATTAAAAGAGTACAGTAAAGGGTCTACACGCTTGGTTGGGGACCCAACAAACTACAAGCAATCAAATTTATGTAAATTAAGACTACACATGTAAAATCAACAGGGTCGTTCCTGACAATTTATGGGCCCTGGGTAAACCTAGAAATAAGGGCCCCTATCAGGGCCGGTCCTAATATTGATATATAGGCCCTATACCAAAAGATAAAATAAGGTCTTCTTACCTAAATAACTCTAAAAAATCAGCACATAATTTTATTAAAAATTGTACAAAAGATAGCACAATTTTACTATCTGTTAAAAAAAATGCATCACTTTTTTATTTATCTTACCCAACACTGCGATTTTTATCATCGGAAAATATCTTCCATCTTCTTGAAATAAGTGAAACATAAAACATGTATCAAGATAGAATCATAAAATTAGCAGACTAATATACCAATGAACTAAATCACTAGACGTCAATCAATTATCATAGTACTCAAATATGTTTAGAGTAATGAAATCATCATAATGATTTTCTATATAACATTAGTATATTACTTTTCGGAGGAATAAGGCAGCCGCAGGAAGCAAAATCCAAAGTCCACGAAAAGAAAACAAGAACTCACTGCAGATATCAGGCACCCCCAAATATCAACTGATAATAAATCCAGAAACTATGAACTTTTACTTGATCATATGATAAAATTACCATTTCAGAGTCAAACCCTCTTAATTAGACAGTAGACACTGAAAAATTCTTACAAGTATTAATAGTTTTCAGGACAAACAAAAGTAATGATAGCATAACCATGAAAAGAACAAGATTCATCTACTACTTTAACATTAAAAAAAATCGAAAATTATCATACACCCAAATAATTTTTTCAAGAAGTTTCATAATTTTTGGTCCCACTATGAAGATTGAAGAATCACTCAAGACTGCTCCAAGAAGATATGACTTTTCTTCAGAATTCAAGACTATATGTGAAACGATCTCATTAAAAAAAAAGCTGAGAAATAGTAGAGGAAAAATACTAAGACATGACAACAATTAAAATCCTTAATTGCAAAATAAACACAACAAAGTATAGACTAATTTCACATACCCAGTTCAGAAATTAGATAAAAATTGTGAATGAAAGAACAACAGAGAAATAGATTTATATTTTAGAGGTGAAAATGGAAGTTCAGATTAGAATACTCCAAGCAATATTCCGTATTGTTTAAATTTTGAAATTTGGAATGAATTGGAGAAGTCAAAACAATTTCAGTTGAACATTTTGGAAAGTAGCAAAATTGATGGATGATTTGCATGGATTGAAGAAGCAGTTATTGAAGCATTTATGAAGTTTGATAAGCTGGAATATTGGATAAATAAATAACGCAGCAATCAGCGAAACTTGAACATAGTTAAATTTTTTTTTGGGCCCCTTATGGTCGTGGGCCCTGGGCGGTCACCCTCCCTGCCTACCCTCAGGGCCGGGCCTGAAAATCAAGTGAGCACCACAATAATGATTAGAAAAACAACTTTCAGATGTGATTTCCTCACTGCTTTGTGAAGACGAAGCTAGCCACAAGTTCAGAGATGAGTCCGTTCCGGCACTTTGCATAAGTAGTAGCTATCTCAGCATTCTTAAAGTTGCAACCTTGTATATCTACTCCAAAAAAGAAAATGACAGTAAGATTTTTTATAAGAGTCTTTATAGGAGGAGTGATTCAATCACAAAAAAGAACTCTGAGCTCATTGTTTAGACTTTAGATATTAAGCCTTCACAGTGCAAGCATGGAGAACTGATCCACTGCCATAATGCTTTGAGCTCAAACTGTGCCATAATCTGCCAACATAGTGATAGCATCAAGATTAATAAATTTATTGTGTTTGAGTGAGTTGAAAGGGGAAAAAGTGAAGTCACTGAAGGCTCGTTCAATTCCGATAGTCCAAAAGCAAACCTACACCACACACGAAGTTTCAGAAACAGAAAAAACTGACATTTAGGATCTCTAAGAAAGATCCAGAGAATTGGATTATTTTATTCAGTTTCAATCAAGATCTAGCTCTTAACAACCTCATGTAGAATTAGTTCAAGAGCTGCTCCTAATATCTAGCCATTGACATTGGCTTATCTCCCAAGAGTCATTCATTTTATTAATCTAATAGTCCTTGGTGTATATTTTGCTAGTAAGGATGAACAAACAACATAACAGTTAACGTACATCTTGAAGACAACCAAGTAGAGAAAGACCAAAAGCATAGAACCAATAAAGACCTTATCAGAGTAGTTGCGACGACAAAGAAGCTGACATGGAGCTAGTAAACTGTGCCACTTTCAACTGAGCTCTACATAACTCTATAATAGATAATTAGACATTACTTCATGATAAACCTGCAAAAAAAAGAAAGTCATATACACATCAAAAATGAAAACCCAAAAAGAAAAACTCAAAGACAAAAGCTTTTAAATTTTTACTCAAAGTTCAATTCTAGATGTTAAATTTCGTGGTTTAGGGAGGAAGAAAATCATAAGAAGTAGAAGATGAAGCCATTGATGAGCTTGAGATTGAAGAACAGTGAAGAAACGTAGTGGAGAGAGAGAAAAACTACATTGTATTATTATGTTATCTATTGTAAAATGAAAGTACAAGAATATACTATTTATACTAGTTCACCTAATTACATTGTTCAACTAACTAATCCTTGAATTAAGGAAATGAGAAACAAACTAGAAGTAACAAACTAAGTCAATCATACTTTGACTAAACCATAAACTCCAACACCCCCCCTCAAACTGGAAATGGTTAACAATCATTTCCAGTTTGAAGTACAAGGAGAGAACTCTTGCTATGATATTGCCAGGAAGAACACAACATGTCAACATACAAACGGACAATGTAGTAGCAGCAAGAACGCAAATCTCAGAAACACCACAATGATGCACCACCACCTCTTGTCTCATTAAACTCCAACCATCTGATAACTCCATTAAAAAACAAACTGATCAGAGGGAATGCAGTTGAAGGAGTAAATTGTCGGATGGTGTCTCATATGGTTGTCTTGTCCTTGGATGATTTCTTCACTTCAGGTAGGTTCTTAAGAATGAAGGTCATCTTGTCCCTCAGATCCACATGAAACACAAACCCACAAGCAGTACATTGAGCTCTTGATAAGATATCTCAAGGATGTTTCCTGGCTGCTGATATTCTACAGAAGGCTCAGAAGCCACAATTTAATGATGTAAATCTGTGATTACCATGCTATTTCAAACATAAAACTGCTAGACCATGAAAACCCAAACTACTACCAACTTAGTTATCCTCAAAATTGCACACCAATGCTGCCCTCAAAGATGCATTTATGCACATGCAGCACACTATCAGCATAACCCTTGTGATTTCTCCAACTTTCCAACTTGAGATATGTCGAACATGCCCCCCTCAAGCTTGGAAGGATCGAAAAACATGACAAGCTTGAAGAAGTAGACCAATTCACCAATACACACCAATATACCACAACACAAGACACCAACCAAAAGCACCAATATGCCACAACACACCAAGTTAAAAGAAAACTGATCACAGAACATAAAAAGGAGAAAATAATGTGGAAGTGTGAAACAGAAAGTGACGACGTAGAATGATGAAGTAACAATGAAGGTTTATGAAAGTATGGAAGAAATTAGACAAATGACCATCTAGTAGGTCGTGAAATGGACCGCTATGGGTCATGGAAAATGGCCTCAATGGGCACAATAAGATGACCATCTATGGGTCACAATGAAAATTTGAGAAAATTGAGGTTAAAGTCATAAGACTATCAAATTTGGAGGTTAAAGTCATAAGACTATCAAACGATCTCTATGGATCTTCAAAAATGACCACTATGGGTCCAAAAATGACCTCTATGGGTCCAAGAAAAGCCTCTAATGGGCGCAAAAAACAGACCACTATGGGTCACAACAAGGATCACTATGGATCACAACAAAGGCCTCTATGGGCAAGTTTGACCAACTATGGGTCTTGAACAAAGGACCACTTTGGGTCTAAGAAAATGATCACAATGGATCATGAGAAAGGCCTATATGGGCGCAAAACAAAAACAAAAAAAATCAAGAATACTAGACGAAATCACAACTTGATTTCAAGAAAAACAGTAGGAAATTTGTGGTCAGAAGCAAGTAGAAGAATTATAGAATAGAAATGTGTTTTAGAAGAAGGAAGGAAAATGTTGAAAGAATCAAGAGTGTGAGAATTTAACTCACAAATCAGAAAGAAAAAAAAAAAAAAAAAACCAGAAAGCATACAAATTCACCTCCATCATCCAACAAATTCATCAACTCATCATGTATTCAACCATCACATACAACAACAAACTCAACACTTCAACTTCAATCTAAGAACATCTAATATCAACTTCAATCATCAATCTCAATCAAACACCAATAAAACCAGAACGTCAATACAGCAATAACAAACCCAGAAAACATTGTCGAGTAACTGTGCATAGAACTGGGCGAAAACTTGCGGTTGAAATCAAATCGTAATCATTTCTTGAAAATCAGACAATTGTGGATTATCTTCTCCATCATAGATCGAACAAGAATTCACAAGCCGAATTGGCTATAATGTATTTCAATTGTTCTTTAACGAATTGAATTCTGCAACAAGAAACTGATGCAAGAATTCGAAACCCTAGAAATCGATTTTGATCGAATGAGAAAGAGCAAACAAACCTGAATTCACAAGCAGCGGAGTTTCAGAAATCAAGAATTCTCTTCTTGTTTCGCCAAGATATTTCGCAACAAATTGACATTCAAATTCAAATTTCTCAAATTGTGAAGAGTATAAGAAGCCCGAAAATGAGGTTAAAATTTCAATGAAAATCCGAAATCAACCACGAATTCGGAAAATTTAAGAAGAGATGATGATTATAGACGAAAAAGAAAAGAAGATAAAATAGAAAATTCGACCAAAATTGAGAGATTTGAAATGAAGAATATCGAGTTACAAATCGCCAGAAAATCGAGATTGAAGAACAAGAACCCTAGAAATTGTTGATTGAAGAAAAACGCGGAATTAGTAGCTAGGATTCGATCCTGCTCTGATACCATGTTAAATTTCGTGGTTTAGGGAGGAAGAAAATCATAAGAAGTAGAAGATGAAGCCATTGATGAGCTTGAGATTGAAGAACAGTGAAGAAACGTAGTGGAGAGAGAGAAAAACTACATTGTATTATTATGTTATCTATTGTAAAATGAAAGTACAAGAATATACTATTTATACTAGTTCACCTAATTACATTGTTCAACTAACTAATCCTTGAATTAAGGAAATGAGAAACAAACTAGAAGTAACAAACTAAGTCAATCATACTTTGACTAAACCATAAACTCCAACACTAGACATGCGACAAATTCGCACATGGGAATTAGTACGAATGAAGACAGAGGTCCATGCTTTTAGGCATCACAAGCAAATGAACAAGCAAATTGGAGAAGAAAAGGAGTTTATAACGGAAGAAAAATAGAATAAAAATGTGAAGAAGAAGAATTAAGAGAGAGAAAGAGACTGCATTGTAATGACGATCACCAAGCACAACTTCCACAGCTTTTGAGTGGCTGGCTCACTCCCACTACTCAAGGAATAATCTCAAAATATCTGGATACCTCTCTTCCTTTCTTCCCCTATCTATAGCCTCCATGAATTTTCTGTGAGTCTGACTGTCCAAATTCATTTGAACAACGGCAGAGAACATGTGTGATTCCTAGATGCCGGAGTGTGTATACACATCTAGCAGCCAGTGCTACACTTATGAACAAATGATTTGTAATTAAAGATGGCTTCTCTGTGTTAGCAGCATCAGATATCAGTAAATATCCTCTCAAGGATATGCTGCTGCAAGTTTCACATATATACAAAAGTGTGAGAAGAAGGGCAATTTAATTTGCAGTGAAGTGAGGTCAGATCAAAAGAAAGCAACTGGTAGTACTTCTATTCTCACAGAACATATTAAGAAGTAGTAAGAGGGAATTGTCAATTCCAATTATTTATGCTAGAAGTGCAAATTTTAACGTGGCTGCATCAGACACTCATTTCAAAGAAATAGCATGCAATAAGTTGCAAAAGAACATACAAATATATAGAAGGGTAATTCTCAATTGATTAAAAGGGCCCAGTAGTGCAAGAGAACATACATAAAGTAATTTTCTAGAAGTTAAAGTTATTAGCTACAAGTTCAACGACAATCTTTTTTTAAAATCTTAATATGTTACCAATAACACCCTCAAACCCTAAGAAATTATGTAATAAAGTTTGAGTAACAAGAAGTGAAGACCGAAGAGTAGTCAGATTATTATATACTATAGAGCTACAAAGCATATGAGCACTAAATGCTCTAAATTATGCAACCTGCAAGTAGTAGTAAGATTATTATATGGAGTACTAGCTACAGTTAGTATGAGCACTAGATGCTCTAAATTATGCGACCTGAAAGCATATCTTTCACTAAGAGCTATTTAAAATGCCAAAATAATAGTATCATTGCCATTCTTTTATGTAACCAAAGCCTTAACCTGAAAATCATAACCTTGAGGTATGCACAGTGTGAACTAATTGGAGTAAGTTATATCTCAAGCAACTAAGTAAAACACACATATAACACCTATGTGCAACAACGTAAACCAAGAAAAGCTCACTAAAAGGATCACCAATGACTAAACACACAAGAGGAGTAGGTACCTTCCACGAAGGACTCCTCAGCTAGACCTCCTGACCATACAATTACACAGCATGAGACCAACATTGATCACTCCTATATATTTTCTTTTGACTTAGTATCGTAAATCACAATCATCATATGCACTTCAAGTATTAAAAGTTTTATTAAGACCTCAGACATTGGCATTTCAAGTGATAATAACAAAGGTCACTAAAGTTGACCACATTTTAAGCGATACTAATTTGTCGAAAAAAAGGAATAAAAAAATGATCTTACATTATACTTTAAAAACTTGTCAAAAAACGAGATAATCAATTGTGGATGGATTATGTACTAGAGCATTGGAGTTCAGTTGGCAAAAAAAATCCAACAAAGATCTATGAACCTGTTATAAACAACATAGAGCTATGAAACATATTGAGAATTTGTATAGCCGACCAAAAATCTAAATAATGACATATACAACATTTTATGGTTCTGGTATCTTCTTTCGAATTCAAAAAAAAATATTATTTGCCAATTTTCAATTGAGAAAATGGCATCAGCTTCATATCATATGATGACAAAAATATAAGCGGAGCACAAGTTGAGACGAATCATCATATATGATCAATGTATAAGTTATCTTCTTTGATCAATGTATATGTTTGGCACTAACTACCCTAACAACCCAAAAAGAGAATATAATTTTCCTCCCCTCGCTAAATAATATGAGCAGGTCTCCCAGAACGCATTTAAAGAATAAGAAACATCGGAGGTCGGTTACTCCTGCCAGTGGATCAGAATTTTCGGTGGCCATAACTCATAAGTGGGTTTTTCAAACCCTTCCAGCTAGTAAAGATGCTACAAACATACTATGAAACAAACCTAGATCCGAAAACAAAAAAGAAGAAACAAGAGCGAAAAAGAAGGAAGAAATTACCAAAAAATTATCGAACCTTTTCCTCTTTTGAATGTCGAACAACTTCATAAACCCTAGTTCACCAAAAATCCTGCCAAAATTTCGATTTCAAAGATAAGCAAAAAAGAGCCCGACGAGAGAAAGAGATGAGAAAGATTAAAGTAGAGAGTTAGGGATACCTTTGTTGAGATCTCATAACAAGGAAGAGAGAAAACAAGAATAGAGAGAGAAAGAGTTGAATAGACAATAGAGCATCAGCAAGAATAAAGAGAGCAATGGGCGCGAGAGGAAGGAATTTTTTGTTTTTACTTGGGTTGGGAATCAAACAAGTACTCCAGCCCAGTTAGAAAAGAAGAGACAACAAGTGAAATGCTCCGGGTAACCGTAGCACTTGTTAATTTTCACAAAAAATCCTAATTTACGTGTCTCAAGTGCTCCGTTTTAAATATAACCCAAGCACTTGTAAAGTAGCACATGAAGTTTTTTCCACTAGCGATTATAATTGAAAATAAATAAAAAGAGAAGAGAGATTCGAGAAACATATACCAGAAGCATTAATTCCTTTCAGAATTACATTGCATCAAGTAAATTGTTAGTACAAAACAAATAAAATTGGAATTGACCTTCATGAATTATACCCTTGTTGTCTGGGTCTTGTATAACATTCTTCAAGATGAGCAATCTTGAACCTTGAGTGGAGTTTGAATGAAGATTAATTTGTTTGAATGTGTTTGAGTGTTTAATTACGTGTAGAGAGTGTTTACGTAATGTGAGATGTATTGGTGTTGTATTCGCTGGAAAACACTAGTGGAAAAAAGCCCATCTGATGCGGTCCAAACCGGGCTTACTGCTGCGGTTTTGGGCCGCATCAGGTGGGCTCGCAGCCGATATCTATCTGATCTGGTTTTCCTAAAAAAACCGGATCAGAAAATGTACTTGGCGCCAATTTGGTGTATGCAAAACACACAATCTGATCCGGTTATTTAGGAAAACCGGATCGTATATATATATATATATATATATATATATATATATATATATATATGAAGCTTATATTTAAACCTGTTATAATTGGAAAAAAGTATCACGCACGCGTCGTATACAAGTAAAAATGATATTATATATATATATATATATATATATATATATATATATATATATATATATATATATATATATATAATATTTTGAGAATTATAAATGTACTACAAATAAAGTTGAAATAAGTACTAAAATCAAAAATAAATATTTGGACCTATATAAGTAGCTAGTAACATAATAAGAACATAAAAACTCAAAGCCGCGACATCATCTTCACATGCAAAAGTCAGTAAGGTAGCGTGCTAGCAAATCCCGAACCTCGTCTATCTCGGCCGTGGTGAAACAACCATCCCTTGGTTTGCCATCGAGGAATACCTTATAAAACAAACACAAGGAAACACACATATATGACTTTAGTTGACTCTAAAGAGATTGAGGAAATAATATAATGTAAGAAATTAAGGCAATCGAGCTTAAAATGTAAAAATCGGCAAAAAATGACAATCATTTACCCATAATGGGTTCCCCAGCATGTGAGTGGACTTTAGTTGACTTTAATACTTACATATATACTTATTAGAACTATATATGAGCTTAAAATGAGAGTAAGTGCGGGAGATTAAGGAAAGTTGAGCTAAGAAGGCCAAAATCGGGCCAAAATGACATTCATTTTACCCAAATTGGGTTTCAAAGCATGAAAAATGATTTTGCTTGACTTTAATGGTTATATATGTTGCTATTAGAACTATATAAGTCCTAACATGTGGCTAAATGTAAGAAAATAAGTACAATGAGCTTGAAAGGCCAAAATAGGCTCGAAATGGTCTTCATTTACCCAAAATGGGTTTCAAAGCATGTGAATGGATTTTACTTGACTCTAATGGTTGTATATGTTCTTATTAGAACTATACATGTCCTAACATGTGGCTAAATGTAAGGAAATAAGCAAAATGAGCTTAAAAGGCCAAAATCGTCCCGAAATGGCATTCATTTACCGAAATTGGGTTTCGAAGCATGAAAAATGATTTTGCTTGACTCTAATGGTTATATATGTTGCTATTAGAACCAATGTTACAAGGGACAGATTCGAAACGTGGTACGGAAACGGATACGGGAAACGCTACTATGAGTGAATCGGAAACGATTGGTACAATGATTATATATATATATATATATATATATATATATATATATATATATATATATATATATATATATATATATATATATATATATATATATATATATAATATATATATATAACGTAAATATATAAATAGAGTAGTGTGTAGTATAGTGTCGTACATTGTATTCATTTATTGGTAAGAGCATATGTTAATAAAAATAAAATACAAGTACACTCTAGGGGCATATAGAAAACAAAAGGAAAACAAAATGAGTAAATAGAGTAAGTAAAAAGATAAGGAAGGTTTAAAAAAAAGGTCAAAAATATAGTTGCAGAGAATTAAATTTTATAGCAGTAAAATACTTACTGCTCTAGAGCTATAAAATGAAGCAAATCAGTAAAATAAGGGTTGACTGCTTTACAGCTGTAAAATGAACAAAGAAAAAGTCACGTGATTTTTTTAAAAAAAAGGAGAAAACCCTAGAAGCACTTATCAATCTTTCTTCTCCTTCATCCGACCCTCTTCCTCTGCTCTCTGGACAAGCCATGGAAAAGCAAGCTTATTTTTTTCCAGAAATACGTGGGCAAGGGTATCAAGAAAAGGATCGCGGTCATCATCGATCTCAATCGCGATTCTCAACGACTCGGATCGCGTTTGTTCCGCGATTCGGAACGGACGATCTGGTTCGCAATTCGGACCTACGTCTCGTGTTCCTTGTAACACTGATTAGAACTATATATGTCCTAAAATGTGGCTAAATGTAAGAAAATAAGTACAATGAGCTTGAAAAGCTAAAATAGGCCCGAAATGGCCTTCATTTACCCAAAATGGGTTTCAAAGCATGTGAATGGATTTTACTTGACTCTAATAGTTGTATATGTTGTTATTAGAGCTATACATGTACTAACAAGTGGCTAAATGTAAGAAAATAAGTACAATGAGCTTGAAAGGCCAAAATAGGCCCGAAATGGCCTTCATTTACCCAAAATGGGTTTCAAAGGATGTGAATGGATTTACTTGACTCTAATGGTTATGCATGTTGTTATTAGAATTATACATGTCCTAACATGTGGCTAAAAGTATGAAAATAAGTACAATGAGCTTAAAAGGCCAAAATCGGCTACGAGTGGCATTCATTTACCCAATTTGGGTCTTAAGTGATGTGAATGTATAACGTAGTTTACTTGACTCTAATAGTTCTATATGTACTTGTTATAAGTATATATGACCTAAAATGTGGCTAAATGCGGGAAAGTTAAAAAAAATTGAGCTTACGAGGCCACTTATTATTTATGTATAATACCTTCTCAAGATCCCCGGCTTCCTTGCAACTTGAAAATATATCGAACATGAACCTCAACACATAGTAGCCACACTCGGTTCCCCCGGGTTATTGAGCATACTAATTATAAAATTACATAAAAAAAATCATGTAAGAAACGTACATGTTTGTTTTTTATAAAAGAAAGAAGTAGCTTAAGTAATATCTATTACCTTCATTGCTTTCCACTTAGGAACTTGTCCTGTTCTCTCAACTTTCTTCATACAACTGTAGTTATGTCAATTTCATGTGAGAAGTGGGCAAAGGATGAAAGTAGTGAAACATGTTATGCAAATAAGCATTTTAAATAACAAACATACCTATTTATGCATGATTTGAGGAGTAAGGATCGTGGTGGATCTTGAGCTGCAGAATCAAACTGATATACTGTGTTGTTTGAAGGACAAATCACAAGGAGCGACCAATGGAGACTAAAATCCCAAAAAAGTTAGGAAGCAATCATGTGAGTACTTGTATTGTATAATAATAAAGTGACAAAAATGGATACAAGGTTAAGAACTATACTTTTCAAAACAAGGGGCAAATATGAACTTATGCTGTGCACGTTTAGCTGTTTTGAGACATAGCCAAATATACTCCTTAACCTCACTTGTGTTTTGCAAACAGTTGTCAGCTCGGACAAAATTTGGACATAACCACCCAAACTGATCGCGTCCACGAGGATCATCTTGGAGTAATCTTCAAAGCACAACCAAGTACATAACATAGATATATTATTAGATATTGCAAAGGAAGTTCATATATTTCATAAGTACAACTATTATACCTGATGAAGGTTTGAATCAAGGAAACATTCAACATCTCTCCGCAAAGGAACTCCTTCACATCAACCTTAGACACCCATGTCGATGTTTCCTCGTGGTAGTTGAATTCCGTGGTACCCAACTTCACCTCCACTGGTGTATCATCCGGCATATCACGCATATTTGCATGTAGCCATAAGCATGAATTAGTGAGACACTGAAGCGTTGGTTTCTCAATCCAAGTATCTGTAGACGGGTTTAGTTCGCAACTTAAACCTTTGGAGTCTTGCGTTCCTTCACCCGAAATGGCCTTCTTTGGCCCGCTTGTACCCTCCTTCTCCTTCGCCTTTTCTAGAGGAGGTGAGTCCGCCTTGCTTTCCTTGGGCTTGCTATTCTCTCCAAAACCTATTAATTCAAAGGGAAAAACATTCAACTTAGTTAGTTTATATTTAATAGGTATGAAATAAATCAATATGAATATGGATTTTAGTTTCTCATTTTACCTCGTCTGAAAACCTCACCCATGCCGATGGCCACAACACATAACCACCACGAGCGTCGATCAAGACATTTATATCAACTGACGGTTTAGGCAACGGAAGAGCAAAGTCTTCGTAACCAGGAGTGATGGTGACTACACTAACCGCCAAGTGCTCATTGTCCACGTGATGGACTATTGGTCGTTCACTTCGTGGTTGTGCATTTCCTTCAGCCACCACAATCAAACCCTCATCTTTTACATCTAGTAAAAGCTGGCAAGGCGTTTCTTCCTTCCAAAAGTAAAAGGATTGAGGTTAGTTTATATTACTTACTTTTGAAAATTATAAGAAGGATAGTAGTTACCTCTAACTCAAGTATAGATGGTGCTGATTTTTGTGTGTTCGGATGGCTAGCTTTGTCCTCCAAAGGACGATCCAAAGGACGTATCGCCGGTATACCAAACTGTGAAAGGACCACGTTGAAACTTTCCGTGATTTTAGCCGTCACTTTCTCGGTAATTTCCTCCGTAAGCTTCTCCCGCATAACTTGTGACATAGATTCGTTAGAGCGTGATCTTATACCCACGGAGAAACCTTTAGCATAGGCTTTTTTCACACCGAGACGAATACCACCAAAACCCCTCAAACGTCCATGGTGGTCCTTTCCAAAAGTCTCGTAAAGAGCATCTTTGTTGCCTTCGGGAGTGAACTCGCCGCTAACCTCTTTTTGCTTGATCCCCATCTACATAGATTATAGAACTACAAGTGTAAGTATAAAAAATTACAAATTAACAAGGGGGTTGTGCAATGGGGGGGATTGTGCGGGGATGTGGCAGCAAGCAATGGGAGGGGGCAAGCAGGGGGAAGGGGGGTCGCAGGGGGGAGGGCGGCAGGGGGAAGGTAGGGTCTGCAGGGGGAGGGGGCAGCAGGGGGGAAGGGGGGGTGCAGGGGGGGGGGGCAGCAGGGGGAAGGGGGGTCCGCAGGGGGAAGGGGGCAACGCGGGGGCAAAGAAGGGGGAGGGGGGTCCGCAGGGGGGCAGACGGGGGGAAGGGGGTCGCAGGGGGAGGGGGCAAGCAGGGGGAAGGGGGTCTGCAGAGGGAGGGGGGCAAGGGGAGGGGGGGCAGTTGGGGGAAGGGGGGTCTGCAGGGGGAGGGGCAGCGGGGGAAAGGGGGTCGGGGGGGGGGCAGCAAGGGGGATGGGGGTCCTGCAGGGGGGGGGGCCGAGGGGGGGGGGGCGGGGGGCTGGTAGGTAGCGGGGGCGGGGGAGGCAAAGAGGGGGAAGGGGGCAGCAGGGGGAAGGGGGTCCGCAAGGGGAGGGGGGCAAAGGGGGGAATGGGGGATCCGTAGGGGGCAGCAGGGGGGGAGCAGGGGGAAGGGGGGTCTGGAGGGGGGCAGCGGGGGGAAGGGGGTCGCAGGGGGGAGGGGGCAGCAGGGGGAAGGGGGTCTGCAGGGGGGGGGGGGCAAGGGGGAGGTGGGGCGGTTGGGGGAAGGGGGGTTTGCGGGGGAGGAGGACAACAGGGGAAGGGGGGTCGGGGGGGGGGGGCAGGTGTGGGGGCGTAGAGGGGGAAGGAGGGGGGGGGGGGAGGGGGGGGGGGAGGGGGCAGGGGGAAGGGGGTCTGCAGGGGAGGGGGCCGAGGGGGTGGGGGCAGGGGGGGCGGCAAGGAGGAGGCAGGGGGAAGGGGGGGGGGGGGGGCAGAGGGGGCTAGCAGGGGGAGCGAGGGGGCGACAGGAGGCAAGCAGGGGGAAGTGGGGCAGCAGGGGCCGGGGTCCGAGGGGGGGGGGCAAAGCGGGGTGGGGGTCCGGGCAGGGAGGCGGCAAGGGGATGGGGGGTTCGGCAGCAAGGGGACGGGGGTTCGGCAGCAAGGGGACGGCTGCAAGCGGGGGAAAAACATGTGAATTCAATTACTTATAACGGCATTTGCTATCTTCAAGGTCCCCAGATCTAAAATGGTCATTTTATTGTTTGAATCACGCCTATGCATGGAGCACCACCAATCAGCGACACGGTCAACTTTGACAGATGGGGTGTTGGAGGTAGAAGATGTCGTTGTTGATGCATCGATAGAAGGGTAAAATTTATCGTCAATCCACACCTATCTCGCCCTCGCATAAGTGTAGGAACCCATATGATGGTAGTGGTTCCTCTGTTTTGAACTGTGTGCATGTTTCTCACGCTTAGCCTATAAAATCACATGGTTAGTTTGAAAACACATCTAATTGTATTAAAAGTAAATATACAAAGTCGAATATGCGATAAATAGCACAATACTTACCACCATCTCCGGCGTAGTATTTTGGGCAACAAATGCCTCCCAATCCTCTCGTTTTATATGGCCCAAAATCTCTTAAGGCATGTTATCCGGTTGTTGTGGCTCTTCCTCTCCCCCGTCATTTTCTGTTTCTATTGTCTCATTTTGCTTTGATTTTACAATTTTCCTCCTCTTCACATTCTTCTTTTCATTCCTCTTTCTCCGTTTTGTGATCCACCCACTAACTAGTTTGCTTTTGAAAGCTCGAAATCTTTCGGCCACCGCGGATAGGAACAACGCCTTTTTGTCGTCATTAGGAGTAATATGGAACAAATTCTATAGAAACAAGAAACCAACAAATAGTTAATTTCCATATAGATATATATAAATGAAAACATGTTGTTATTAGAGCTATATATTTCCTAACATGTGGCTAAATGCGAGAAACTAAGTACATTGAACATGAAAAGCAAAAACCGACCCGAAATAGCCTTCATTTACCCAAAAAGGGTTTTAAAGCATAAGAAGCGATTTTTCTTGGCTCTAATGGTTGTATATGTTGTTATTACTACTATATATGTCCTAACATGTAGCTAAATGCGAGAAACTAAGTACATTGAACATGAAAAGCAAAAACTGACCCGAAATAGCCTTCATTTACCCAAAATCGGTTTCATCTACCCAAAATGGGTTTGAAAGCATGTCAATGGATTTTAGCTAACTCTAATGGTTGTATATGTTGTTATTAGAGCTATATATGTCCTAACATGTGGCTAAATGCGAGAATCTAAGTACATGGAACATGAAAAGCAAAAACCGACCCGAAATAGCCTTCGTTTACCCAAAAAGGGTTTCAAAGCATAAGAAGTGATTTTTCTTGGCTCTAATGGTTGTATATGTTGTTATTACTACTATATATGTCCTAACATGTGGCTAAATGCGAGAAACTAAGTACATTGAACATGAAAAGCAAAAACCGACCCGAAATAGCCTTCATTTACCCAAAAAGGGTTTCAAAGCATAAGAAGTGATTTTTCTTGGCTCTAATGGTTGTATATGTTGTTATTACTACTATATATGTCCTAACATGTGGCTAAATGCGAGAAACTAAGTACATTGAACATGAAAAGCAAAAACTAACCCGAAATAGCCTTCATTTACCCAAAATCGGTTTCATCTACCCAAAATGGGTTTGAAAGCATGTCAAAGGATTTTAGTTAACTCTAATGGTTGTATATGTTGTTATTAGAGCTATATATGTCCTAACATGTGGCTAAATGCGAGAAACTAAGTACATTGAACATGAAAAGCTAAAACCGACCCGAAATAGCCTTCATTTACCCAAAATGGGTTTCAAAGCATAAGAAGTGATTTTTCTTGGCTCTAATGGTTGTATATGTTGTTATTACAACTATATATGTCCTAACATGTGGCTAAATGCGAGAACTTAAACTAATTTAGTTGAAAAATAAACTTACACAAGTGTCTTCCCATAATGATTTCTTCATTCCCTCGGGCACATCTTTCCATTTGACCAAAATGTTGAGTTTGCGCATACAAAACCCAATATGTTGCCCATACTTTGCACGCCACTTACCACAAGGTTGACCCAAATCATCATACTCGAGGGTCATATGGATATTTCTATCGACATTCAAACCCTTAGTCGCACCCCTTCCTTTTCGCTTCTTTGTTGCAACGATGCTTGGAGTTTTGGTGGTCCTATGCAATTCTTTCCCCGCATTATTGTGTGGCACAACGATGGATGAAATAAATGGATAATCTTCCCTAGCATTGTCGTCAATAGGGGGAGCATTATCGGCTAGCACCTCATTTATTTCCACCAAGCGAATTTCCCTTTAACGCAAGCGCTTCTCCTGATCATCCGCTATGTCTTCCGGTTCACCTTTATCCTCCTCCTTGTCCGCATCATACTCATCATCATCATCCAATGACTTATCATAATCATCATCGGTTTCTTCCTCCACAATAACATCATCTCAGTCCATGTTTGAAAGTCCTGAAATAATGTAAAAAAATTAATCAGAGACGCGCAAGAGTTAACAAAAAAACAATGGTATCAAACAAACATCAAGCAAAAATATAACCCCCCTGTCGCCCCCTTGCCGCCCTGCCGCCGCCCCCACCCCCGCTACCCCCCCACCCTGCCGCCCCCCTTGCTGCTCCCCCCACTCCCTGCTCCCCCCACTCCTGCTGCCCCCCACCCTGTTGCGCCCCTACTGCTCCCCCACCCCGTTGTCCCTCCACCTCTCGTCGCTCCTCCCACCCTCGCCCCCACCCTTGCCGCCGCCCCCCACCCCCGCTGCTCCCCCCCCCGCCCCCCGCCCCTCCCGCTCCCCCGCCCCCTGCTCCCCCACCCCCCTGCTCCCCCACTCCCGCTGCCCCCCCCCCTGCTGTCCCCCCCACCTCGCTGCTCCCCCCCCCCCTCCCCCCCCACTCCCGCCGCCCCACCCCCGTCGCCCCCCCACAAACCCCGTTGTCCCCCCTGCAGACCCCTTCACCTTGCTTCCCACCCCGCTGCTCCCCCCCTTGCTGACCCCCCCCCTTGCTGCCCCACTCTTGCGGAACCCACCTCTGCTGCCCACCCCCCTTGTTGCCCCCGTGCAAACCCCCCCACCCTTGCCGCCCCCGCTGCACCCTCCCGCACAAACCATAATTCGATCGGAAATATCTTTAAAATCATGCGACCCAACTTTAAGTGACTCTAATGGTGATACGTATACCAATAAGAACTATACATGACCTAAAATCAGGCTAAAAGCGATAAATTAAAGAAATTGAGCTCGAAAAGCCGAAATCGGCCCGAAATGACATTCACTTACCCAAAATGGGTTTCAAAACATGTGAAGCGAGTTTAGTTGATTGTAATACATATATACTTACCAATAAGAACTATAGATGACCTAAAATGAGGCTAAAAGCGATAAATTAAAGAAATTGAGCTCGAAAAGCCGAAATCGGCCCGAAATGACATTCACTTACCCAAAATGGGTTTCAAAACATGTGAAGCGAGTTTAGTTGATTGTAATACATATATACATACCAATTAGAGCTATACATGACCTAAAATGAGGCTAAAAGCGATAAATTAAAGAAATTGAGCTCGAAAAGCCGAAATCGGCCCAAAATGACATTCACTTACCCAAAATGGGTTTCAAAACATGTGAAGCAAGTTTAGTTGATTGTAATACATATATACATACCAAATTAAACTATTCATGACATTACAAACAACAAAAAGTGAGAAATTCAGTCAAATGACCTTGAAAAGCCGAAAGCCGGAATTTTAACTTGAGAAGTCGAGCCTTTTGTTTACTTTTGCCACCTTCCTCTGAAGTTTCAACCATTATCCCTTCCCCGTGATCTGCACGCATGTAATTTGTCGCTAACTCGACATCAGTGACATCGGACTTGGGAATGGTGAAAGGCGGGGTGTCTTCAAACGCATCATACTCCTCCTCATCCTCAACATCACCAACTCCAAGTATACTTCTTTTTCCAGGGACAACAATTGACCACTTTTTATCAGAAGGGTCAGTTACGTAGAATACTTGCTTAACTTGTGATGCATGCACGAATGGCTCTTCACTATAACGCAACCGACCCAAGTCTACAAGAGTAAATCCACAAGGGTCATCTTTTCTTATGTAGCGCCGGTTATAATCAACCCACTTGCATCGAAATAAGCGCATCGTGAAACCAGAGTAGTCAAGCTCCCATATATCTTGAACCCGCCCATAGTATAACAATTTAGCATCAATAGGAGACTTGTCTTTGGCACTTGCATACTTGTGTAGATGATGCCTCTCTTGAAACGCCACTATTCTGCAGAGATCTCGACTTTTGATCTTGACGATCTGTCCAAAATGTAAATCTGTTAACATCATAACCCTCATAGGAGTGCACAGCTTCTCGAGGACCAAATGCTAGCCACTTTAGAGTTTCAGAAACATTGGAATCTTCTTCACGCATTAATCGGTTATGGAACCAATCAATAAACGTCTTATTATGCAACTGCATCAATGCTCTAGTCCCTTTACCTGGATTCTGATCGCGTAACTCCTTCATATGCTCATCCAAGTAAGGATGGACCTGTACCATATGCTGCAATACAAATAAGTGTGCTTGTATGCGCCTTTCAACAGGAGGTACGATCATTTTGGAGCCAAGTGTACCTTTACCCTCGAGTCTGCCCTCGTGTCGAGATGTAGGAACTCCAATAGGATCAACATTAGGTAAGAACTCAGCCATAAAATTACTGACCTCTTCACTCACAATCCCCTGAATTATACTTCCTTCTGGTTGAGCAGGATTCCTTACCTTATCTTTCAAAGAGCCCATATGTCTCTCAAAGGGATAGCACCACCTCAAAAACACCGGACCACATAGCTTAATTTCTCGAACTAGATGTACAGCCAAATGGACCATAATGTCGAAGAAAGCAGGTGGGAAATACATCTCAAACTTGCACAAAGTCTCTATCACACCAGCCTGGAGAGCATCAAGCTTCGACAGTTGTAACTTTTTGCTACATATAGTATTGAAAAACGAACATAGCTCTATTATGGCGTGTCTCACGTGTTTCGGCAATATCCCTCGAATTGCAATCGGTATGAATACTTACATCATTACATGACAATCGTGAGACTTCATACTCGATAATTTCAACACACCGTCTAAGGTAACAAATCTTTTCATGTTCGATGAGTACCCTGATGGAACCTTAATGTCGTACAAAGACTCGCAAAAAAGTCGCTTCTCAGCTCTAGATAGAGTGTAGCAAGCCGGAGGCAAATAGTTCCTATCATCATCCTTCACCGTTTTCTTTCCTTTTCCTTCAATTCCTGCAGGAGACCCGTCTTCTTTTCCCTTTTCTTTTCCCTTTTCTTTTCCTTTACTAGGCACTTTTTCTTTTTTCTTTCTTTTCTTAGTGTCCCTCTTTTGAGCCCATAGCTCTGGTCGAAGTCCCTCACTTTCCAGATACAGTCGCACCCCTTTGCTATCCTTTGTCTTATGTGGAATATTCATAAGTGTCCTCAGAATGGCGTCACATACATTTTTCTCTATGTGCATGACGTCGAGACAATGTCTAACCTCTAGATCTCTCCAATATGGAAGTTTCCACAGAATAGACTCCTTTTTCCAAAATCCCTTATCACCAACACTCGCTCCTTTTCCGAATATCGTTTCAATACCCTTGACTTGATCATAAACCTCAATACCAGTCAATGGTCTACGAGCAACCCCTTCCTCAACTGTTTCATCGAATGCCTTTTTCTTATTACGATAAGGATGGTCGCGTCGAAGGAACCTTCGGGTGCGCATATAAACATCTTTGTGACAAATACTAATGCATTTAGATGATGTGTCGTCCAGGCAAATCGGGCATGCTTTCTTCCCTTTGTTCTTGTACCCGGATAAGTTCCCATAAGCTGGATAGTCATTAAGAGTGAATAAAAGCATGGCACGCAATGTGAATACCTCATCAGCATGTGCGTCATACACAGAAACCCCTTCATCCCACATTTTTCTCAAATCATCAACAAGTGGCTGGAGGTAGACATCTATGTCATTTCCAGGTTGTTTCGGCCCTGAAATAAGAATCGACAACATGATGTACTTGCGTTTCATGCACAAGCAAGGAGGCAAGTTGCATATAACTAGAAGAACCGGCCATGTACTATGTTGAGAACTAAGAGTGCCAAATGGGTTCATCCCATCCGTGCATAGGCCAAGCCTCAAATTTCTGGCCTCGGCACCAAAGGGCTTATGCACCCGATCGATACCTTTCCACTGAGGAGAATCAGCCGGATGTTTGATAAAACCGTCCTTCTTCCTTCGTTCGGCATGCCACCTCAAGCTCTTAGCATCTTTTTTAATCGAAAACATGCGCTTGAATCGTGGTATAATCGGAAGATACCACATCACCTTTGCTAGAGGCCCTTTCTTATCACTAACCCTGTGCGCCTGTAACGCGACTTCCCACATCGAGGACACTCATCCATATTTTCATATTCATTTCGATATAGCACACAATCGTTTGGACAAGCATGTATCCTCTGGTACTCTAAACCGAAGGGACACATCAGTTTCTTAGCATAGTAGTTCGACTTGGGTAGTTCATGGTCGTCCGGCAACATATCACCAAAGGCTTGCAACAAGGAAGTGAAACAAGAGTCACTTATACCGGCTTTCGTCTTGATATTAAAGAGTGTTATCACGGCCGTCAGCTTCGTGTACCTCGTACAACCGGGATACAACGGTTTCCGAGATGCCTCGGTCATGCACTCAAAAACACAAGGCCGTTTGCCAGCATAATCATCCACCCCCTCCATCATCTCCTCTATATAGTCCCCTTCATCATCATCATCCTCTACTTCATGATCCTCATGTTCGTCCTCGATGTTCTTATCATTCTCAATGACATCAAACTCACCTCCTTCACGCACATCGTTAACAATGGCATTCCCACCATCATATATACCCTCCTCACCGTGCCAAACCCATACATGGTAGTCTTGCCTAAACCCGCGACGAAAGATATGCTCCCTAAGCGACCCAATGCTACTAACCATGCCCACATTACTACAATCAACACAAGGACAATAAAACCCCTCGGTTCTCGTTGCAGCCTGATGACTTAATGCAACATCACAAAATTCATAGATCCCATCCACAAATTCACACGTGTCGCGACTACCGTACATCCATGCACGATTCATTTCAATCAGACCTCTAATTAAACACAACCAACAAGTACCTCAAGTCAATGATGAACTTCATTACATGATTAGAGTTTATGAACCATATATATTTAATGAAATTAGGCATGCTTTCCAAGGGTCCTTATCACTTCAACCTAACCCATCCTTGGATGTCTAATCTCACTAGTAAATGTATGCCTTCTTTTCGATTCTACGTAAAATCCGGCAACATTTCCCTACAGTTCTCCAAGTACACGATGTAGATATATAGTTACTTATATCTACATATGTACCCAAAGAACAAAAGTAGGGAAACGACGAGCCAAGATTTTCCTCTAGAATCGAAATAAAGGCATACATTCACCACCTAAGTGAGGTTAAACATCTAAGAACAGTCCCAAACCGAGGACTATTCAAGACTTACTCCTAATGAATAAGTCTCGAACGGGTATCTAGGCATATGATATGATGATGCATACATAGGTTTTTAAACAACAAAACATTTTACATCTAATCTCAATTCAACGAAAAATATATACATTTTTTCACGTATAAACCAATTTACTATATATGAAAGCAAGAAAGTTAAATATGAATGATAACATACCAATATCAAGGTTGTAAATAGGAAAATCGAACTCAACTCTCCGTCACTAGCCAGCTTCAATCAACAACAAAGTTAAAGTTAACATTAGTGTAAATTAGCAAATCAAACAAAACAAAACAAAACTAAACTAAACTAAACTAAACTAAACTAATTAAGTACAACAACAACACAACAACCACTACAACAACCACAACAACAACAACCCCACCAAAGCCCTAGTTTATTAACCTAAAAAGCACACTAACTACTTAAACTAAAATCAAATTAACTCAAATCAATCAACTTTGAACCACCCTTTAACTATTATACAACCTAATTTCACTAACAATTATTCATAAAACTACAATGAATTATAAACTTGAAGTTACAAATATGAGATTAAAATAAAAGTTATGAACTTTTAGTTACCTAGGAAGAGGTGGAGGAGGAATGTAGTTGTTTAAGGTGGGGTAGAGGACGAATGTAGTTGTTTAGGAGGAGGAAGGTGGAGGTGCGCAAGCTAGGGCACTGCGCAACCTAGGGCGCCCAGCTTCGGGTGGCGCGGAATCAAGTGGTGGCGGCGGTTTGGTGGTGCGTCGTCGTACCCACTGTGGTGGCGCTCAGGTATGAACTCGCTGAAGGAGGAATAAATTGAAAATGGGTGGAGGGAACTGAAATTGGGTGAATTAAGCGAGGGAAAAAAACACGGGATTTTGTGGGAGGAAAATAACCCGAAAATCTGATGCGGTCCTAAGAACCGGATCAGATTTTTGTAAACTGCAGCAGATTATAATATCTGATCCGGTTCTTTAAAAGACCGCATCAGATTCTTTGCCCATACTTCCCTCCCATTTTTTCATTGATTTTCGGATGCGGTTTTCTGAAAACCGAATATGTTACTATGTGTCAGATAAGGTTTTTTCCACTAGTGAAAATATGTTGTGAAATCGTTCGAATAAACGATGCTATTTATAAACAAAGGAATCCATAAACGAAGTGAATAGATAAGAAGGAACCGTGCGTCTAATGCACATCTCGTGCGCTAGGCGCATGGCATATGCGTCTCGCGCACTGGCTTTGCGTTTTTTGAAAATTATGTACGACATCAGTGATGCGCGCGCGCAATAAGCTGCATCAGACGTAATGTTTATCTAGCTGATTTTTTAATGTTTTAAGATTTTTTGATCCTATATGACATATTATCCGCTATCCTTTGGAATAAAAATCTGATTTTCGAAATATCTTTTAAAAATTAATTATCGAGAATAAGTAATATTAAAATAATAAAAATACAATTAATTGTCAGGAATAATTTGGGCCTTAAAAATTGGCCATGGATTTGATAAATAGATATTAAATAATTTCCTAAACACTTTTGGGCTTAGCTCGTTCAATTGCTCTTCCTTTGGATCGGACCAATTAGGACGACGGTATGTTTCATCATTGGGTATTCAATGGGGAGACACGATTTTGTGCGTACAGAATCCCCCACTTTGACTGAGGTTCATGGAACCAAAAGTCAAAGTAGCTTGTGTCGGGACAGAGAAAGATTTTAGATGCTCTACAGTCTAAAAATGGTCTATATATTGCCAGTTTAATTATGCAAAACGAAGTCACTATGCAAGACGATTACTACAAGTAAACTAACTACCTACAAGAGAAAATGTTAGTAGATAGGTGCAAACAACTCATATAATAATGCACATAATGACGCAGAGATGCACACTTAGACTCTCTAAGGATGCATGAGACGCTATGCAAGGATTAAGGTTATATAAAGCTCAGGAAGATGAAACATCATGCAAGGTCGGGTTTATGCAAGGATAAGAGGATTGGAATGGTAGAGCGAGATAGATTGATTTTCAAAAATTGTTTTGATAAAAAAAATCGGGGTTCGCAAGTGAGGTCCGCAATTTACAACTCTTCGAGAGTTGGTTTGAAGGAACCACCACATATATAGGACGTCCCCGGCCATTTCGGGAAAGGTTGTCTTGATGTAGGGACTCTAAGCCTAGATTAGAAGCTACTTGACTTGTATTTTGCGTTTGAATTTCTTCACTATGGAGTTGATGTAGACAAAGATCATATATCGCCAGAGATCATAGAATTACCGAGAGTCCTTCAGGGACAAGGAGAGGCTGGATTGAAAAATAAAAACGTGGAATTTTGTGACTCAAATAAATATAGGTGAGAAAAGCTTGGACATGGCTAGGTTCAGACTCGAGTCTATGTCAGAAACTAGAAAGAGTATACTTCCGAATTTTAGGAATTCAAATCATTATACCTTGATTAATTTATTTTTTGAAGCGGTCGGAGCTCGAGATGAGGATTCCCTTTTACTTTGTGCCCTAACATTTGCCTAAACCGCCCTTTTGGGTTTTCAGCCTATACTAGCGGGCGTGGACATACCTTAGAGAAGGAGTTAGGGTTGATGAAAGGTTCGAGGTTTAAGGTTTTGGATTATGTAGGTTCAATTGGTTGGGCTAAGGTTGGATACGGGATTTGGATTATATATTTTTCATGGATCGAAGGACTTGTGTGTGAACCCCCAAACTTAATTTTGTTCTTTGCCTTTGGCTTTTTTTTTTTTTTTTTGCATTTGCTTTATGCGCTTTCTTTTGCTTTTGCTTTTGCTTTGCTTTCTTTTTTCACACTTTGAGTTTTTCCACTTTTTTTATTTTGCGTGGCATTGATTTTTTATGTAGTAAAGCTTGCGCACAAGTTTATATGGTTTGGTATTGGAAGTTTTGAAGGCTTTTTGTGAAGCTTTGAGTTTGAAGAGTTATTTTGGGTATGAAGGATCGTGGAGAATGATGATTTAGGGTTTTTTTTTGTATGGAGATGTCTTATGAATGATAGCTTATGGAAGGTGATGAAGGAAGAAGGAAATAACTATTAATCCAAAGTATGTCGATTTTTTATTTTTCTATTTTTTTTATTAATCAAGGTCATTTAGTTGATTTAAGTTTCATTACTGAATTAGAAGCATAATAAAATAATGGAAGGCCAATGAAACAAAAATGGAAAGGCTATAATAAATGAAGTCCTACAGTGACATAGACTCGATAGTAAAGAACATAAATGGCTTAGGGTACGGACTCTCTAACTTAAACTAGAAATCCGAAAATAAATAACTAAGCCTATTGATTTGTTCATACATTGCGTAAGGGGTTATTGGTGATGCAGATTCTTACTGTATGAAGTATTAGAAGTTTATCGTCATCGACCATGTTTCGCAGCGCATTAATGGTATTTGACACTAGATATCAGGTGGAATTTTACAGCAAAAGCTTAGGTTATTAAACCTTTTGGACGTTTTAGGTGCAGGGTTTGGAGTATACCCTAAAAAGTCATCGCGTCTCTATTGTGAAGGCGGTCCAAAGTAACCTCTGGACTCTAAATGAAGTCGGAGTGGTGCTAGTGCGCTTCATGACCCTTAGAGTGGGCTCACCTTTTTGTTCCTCCATTAGGTGTTCCTAAGTTGTAATCTCTCAATCGATCCTCAACAGAAATCGAGTGGACTGCACTTGTAACTTTTGGAAATGATTTTCGAAATGAGAAATGGAAGCGAGAAATGAAAATGGAAATGGAAATGAAAATGGGAACTAATTTTGAAATGGAGAATTTGAAATGAATATGGGTTTTGGACTAGTATTGCCGGACCTGACCATGATGTAGATATGGGCCTAATTATATGCATATGCAAACATGGACAGAACTGGACTATGCAAGCAGACTGGACTCAATGAATGGGCTTTGGGGAATATTAGACTTTGAACTTACATGTAGATTACGCAGGCTAGGCTAAAAGAAGATTGCCTATGTGGACTTAAGGAATACAAGACTTTGAACTTATGGGAGAGTAAGCAGGCTAGGTGATAGGTAAGAATAGGGGAATAAGCGGACTAAGAAGACTAAACTTTGAACTTAGATCTAGAGTAAATAGGCTAGACAATGAGGATAGCTAGACTTTGAACTTACGGGAAAGTAAGTAGGCTAGGAAATAAGGAAGGATAGACTTTGAACTTATATTTAGAATAAATAGGCTAGACCTAAGGGTGACAAGACTTTGACCTTATGGAGGAGAACCATACAAGACACTAGGGGATACTAGACTTTGAACTTACATTTAGAATAAGCATGCTAGACTCGATGGTTGGACCATTATGGACTTAAGAAGGCATAGCTTCGCTAAACTTGAGGATTTGGGTCGTTATGGACTTAGGGAGAACTAGACTTTAAACTAACATATAGAGTAAACAAGCTAGACCAAAAGATTGATGGGTTTAGAGTTTGGACTTCGTCCTATATGGGTTTAGAATTGGATTTAACAAGGGCTTACATAGAGATGCAAACTAGACCTAAGATTTAGCTTTTATAGTTTGAAGACTTAACTCGTGCTTACATGGAGATGCAAACTAGACCTAGGGTATCAATTGGGCCTCCATGGACCCAAGTTTTGGATTGGATTTGGATTAGAATATAGGTTTGACTTAGACTGGGAGATGCACATGAGTTTAACTTTGGAAATGGGCTATGTTTCAATTTAGATAGGAATAAACTAGGATTAGACTTAGATTTGGCCTAAGATGGATTTTAATGCTAATGGGCTTAATATGAATGCTTGGACTCAAATGGGCCTAATATGAATTATGTGGACTCTAATGCACATGGGCCTAGAATAAATGCAAATTGATTGGGTTTGGGTTGATCGGATTAGATTAGAAAGATTAAGACTGGGCTTAGAATTTTCGAAATTCATTTTTTTTAAAAGGGAGCCATTTGTTTTTAAAAAGATTTTTATTTTACGTATGGTATGATCGATTTTGAAAAAGATATGATTTATGAATAGGATGAAATATGATAGGATAGATGTGATAGGGAAGATTTGTTGGATAGGAGGGATAAGATAGGATGAGGGATAACTCTATCATGATCACTTTTCTAGATGGACTTTTTTTTTTGACAGACTCAACTTTAGGTGATCATATGTATGAAAAGATCAATTCTTATCTTTGAATTAGGTGAGTTTGTTTTTTATTTTTTTAAAGATGTTCAAAAAGTGATCATGGACGATGATGCGCAGATAGATCAAAATCCGATAAATAAACCGACGATACGAACCGCGACATTGCACGATGGCTTGCGCCACACTCTAGATGGTTTCATGCCGCGCAAACAACGTGCACTTAGCGCACAAGACTTAGGCTTGCATGTGACGCAAGTTTGGTGTGTTTGGCGCATCGATTTTTCGGAGTGGTTTTTCGTATCATCGATGTATTGGTCGTTTTACAATGATTTCTAGGGAAATTCGAGGGGAAATCATGTTGAACATAGCAAACAGGCAATCAATAATGTCATATAGGCAAGAACAGTTAGCAGTTCCCATCCTAGAGTTAAGATCTATGTTTGTACTAAGGTCAGGTTTAGGTTAAGGCTGAAAAGGTCCATGACTAAGAGATTGATCCCACGCTTCGTACCTTTGCTTAAAAAGGTGGCCACGTGTAAGATGCACTCCAGTTCCCAAGTTAGAAACAAGATAACAATGCCATGGTTGGGTAGGTTTGCTTATGACTAAGATCCAACATTATCCCTCAGGAAGTATTTTGGAAGGACAAAGCACAAACCCCCCCGGGGGTGGCCTCACGCATAGAACATGCGTTAATGAAGCAAGGATGATTTTCCTTATAGTTGCCCACAAAAATAGCCATGCATATGCAACTGTAATGTTATTTAAAGGCATAAAACAAGTATGAATCGTCTTTTCAACTTTCACCCATTTATTTAAAAAATTAACTTTTTAAAATCCTTCCCAGTGGACTCGCGAAATTGTAGGCTTGTTTTTATTGCCTATGCGGGATGAGCGCGTATTTGACAACCTCATTGTAAAGGTTTAATTGAAAACTTTTTTGAATTTAAGAAGTCGCCAACAAGTCTTTAAAGGAAGACACATAAACCTAATTGGATATTGGGAAATCATAGGGACAACTTAGGGACTTATCAAATGTAGATTTCTCCGTCATGACTCCATTAATGGTCATTCAACCATACTTTGAGTACGGAGGTGAGGGTACGAATAAGATCCAAATTTCCATTGTTGGCCTCTACTTAATATCGATTCATGTTCAAATTTTATGGAAATAAATAACCCCATAATATGTTAATGCAATCTAAAAATTAATTTATGTTGGTTCATTAAACAAACAAAAGACTAATTTTTGGGTGACATGCTATAAAAGCAATCTAATTACTGGGATCCTAATAAGATTGTCCAATTATCTTATTAGACATTAGAACAATTCTTTAGGTCTTTGATTAGCAATAATAAACATGTGAGTTGATGAAAGCATTAGATATACAATCATGCATATGAATATTATTAATAAAAAGAGAAGAGAGATTAGAGAAGAATATACAATCAGTGTTAATTCTTTATTTTGGGATCTACATTGCAACAAATAAATTAATAGTACAAAAGGAATCAAATTGAAATTGACCCTCTATAACTATACCTTTGTCGCCTGGATCTTGTCTAACGATCTTCAGGATGAGAAATCTTGAAGCTTGAATGGAGTTAGAATGAAGATTAATGTGTTTGAATGTGTTTGAGTGTTTGATTATGTGTCGAGAGTGTTTATGTAATGTGAGATGTATTGGCGTTGTATTTGAAGGAAAAATGTGTTGTAAAACTGTACAAATAAACGAAACTATTTACAGGCAAAAGAATCCGAAAATGAAGCGAAGAGATAAGAAGGAACCGTGCGTCTAACGCACAACTCGTGTGCTAGGCGCATGGTTTGTGCGTCTCGTGCATTGGCTTGGCGTTGTTGAAAATTGTGTACGGTATTAGTGCTGTGCTCGCGCAATTAGCTATGTTAGTAGCAATGTTAATTTGGCCGGTTTTTTATTGTTTAAGATTCTTTTGATTCTTGATGAAATATTATCCTTTGAAATCCGAAATCAGCTATCTTTAGGAATAAAAATATGATTTATATCCTTTAAAAAATAATTATCGAGAATAATTAATACTAAAATATTAAATATACAATTAATTATTAGGGATAATTAATTGGGCCTTAAATTTTGGCTTGCATTTAATAAATAGACTTTATATTTTCGAAACGCTTTTGGGCTTAGCTCGTCCGATTGCTCTTCCTTTAGACTGGGCCAGTTAGGACAACAATATATTTCGTCATTGGGTATTCAATGGAAAGACATAATTTTTATGTCTACACAATTATATATGATATATGCTAGAAATCGCTTGAAAGGCTGAAACTATCTTCGGATTTTTTTTACTAGTATTACTTTCATATTTTTGCTAGTTGCAACACATGATAAAGCTGGAGTCCTACTTGTAACATCATAGTAACTCCATTATGGACATGTTTGAAGTCCAATGAACTCATTAAGTGCTTAATTGATATTTTACAACAAGTACCTACAAAATAAAAGTTCTTGATATGTGAAAAATCATGAAGTATTTTAATTGACAAAAACATAGGAAGTGGCACCTCATGGATATCTATGTTTCCCACGAAACTGAGGAAGTAAGTTACCTATCCTTGCTCTTCCACAACTAGAACTTGGTAAACCAAATAGAATTTTACAAGAGAACTCGGTTAAAATTGCAATTTCTTGGGAAGTTGTGTTCAACGTAACCAAACTACCAAAAGGTAGAAGTTTGTAATTAGTTGTATTATTAGGTGCATGCTCAAAAGAACAGTTTTGGTGCAATATATAGTTGGGTTTATGAAGATGGTGATGAAGCTATGCTTTCTAGAACCAACTTTGTGCATCAGGCAACTCCTATGCTTGGAGGATGTTATTGCATTTGAAGGGACAATATACACATTGTGAGCTTGATGAAGATAAGAAATATGTGATGGGTATGTTTTGTTTGTTCGTGGAGTAATTAATGTGTTGCACAATAAACTTGATTAATTATTGGATATTTATGAGGGCAACAGTGCTTAAGAAAATCCTCGATGAGAATGAGGATTGGTTCCATTGTTGTACACTTTAATGAAGCAAATGTTGATACTTTCGTAAATTGGAGATAGATTTTAGACATCTTAGTAAATTTTATCATGCATAAAGCTTAAGTTTTTTTTATTCTCTTCTTTTCCTCTCTTAGCAAAACATAACTCACTTGGATTCCAAGTTTTTGCATGGAATTCTTTCTTTTTTTTGGGGGGGGGATTTTGCATGGAATTCTTAGTGAAGGTATCATTAAGCGTAATTGGAAAAGTGCAAAGTTCAATTTCATTAAGAAAGCAGTGTATTCTTTGGGGATGACCTTAAATGATATTATGGCTTCTAATTTAGGGATATCATATAAAATATTGAACATAATTAGGAAATGATGAGTATAGTGTACTTTGAAGCTTTAACATCTTACCATCTTTATCTTTATTAGCGAAAATGTGCAAAATGGAGATTATTTAGTTTCAGCTATTCATTAGATTTTCCCTGCTTAATGTTGTTGACATTCTGGAGTCTGGATAGTATCTTAAGCCAACTTAAATCATGAAATTGGTTATGTGCTTCTAGGTTTCCCATTATTGTGCTTCATAATGAGCAATTAAGGGTCATAGCAGAACAGTTGCAAAGGAACTGAGTAGTGGTGTGGCAATTGTTGCGCTTAATTAGTCCTGGAGTGATACATACAGAAATACTTGGGTCATGCTTTGGCAGTTCAGCAGATTTCTACCAAAAGCTTGATCAGTAGTAAAAAAAAGTATTTTCTTTATGCAAGTTAGTGCTAGTAATGCTTATCTCTTTCATTGGTCATATGCTTTGTGTTCTTTTGAGAGCTTAAGTTTCAACATTCTCATGACATTTGATTGCATTTGTTTTTGATCGACTCATCTGAAATAATAAAGTCAGTAGATATGGCATCCTTGACCCCAGTGGGAATCGAAGTAGCTTCTTGGTGGTTGTGAACCTGTGGTTGTGATTTGATTGTTGTAGATGGCTATGCTTTTCCAAGAGAAGGTAGGATGTAGGAGTACTTACTTATTAGCTGCTCCCACTTCGACTGTTATATAATGGGAAGAGTACAGTGAAAGTGAATTTTCAGCTTGACAGGTGGAGTGAACTAGTAATGGTGTTGGTTGTTTCACACCAAACTAAAATCGAAAGCCATCGCGTTTTGCCAATAGGCTTGATCGTTTCATGCGCTGAAGTTCTTGTATATCATGATACCGCAGCATTGTTTCTTTGTCCACTGTTACAATATGTTGTTCCCCTTATCTTATTAAAGAGAAATTTCATATTGAATGTTGCTACGAAATGTCCATAGGCTGCAATATGTTGTGACCCTATCGTATTTTTGTCTGAAAATACATGTACGCTTCTCTTTGCTGCTTTTCAGTTGAGCAAGAGCTACTTCATCTGTTACTTAAGTATGCTTCTTTGCATGACAAGTTGACATATGTCGGTTGATGTTGGACATTGAATAATTGCCGAAACTAATTGGAACATTTAGGCATAGGAATACTAATGTTCTAACTCATGCACTTATCATTTATACTAAATCTATTCATATTTTTCGATAGGGCTCCAAGGGCAGCAAACATGATACTTAATCTGACAGCAGCCCACAACGGTATATCGCTAACTGTGTAACGACTTGAAGAGTAACAACTAACATAACCTATGATTTATTTCCTTACAACACTGTTTTTGGTAATAAGATTGTAACTAGTTCATGTTAACATCTACAGAGAATTCTATTACTCCTTTGGGACAATTGCAAATTTATTATCTGTTTTACTATATGAAAAAACTGCTATTTTGGGACTTTATGAAGTAAGTTACAAAATTATATCGAATAAGATGATGGATTATATTACATTAATCATATGAACAAAGAGCATACAAGTACACAAAGTTATTATCATATAAAAAAGTATAAAACGTGCATGCACTTTACATTACATCTATTACAAAGCCAAAGAACCTTTCAAAGTGAATTACAGAATCTAGAAACATCATATTCAATATATCATATCAAATGAAGTGTTACTAGTTCATTCTCACAAAATACTTAGATAATTCTTATTCTTCTTGTTTGAGGAGGAGAGGAAACAAAAAAGAAGAAAGGAATTGATCAAAAATTATGTGTGTGACAATTTTCCTCTTAGCAAGGATAGCACTTGCATTCTTGCATTTCAAGTAAAGTGTGACTTCCTCCTAAATTTCACTTTCCTTATTCTCTATCTTCTTCACCATATTTTTTCCGGGATTTGTCTGCAAATTAAGGTTGAAGCATGGGAGAGAGAGATAAGTGGGGGGAAATGGTCGTAAATGAAGTGCGCACACTTCAGCGGAGCCGTGTTTATTCCTCTTTTGTGACATAATCCTAGCTCCGTTTCCTTTTTTTCTTATCTTGTATAGATGGAACTCATAGAAGCAACCTAGAAAATGGTCCTTCGAGATTCTAAGTTTTGTCCCTCAACAAGGAGAATACGGCGGGAGAAAGTGGGGATGTGAATCATGATAGGACAAGAATATACATGCTTTTTTTTCATAGATGAGTTCTTTATGCCAAGGGCGGCGTTGAGTATGCATAATATGGGAGACTGGACAGGGCCCCCCAAAAATTAGGGTCCCCCAAATACTACTTTTGATATTAGTTGTTACTCCCTCCGTCCCATAATACTTTTTACACTTTCCTTTTTCATCTGTCATCCCATAATACTCTTTACACTTCTATTTTTGGATATGACCCACTATTATTTTAATCCTTTACTTTTTAAACATTGGCCTACACTCTCTCTCCTCCAACTAATATAATATCACTCCTATTACATACCAACTCTAACAATGGCCCACATTCTCTCTCCTTAAAATAAAATAATACTAGTTTTACTAACTACTAATTCCTATCAATCTACTTTTAAATAAAATAACAATTGATAACGAAACAACAACTTATCATCTAAAACTACATGCCTTGATAAGTCAAGAGTATTTTGGGACGGAAGGAGTATTAACTTATTCTACAACATGTTATTCATTGTCGGTGTTGGGCTTCTTTATTATTTTTGAATATTTTGATTGGAGAAATATGAAGCTAATGTGATTATTTTGTGATTTTATAATATAAACTAAAATTTTCCATACTATAGCACTTTAAATTTTTATATGTTTTTACTTTTAATTCATCAATAGAGAGCCAATTTATTTTTGTTGCACATGGCTTCTGTAATAATTAAACAACCCTTGCTTTAGGATCTTGCATGCATCATTTTTCAATGTGGTCTTAACTCATAAGTCATGTGAGTTAAGGTGTGTTGATCTTCCGGTTGTTTTAGTTCTTTTTTTTTTTTTTTGGTGAAATAGAGGGGCACATCGTTTTAGTTCTTAAATGCTTGGAACCAAAACCGATTGAGTACCCGATTAACAAATGATCTACCACATTTGCTTGTTTAAGTTGCACTTCAAGTACGATGAACGTGAGAGATGAAAAAAAATTAATAACACACAGTGGCGGAGCCACTAAGTCACAAGGGGTAGCCCTGATTTTTTTAAAAAATTGAGTTTTTTTTTTAATGAAAACCAAGAGGTGGAAAGCTTGAGTGCTTGACTGGTGGTTTCTCTCTCCTCACCTTCTCTCTTTCTCTCTTCTCACTCAAGTGCCTTTCTTCGTCTAAAATTATGTTGTTGCCGGCTTCGGTGGCCACCGCTAGTGTCTCTAAAAACTCAAGTCGCGGCTTGACTGGTGGATGCTTGGAGCGGCGTGGCGGTGGTTAGCCGGAAGGAATTGTCTCCACTAGCGGTCTCCTGGATTGGCACTGTTGGTCTACCGACTGCCAGGTGAATACTTGGTTCATGCAAGGGGAGTTAATAATGATATTGTAGTTGTGTTATTAAGGGAAAATAAAGGGTAAGCTACAAGATTGAAAAAGCAACAAATCAGGAGGAAAGGTTAAAGAAAGACAACTAAGCTTGATAATAAATCATGAATGATACTCCCTCCGTCCCATAATATAGTTCACATTTCTTTTTGCACAGTCTCCAAGACGTACCTTTGACCTACAATATCTTCTATTTTGTATTAGTAAAAAATATAAAAAGTTGATAATATAAATGTAGACATTGAGACGAATCTAACAAGACCCCACATGAGTATGTTTTTTTGTATACATTAATGAGAATATTTGGTCAAAGATTTCAAAGTTTGACTCCCAAAATGGAAATGGGAACTATATTATGGGACGGAGGGAGTAGTAAATAATAATTATTTTAAATTTCTTACTTCTTTTTTCAGCTAATGTTAATTGTTAAGTTGTAGTTATGACTTAGGTAATATACTAATATGTCCTTTGCAAGACTTAGAAGAATATTTTACACTTCTCTTTTTAAAGGAATTTGATTCTAACAATTTTTTTGTGTGTAAATTGCTTGTTTTGGGCTATTACCCTTCTCAAATCCATGAATTATGATTTATGCCTTGTGGGATCTATGAATTGTAGGAATTTATAAATTTGTGGACTTATGGTATTTGAATGGTGAATTGTGGAATATGGATTTAGAGTTGTTACTTGTGAATTGTGTCAATTGATAAGTGAATTCTTGAGAAATATTTGTTTTCAAATGTCAAATTTGATGCGATTGTAAATCAATTCTAAAATTTGTGAACACGTCGTGAACAATCGTAATTTTCTTTTATTAAAGTACTTTATAGTTTTATTTGGATTTTGTAGCATTCTGAATTAATTTTTTTTGTATTCGATGGTATCACAAAATTGCGCTACCCCTGACTCTAAGGGTCTGTTCTGTTCAACTTATCTTGTCTTATCTTATATTATCTTATCTTATCTTATCTTATAAGATCTTATAAAATCTTATCTGATCTTATCTTATATTATCTGATCTGATCTTATCTTATCTTATAAGATAGTTTATTGTGTGTGTCTAACATCTTATTTATCTTATCTGATCTTATCTTTTCTTATCTTATCTTATTTTATCTTATCTGATCTGATCTTATCTTATCTTATAAAATCTTATATAAGTTAAAATAAGTTGAACAGAACGGACCCTAAATCCTAGATCTGCCACTGATAACACACACAATCTTATTTGCACATGAAAGTAAAAGAGTATTATTACTCTTTATAAAAAAAACAGAGTACTCGAATCTGTTTTTCTATTCGATATTTTACATTATTGTTACAGTATAATTAAAATGTGACTATGAGAAATATATTGTAACCCAAAACATTATTTGTATTATTTCCAATTAGTGAAGAGGTACTTTTTCCAACTCAACGACGGAGAATACATCGATCACCAAGGTCATGAAAATGATTCTTCAGCCTCATCGATGCTTCATATATAGCTTCTCTTGGAGCAAAGGCGCTAACTCGAATGAACTCTTCACCTTTGTTACCAAATCCTCTGCCTGGAACTGTTAATATATGTGTTTCCTCTAGAATTTCATTAAATATATCCCAAGATTTTGAGCCAGGAAAATGAACCCATAGGTAAGGTGCATTTCTACCACCATACACTTTTAAATCGAATGATGTAAATGTGTCTACCAACACTTTGGCGTTGTTCATGTAATATTTTATTGTAGAGTTCAAGGCCTTCAAAAAAAAAATATCAAACAATGAGAGTTTATGAGAAAATGGACATTTATTGAGGTGGGTAGCATATAAATCAATTCTCAAGTAATTGTATTATGTATCATTATCAAAATGGCATTAATTTGTTTTTATTATTTTCAGTATATTCTGCATTTTAGACTAAACAAACAATTGTTGACTGAAAAATACTCACCGGGACAGTTTCATCAAATACTAAAAGAAACTTTGGTGGCCTTATCTAAGGTGCACCCATGTTGAAAATGATAAAAATTTTGGATAATATTTATGCATTTCAACATTAAGTGGATGGTTGATGAATCATAGATAGAATTTATTCCAGTCAAAGACAATAGTTAAAAAAGTAAAATGGAAAAAACATTTAAAAAGTTAGCTAATGTATAAATCAACTAAAATTGACATGAACATATATTTCTTTTGTTCTAAGATAAATGAAAAGCTTCCCTAAAAAAATTCTCACATAAAGACAGAAGTGTCTCATTTGTTTTAGAACGGATGAAGTATATTAAATTACATCATCATGCAGTATCTACCTTACATTGTTAACCTTAATTTAAAAAAAAAAATACTTTTAATTCAATTGCATAATTTAATTTTAACCGAATTAGCATCTATACTAATATATTAAAAGGCGCTCTATTATGTCAAACCCCTCAACTAAAAAAATAATGGTGTGTAGTTATAAGGTATCGAACACGTGACCTTTGAAATGAAAAGTGAGAGCTTAACCATTGATCCGACATAACATTATTGTTTAGTATTTCAAAATAAAATATAATAAGGTATTGTAATTAAATCTCATTAAAAGACTTACACAAGTAGTTAGATACCTAACACATTAATGGTAATGATAATAGACTATTGTAGACATAAACTCTTACTCGAATTTCTTGTATTTTTCAAATTATGACGTTAATTTTTTTCCTCACAAGACAAAAAATTACAAAAAGAAACAATCCGGGGCATCCCCCGAGACACTCACTAGTTATAAAGTAAACAAGGTATGGAATTTAGAATTGGAATGAATTTTAATAGAAATTACCACAACATCTGAATAGAATCCATTAAGGTTGAGCATGGCACAAGTTTGGACCTTTTTTATCAAGTTTGAATTTTCCTTATATCTATCTTTGTTTGATGAATAAGGGTTCAATTTCGGCAGAACAAATCAGGAAAAAACTCTTTTTTTATTTTACATTTTACTTAGCATATTTTAATACAAATATATAATATATAAAAAGGTTAGTATATGATGGATATACAATCTATTTTCGTATTCATTAAGGAGTTATCCGCACTCAATTTTCCACAATAATATTATTGATCATAAAAAATAACTCTAAAGAGATAGCTTAAATTAATTAGTGTAACCTTTTTCTTAAGGGATAAAAGGAAAAAAAAAACCTTGTAACCATGTGGGGAAAAACATGCTAGTCCACCAGCTTGAGCAACATTAGATGCACCATTAAAACAAGTGCATATAATGCGATTATAATCATGGATAACCGGAAACCCATTTGAGTAGCATAGATTATTGGGAACTACTGTCCATCCCAATCGTACTCCTGTAAATCCGGCCAACTTAGAGAATGAAGAAACTTCAATTGCAACCTGCATCCATAAAAAGTTGTCAGCACTCATGACAACAAATTAAAGCAGCATGCATATACTCTAAATCGAGCCTCTAACTACTATATGGTGGTGTAAATAAGTCAAGTCGAGCTTAAATTTGTTTTACCAAAGATTTATAGTATAAACTACTCAAGCTTGGCCAAATATTAAGATTAGCTAGACTCAAGCTTACTTGACTAGGGTTCGTTCAAGTTTCAACCTTGAGACAAGACCAAATCAAGCTTAATTCATTTTAATAAAATGTCCTAAATATGTTTCCATCATTGACTACGACTTGTTTTCTTCACTAGATTATGATTTATCATAACTTGTATGTATGAAATTTAACTTATGAAAAATTAACATGAATAATTCTAACTTTCACCAGTCTTCTTCGAGTAATCCCAACTTTAAATTATTCCAGAATAATCCTAACTTTTGAGGGGATCTTCTCAAAATAAACCAAACTATCACCTTTTTTACCTATGCTAATCCGTTTTAGGTCTATAATATATAGAAAATTAATAGTTTGGATTATTTTGAGAAGGTACCCTAAAGTTAGGATTATTCTAAAATAATCCAAAGTTCAGATTATATTTAGAAGTTAGAAGACTAATGAAAATTGGGATTATTTATATATAATTTTTCCTTTAGCTTATCATGAGATAAGTAAAGGAAAGACGAGATAAAAGAAAATAAAAAAATCTGACCTCCTCAGCACCCGGAACTTCATAGATTGATCGAGGACTATCATCGGAGATATAAGATGCATAAGCAGAATCATAAATGATAATTGATCCATTATTCTTTGCAAATTCCACAAGTTGTTCTAATTCTTGTCGAGATGCAGCATAACCTGTTGGATTATTTGGGGAGCAAAAGAAAATGACATCTGTTCTTGGAGTTTTGCTTAAATCTGGAAAGAAATTGTTTTCAGGCCCACAACTCATGTACAGAATGCTATTGTATATTCCTGTTCGTTCTTGAAACTTGCCCGCTTGGCCTATTATCACACTTGAATCGACATATGCCTGGGTCACACCATAAGGAAGAGGGAAATAAACAGTTTAGCATGCATGCTACACTTTTTAATCCTTGTGTAAATATAATATCGGGCTGAGAGTTATGAGGCTCTAAATTAAATTTATACCCTGGTATAAGATAGAGATTGTACTCATATGGCCCATTTAAATATCATTTTCAATCTCTATTCTTTCTTTTAAGGTTTTTTTAAAGTCATATGGCATATAGAGTTAGTCAAATTTATATGGTTCTTCTAATCATTTTTTTAAGTAGACAAAAAAAATGAAAACTAGTTTTTTTTTTTTTTTTTAGTTTCCACATAAGTTTCCATTTATACTTTAAAAAAAAAGCCAGAAAACTAAGGATGAGTTCTTTTCTCCTTTTAAAAAAAATAAGTTTTAGATTTAATAGTATGTGAATGAACTCTAAAATAGTATGTGAAATATACAACATGTGTTAAGCTTAACCCCTTATATAATGAATCCACCCTAAAATTCTATCATTAAAGTGATACCCCTGAGCCATTACCGGAAACGTAGGGTCTTGCACAGCTATGCTTCTATTGGATCCGAGTAACATCTATATCAATAAATGAAAAGAAAAAAAGAGGCAACTTAAAATTTGCAAATTAGACCAAATTATTTACAATAAAACCATTTTGTTGTAGATATGTTTATTTACCTGTAGACGAGAGATGTCACATTGTGCCCCATCTGATATGAAAATTTCACTACTCTTAATAACCGTATTTCTATAATATGTTTCAGCAATTGCCTTCCTTAACTCCTGTCATATTCAACAACATAGATCGATCTTATGTATAAACGGTTAATGCAAACAGATGGTTCATCAAGTGCCTTACGTGTAACTGATCTATTCTATTAGAAAATACTAAATAGTATTCCCTCCCTTTCTTTTTAATTTACTCACTTCATTTTGGGGGAGAATAAAGGAGAAAGTCCAAAAGTATGAGAGAGAAACTAAAAAGGTGGAGAAAAAAATTAAAAAGTGAGAGAGATAAACTAAAAAATTGAAGAGGAGAAAGTAGATGGGACATGTTACCAAAAATAGAAAAAGTAACAGTGTGTAGATTAAAAAGGAAAGTGTGTAGATTAAAAAGAAACGGATGGAGTACTTAACTATTACCTCTGAGCGATAACTTAACAAGATATGATGATGTAAATCTTATGTTGTTTTGTATCTACTTTTCTTGTTAATAACAAAAGGAGAGTTAGTCTTGCATGGACCTGGTCCACAATAATACTTAACAAGATATGGTGTAAATCTTATGTTGTTTTGTATCTACTTTTCTTGTTAATAACAAAAGGAGAGTTAGCCTTGTGTGGACCTGGTCCACAATAATATTATTGTGGACCAGAAACACTTATTTAATATAGTTACCCTTTTTTCCATATAGTTTCCTTTTTTAAAATCTTAAAGTTATATTATACAGTTTATATCTACCATGTTGACTGTTTTTTAATATAGTGACTCTTTCTCATATTAGTTTATCATGGGAAAATTTTCACTTTGTGACATAGTAACCTTTTTTTTCACATAGTTAAACTTCACGATCTATATTTACTCAACTTTTATATCTATTTTTTTTTATATAGTGATCTTTTTTTTTCATAAATCACATGAATTAACATTAGGTCCACACTAATTTAGTGTGGACCAAGTCTATATAAATTTTTTACACAAAAGGAAATGTAAAATAGGAAAGATAAGGATTATCAGTGTGAACATGCGACACCATTAAATATTACCTTAACACAAAGTCTTATAAAAGACGGTCTCACGTTAGTCTTAACGTGAGACCGTCTAATATCAACATTGAGCTGGGGAAAGAGATAGAGGCGTGACGCCGAGGTGGAGGAAAGAGATGGAGGCGCGGTTCAAGCGGGTTGGCGGTTGGCGGCGAAGTTACGCCGGTGATGTCGGCGTGGCGTGAGACTGTCCAAGTTCAACATTGAGCGCAAAGAGTCCTTTTCTGAAAACAGCTCTACTGGTTGTAAAAATGGCGGAGACGTCGTCGAAGGAGGTCAGAGAAAGGAGAGAAATTTCGGCGGCGGCATTTGTCGAGAATGTTCAGACTTACCTTCGTCTATCTGATCTCGATGTCAGTTCTGCTCTCGCTTTTCTTCAAGAACGGTAATTTTTCTCAACTTTCTCTCTCCTCTTTTTTTGTTGATTTTGAATTTGTACTTTCCTTGTTTTATATGTTCTTGAGTTTGATAGTTTAGCTGATTTAAGGATTTAAGTGTTTGTGCAATGAATTCATGATTTGAGTTGTGGAATAGTGATTTATGTATTTTGATATTTAATTTTGTTTTTGTAGCTGATTTTAGTTGAAGTTTGCTTATTTTAAATGGAATCAGCGAGATTAGTAACAATTGAACATAGTAGTGGCATTGATTAGCATTCTTTTTTGACAAATTGACCATAAATGATGGATTGCATTTTGCATATAGTGGTGATGAGTACTGAGTAGTGCAAACACAAACAATTTCTTTTTTTAAGGTTCTTAACTTTTTGGTTAGTAAGGTTCAGTGGTGGAATTTTTGGATGGGTGAGTTAATTTTCGTGTGAAAGGTGAATTTGTGGGACTGATTTTGTCATTTTCAAGTTATAGTTATAATTTTCTAATTAGTTAAGGAATTTTAATAATTAGTTACATATTTTTGGCTCTTAGTTATGGTTTTCTGATTCATAGTTAGCTTTTGCTTAATAGTTATGAAATTCGGATATATAATTATGATTTTTAGGTTATTAGTTATTAATTATGGTTAATAATTATGAATTTATGGTTGATAATTGTGATTCTGGCTATTAGTTATTGTTTTCTGATAAATAGTTATGTAATTTTGGTATTTAGTTATTATTGTTTATGGTTGATAGTTGTGATTCTGGTTATTAGTTATTTGTATTCTGATAAATAGTTATGATATTTGGGTATTTAGTTATTATTGTTTTTTACATTAGTTATGACTTTTTGTTTTTTAGTTTCGGTTTTATGGCTAATAATTTTAGTCTAGAAAATAACTGAAAGATTATAATTATAGCATATGAATAATTATTTATTAATTTCATGAGTAACAATGATAGTATGGGTGGTCATTATTTTTATTTATTGTATGCATTAGTAAACATTGTTTTTGCATTGGTTATTTGAGGTTGGCATAACTAATGCAAAAATGAGAATTAGTGCGTTAGATTTTTTGAGAAAGAGAGAATTATTTATGCGTGATGCTGAAATTATGGCCAATAAAATGCATTATAATCTGACTTTTATTATATAACTAACATACTTCAGCGCTTAACTAATATACTTCAGCGCTTAACTAATTCACCCAGTTGCAATTTAAGGCTAGCATAACTAATAGGTGCAAGCGCTTAACTAATTCTACTGCTGGTTTGATGCACACGCATGATGTTAGCATGACATCAGCGGTCTCACGTTAACACTAACGTGAGACCGTCTCTCCAAAAACGGACTCTTACCTTAAACTCAAAAGATACATACCGTATTTGAAGTATCTGTTCAAGTATCTGATGTTTGAGGTTTTGGATTTCACATGTCCGATATCCAAAATTACCATAGCACTAGTGTAGTTTAAGGTTCTTTTTTTTTTATAAACATCCAAAAAACGTTGGATTCTGAATGTCTACTAATATCTTATTTGGAGTTTTTCTTTACAAGTCTTGGAAAATATATGAATATCAAATGTGGGATATAAATTAAAAATATGTCTTGAGCTTATTGAGGTCTTTTTATTCAATATTTTTACTTATCTGGGATTTTATAAACATATCCAAACTAATTGGGACTTATTTTGAACTCAACCCTTGTCTAATTTATCTAAAAAAATATAATGCAAAAATCAGTTTCAATCAGCTAAAATTGATTACAATCAGTCAAAATCCATCTAAATTAGTAAAAACGATTTTAATTCACTGAAATAAGGTGATTATTGAACTTTATTAATTTCAAAATTACGTCATAATTTGAATTAAGCATTATCGTATTAGAGTATTTAAGACAACAATAGAACACACATGAGGTGCTACTAAGTCATTGTAATAGAGTGAGGTTATTTAACTAGCTTTTAGCTAGCTAAATTTTGCTATCTTACAAGTTTAGAGGACATCTTAGTAATAATACTTGTGTAAAGCTCAATCCTTTCTCTTTAACTAGTTAAAATTTAGCCAAATAAAATTTCTTACTGTATTAGTGTTTAATCTTGTTGTGAGTAAGGAAGAGAGAAAATACCGTATTGCCTTGTTCTGCTCCGTAGCCGCTATAACCATCAACAGTGGATAAAGCCTGTGCATACTGAAAATTGGTGAAAATGAAGATAAGTATTCATCTATGAGGAATGTGAAGATAAGCATTCTGATGAGTTTAAGTGTTTAACCATGATTTCTAACTTACTTTCTTAAAAAAAAAAAAAAAAAAAAAAAAAAAAGGTAATGAAATGGGGAGTTCTCCTGTTATAGAAGTTGAAAAGATGGATTTATTTAGTTTTTATAGAAAGGATAGCATACGGAAGGATAATATTTGCATAAGAAGTCTCAAACCATTGATCTCATGCTTTAGATGTTATGATTTTACCATCAAGTTAAATTTCTATAATGTAACCAAATTCCCTAACTCGGCAACTCCAACTACTAAATCCTTATGCCTTACTAAAAATTTAAATAATCAAATTACTAGAAAAAAAAATCAAATGAGTAGTAATACAATAATAAACTTGTGTTATTAAAAAGCAATGAGCAAGAAATATAGGTTGTCACATGTTATCTCTTCTTCTTCTACAAAACTTAATTAAAAATATGTCACATTATCGAAAATGATTCAAGGAATTGCCCAAGCCAACAATTAATTAAGTATTATGAGGTTCTTGAATTTAAACACTTATTAATTTTGGACACTGTTATTGTTTATAGTGCATCTGTGCAAGTCGATCAGTTTGCTTTCCTTTCTTCCTGCTTTGCGATCGTTGGTTAGTACTTAATGACATGCTTTTGGCCTTTGGCTTATGCTATTTGGCTTTTGCCGTACATAATTTTGACTTATAAGTAACTCAAATTCTAATTATTGCCTTCGTCATGTCAATGAAGTAGTCATCACATTTACAAATAATCAAAGATGTAGAGTTCGTGTTTATTGGAGTCAATGACTACATAATATATAGACCAGGTCTAACGATAGTTTTCAAATGTTATAGATCCTTACCCAAATAAACATAAAGTCATGGATGTAACTGTTACACCATAAGTATCATGGGTGTAACTGTTACACCATAAGTATGGTGTTAAGTTTTCTGAATTCGTTAAAAAAAAAAACAAATACTAAACTCCTATGTCCCTAACCTCACCCCTCTAGTTTCTCTTTCTCATCTGATCTCTCACTCTCTCATCATTCTTCTCGCCTTTATCTTCCCTCTCTCCACCTCGAAAATTGTTGAGATATTTTAGGCAACTAAATCTCCTTGATGTATTTCCTTATGTTAGAGAGTCCTTAATGGATTCAAATTGATGTACCATATATATATTCATAAGAGAGCAATGAGAACACAACACACAAAATTAAACCTAAAATCACTTTACATGGTATCAGGCTTGGTTGCGCTAGCCGTCCAGCTCTTCTTTGCTCACCATGACTGGTGATGCTGCCAAAGACACCCCTCCACCACCGCCCATTATCTCTCCTACTTCTCCCTTCTATCTCGGCCCCCAGGACAGGCCGGGTGATTTCATTACCCCATCACGTCTCACTGCCGATAATTATAAACACTGGGCATCGGACATACAAATGGCGCTCGAGGCTCGTCGCAAGTGGGTGTTTCTCGACGGCACTATTTCTTCTCCATCTCCACCGTGTACTTCTTCAGATTGGAGCACACTTCAAGCCATGCTTATTTCTTGGATCATGAACACGATCTCCCCGGAGATTAAAGGTACGCTTTCAAAGTATCGCGACGCTAAAAAGTTATGGGATTCCTTAAAATCTCGCTTTGCTATGGCTAATGGCCCTAGAATTCACCAACTAAAATCTTCTCTCACTCGTTGTGAGCAAACAAAAACTATGACTGTTGCTGCATATTTTGGTAAATTAACAGTTTTGTGGGAAGAACTTCATAATCATGAACCTCTTATTGAAGGATGTTCCTCGTGCTCAGTTGGCCAATTACATGAGGAACGCCATGAAAATGGCAAACTCCATGAATTTTTGATGGGGCTTTACTCTGATTATTATAGCACTGTTCGTTCTAATATTCTCTCCCAAGATCCCTTACCTTCTGTTGATAGGGCTTACCAATTAGTTGTGCAAGCGGAACGAGTTCGTTTGGCTAGGGCCTTGGTTGATGACTCACCGGATGTGGTGAGTTTTGCGTTGCGTGCAGCCCCTCGTGGCAGCGCATCATCTTCATCATCTCACGCTCGTCCTCGAGCCCGTGAAGACAAGTCGCATCTCCACTGTACTCATTGCAACAAGTCGGGCCACGAGGTGACCCAATGCTTCGAATTACATGGCTACCCTCCCTAGTGGGAGGAGCGCAAGGCTGCCGCTGCTGGACGTGGGGGTTGTCGAGCCCCTGTTCGCAGCCGTGATCCTGTCCGAGCCAATGCTACTGTTGTAGCTGCTGCCGCAAGTCCGAGTGCCGTCATAGGGGCTGCTGGTACTCCTTCTTCTTTATTCACCGCCGACCAATGGAAGGCGTTAGCGGGTTTTCTTGGTAACACTAAAATCTCTGATGACCGGTTGCATGGTATGTTTACTATTACTGACTGGATCAGATGATTCTTTATTATCTGAGATCACTTGTATTCCTGATTGTCCTTTTGGTTTGCCTAATGGGGCTATTGTTATGGCTAAGCAAGAGGGTTCAGTTCATCTATCGGACTCTCTTACTCTTACGCATGTTCTATTTGTGCCTCACTTACATTGTAATTTACTTTCTGTTTCTCAGTTAACTGCGACAATGAATTGTGTTGTTCACTTCAATTCTGATGTTTGTGTTATACAGGACCCGTCGAGGAACCTGATAGGAACAGCGGTTAGGAGGAATGGACTCTACTACTTTGGAGGTGGCTCTTCTACACATCATGTTTCGGTTGGTGAAGCTGCACCTTCTTTGGAGCTTTGGCATCATCGCATGGGTCATCCTTCAGAGAAGATCGTCAAGTTACTTCCTCCCGTTCTTCATTTACAGGGTAGTTTGAATAGGGGTTGTCAGGTGTGTTTTCGAGCTAAACATCCTCGTACTAAGTTTCCCATTAGTGATCACAAAGCTAGTAGAATTTTTAAAAAGGTTCATTGTGATTTGTGGGGACCATATAGACATGTCTCTTCTTGTGGTGCTCGGTATTTTTTGACTTTGGTGGATGATTATTCTAGAGCTGTTTGGGTTTATTTGTTAATTGATAAAACTGAGGTCTTCTCTATGTTTATGGCCTTTATTGCTATGATTAATCGCCAATTTTCTCAAACTATTAAGATTGTGCAAAGTGACAATGGCACTGAATTCAACTGTCTTAAAGATTATTTTACTGCCACTGGCATTCTATTTCAAACCTCATGTACTCATACTCCACAACAAAATGGGAGGGTTGAGCGTAAACATCAACATATCTTGAATGTGGGTCGTGCTCTTCGTTTTCAGGCCAATCTTCCTATTTATTTTTCGGGTGAAAGTGTTCTTACTGCTGCTCATCTTATTAACCGTACTCCTACCCCTTTGCTTCACAACAAAACACCCTATGAGCTTTTGTTTGGTCACTCTCCTTCCTATGATGCTATTAAGGTCTTTGGTTCCTTATGTTTTGCTTATAATCATCGGTCTAAAGGGGATAAATTTGCCAGTCGGAGTAGAAAATACATGTTTGTGGGTTATCCTCTAGGTAATAAGGGTTGGAAGTTATTTGATCTTAATAGTCAGGAGTTTTTTGTTTCACGAGATGTGAAATTTTTTGAAGGCACCTTTCCCTTTTGTGACCCGGAAGCTGCCAACATTGACCCTTGCACAATTGTTGATCACACTGACGAAGTGCATCTTGATTTTGCTCATTACCCACCATCTCCTTCTCCTGTCCAGCTCAATTTCTCTTCTCCTACCAACTCTCATACTCACCCATCCCCTGCTCAGCCCACTTCTTCTATCTTCTCTTCTCCAACCCACTCCACGCAGGCCCAAACTCCAGTCCAACTCCCCTTTACCTCACCTACTAAATCTGCCGCTCCAAACTCCCCTTCCCAGGCCCATATTTCTCCGCGCCAGTCCACCATTCACACTCCCTTACTAGGCCCTGCTGACGCGACTCCCGCGTCTCCTCTCTCCCCTCGGCCCACTACTACCGAGCGCACTATTGAGCCCACTATTGAGTCCACTACATCCTCTGCTCCTAGTTCCGCATCTGAGCCCATTGCTGATCCTGCTTTCGATCCACTAGACGCGCCCACTACCTTGGGCCGTGGTTTACGCACAAGGACTCCTTCGGTCCTTCTCCGTGATTATGCTACTAATTCTATTACAGTAGAGAGTCCATCTTCGCCTCCCTCTGTTCCTCAGCATTCCTCCGGTAAGCCTTATCCTATAGCTCATTACATCAATTGTCAAAGTTTTTCTGTTAAATATCGAAGGTTTATTGCTAATGTCACTTCTCTTAAGGAGCCCAAATCTTTTAAAGAGGCAATGCAGGATACAGGTTGGCTCCAATCTATGAATGATGAGATTCGTGCTTTGGAAGACAATGGTACTTGGACTATGGAGTCGTTACCTCCCGGTAAGTGTGCTCTTGGCAGTCAGTGGGTTTATCGTAACAAATTTGATTCTGCTGGCAATTTAGATCGTCAGAAATCTCGTTTGGTGATCCTTGGCAATCATCAAAAGGGAGGTATCGATTATAATGAAACTTTTGCCCCTGTGGCCAAAATGGTCACTGTTCGTGCTTTTCTTGCTATTGCCGCTGCTAAGAATTGGGAACTCCATCAGATGGATGTTCACAATACTTTTTTACATGGCGATCTAGAGGAAGAGGTTTACATGAAACTTCCTCCTGGTTTTGAGGCCTCTCAGCCGAACACGGTTTGCCGCTTGCGCATATCTCTTTATGGTCTCAAACAGGCTCCTCGCTGTTGGTTTGCCAAACTCGTGTCTGCCTTGAAGGGGTATGGATTTCTCCAATCTTACTCTGATTATTCCTTATTTACTCTCACCCAGGGTTCTCTTCAGATTAATGTTCTGGTTTATGTTGACGATCTTATTGTTGCTGGTAATGACTCTGCTGCTTTGGAGGCTTTCAAAGCCTATCTATCTGACTGTTTCAAGATGAAGGACTTGGGTCCTTTAAAATATTTTCTTGGCATTGAGGTAGCTCGCAGTGCATCTGGATTATTTCTTTGTTAGCGCAAGTATACTTTGGATATCATATCTGAAGTAGGTCTCTTAGGCTCTAAGCCTGTTGGTTTTCCTATTGAGCAGATTCATAAGCTTGCTCTTGCTACTGGTGCTTATCTTGATGATCCTGAGCCTTATAGACGCCTCGTTGGTCGTCTCATATATCTTGCTGTCACTCGCCCTGACTTGGCTTACTCTGTCCATGTTTTATCTCAGTTTATGCAGGCTCCTCGTACCGATCATTGGGACGCTGCTTTACGTGTTATTCGCTACTTGAAGGGGACTCCTGGTCAGGGCATCCTCTTGCGTGCTGACTGTGATCTTACTCTTACTGGTTGGTGCGATTCTGATCGGGCGGCATGTCCTATTACTCGTCGCTATCTTACCGGTTGGCTTGTTTTTCTTGGTGCTTCTCCTATTTCTTGGAAGACCAAAAAGCAACCCACCGTGTCTCACTCCTCGGCTGAGGCCGAATATCGTTCCATGGCGGCCATTACTTGTGAGCTGAAATGGCTCAAGGGTCTTCTGCTGAGTTTAGGGGTCCACCACCCTACAGCCATTAGCTTATTCTGCGATAGTCAATCTGCGCTTCATCTTGCCAAAAATCCGGTTTTTCATGAGCGCACGAAGCACATCGAAGTGGATTGCCACTTTGTTCGAGATGCCATCACCGATGGTCTCATTGCTCCTTCATATGTCCATACCACAGACCAGCTAGCCGACATCTTCACTAAGGCACTTGGCAAGCAACAGTTTGATCTTCTTCTTCGCAAGTTGGGCATTCATGATCCCCATGCTCCAACTTGAGGGGGGTGTTGAGATATTTTAGGCAACTAAATCTCCTTGATGTATTTCCTTATGTTAGAGAGTCCTTAATGGTTTCAAATTGATGTACCATATATATATATATATATATATATATATATATATATATATATATATATATATATATATATATATATATATATATATATATATTCATAAGAGAGCAATGAGAACACAACACACAAAATTAAACCTAAAATCACTTTACAAAAATCCTCACCATCTTCCAATTTCTTTCGAAAAAATCCTCGATCGAGCAATGATGAATTTAAGCAGCAATCCTAGATTTAATCAGTTTAATAAGTCAAGTGGTTAGATTCGATCAACGAGCATTTTGAATTTGATATGCAGGCTCTACAATTTCAGTCATATCTGGTTTAGATTATCCATTGAAGCTAAATTATCAACGTTAATCACAATCACATCCTCGAAAATCAGCAATAATGGAGATGGTGAGTGAGACTAGGGGTAGTGCGAAGAATTAGGGGAGAGAAAATAGGGTGTTGGTGTCGGCAGCGTCAGAGACGTCCGCGTTGATGCTCGTTTGTGCTGGTGCGTCGTGAGGTGTGGTGGTGTGGTGTGGCATGTTGTGGTGTGGTGATGGTGTGTCGTGAGGTGAGGTGTGGTGGTGTGTGGTGGTGGTGTGGTATAAACGTATGGTGCGGTGTGGTGGTGCAATGGTGTGGTATGGTGCGATGTGTTGGTGTGGTGTGGCGTGCTGGTGCGGTGTGGTAGTGGCGAAAAAGAAGAGATAAAGGAGGTTTAACGGATGGCGGTAGACAGTGGTGTGGTGGTGCTGGTGGAACAGTGGAAGGATGGGAGGAGGTGGAGTGGTGCAGTTATAAAGGCTAGGTTTTGAAGCACGGAGAGATAAAGAGATAATAATGATACAAGTTTACTGAAAAATTACATATTATATCAATTTTCTTATAAATAATTGATTAGTTTATGTAATAATGATAATAAATATAATAAAGAGTTAAAAATTGATAATGAAATAAAGGAAATGATACAAGTTTACTGAAAAATGACATAAAACTGAGTAATAATGATATCATTTTTCGTATAAATGATATCAAATGATATCAGTTTATGCAATAATGATATTGTATATAAAGAGTTGGAAAATAATAATGAAATAAGGAAAATGATACAAATTTTCTAAAAAACGACATAAAATCAGTATTAATGATATGAAGCATAGCAATAATGACATGAAAATGTTTTATAAATGATATGAAACAAAATTTAAGATTGACATGAAACAACTCCAAAATGATATGAAATACTTCAATAATGACATGAAAGAGTTTTATGATGACATAAAACATGTATATTAGTTCTCATATGTGAGATGTTGTTACACAATAAGTTATGATGTAACATGTTATTTTAAAGAAAAAAAGGTTATAGTTGACCTTTTGATATATATATTTTAAAATTAGGTTTTTGACTCATTTACCATATACTCCCACCGTGTTTTTTAATCTACACACTTTCTATATTGGTTTATTTCTTTTTAATCTACACACTGTTGTTTGTTCTGTTCTTGGTAACATGTCTCATCTACTTTCTCATCTTTTTCCACCAATGGCATCCACTTTTTAATATTTTAGCTCACTTTTTAGTTTATCTCTCTCACTTTTCAGGTTCTCTCTCCACCTTTTCAGTTTCTCTCTCATAATTATGTGCTTTCTCTTTAATTCTCCCCCAAATTAAAGTGAGTAGTTTACAAAGAAATGGGGGGAGTATGTTTCAATAGATTCTTATTGATAATAGTGGTGATGGATTCAGCTGTAATAGTGTGAAGAAAACATCATCATCCAGGTCTGTGTCGAATATGGTAATGCTAATCCAATCTCTGATGCCTTGTTTTCTTCTTCAGTTTCATAAGTTACCATCTATTACCACTTTAGAAATGGTATTGATAGGTAATGGAGTTTTATGAAGAACAAATTATTTTCGGGCTTAACGCTTCATTATTATTTGAAATAAATTTTTTCTTATATACTAAATTCATTACTATAATTGTTTGAGCAATGGTGATATTTATAACTAAGGGTCTATTCTCCCCAGCTTATTTTCAGTTCAGTTCAATTCAGTTCAGTTCGGTTCGGTTCAGTTCAGTTCAGTTCCTAAATTATTATCGTTACTATTAATTAGTTATAATTTAATTTAGTTCAGTTCAGTTCAGTTCAATTTAGTTCAGTTAAGTTCAATTCAGTTAAGTTAAGTTAAGTTCAGTTCAATTATTTTATGCCGAAGAGAACATCCCCTACTTAAGGAAGAAAAGCAAGAACAATTAATAAATTGAACACAAGGAGACATAAATTTTGAGAGTGGAAAATCTTTTATACAAATATAATTACTTGAACACTATAAAACCAATCCGAACAAAGAGATGATCAACATTAGTGTTTACAAGAGAGAATTGATGAATACTGTCAGTAATTGTCAATCACAAGCACAACGAATTAGCAAGAAACGACATCTCGATCAAATTAAAGCTTTTGCCTTTAAGAATCATATATTGCTTGCCTTCATGAATGCCCAAAATTTTTATAGGACACAATAAATGGCTTTTGATTCCCATTCGTTTGATCTTATTTTTAGTGTTTTTCTATTTTTCCAACCGTAATGTACGTGTTATTATTGTCCTTACAATAAGAATGTTATGATATACTTTCTCGTAACAAAATAGATGTTACACTTTCTAAATATGGCTGTAATAGAATAAATGTTATACTTCCTTTTTAGGCAACAATCTCTCTCTATCTCTCTCGTATCACATGAGTCTCCTATTTTCTTTCTCTCTATCTCTCTCTTCTTCAAAAAATTGCCTAGAAAAGTGTGCTTTTAAAAGTGTAATATCTATTTTGTTACAGAGGAAGTAATAAATATATGCTTAATATCTTTAGGATAGATTGTTATCCTAGAAAATACTACCTCCGTTCTTTTTCTATTGCAACAATTACCACTTTGGAGAGTTTCAAATCTATTGCAACAATTCCACTTTTGGACTTTAGTTGACATTATTGTCCTTACTTTATCGTACTAAAACCATCATTAATTACTCACTTTCCCTCATAAAGTTGCTTTTACTTTATTAAAAATTGATTTCTCTCTCTACTCTAGTTAATTAAAGTGGTTCATTTATGCTAAACTACCCACTTTTTCCATTTCCTTAAAAATTGTGCCCAAACCCATTGTTGCAATAGAAAAAGAACGGATGTAGTATATCTTATAATTTATTTCGGATAAGTATTAGAAATTGTAATGACATACATTGTATTCATGGTTCATTATTGAAGTACACACATCAATATAAACTCTTATTAACAACTAGATTAGCTGTTCAAAGTCTTGGAAAGTGGTATCTAAGACATGAGATTAAATTTCATCTACATTATTTACCCTTGTTGCTCTCTCTAGACCGCAAATATATATATATATATATATATATATATATATATATATATATATATATATATATATATATATATATATATATAATATAAACTCTCAGTGTTGTTTGGTTGAATGTAGGAAGTAGTATTTCCTAAGAAATTGTTTTCCTTTGAAGTTCCAATTCTGAGGAAGTGGGGAAAGTTGTTTGATTGCTCATGAGAATTGAAAGTTGGACTTATATTAGGTAAGTAAATTCCTCCATTTGCGGGAAATAGAATTTCCTAGGAAATGCAACTTCCTACATTTTTGCCATCCACACAACTTCGCCTTATTTTACTTCTTAAGAAGTTCCAATTAGTTTACTCCGATCCAAACAAAAACATTGTTTACTCCTTGATTCTCGAGTCAAATACCAATAATTACCGTAATTTATTATCACCTTATGGTAAAGAGTTTATGCGTGAAGATATCATGTAAATGTCCACGGTAATTCTAATCCGACCCTAAATATTTCTTTTTCTTCTTAAATTTTGACGAATCATCATGTAGGGTGGCATTCACAATTGGTAGAGTCTTTGGTGTATAACCTCATTATCATTTTGGAATTGAACTTCTTAAAAAACTCCACTTACTCCTTTCCTTCCATTTTGATGTTCCTAATTACTTTTTTATGTCTAGAAAATATTCTAACTAGGAACATCAAAAAGCAAAGGAGGAAATACCACTATCATCATAATTTATTATAGCCTACTAAACGAGTCAACATATTTTGCTAAATCTCAAACAAATGTCACCCCATCAATGAAATTATGTTGAGCATCATGGAAGGAGGGACTCTTTTGTTTCGATCAATTAGAAAGATTATCATTTAATGGTTCAAGGGAAGGCTTGGAGATACTTTATTCTCAAGTACAATCAACATTTTGGGCATAATTGCCTAAAAAGATTTCTCTCCCTCAAGCTCAAGTTGTTAAGAAAACTCTAGTTCCTTAATGTTTTGTTGGCTTGGAGTACGATAGGAAGCTAGGAAATTTGTCAATGCAGCTATTAGTGATCAATATGTTGCGAAAAGAAATGAAAACGTTAGTTTATAAGTATACTTACCTCGGACATGACTGAAGATATGGCGTGTGGAATAGGTTGTGTTGTGTCGCCTACACCAAGTCTAATCAACTTTGCATTGGGGTACTTCTTAACATGCTCCATCTCTCGCATGGATATCTGATTAAAAACAACTAAAGCAGCTGAGTGATATAAAGGCATAGAATACTTTAACAGGCTCTCGTTTTTTTAGTTGCTCCACTTTTCATTTTGATAATTTTTTGAATAGATGCTCCATTTATATTAACGATAACTTTTTATCGCATAATATTTTAATCATTTCTCTATTTTCCACTCAAAAAAAATAATAATTAATTCTCCATTTATATTAGATCTCACATGGGTCACTTTGTGATTCAGATTGCCTAATTATCTACTTTTAAGTTACATGCCTAGATACAATGCATCGGAGCAACTAAATTAGAAAAGAAGGGAATATATAATATTATTTGTTTAAGTGTTTAACCTATACTCCCATTGTTCCCATGTGAAGCGTGGGGAAAATACTCTAACTCATCTAGTGGCAAGGTGGAAAGTTGTAGGTTTATAATATGTGTACTTTGACTCTTTTCCCCAAAGTGTAACACTTTGGCTGACATTGATTTGCTTTGACAATAAAAGTGAACTAATTTCCCTTCAAAAAAATAAAAATCTAAACAAAAGGAAACTAAATTTGAAACTTTTGAATGTTTTTCCTAGAAAAATGTTTGTTGATAATAATAAAAGTAAACCTAAAATATGGATTACTTTAAAAATATATTTTTTGGAGTTGGGAATTTTAAAGTTAATACAAAACCATAATTATTTTAAGAATTTTTCTAACCTATGCAACAAGGCATAGGTTAAAAATTTCAAGATTTCATTAAAATAATATATAATACAACAAGATTCTATTTGGGAATAATAAATAAGGATAGATACTTTAGATAATAGAGATAATTATGCAAGATTGTTTTAGTTTGGTTGGATTTTAAAATGGAAACTTTTTGTATAATGATATCTTATATAGAGTTTTTGATACTCTTGACCAGTTGAGATTATCTATATATCAATCATTTTCAGGAATAAAAATGCGGCAGGATTCAAATAAACATGTAGGAACTTTCCTCCAGAACCAATTCGAATTGAGTGACAGAAGAAACTATAAAAAGAAATATAAACAAAAAGATGTAAGTTGGCCACCTCTGGAAACAAGTAATTGTCTCGTAGATTCTCCATATTGGTATTGCGGGGTACTTTTGTCCACAGATTTGTGATTGCTTTCCATTTTAATGATACAATTACATATCCAAAAAGAAGTTCGAAAAATCAGTTCCATCAAGTTGAGTATCTACAACATGTACAAATACAATAATAGACATCTATATTGACTATGTACTGGAGAAATAATACAGTACCATGACGTCTCATGTTTGTAGCAGACTTGCCATGCTTATTTGATCTTAAGATAACGCTGCAATCCAGGATGAACATACGTAAATAAAGACATTGAATACTTGCTCTTTAGCCTTCTTAAACTGTTAAACATATTGAAGAACTGAAGCTCAAAATCATGAGACAGATTTTGCGTGATATAATATCCACAAGTTTTAGGAGACGTCAACTTACAATTAATTATTGTAAGACGTTGAGAGTTAGCTTCACTTATGCTATGACCTAGTCACTCTGTTTTTACAATAAAGGATAAGAAGTACGTCTCAGATTATGATTTGTAAGATAGTGTTATGCCATAAGAGGCCTGAAAACCTCACCAATTGATATATAAAAAGTATATTTTAATACGTAATCTCTATTTTACCAAATAACAGTCTCACATAATTAAAGAGCATCAAGTGATAGCCTAGTAGTGTTGGCATCACCTACGATCCCATCCCAAAGGTCTTAGGATAGAACCTTACCCTTGCAAGAGGGATCTCCATATTCTCCCCTACTTGCAAGGGAAAACATCTATACTAATATATTAAAAGGCGTGTCTAACAACGTATACACGCCACGTGACACCTCTGTTGCTCCACTAGAATTGTCTAATGTGTACATGTGTCATGTCAACTAACAAAAGTAAATTGGCTTGCAACAAGATTTGAACCCGTGACATATTGTTATTGTACATATCACAATTACCATCTCAACCAACTTTTAATCATGCTTTAAATGTCTACATTATTATATTTGTACCTTTAAAAATGTTGAGTTTTCTTTTATTATATTTGAATGTGAAAAAAAAAAATGCATATCAAATTCGAAAAAAAAATACCACCCGGGGCAACGCCCGGGCCCAAATACTAGTTCCTTATTAAAAAAAGTCTCACATAGTTAAGCACCTAAAAACATGAAAATTAAAGTACTACCTTGGGTTGGCGAGTCTACAATGCATGAATAATTGACAAGGCACGCAAGATTTGGTTTGTGATGGGATGGAGGCTTGACACTTGAACATATTTCGATCGATTTTTGTTCTATAAAAGTTTTCTTTTTGTGTTTTTTTTTTACGGGTTGTTGTATAAAAAAGTTAAGCTATTGTCAAAGATATACAATTAATGCTTGGAGAGTATACATTTCCAATAACATATTTATAGTATTCAAAGCAGACCGAATCTGCATGGAGTTGGAAAAAAATTAAGAAGAAAAAAGAAATCATCTATCTAACCGACGTGCCACTAAATTTCAGTCCACTTTCCATGTAAATTACTACATGGACTTCCATCTGATTATTCAATGTTCGTAGTTTGATCCTTTGATACCAACAACCTAAGTATAGCAATATTTTATGGCCCCGCCAATTAATTTTATGTGCATGTACATCCTTGTCAAGCCTTAATCTCTACTAAACCAAATCATGCAAAAGAAAAAACAAAGTTTGACCTACGGGTTTACGTAGAACAAAGAACCTACGGTTCAATATAGAACCAACAATATCTTGACCATAAGGCATGCACGGATCAAAGACTAGAAGATTATTAAAAAGAGGGGAAAAAATGGTGATCAGAGAAAGGGCTTCAAAATTTTATATAAAATACAAAGAAATAACTTATTAATATATGCGTTTAAATAATTATGGTTCACTATTTTAAACTACATTAATATGTGATATATGTAAAGTTATTAGTTATAAATTTTGCATAAAGGGATACTGGTTAATATTAGTTGGCTATTTTGAACTACATGTATCTATTGGTTGTGTTTGATAAAATCAGTTGTTAGTTGTTAGATTGGTTATTCTATGCAACAAGTGATTTTTGAAAGGAATAGCCAAAAGCCAACATAAAAAATCAAGTAAGACTAATTTTTTTTTACTTAGGCGGTTCAGCTACCCAAAAGTCATTTTTTGTTGTTGTTTGATCACATAGAACTGTTAAAAGCCAAAGATCAATGAAATAACCACCAAAAAACCATTTATCAAACACCCAAATTATAAAGAACACTTAGTGCTATAACAATAAAACATAGATGCCTTGAAAATAATGATTTAGCAAATTAGTAAATAATGAAATTAGCTAATAATTGTAAACTTTTTATTTTGTCCACGTCCATTTTTAAAGAGAATGGTTATATATCTAAATGTTTGAAAAATAATTTTTGAAGCATTTCTATAACATGAGTTTTTTGGATGTTTATGTTGTGTATGTAAAAAAGTGATCAAAGGGCGGTGAGTCTTGAACAAATTCGATTTCAAATATTAGATTTCATCTCCATAGAATCTAATACTAAGGTAGTTGGTATTTACTGCTCAAGATTTCGGAATTGCATTTGACATTAATTGCGAGGAGAAGTTTATTCAGTAAGAAATACAATATATTGTTCACTACATATTGCGTAAGAGTTAAGACAAGGAAAACTCTCTTGAACAACCTCAACTTTTATCTTTAAAATAATCTAATGTTTTTTTAGTTAAAAAATAATATAATTTTTGATTATTTTAGAATTATCTCAAGTTGTAGGGATACTTTCTCGAAATAATTCGAAATGTTTATTTTCCTATATACTACTTAATTCATATTTTGAAAATGAATTATTCAACGCAATAATTAAAACAATTTGAATCATTTTGAGAAAATTTTTATAAAATTATAATTATTTTGAAAAGATAGATAAAATTTGAGACATTCACGTGAAGTAACATAAGAGGGAGAGGTGGTAACTCAGTGGAGTACCACCCCAAATTCTAGGTTGCCCAGGGTTCGAATCCTCATCCCAACAATATGTTGGGGATTAATCTTGTGATAGCAGTGGGCCTTCAAGCTTGTTGTCTTTTTTTTTGTTTTGCTTACTGACTTATTTTATTAGGTGGTGTGTCTCTGGTAGTAGCTAACATAGATTGTATTTCAGGCCAATTATCTTTCCTAATATAAAAAAACGTGAAGATAAATGAGCTGTACTCGTAGAGCATTGCGTCCGACCTTGTCAACTACTGTTAAGGATTTGTAATTGGCCATAAATCTACGAAACAAGTTACGTGGTTTTGATTCTCTTGCAAATTTCATACTAATATGTTCATTGAACCTGTTGATTGGACCCCCCTCAGGAAACCGATTGATTGGACCATGAGTTTACGGATCTGGAAAACTTGTAAAAGGTGATCGTTTAGAATTTTTGTGTTGCTAAATTCCAGCATGTGTTTCCAAGCTTGGTCTTGGTATGTTTAATGTACTCGTTCCAAATTTTCCATGTTCTTAATCTTGACCATGATGCGGTGACTATAGAAACGCTAACGATAAAATTAATATCATCTGGAAACTCCAAAAATTATTGGTCTGCCAGGAAATCTTGACAGAATTTTGTACCAAAATATTTCTATAAACTTATAGAAGATATCATATTTTCTCCTTCTCAATAGACTTTACATTTATCCTTTTCATGTCAATGCACATTTTGTATCATTAATATCTTTATTTACATATTAGTAAAAATTATAAAAGTTTGATTTTGGTAATGTATATAATGAGATGAATCAAACAAGACCTCACATGACTATATTTTTTCTTATATATTGAGAAAAACTTGAAAGATTTTTCTTATTTATGGATAGTGCCAAAATTAGAAATGGAAAATCTATTGAGGGAATGAGTGAGTATATTTTAGGAGATAATCTATACTCTCTCTATATATTTTTTTTTTATCTTTCCTAATTTCAGTGTATGCGTTTGCTAATGCACTTCTTTGACCCTAAATACCTTTCATTACATATTAGTAAAAATTATAACAATTGAATATTAATAATCTGCTCATTGAGACGAATCAAACAAGACCCCCAATGAATATATTTTTTCTTGTCCATTGAAAATAATTTGGAAGATTTTCTCTAATTATGAATAGTGTCAAGATTCCAAGTGATAAACATAAAAAAATACAGAGGGAGTATTTATGTTTTGCTATATCTCCTTTTCTAATTAGGTTGTGTATCTTGTGCTTAGTGATATAAATACCACCTCACTTAATGAGCATAATCAAGCCTTTGCCTCTAATTTGACAAAACTAGTGACACATTTAGAAAAAATGTATAGTGACGGCAGAAAAACTTTAGTAAGTTTTATGTGAGTCAAATTATCAATTCCGTAAAACAATATTCAAAATTTTCAAAGAAAATTGTCCAAAAGTTCCAAATTCACTATGGTCAATGTAGCTCTGCACGATCACATATATAGTTTGTAAAGTCTGAGGGTAATTGATGCAGATTCTAAGGCAACTAGTCAAGATGAACCTATTACACTTCTCATGGAACATATAGGGTTCACTTTGATGGTTAAAAGACAAGCTTTTGTCACTTGTGTTGCTTGGATTGAAGAAGAAACTACTCTGATCTGTATTTTAATTAAGTGTCCTAATTAGTTAAGATGTTAGTTAAAATAGGTGAGTTGTTTTTAGTTATGTTTAATTGTCAAAAGGTCCGAAATATCTTAATAATACAATCGATCCTTTAGAGAGTTAGTTGTCATGAATTGTATTTTAGGAAAGTATCCTTAAACTTGAGTTGTAAGAGGCGTGTAATGGTGGATCCTTGTTGTCCTGTCTTTCTAGAGTATTTTAGGAAAGATTTGCACATATTTCCTTAAGTTATAGCTAGATTTTAGGCTTGAGTTAGGAGGGAAATTTCCTTATTTTCCTCTATGCTAGCCGTGGCTTGTAGTATATTTGGGGAGCAAGGTTTTCTTGCTTCTTTCTTTATAAATAAAGATGCCTAACCATGACTGAGCTTAGAGTGATTTTATGATTAAAAATTGCGTTAAGTTTGTGATTGTTTCATAAACCTAAACGTCCATTAACTTGATTTTTAGGAGTGATTATGTAATTAGTGCCTAAACAACTTAATTCTAGGAGTGATTTGAGTGTGTTTAATTCTTAGTTGAGTAATTAGGAGTGATTACTTATATTAGCAAGAAATATCTTGTAACTTGTTCTATTTTAGGATTTAGGGTGTTGTTGCAACAAAAGTGGCATTTCTTTTGAATACATAGCTTGCTTAGTTTGGTGGTCATATCAAGTGGTATCATATTTTCCAAGAGGTGAGGGTAGAAGGGATTATATTCTTCAAAGATCCAAGGTAAAATCGTTCTTTTTCTTGCTAAGTTACAATCTTTATGTGGGGTTTGTGGTGTTAGGATGCTCTTGTGTTTCCTATTTTGTCGTGTTGTTAGCGTTGGTCTAGTCTTTGGTGTTCTTGTTGTTGGTTTATCATAATGTCGAGTGATATGGAGAAGTTAACTAACGCTATTGCTGATCTAGCTAAGCAACAATTTGATTTTCAACTGAAATATAATGTTGATTAGTAATATGAACCGACTTGAAACAAGAATGGATGCTATAACTTCTATTACCACTAAGAAGCTAGATAAGAATAGTGTTAAGTATCACTAGTACAGAAATGACGATTTGCGTCGAACCTCGGACCTACATTTGCGTCGGACAACGGTCCGACGGCACATGCCTCGACTCAGATCAAGGAAACAGGATCTGCGTCGGACATTCAAACGACGCAATTGATGAGCTATTTGTGTCGGACCGTATGTCTCATCCGACCCAAATGGTCAAAAAAACATGTACAAGGTCGTGCCATTTGCATCGCATGTGACACCACATCTGACACAAAAGGCCCAAATGGCTGAGCTATTTGCGTCAGATGTGTTGCCACAAACGACGCAAATACTAGCTTTTTTATATAAAAAAAATCATAAACGGATGAACCGCAAAAAAACTATTCAGGATCTAACAATAATTATAGGCCCGCTTTAAATAACTTTATTGTTGTATTTCTTTGGTTATACAACTCAAGTTCTCTATGCAATTGGTTTTGTTATGGCCAAAAGAAAGAAATGAAGAGGAGCAATTATGGAACATTATTATTATATACAATTTGAACCAAAAAAATCAGATATAACACACAAAAAACCCTAAAATTTAATATCCAACTATTAAAATTTACAAAAGAACCCATAATATTTGGAATACAAGAAAATATGAATATTGAATCGAACCCAACTATTCAGATCTAACACAAAAATTGAACGAAATACAAAAGAGCTCATAATATTCGAAATAGAAGAACAAAATACAAGAAACTATGAACATTGAATCAAACCCAACTATTCAAATCTAACATAAAAATTGACAGAAATACAAATATTGAACCCAAAAAAAAATCAAGATCTAACACCAAAAAACCCTAAAAATTCATGTCCAACTATTAAAGGAATCACTTCCAAAAAAACTTAAAATCTGAAGCGATTAACAATATAATTTGGGGAATAATAAAAATATAACCTTAAATCTGAATAGATCCCTAAAACAACCACGAAATCCCATTGAATTTCGATGTCTTTCTTGTCGAGAAACACCGCGACAGTGAGGGAGAACTCCAATGTAAACGGACGACAAACAACCATGCACGAAATCCCGATGAATTTTAATTTTCCGGCGGCAATAATTGAGAAGAATTCAATATTTGAAGGAAGAAAGATGGGAAAGAGAGAAGGAGAGATAGTGGAAGAAAGATGGAAAGAGAAAAGGAGAGAGTGACGGCTGTAGTATGAGAGGAAGGAAAGTTGGTAGGGTTTATTAAATAAAAAGGAAGGAAGAAGCGCACACATATAATTTGGATCCCCATCTGCGTCGCACTCTACGTAAAGTCCGACGCACATTGTTATTTGGGCTTTGTCATCTGCGTCGGATGGGAGGAGGAATCCGACGCAGATGACTATTTGCGTCACACGTTGGCTTCATGTGACGTGCATAGTTTGTGGATTGGAGGATTTGGCTTTTGTTATGTGCGTCGCATTTTTGGCCCATCCGACGCACATATGATGTTTTACGTCGCACGCTAGCTAAATATGACGCACATAGGTCGTCTTTTCGTCGACTCCCGGTTGCATGCGACGCAAATGAGTTCCCCATTCACTTCTGCGACGCTTGTCCCGTTGTGCGAATCGTTTTTCTACTATGTTGGAGGTTCGGATGAGGAAGATGATGATCCTGTCGCGAGGGTTGTTAAACCTAATTTCAATGATGATAGGGGATTAAAGTTAGATTATTTCACGGGAGATTATAGTCATGAAGACCTACTTTAGTGGATTAGACAACTTGAGAAGGTGTGTAACTATAGAGGTTTTGATGCTTTAAGAAGATTCAAGATAGCTTCAGAGAGATTGACCAAGTATGCAGGGATTTGGCTTGATAATTTGAAAGCTAAACGTGCAAGAAAAGGGAAACACAAGCTTATTAATTAGTTGGACTAAGCAAAAAGATAAGCTCAAAGAGAAGTTTTTGCCGAGTGACTTTGAGCAAAAACAATACCTCAAGTTAAGTACTTTGTGCCTAGATACATTGAGTGTGCATGAGTTCACTATGGAGTTTAATAAATTGTGCCTTATTTGTGACTTGGAGGAGAAAGATCCATTGAAGATTACACGTTACATTAAGGGTTTGAACCGGTCCATCACAAACAAAGTGGAAGTAGCAAATTACAACTCTTTTGATGATGTGTGTAGGCTAGCTCTAAAATTTGAAGCTCATCAAAAGGAGGATATGCCGAAACATTCCTATGCCAAAACAGGTAATTCTTTCACTAAACCTTCTTCATCTTATGCATCTTATTCTTCCTCTAACAAGAACTATGAGGAATATAAGAAAGATAGCTCGTCCAAAGAAGAGAAGAAAGTGGAGAAACAAAAGGTCTTCGTGCCTAAGGAGAAATATGAAGAGAATAGAAAGTGTTTCAAGTCTCAAGCTAGAGGGAACATAGCAAGCAATTTCCCATCAAAGAAGGCTATTACAATGAGGCAATACATGGCCTTGAATGAAAAGGAGGAGCTGCATGAGTTTGTGCCGGAAGAAAACCATGTTGAGAGTAGTGAAGAAGATGCTTTTGCCGAGGATGATAGCAAGCTCATTGGTGTTGTTAGGAGGGTTTTATATGTTGATTGCCTTCCACATAAGAAGCAAAGAGAGAATTTGTTTCGTACAAGGATTGCCACCTTTGAGAGGTATTGAGCATGCAATTGACCTAATTCTAGGATCTCCGTTGCCTAATAAGCCAACTTATAGATGTGATCCAAGTGCTTCAAGGGAGTTACAAAAGCAAATTGAAGAGTTGATTAAAAGGGGCTATGTGAGATAGAGCACGAGTCCTTGTGTCGTTCCAGCTTTAGTTGTGCCTAAGAAAGATGGAACATGGAGTATGTGCATTAATAGTAGGGCCGTGAACAATATGACTGTAAAATATAGGTTTCCTATGCCTAGGTTGGAAAATATGTTTAATGAGCTTAATGGAGCTTCGATTTTCTAAAAAATTAATCTTAGAATTGGTTATCATCAAATGAGAATTAGGGAAGGAGATGAGTGGAAGACTGCATTCAAAACAAAGCAAGGCCTTTATGAGTGGATGGTGATGGCCTTTGGCCTATGCAACTCCCCTAGTTCTTTCATGAGACGTATGAATGAGGTACTTCGTTTTTTTCTAAACAAGTTTGTTATTGTTTACTTAGATAATATTCTTGTTTATAGTAGGAATGTTGATGATCACTTGCTGCGCTAGGGATGTCATTAAGTAATGGACCCTACCCGGATCCATGGATCCAGATCCGTTTTTAGCGGATCTGGATCCATAAATGTTGGACCCGACTTATCCGAGTATGATCTGGTTCCTAGCTTATAAAAACGGATATGGACGGGGTCCAAAATTATCACCCGGACTCAGCTCCGTTTACCCGTTTTTTAAAGTTTATCTTAAAATATATAATTAAAAGTTCAAAACTTAAAATGCTAAAATCCCTGAAACATAATTTCCTTAAGGCCTCAAGCCGTTACTCCCTCGTTTCTATCTCTTAACTTCTTTCGACCACGACTCTACGAGCCAACCACTGAGCCACCACTCCACGAGCCCACGACTCAACGACTCCACGACCAGTCGAATCATCAGTCGAAGCCCGGAGCCAATAATCAGAGAACTCCCTAAAGTAGTCGAATTAGTAGAAGCCAAGAGCAGTCAAAGTCGAGCCACGAACAGCCATTGTCGGCGTCGTTTTGTTCTTTAAAATCTTTAATTACTGTGAAAATTAGGGTCGTTTGTAGAAAATAGGTTAGGTCCGTTTTGGACCTGGATGCGTAGGATCCATTGGATCTGGATCTGGATCCTCAATTTTTTTACCCAGCGAATCCGAGTCGGATTTAGATCCTTGCCTTAAAAACAGAAATGGATTTGGATCCTAGAGGATCTGGTCTAGATCCTACCCGTTAACATTCCTATGCTGCACATAAGGAGATTATTTGATCAATGAGAAACTTAGAAAACAAAAGCTATTTGACAAGTTAGAGAAGTATGAGTTCCTTGTTTCTAGTGTGGCTATTCTTGGCTACATTGTTTCCAAGGAAGGAGTTCAAGTTGATTCATCAAAGATGAAGTCTATTTCTTCATGGTTAGCTCCTACTAATGCTCATAAGTGTAGAAGCTTTCATGGTTTAGCCTCCTTCTATTGAAGATTTATCAAAAATTTCTCTTGTATTATGGCTCCTATCACTGTATTGTTGATTAAAGGAGAGTCTGAGTGATATCCTTTAGCTCAAAAGGCTTTTGAAGAAGTGAAAGAGAAGCTATGTAGTGCTCCTATACTTGCTTTGTTGGATTTCAACAAGTTAATTAATTTGAATTAGAGTGGGAATAGGTGCTGTTTTGATTCAAGAAAAGAGGCCTATTTCATATTTTAGTGAGAAGCTTAATAGTGCCAAGTTGAACTACTCCAACTATGATCGTGAGTTTTATGCAATAGTTCGTGCTTTGGATCATTGGTCACGTTACTTGAGGCCTAAAACTTTCATACTTCATTCGGATCATGAGGCTCTCAAATACATCCATGGACAACAAAAACTCAATCATAGGCACGTCAAATGGGTTGAATTTCTACAATCTTTTACTTTCTCATCCAAGTACAAAGATAAAAGCAGCAATGTGGCAGATGCACTCTCAAGGCGTTTTTATTTGCTAGCTATGGTGGACACAACAGTGTTAGCGTTTGAGCACTTGAAAGAGCTATACAAATATGATTTGGAGTTTGGTTCAACATATGAAGCTCCTAATGGCTTATTTGTGCTTCAAGAAGGTTTCCTTTTCAAAGGAAATAAGCTATGTGTTCCTAAGTGTGGTGTGCGTGAACTGTTGGTTCGTGAAGTGCATAGTGGAGGGATTGCTAGATACTTTGAAATTGAAAAGACACTTGATACTTTGAGTGATCATTTTTATTGGCGTAGCAAGATCAAATATGTTTATATGGTGGTTAGTAAGTGTGCTACTTGCCAAAGTTCCAAAAGCACCTTTCATATGGTCTTTACACTCTTTTACCTGTTCCGGATCATCCATGGGATAGTGTGAGCATGTGTTTCATTATTGGCTTGCCTAGGACTGAAAGAGGCAAGGATGCTATCATGGTGGTTGTGGATAGGTTCTCTAAGATGGCTTATTTCATGCCCATGCACAAAAGGGATGTTGCTTTACATGTGGCTGATTTGTACTTCAAGGAGATAATTAGGCTACATGGCATACCTAAGAGCATAGTTTTGGATAGGGACTTAAAGTTTCTTAGCCATTATTGGAGATGATAATTAATGGAAAATGGTGGGAGCAAAGCTCTTATTTAGCACTAGTCATCACCCCCAAACTGATGGGCAAATAGAGGTTACAAATAGAACTCTTAGTTCTTTATTATGTGGCCTAATGAGCAAGGCTAAAAGAGATTGGGATGTGAAGCTTGCACATGCGGAATTTGCCTACAATAGATATCATTCATCCACTACTTTACGTTCTCCTTTTGAGCGAGTGTATGGTGTTAACCTATTTCTTCCTATTGATCTTGTTTCTCTTCCTAAAAGTGAGATACATATGGATTCTAAAAAGAGGTTGGAGGCTTTTAACAAGACTTGTGCTCAAGTCAACGCTCAAATTGAGAAGATGAATGCACAATAAAAAGCAAGAGCTAACAAACATAGGCGCCAACCTCAATTCAAAAAAATGACTTGATATGGATTCATTTGAGAAAAGAGAGGTTTCCAAGCAAGAGGAAGAACAAGATAATGCCTAGGCCTGATGGTCCTTTTGAGGTGATAGGCGTGGTTGGTGATGGAGCTTACAAGATAGACTTGCCAAGTGACTATGGAGGGGTGAGTGCTACATTAAATGTTTATGATCAATCTCCCTACTGTGATGATGAGAATTTGAGGGCAAATTCTTTTGAAGAAGTGAAGAATGATGCGGATTCTAAGGCAACTAGTCAATATGAACCTATAACACTTCTCATTGAACATATGGGGTTCACTTTTATGGTTCAAAGACAGGCTTTTGTCACTTGTGTCGCTTGGATTGAAGAAGAAGCTACTTTGCATTTTAATTAAGTGTCATTATTAGTTAAAATGTTAGTTAAAATAGTTGAGTTGTTTTTAGTTATGTTTAGTTGTCAAAAGGTCCGGAATATCTTAACAAAATCGGTCCTTCAAAGAGTTAGTTGTTGTGGCTTGTATTTTAGGAAAGTATCCTTAAACTTGAGTTGTAATAGGCGTGTAACGGTGGATCCTTGTTGTCCAGTCTTTCTAGAGTATTTTGAGGAAAGATTTGCACATCTTTCCTTAAGTTCTAGCTAGAATCTAGACTTGAATTAGCGGGAAACTTTCCTTATTTTCCTTTATGTTAGCCGTGGCTTGTAGTACGCTTGGGGAGCAAGGTTTTCTTGCTTCTTTCTCTATTAATAATGACGCCTAACCATGATAGAGGTTAGAGTGCTTTTATGATTAAATATTGTGTTAAGTTTGTGATTGCTTCATAAACCTAAACGTTCATTAACTTTTATTTCCAGGAGTGATTATTTAGTTAGTGCCTAAACAACTTAATTCCAGGAGTGGTTTGATTGAGTGTGTTTAGAATTCTTAGTTGAGTAATGAGGAGTGATTACTTAGCTAGAAATATCTTGTTACTTATTCTATTTTTGGATTTAGGGTGTTGTTGCAACAAAAGTGGCGTTTCTCTTGAACACTTAGCTCTTAGCTTGGTGTTCATATCAGTAATAATTAACACCTATGATCTAATCTCAACTAAATCGATGATCTTCATAGGTTTTTGTAATAAAGTAAATAGGGTAAATGAAAAAAAAAATAACTGAAACTACTTTATAAGAACATGTTTATTTGAAAGACTACCTTATAAAAAATATTGTACATAGACTATCTTTTAACACAAATAAAAGTTGTAAAAAGCTACATTTTAATCGGATTCTAAAGTTGGCCTTTCTTTTTTGCTTTTGTCCCCTTCATTTTCGAAGAAGATAACAACCACATTTTAAATACCAATTCTCAATGGAGAATAAAATTTTTTCGTGGAAATGGAGCTAAGAATTGAAAAGGCAAAGAAAAGATCAACGTCGAAAAATGTGGTCAACGGTTGGGATCTCTCCAAAAATATAGCTTTTTACAATTTTTTCTCTTTAAAAGGTTGATTCTTGCAACATGTTTGTATAAGGTAGATTTTCACAAAAATATGTATTTATCAAATAGTGTCTGACATTTTAAAAATAAAATCTTCACTATTAAAAGAAATTTTATTTATATATGTTTTATTTGAAGAATATGACTCTTCAATGAGTACTCTGTTCATTGAGTTTATTTACTCGTTAACTTTCCATGATGTCTAATATATACACTTGACCATATATATTTTTAGTAAAATACTCTCTCCGTTTTTTTCAATTTAAGCACTTCATTTTGGAGGAAGTCCAAAAGTATTAGAGAGAAAGTGGAAAGATAAACTAAAAAAGTGGAAATAAATTTTTTAAGGTGGATTATTATATTAAAAAGCAGACCACTTGGACGAAGAAAAAAAAGAAAATAGACGCGACATTTGCAAACAATAGAAAAAGCAACAGTGTGTAAATTAAAAAGAAACAAACCAATAAGGAAAGAGTGTAGATAAAAAAAAGAAACAGACCAATAAGGAAAGTTTGTAGATTAAAAAGAAACGAAGGGAATATATTGATAATTATGTAAACTTTTAAAATTTTACAAATTAAAATGAATTAAACAAGATTACACATAATAATGTTTTGATATTTATACTAACAAAATTATATAACATGTCTCATTATCGTTTTTCCTATTCATAAATCATCATAATTTTTATAAAAATCATTTGTTTTAATTTATTGCATATATACGTATATATATATATATATATATATATATATATATATATATATATATATATATATATATATATATATATATATATATATATGTATGTATGTATGTATACGTATATGTATATATATGTATACGTATATGTGCATATATATGTTATTAGATTGGAAAGGGGGGAAACAGCTGGAACAAGCAATCATTCCTCTTCATCCTCTCCTTCTTCCTCTATATCAAAGGCTTCATCATCATCATCTTCATCTTTGTTAGAGGAGTACTGAGAGGAACCATCACCATCTTCTTCTTCCTAATCATTATCTGGTTCCGCACTAGTACAGAATTAATGATTTGCATCGGATGCCAGAAACCATTTGCGTCGGACATGGGTCCGACGCTACAGGACTCGACCCAAATTTGGGAGAGATGATATGCGTCAGATTAGGACTCGACGCAGATATTAAGCTATTTGCGTCGGATGGTAAGCAACGTCCGATGCACATGACCCTGGCACCCGAGCACCAGTATCACCCAGAATGCATGAAATGATACGCATCTGTGTCGGATGCTTAACAATGAGCAACGTAGATAAGGAGCCATTTGCGTCGCTCATTGTTCATCATGCGACGCAAATAATCCTCGCCACAACAGCATAGCATGAGCCATGTTCGTCGAATATGAGCAATGTGCGACACAAATAATCCTCCCAGCAGCCAAGCCTGCAACAGCCTAGCATGAGCCATGTGCGTCGGATGTGAGCAATGTGCGACACAAATGAAGTGCATCTACGTCGGATATTGCTAAATGTCCGACGCAAATGATTGACTTGCTTATTTTTTACCAGGATTTTTTTTTTTTCATAAACCAAACGTCAAACATCAAAACGAAACAAACATATATTCATAATTATGAGCAGAAATTTCGGCAAAGTCTCCTTTGTATTTTGGATAACCCAAGAAATCGTTGGGAGAATTTTCATAAATAACCAAAACATGTTCCACTACATCTCAATCAAGCAATCAACCAAGCTTGAATCAACAAAATATTGTTCAACCAACAAATACATATACTAACTAGCTAGTTTCTTCAACGACTCGTACCAAGTGTTCCGCACAAAATTATTTGATTTTGGTGATCTCGTCAAAGGAGTATGACTTGGTGCTACTTAGAAAGTCTTAGAAATATATTAAATTAGTTAATATAATTAAAAATTCTATAAGTATAAAAATTTATTACAAGTAACGAATTTACAACCTATATATACCTCCTGTTAATTATCTGAATTATAGTAGAAGCGGATGATGTCAAGCATGTATTTCATCACGATATATCCGCATTCAGTTCCTTGCATTTGTTGAGTACACTACACCATATTTAATATATATATTAGAATCGCAAATAAAATCCTAAATATAACTATGAAATGTGTATCAAATACAAAACCATGAGTGTTTTACCGGCATAGTTATCCAAGACAATTTAATTCCACTATTGGATCCTTGAAGACGCTTGAAACTTGTATATGCACTAAGTATAGAAATTTTGTAACAATTAATTACTATGAACACTTAAAGTTTATTTAAAATATCATAAAATGCATGTAAAATAAAATGACAAGAAGAATTCAATGATCCCTGAGGCATGAAGCAAAATGTGATATTCATATAACCAAAAGTTCATAAAGATTAAACAGAGTGAAGATTAGTTTAACTGACATACTTCTCAATATACGGACATACACTAGTGGAAAAAAGTTCTTTTGCTACTTATCCAATCCTTTGGTTTTTTCCACAAACGTAGCATTTGATGAGTTTTCCTCCAAATTTTAATAGAAAATTTGACAAATGCTCCGGTTAACCGGAGCATTTGTGATTCCGGTATTTTTCTTTTAATATTCCCTCGCTCCCTCCCTCTTTTATATCTCCTCCTGCTCCCCACCCCCCATTTTCTCTCTCGTCTCTCCTCTCTCAAATGGCGACCTCTCCTCTCTCCTCCCACCACGAAAACACCGACCCCGCCTAGCATCTCCCGCGTCAACAAAATCTAAGCACTTGGGTTTGATTAAACATGGTTCTTTCTCTCTCACTAACTCCTCTTTTTTTTCCCTCTTTTTCACGCGTTCTCTCATGAACTACTATCTCCCTCACATAAAATTGATTTTTCAGCAGCGGCGGCAGGAGGTGGCGGCGATGGTGGTGCAGCAGCAGGGGGAGGAGATAGAAGAGTTCGTCAATTTCGTGAGAGGTAACCCTAAGTCTTGCTTTCTCTCTCCTTGTTCTCAGATCTAAAGGTAACCCTAATTCTCTCGCCTCTTTAGTCATTCTTCCAGCTCCTACGCCATGCCTGTATTCGTCTCTGGTTACCTCTAACTCGCCGGCGAACAACAAGCTCAAATTTACGCTCAAATTGATATGATTTTGTTTATGTTCTGTAAAAAAAGGAATTTGATTTTCTAGTTTATCTGCTATGAGATTTCAATTTTTACTCTTGAATTTTTATAGGGTTATTTAATACTACCTCTGTCCCAAAAAGATCTGAACACTTGTTGGGACACATAGTTTAAGGTGATAAGCTGTAGTGTAGTTATCAAATGTTATTTTATTGAAAAAGTAGATGTGATAGGAGTTGGTGGGGTATTTTTATTAGACAAGAGAGAAAGTTGGGTAACTTTTTATTGATAAAAGGTAGAGTGTGGGCCAAATACGTGTAAAAGAAATAATATATTAATAGTGTGACCATGCCAAAAATGGAAGTGTTCAAACTATTTTGGGACAAACATAAAAAGAAAGTGTTCAGACTATTCTGGGACGGAGGGAGTACTTTTTAAAGTGAAAATTAATATTATTATCTGCTATGAGATTACAATCGTCTTTTGATTAATTGAAAATCTTCTCTGGATTATTGAAGTATGTTTGTGATTTGTGTCCTATCTCAAACATTGTTTTTTGTAACTTTGTATATGTCCTGTTTGTAGGCTCTTTTTTTTTTTGCACTGTAACTGATGAAATGTGCTTAAAATATGCCATTGCTAGCCGTATGCATGAATGTTGAGTATACATTCATCATGAGACTCTGCTTATCTTAAAGTTTGACTTGCACGTGTCTGAGGCGTATTGAAAAGTAGGATGTGATTGGAACGGAGGAACTTTGAATGACCAGGTGTTGTTGTATTACAGTTAATACCTGCTCTCATATTTTAAGGAGCACACTGTGCATGATAGGGCCTAGACATCAATATGGAGTCATTAAGTTGCTTCAAACCATAGACAAGCAAGCTTTGGTTTAGATTTTTTTATGATTACAAGTTTATAACAATAGCAATACAACATCTAGTAAGGATGCTGCTATGAGGCTAGGTTTTGGGAGGTCTAGAGGTATGTGAGATTACTAGTGAATATAAAAGAGGCTTTTAGGCTTACTATATCTCAAGTGTCTATTTTGCAATGCCATAAATGTTCTTATGACGGGTTTCTGCTCTAAACTGAATATATATTTTTGCCTTTTGTTATTCTTGATATTTCTTATATTCTTTACTTTCACGAAAAATTCGATGAGATATTATATTATTTTGACTTCTGCTCATCTTTGAAACTCCGGATGTAACGCATATATTGCATCGCTTTCATTGAACTTGACATGTAGTTGATCATAGCATCTGGATGATTGTGTATCATGGTCGTCGAAATCATACTTGGACACATGAAAGCAATATTAGCATCTCCATGCTCATTAGACCATTCTTGCAATTCCCTACACTCCAAATACTTATATTTAGGAGAAACAATAAAAATAAGGATTTTTTTATTTTAATAATGCAACCTTTTAGCCATTCGCAACGAATAAGCTAACATTTTAGTTATTCCTAAATAATGCAACCTTTAACAAAAAATTCCTACAACAAGGGGGATTGACTGGTCACCTGTGAAACAGGTTAAATTTTTTTTTGACCCCCTTCCCCTCAAACCCTCACCCGCGGCCCCCTCCCCCCAAACCCTCACCCACTGCCCCCCTCCCCCTTACCCCCACCGCCCCATCACCCCCTCACCACCACCACCCCCTCACCACCCCCTCCCCACCTGCAGTCGCCCTCCCCTTCCCCGTTGACCCCCTCCCGCACCCTTCCCCTCGCCGTCGACCCCCCCCCCCACCCTTCCCCTGCGTCGCCGACCCCCCTCCCCTCTTCCCCGCATTCGCGAACCCCCTTCCCCTCCCCACATGCGGTCGCGAACCCGCTCCCGGACCAAGTCGTTTTTTACCCCGACCGTTATCGGTTTTTGCCGCCATACCCGGACCAAGTCAACGGTTCGACGCCGAGGGGAGAGGGGGAGGGGCGAAAATCGGTGGTGTGGTGGCGAAAATCGAAGGGGGTGGGGAAGGACGGTTGGGTTGGAGGCGACAATCGAAGAGGTGGGAGGCGCGGGGGTGGGGCGGTGGAGGGATTTTGGGTTGCGAGGTTGTGGGGCCGGCGAGGCTGCGGGGGGGGGAGGGAGGGTGGGCGCTGCGGTGGTTGTGGGGGGCTGGTGGGGCGCGTTGGTTGTTGGGGGGCTGGTGGGGCTACGGTGGTTGTTGGGGGCATGGTGGGGTTGGGTGGGTGGTGGGGCTACGGTGGTTGTTGGGGGGGCTAGTTCAGTCTTTGGTGGAGGGAGATAAGGAAGAGAGAGGGAATTTTTTTTAATTCAACAAAAATTAAAAACTAACCAATGAAATTGTGACAAGTGTCCCGGGCAACCTGTTTATCAGGTTGCATCCGGTTTTTACCCATTCAGAGAATTTTTTGTTAAAGGTTGCATTATTTAGGAATAACTAAAAGGTTGCATTATTATAATCAAAAAAATCTAAAAATAAATATCAATGTTAATTAGTTTAGAATTTGAGAAATCTCACATCATAAATAATTTAAAAATGGATACATTAAGCCATGCTCCCTTGAGAAGCTGAAAAACATCTTGTCGCGAGATAATAATCATGTGATCACTCTCATAGTTGAAGGCGGTACCCTACATAACTTGTATACTAAAAGGTTGATCTGAGGGTCGGTTGCAAAATAATTGGTGCATATTCTTGTAATGATCATTCAAACCCTCCAGTGACAAGTCAAGAAAAGGATCTACGTGCCTATGTGCAGACTCATCGGTACAAGGATCACTACCAACTACTTTTTTTCTCTTCTTCTTCTTCTTCATCGCACCTTCCTTAGGCATATGTTCCTAATTCAATTCGACTTCTTTTTAATTCATAATATATATGTATATAGATTACTTAGTATATAAATCAAGATTACTTAGTATATAATGAAGATTACTTAGTATATAAATCAAAATTTTAAACATAAGCTATCTGATTATTTGAGACTAATAATACCAACTCTTTCGACCATTGTATGAATGTATGCATCATGAGCTTGAGTGAGTTTCGTGATGAACGGAGTAGGAAGTGGAACTGGAGCATATGCGTAATCCGCAAAATAATCATCAACACTCACTTTCACGACCCCATGATGTGATGATGACTCCATTTGTGGATGAACGATACCCTCAGCTACAATGATCGGCTTCGAGCCATCCGCTAATGCCAAACGACATGAAATTGGACTCTTCACATCCAATGAAAACACAACGTCATTAATTAAGTTGTGCTGCAAGTTCACAAATGGATCACTGCCCCCTGAGTGACAACTACTAGGATCAACTGGAGTATGAGGACTTCGGACCAATGCATCTTCCCTTGTTTAATTTGGTATTTGAATACCTAATTGCGCAGCAAAAGCTATGAACTTTTCTTGATTGATGCATCTAACTTCAAGTTCATCTCTTCCATCGTCTCTTCTCTAACTCTTTAGGTCACTCTAGCCTCGAATTCCTGCATCTCCTGATCATCCATGCCCCTACTCTTTCGAGCAGTACTACTCCGATCAGTATCTCCTCAAACAAATGTAATCCCAACGCTACGCCCAACTGTTAACACACCCCCAGGACGGTCTTTCCTCCGTAGAGCACGTGATAGAGCATCATCCATCCGACCTGGAACAAACTCTTCTTAATTTTCTATCTTTTTCCACTCATATTGTGTCCAATTAAAAAAATCCATATGATTAGCAGACTACCTTCTAATAATATAACTATTTATATACGAGTAACTGAAAAAACCTAAAGTTTTGAAGAATGCTTACAATAGATTCTTTTATCTTTTGTGTTTCGTTATTAGGCAAGAAAATATATCCTTGCTTACTCCCTCCGTCCCAGAATACTCTTGACACTTATCAATGCACGTAGTTTTAGATGATAAGTTGTTGTTTGGTTATCAATTATTATTTTATTGAAAAGTAGATGTGATAGGAGTTAGTAGTTAGTAAAAGTAGTATTATTTTATTTTAAGGAGAGAGAGTGTGGGCCATGGTTAGAGTTGGTGGGTGGTAGGAGTGGTATTATTTTATTTGGAGGACAGAGAGTGTGGGCCAACTTAAAAGGTACAAAAATTAAAATAATAGTGGGTCATATCCAAAAATAGAAGTGTAAAGAGTATTCTAGGACAGATGAAAAAGGAAAGTGTAAAGAGTATTCTGGGACGGAGGGAGTATATTTTTTCGATCTTGCGAGAAGCTATGGCAAAGTTCATTCCAACAAGGAGGAAACTACTGATGATGTAGAGGAGCCAACAAATGATGATGTAAAGGATGAAGGGATATTACCCTTCGCTTTGCCAAAAGGGAATCATCTCCGTATATGACTTCTGACCCAAAAAATGAGGATGCTTGTTGGAAGTCTGACACTTTCTTCCTCTTTCACTTTTAGCCTAATATGAAAACAAGTAACTAGTCAATATTCACAAAAATCAAATTGAAAATATAATTACATATGATTATAACTTACATATTACATACCTTAAACTCCTTAGAGCTACACTTTGTCACAAATTGGTTCCATATCTCTTCAGTGTGATAAAGGATAGATCTCGTACGATTCCCGTGAATTATTAGGCCCCTTCCTCATTTTTGTGATCCATCGACTCACCAATTTCTTCTTAAAATCTCTCCACCGCCTATCACAAGTACTTGAGGCCTCTCGTTTCTTCCTCTCATGCTCTTATATTCTAAACTCTCTCTTCAATATACAAAATGTACCAATAATACACGATTAGTATAATAAACATGATCCCAATTAAATTAAAAGAATAGCTTTTAAAATACATAGGTTACTTACTTTAACATCTTCCCATAAAGTATTTTTTATGCCTTATGGAACATCATCCCAACTCTCGTACAATATAGACGCTTTGCTTCTACTGATTTCTCCGCAATGTGTCTTGTACTCACCAGCATGATCCCCAATCAAACGTATCAAATAATCCTACTAAAGTACTTTTTTGACCCCAGGTTTGAAACGTATCCCTTTTGAAGAAACTCTTGGCTTGCTCACTTTTTTCTTCCTAGTAGCTCCATCAGTAATCTCGGGCTTAGAACGTGGCTGCCGGTCATCATTGGATGCATCACGCATTATGTCATCCTCCATCACTACACCTGAAAGCAAATACAAATACCAACCAAAGACATGTTAGATACATAAATGAAGTACTACAAAATTATTTTAACAAAGCATAAAGTATATAATTGAAGATTATAAACAATAGTAGTTGTAATAATATTGTATGAGTTACCTATTCATCATTTTTTTCTTTGATAACGTAAAATCCCTCATTATGGTCTCAATGAATGTAATTTGTGTCAAGATCTTCCCCTAATGTACTTGGAATAACTACTAACGAAGCAATGACTTCATTGAAGTGTGTATCATATTCTTCTTCATCGTGTACATCATCAATTCCAAGTATTCTCCTTTTTCCTTCAATGACAACATACTATTTTGAATCGGCAGGGTCAACCATGTAGAAAACCTGTTTTGCTTGTGATGCCAATATGGAAGTATCTTCATGATACCCTAACCGGCTGAAATTAGCAAATGTAAAAAAGCTATGTTCATCATTCTTTACAACACGACGAATATCAATCCACTTGCACTGGAAGAACGGAATCTTGAAGTCAACATAATCAAGTTCTAATATCTCTTCAATGAACCCGTAGTGAGACTTCATTGTCTCACAATCGTTCTATCACTTCCACTTTTATACTCTGATTACAGAGCCCCCAACAGTTTACCACTGTTCTGCATCATGGATTTGCCATCTTGTTGCTTAGTATAAAATGAATAACCATTGATGGCATACCCTTCGTACGAATGAACTTGCATCTTTGACCCATATGCCAACAATCTCAATGTATCTGATATGTCATTAGGAGTGTCAGATTATTGGGTCATAACTCGTTCTTTAAACCAATCGACGAATGACCGATTATGCTTAATCATCAACTCACGTTCATTCTTCAATGGATACTTAACACTAACAACAGTCATGTACTCATCTTAGTAAGGATGCACTTGTGTTAGATTTTCGAACACAAACAATTCTTCTTTTCTTTTCAACTCGGCATGAAGTGTAATATCCTATAAACTTAACTATGATGAATCAATTAATTAAGTATAATTACCACTAATTAGACTAAAATTTAAACTTTTAAATGAGTAAATTAAAATCATAAATTACCATGCTACAACCTAAAATTATCATTTACTATAAAAGAAGTAATTATATTTGGGTTAAAATTTCGTAAAGGATAAAGGTTAAAATTATTGTATTGTTTAATCAATTACGCACAAAAATATCAGCATCCAATATACTAATACAAGGCCATGTGAAGTATGGTTGAAGAATGAGAATTTTATGATTTTTGTTATGGAAAAATAGAGGGAAAACGAGGAATGTTCCTCTCAAAATCAACATATATAGTAACTTCTCCCATTTCTCTTCTTCCTTTTCTATGGCAATTGGCAAAGATGCCAAAGTTTCTCCAGCTCTTTCTCTGCCCAAAACTACCGACCTGATCCCACCTTCCTCCTAAGTCAGCAATGCAGAAGTTTTGCCCCTCAATCACATTCTTCTCATTTCTGATTTTGTTCCCTCAATTCAATTATAAGTAACCATGAAACTCACTCACCAAAATCACAATAAAAACGACAACAAAATTCTCCTTTCTCTCGTAACCATCACGCCACCACCTATGAATCACGACAATTTTAAACACCATGCTTATCACTCACATTTTCACTCACAAACTCGCCGAAAATAGTCACTAAAACCGTCGGAGAACGCAGCCCAAAAGGGCTTATTTTCGCTCTCTCTCCTCTATTTTGGGCTATTGCCCACATAACCACCTTGCGAGATGCATGCGGCACGACACACCTCTACCGCCTTCAATTGCATGACCACTGAAGCATCACCTGCAACCACCACATGCACCCCAGCCACACCATTGCTAGTCCACTTTCTCTTTTCATGATGTTGGGCTAATGTTATGTTGTTGGGCTAATGACTTTTCTTAATTACAAAGTACACAACTTATAATATCTAACCTCACTTAATCGAACTATTGATTTTCTTATGGACTCCTAGTAAGTTGTTAATAACTAACTTATAGCTTATTAATATGAACTAACCTACGTTATTGATAATGTTATGTTAATAGGAATGGCTAAGTTTAAATAATATACGCTATTTATTAATCTTAGAAACTTAGTATTATTTATGGATTAATAAATTAAAGGATCCTAATAACCTTAGTTAATTATGTATATAATTTGAGTATAAGCTATAACTATAATATTATTGCTTCATTAATACTCATATTTGCTTAATATATAATTATCTTGCTTTACTAATATATAGTGACTAAATAATATTATGGTAATGATAAGGGCTCTATTTCAGCAATAGAATTAGTTAATTAGTAATAACTAATTAAATGGTATTAATTATGGACTCATATAATAGTCTATAAACACAATAATGTACTTTTATAACCAAGTGAAATGGTTATATAATGATATGAATTGTAATTATAATGGTTTACTAATTTTGAAATGAAAGTAAAGAAGTTACTACACTTATTACTTAATGACAAGCCCCTTTATTAACTTAAATAATAGTGATGATTACGATTTTATAAGCATGTCAATAACAATCTGACGAACCCTATGACTTTAATAAGCTGTAACTAATATTAAGGTATAAAGATTTAATAATGAAAAATATATTAATATCACTATTCTTGACTAGATTATAAAGGATAAAGGATATTACAATCCTCCCCCGGCTATCAAGGTTGTTAAGCAGGAATCCAGGTAACGTCTACTACTAACAGCAGCATTCCCCTTCGAAGTATGTTTTATGAACATGTTAATATTATGCCTTTATATATGGATTGCAAGATATTAAATGTTTTGTGATGATTATGATGATGTTATGCTATGATTGAAATGAAAGGGATATAATTATTCATGATGATGATATGCTTAAAAGAAATGAAACACGATAAATTCAAGTGAAAATATGGTTCTTGGCAGTATTCTGTTATCCTGGGTCGTGCACGTACCTCTCGGCCGGTTCACCACCTTCCGTTTAGTGAGTGCTAATGTCCTCGGGTGGCACCACACACTTCTATGTTATGGGCGTTAACGCCACCTCCCGTTTGTGAGGCCTACTATCCTCGGTTGGCTGCCTCTAGTTTACGATGTTACTATGTTATGATGAGAGGTCCCTTCCGTTGTACTAGCCAAGTTACCAAATAATATGAGCTATGATGATGAACACGATAAAGAAGATAATGTTATATTCATATGATATGTTTGTGAAATGATTTTACTTATTCTCTCCGACTTGTTTATAAATAAAATAAGTTGAAATGAAATTACGTTGTTAGAGTAATATGTTACTGAGGCTCAGCTCACGACGTTTTGTTTTCTGTTTTAGGTACAAATGAGGATAATGGGATGGCGTAGCAGTGAGGAGTAACCTAATATCTAGACTTATACATACTCTTATGCTTATAAACTAAGTTTATGTCAAACTCTTTCAGTAACTAAGTTTCTATTAATTAAGACTAATGTTGAATATTTTCTACTTTTTCATGTTAAAACATGTTTAAGTTTACGAATTATGTTGCCTTGTATTTTCCCAATGGAAAGTACTGCAATAACGCGCTGATTATCTAAGTTATGCTGCCAATGATTGATTAATTAACTTAATAATTTTGATTAGAAGTCGGGGCGTTACAGGTTGGTATCCACGCTAAAGTTTTCGGTACCTCAAGTAAAATCTTAAAGGTTTTACAATAATTATTAAATAAAAAGCTTTAGTAAATTTGTAAAATGAAAGTCATAAGTTTAGCTAACTACTATGAATCACATGTTAACTCTCAAGGTTTATCACTAAAACTTTGATATAAGGTTAATAATAAAATGTGTAGTTAAATAAGTTGTTTAAAAATGAAAATGAGTGTGAGTGTTAGGATCGGGGAAGGGAATACTTTTATATTATTATCATGATGATATTTATGCCTCGTTTAATATCTTATGAACATGAAATATGTGATGTTTTAGGATATGACAACAAGTGAATGTGGACCTACCAATGGAGGAAATGGAAATCATGAGTCTGAAGTCACACTTGAAGAAATAAGGGAAAGGCTTGATACTTTCCGAAGTGAACCTGTCTTAAAAGATACGCCTAGAAATGCAAATGGAAATCTGATGAACTTAATGAGGTTAATGATGGAATTTATGCAAGCAAACCGCAAAGGGCCACGACAGAGTAGGAAGAATGCTCAAACATGTTCAAAAGGTTTTCTGCTCATAAGCTGCAGACTTATGATGGAAAATCGAACCCCATTGAGCTCGAGGAGTGGTCAAACGGCATGGAGAAACTCTTTGATGCCTCCCAGTGTCCAGACAAGTGGAAAGTAAATTTTTATATGTTCTACTTAAAAGGGCAAGCTGATCTATGGTGAAAAACAGCAAAAGAGATGCAAAATCAGCTTGGGTTTGGGTGGAAAGGCCTAAAGGTGGCTATGAGAAACCAGTTTTACCCCCAGTTTCTGTAGCTTCAGATGGAATCAGAATTTATCCATTTAAAACAAAGGGGAATGTCAGTTCTAGAATATGTTGTGAAATTCAATGAGTTAGCTCGATTTGCTCCAGATCTGGTAACTACGGATTGTCAAAGGATGAATCGGTTTGAAGGAGGTCTGAATTTGAATCTTCAAGAAAGGTTTGCTGTACAAATGAATAAGTCCTATCAAGAGTTATTTGACCGGGCTATAAATGTTGAAAGGAAAGTGAAGCTGCGGAAGGAAGTGTATGAGGACAGAAAAAAAAGAAAAGGGAAATCTTATGATGGCCACTCCACCAACAACAAGAGGCCGAACACGGGATACTCGGGAAATAATCAAAGGCAAATTCCTCGATACAACAAACGTGGTAAACAAGGCCACATGGATAAGGAATGTCGTAAGGGAAGTGATCAGTGTTACTGGTGTGGTAAACCAGGTCACGTGATTAATAATTGCCCGACTCCAGATTGGCGAAGTGAAATCGTCGTAAACCGTGGTCAAAGAAACGGTCAGAACTCTGGATATTGTGGGAATGCAATAAATGCAAACAGAAACCCTCCACGTGGACCCCCGCAAGCTGGAAGAGTATTTATGATGCAGCGTGAAGAAGCGGAAGCAAATGATACTGTCATTGCTGGTACTTTCACTGTCAACTCTGTTCCTACTTATGTTCTTTTCGATTCTAGAGCTTCCATTCATTTATATCTACTGTATTTTCTAGAAGTTTGAATGCAGAACCATGCTCTGAATTCTCTGCCTTGTTTGTTACCATCCTAAATGGTAAATCCATCTTATGTGATGTCATGTATAGAAATTGTCCTATCCTTATAGGAGGCTGTGAATTTCAAGTAGACCTAGTTCAATTTGAATTGAACGACTTTAATGTGATTTTGGGAATGAATTGGTATTCCAAGTATAAAGCCAACATAAATTTCCTTAACCATGAAATAACCCTCAAAAAACCAGATGGGTGTGAGGTTTCTTATCGAAGAAGAAAAGTCAAACCCAAAACTGAAATCATGTCAACCTTGAAAGCCTTCTACTTTCAAAGGGTCATCATGGATACCTCTGTAATGTGGTAGACCTAACCAATCCTGAAACCGGCCTCCTAGTAACCTGATGTAAGTCCGAAAGAGATACATGGAATGCCTCTAGAAAGAGAGATAGATTTCAGCATTGACCTTGTTCCGGGATCTGCTCCTATTTCCAAGGCACCATATCGAATGGCACCTGCTGAGTTACAAGAATTGAAAAAGCACATGTTAGTAACCTGATGTATTTCCGAAAGATGGAAGCATGAGGTTATGTATTGATTATCGAGAGTTGAATAAGATCACCATTAAGAATAAATAACCACTGCCCCGTATTGCTGATCCTTCCGATCAGCTTCGAGGTGCAACCACTTTCTCCAAGATAAATTTGAAAACTGGATATCATCAAGTTCGTATTAAGCCCGAAGATATTTCAAAAACAGCTTTCAGGACCCGATATGGTCATTATGAATTTACAGTTATGCCCTTTGGGTTAACCAATGCCCCTGCCGTTTTCATAGATCTGATGAACCGAGAATTTAAACCATACCTTGATAAGTTTATGGTGGTATTCATTGATGATATCTTGGTGTTTTCGAAGAACTTAAGCGAGCGTGAAGAACATTTTAGAAAGGTATCGGAATTGTTAGAAGAAAAGAAGTTGTATGCGAAATTGAAGAAATGTGAGTTCTGGTTGAATGAAATTGCTTTCTTAGGGCATATTATTTCAGATAATGGAGTTTTCATTGATCCGCATAAGATAAAAGCTATTATGGCATGGCTTAGACCCACCAATGTCCTTAAAGTTCGGAGTTTTATGGGTTTAGTCGGATATTATCGAAGATTTGTCCAAGATGTCTCCAAGACAACCATGCTCATAACTCAATTAGTGAAGAAGACGGTTAAGTTTGAATGGAGTGATGAATGTGAAGCAGCTTTTTAGGAGTTGAAGAAGCGTCTTACCACTGCTCCTGTTCTCACCCTCCCTTTTGGTACAGATGGATTTGTTGTGTACAATGATGCCTCTAAGCATGGATTACAGTGTGTCTTGATGCAGAATGATAAAGTTATAGCCTATGCATCTCGATAACTCAAACCCCATGAACAAAACTACCCAACCCATGACCTTGAACTAGCCGCAGTTGCTTTTGCTTTGAAAATCTGGCGACCCTATCTCTATGGTGTTCCATGCAAGATCTTTACCGACCACAAAAACCTCAAATACATTTTCATCCAAAAAGAACTGAACTTCAGGCAGCGTAGGTGGCTTGAACTCAGAAAACATTATGATGTTGATATCCAATATCACCCTGGCAAAGCTAATGTTGTAGCAGATGCTCTAAGCCGAAAATTCTACCTAAATACAACCTTAACCTTGCTGAAAGAAACCAATGATGATTAGAGAAAGATGAGAGTGGAGATTATGCAGTCGAAAATGGAAGCACATTTGTATGCATTGGAGTTGAGGCCGACTCTGTTGGAATAAATAAAAGAGGCGCAAAGTGGAGACTTGGAGTTGCAAAAGATAAAGAGTAATGTGAAAATGGGGAAATCACCGGGATTTGTGATCCAGAATGATTTTAAGGTAGAATATGTGTCCCTGATAATGAAGCATTGAAAAAGAGAATTTCGGAAGAAGCTCACAACAGTCCTTCTCTGTTCACCCTGGAGGATTGGAAACAAGTTGTACAAGGAATTAAAGTAGACATCCTGGTGGAGCAATATGAAGCAAGAAGTTGCAGAATTTGTAGCAAGATGTTTGACTTATCGTCAAAGGATTAAAATCAAGCGCCATAGACCTGCAGGATTGTTGCAATCATTATATGTTCCTGCATGGAAATGAGATTCAATTTCGATGGATTTTATTATGGGATTGCCACCATCATTACGAGGCATGAACTCTATTTGGGTCATTGTGGATGGATTGATAAAATCCGCACATTTCTAGGAATTAGAACCAATTGGAGCTTGGATAAGTGTCATAGGCTTGGAGTAACACCCGAAGCTTACAATGGTTAAGTTCGAACAAGAACAAACACTTGAAGATGCAATGAACTTCGACTAGTGTAAGGATAGCTTAATAGCTTGCTTTAATTCTCTAAGGATACAGATTCACCACCTTAGTTAATTAAAGTTTCCTAAGATCACAAATTATTCTAGCTAGGACTAATTAAGCAAAGGACAAATTAATCTAAGTTTCCAAATCCAAGAAACAAGAATAATTCAATTGAGATAACACTCGGCTTTTTGAAGCATAAACTTCTATGATTTCTCATTCATAATCAAGATGCTTAAATACAAGAGTTCATGTCCGATTTTCTAATTTAATGAAATAAAATAAAACAAAATAAATTCATCACTAAGTCCATTAACTCTAATCATGGCTGATCATGTAGAACATGTCTTGATAATGCTTGAATGGAGTTTAGGACATGGGGAAGTGGTGGCTGCCTTCGAACCACGCTCAACAGCACTCCCTTGAATTGTGGAACTACTTCCACCTTCCTTGCATCTTGCTAACAACGGATGGTTGCTCTTGTTGGCACGCCTCTACAATAGGAAGTGGTTCCTATTTTTAAGCAAACCTCACACACACCTTTCTCCAACAATATCTAGCAATGCAACGGAACTTTCAAAACACTCCATGACTCGCACACACTCCTACACAGTAGCAGCTACTAATCAACATGCATCAACTAATCCTAGTCACTCTAGGACTTGCACACAACTTAGAATCATAACAACTTAATGACTCTTAGTTAGTACATTTTAGGGAATCGAAATTACAACTCAAAACAAACTCTAACACACGAATTAACAAAGGAAATAATCAACTAACAAAGGGAAAAACAATCAGACTCCATTAATACTCTAAGAGCAACTCAAGTATTAACTAAGCTAACAACGTCAAACTCACTTGAATTGAACATGACATGGACTTGAATTCCACAAGAGCTTCACCTACCATGGCTATGAGTGAATGAGCCTTATTGGTGCTCAATGGTGGTGCTCCATCGCCATCAATAAGCTAGCTGAGTCATATGTGAGCACAATTCTCATATTGCATGGAGTGCACAGAATATAGATAAATGAGCTATGCAGACCGTCGAAGGAGACCATTGGAGTTCAAGTAGGTGATCATGTTTTCCTAAAAGTTTCACCTACTAAGGGTATTATGAGATTTGGTCAATCTGGTAATCTAAGTCCGAGGTATATTGGTCCATATGAGATTTTGGAGCGAATCAATGAAGTAGCTTATCGCTTAGCGTTGCCGACTGATTTGGATAAAAGTATATACCAGATCCTAGCCACGTGAAGTATGGTTGAAGAATGAGAATTTTCTTATTTTTTGTTATGGAAAAATAAAGGAAAAAGAGGAATGTTCCTCTCAAACTCAACTTAGTAACTTCTCCCATTTCTCTTCTTCCTCTTTTATGGCAATTGGCAACCATTCGAAACTTTCTCCAGCTTTTTCTCTACCTAAAACTACCGACCCAATCCCACCATCCTCCTGAGTCAGCAATGCAGAGGTTTTTCCCCCAATCACCTTCTTCTCATTTCTGATTTTGTTCCCTCAATTCAATTATAAGTAACCATGAAACTCACTCAGTAAAATCACAACAAAAACAACAACAAAATTCTCCCTTCTCTCGGCAACCATCACGCCACCACCTATGAATCACGTTAAACACCATGCTTATCACTCACATTTTCACTCATAATCTCGCCCGAAATAGCCACTAAAACCGACGGAGAAGCAGCCCATAAGGGCTTATTTTCGCTCTCTCTCCTCTGTTTCGGGCTATTGCCCACATCACCACCATTGTCTGCCACCTTGCGAGACGCCTGCGGCACGACGCCCCTCTGCCACCTTCAATGGCCTGACCACCGAAGCATCACCCGCACCACCGCAAGCAACGCAGCAATGCCATTGCTCGTCCACTTTGTCTTTTCTCTCTCGCTCAATCTTTCGCCCCTCTCATACACGCGCTGCTGTGCCGCATCATCGGGAACCTGCGCTGCCGTCGCTGCTGTCCACTATCCGTCCACCGGAGCAGGAACCCGAGCCTCGCTGAACTGTCGTCCCTGCTCTAAGAGCAGAGGTATCTTCATACCTTTGTTTTATTTTTCTGATGATTGTTTTACTCCAAGCCCAATTACCCTTTGTTAATTATATTAAGTTTGGGCCTTAGGAAATCCTAACAAGATAAAAGCAAGATGTTGGACTAGAAAGGTGAAACATAATTGTAGATTAAATTCATGATGTTGGGCTAATGACTTGTCTTAATTACTAAGTACACAACTTATAATATCTAACCTTAAAGTTGAACTATTGATTTTCTTATGGACTCCTAGTAAATTGTTAATAACTAACTTATAGCCTATTAATATGAACTAAACTATGTTATTGCTAATGTTATGTCAATAGGAATTGCTAAGTTTAAGTAATATACGCTCTTTATTAATCTTAGAAACTTAGTATTATTTATGAATTAATAAATTAAAGGATCCTAATAACCTTAGTTAATTATGTACATAATTTGAGTATAGGCTATAACTATAATATTATTGCTTCATTAATACTCATATTCGCTTAATAATTAATTCACTTGCTTTACTAATATAAAGTGACTAATTAATATTATGGTAATGTTAATGGCTTTATTTTAGCAATAGACTTAGTTAATTAGTAATAACTAATTAAATGGTATTGATTATGGACTCGTATAATAGTCTATATACATAATAATGTACTTTTCTAACCAAGTGAAATGGTTATATAATGATATGAATTGTAATTATAATTGTTTACTAATTCTGAAATGAAAGTAAAGAAGTTACTACTATTAGTAATCCAGTGGAGGTCCCAACTTTGACTAGCATTAATTTTAGTGGACCCTCTCTTCTTCTATACCTCTACTACTCTTCTTCTTCCTTTGCTTTGGCCCAGTATACCTCTACCCTCCTCAGGGGCGGATCCAGGATTCCGGACCAGGGGTAGCGTAACTTTACATTACTAGAAACTCAAAAAAAAAAAAGTTCGTAATTACTAAATTCAAAATGTTACAAAATCCAAATACAACCTTGAAACTTTACATTACTAGAGACTGCATCGTAGATCTCTTAGGAGCTTGGTTTCGGAGGGCCTTGTGCTTTACTCACATACTCCTTGAAAGAGTCCGCAAAGCCACTAACGGCGTCCGCTTGTCGAACAAAGTAACTATATCGTCCCAATTTTCAATACACTTGTTCAAATATGCATAGGCATTAGGATTTTTCCTGAATGTTAAAGGAACAAAATGAAGCATATAGTATCAGAAACTATTGCACCAAAGAAAATTAGAAACGCAAATTATGCTTGTAGATTCATCTGTGATACTTATGTGACCCATGAGTTTCATTTAACTATAAATTTCATGCCAAATTCACTTATAATGAACAGGAAACAGTCTTCGACTGTTCTCTTACCTGATCCTAATAAACACATATTTTTAGCAGATGGAAAGAGAAAGACAACCAACAATAGCAACTCATCTCATCCAAATATTTTCTATGACAAACAGGACTTTTTGGGGGATTACTAACACAAAGCACTAAATAGTGTTCAATCTAACCGTAGGTAATCTTGTTGCAAAGTACTTAATGTAATCTCTGCCAATATTCTTCACAATACTATCCAGTAGATAAAGTAAGGGAAGCTTCTGTTCAGTAGGAACCTGCAGAATGAATATTAGCATATTTAAAACCACAATTAAGATGTACAGATACAACGGCTCCTGTTAACGGCAATTAAGATGTACAAATACAACGGCGAGAGGAGAGAGAGTGGCTTGTGCGAGGTAGGTGTAACTCCAGCGAGAAAACGATGGAGGTGCGACTCTGGTGTGGGTTACAGAGAATGGAGGGAAGAAGAAGACAAATGGGCGTGGGTTAGATTTTTGGGAAAATGCATAGATCCTCGGTTTTTTGTTGTTAATTTTTTTGTTCAAAATAAAACGCTCCACTTCATTAAAGGTAGGGCCCTTTAGCATAAATGACTGCCTCAGCTAGTTAATGGTAAACTAGGCCCATGCAAAAATGGGTCATGCAATAGTTTGACCTATCACTATATTACTGATAGTAGGGACTTATTAAAGACAACCGCTCATAGTTGATCCCCATAGCGTCAATTTTTCCTATTTAAAAAGTTATGTCATTTTTTTGTAAACGGTAATATTACCTTAGGAAAAGCTGATGGAAAGACAAAAGGCATCACACGGTTGGCTTGCGCGCTACAACTCCAAGCGCCTGCCAAGTGGCGCGTTGTGATAGGTCAAGTCAGGTTTTCTTTTTTAAAATCTATTGGAGAGAGAAAGAGATGCTGCATTTTCACGAGAAACTTCACCCACTCCCTTTCCCACTTGGCGCATGTTCATTGCTTGGAGTTATTGGGAGGTTCCATTATTATTGGTGTTCCCCAATTTTTCCCAATTAATTGGAACTTTGGAACATTGGTGGGAAGGTTCCCTTTTCCATTTTTTCTCAAATGGGGAACCTAAATTCCCACCAATGTACATGCTTTGAGCCATGTAATGTATTATTTTTGGCTTTTGTTTATTGAGCCATTTTTAATATCTTTTAGGGGCAGGCCCGTTCCTGATATTTTATGGGCCCAAGGCGAAATAAGATTGAAGGCCCCATAAATAAAAATCAGAATAATTTTTCAAAACTTATAATCACATATATATACTTCCTCTGTTTCTAAATAAATATAGCAGTTTGACTTTCACGATTGCTAACGTACAATTTTGACCATTAATATCACTAATTATGTATTTGAAAAAATTATAAAAAGTTGATAGTATGAAAATATTTGTTGAAACAAATCCAACAACATTTTATATGAACAAAGTTGTTTGTATATGTTAGTAAAAAGGTACCGTTAAGGTGGAGTATGTGAATAGTGCAAAAGTCAAATTGTTGCACTTAAAAAGAAACATATGAGGTAATATATTAAAGTATTAAAATACTAGGTAATATTTGTTGGAACTCGCATGGTATGGCATCGAATGGGGAAATACAACTCTTTTAAAATTAAAAGTTGGTAATAAATTAGTAAAAGCTTAAAAAACTCAAGCTGCAAAAGTTTTCTCGTACTTGGGCCCATTCAAGGTTTAGAAAACCATGCATTGAATATAGTTTATACTATTTTTGCAATTAAGTGGGTAGATATGATAAGGAAATTATAGGATACATTTATTTGAGTGAGAGAGTGTGTGACCTTAACGTTTTAGTAGTGGAAAGACTATGTGTTAAGGTAATAGAAGGATCATTCTGAACATTAAAGTAATAAAAATAGTGTTAAGGGGACAATGTTCAATATTATGTAATGCTAATATTACTCCTATAGCAAAATTTATTACTCCTATAGTACTAAGAAGTAAAGATAATGACTTCCCCTCAAAAAAAAAAAAAGTTAAGATAATGACAGAAATTAGAAAGTGAAACACAACTACAGAGAACATGTTAAGCTATGCTAAATAGAAGGGAAAAAGAACTACAAACAGAGAAAGCCAGCGTTGAAAACAAGAAAGCAAAAAACTAAAGCCAAAACTGATACTCCGCTAAATCGAACACGCGACCCGGTGTACATGAACCAAGCGCTTATGCCATCGGCTCCCACAGATGTTATAGTATTCAAACTTGTCAGATATCTTACTTATCTATTTTTCTAGGATGGGATCATGGCCCCCTTCAATGTTTGGGCCCTGGGCGGTGGCCCCTCTGGCCATGCCTCAGGGCCAGGCCTGTTTAGGGGTCAGGCTCAGTCCAGCTTCTTAAAAGGTCCGCCCCTCAGGAGAGTAAGGGAAGGTTATAATCCCTGGGAAGATATTACACATGATCCTAGAAAACAGACAAATTAGACTAAACATCATCTGCATTGCATGTTTTACATACTAGTAGAAGCGCGCGGCACACTAAAATAATACAGTGGTAAGAAGTTGAATAATATTTGTGTTTTAGTTTAGAGCAAACTAGCTTTGAAGCCCGTGCGTTGCACGGGTTGTTGTTTATTTTATTTGTTTTCAAATTTTTTTTAACATTGTTGATTTTTTGTTTTTCTGAAATGAGTTTTTTCAACACCATTGTATTTATATACTTCCTCCATTCTTTTCCTATTGTAAGAATTACCACTTTGGGTAGTTTTAGCTATTGGAACCATTCCACTTTTGTTAAAAAAAAAAAAACTATAGTTGACAATATCGCCTTTACTTTATGTTAATAAAACCATCATTAATTGCTCAAATTGCCTTATAAAGTTGCATTTACTTTATGAAGGATTTAACTATCCCCTACTCTAGTTAATCCCTGTATGGTAAACTACCTATTTTGTTTTAGTTTCTTAAAAACCATGCTCAAATCCATTGTTGCAGTAGAAAAAAACAGAGAAAGTGTTTGTCATTATACTTTGATTTCTAGATTTGTTATTGTGATATATAAATTTATATTTTTAATGTTCAATTGAATATTGTAGATAAGTCTATTATTAATTAGTATTCCAATAATTGGTATGATTAACAATAGCTAGCACAGTTTTAACATGGAAAATACCCAAACAATACTTTAAGAAAGTAGAGGGTGATAATTTAATAGATGCAGGACAGAAAGAATAGAGAAAAAATATGAGTGTCAGTCATAACTTCAACTTTTAATATAGCATATAAACACTAACGCATATAGAATAGAAGATGGAAACACCGAAAAGAAGATCATAATGATGGTATCATGAATAAAATAAATTAAATATAAAAATAACCTCAATTAATAATCGAAAATATTATTTAAGAGAAAAAAATCTCTTCATCAATCATGACCATATCAAGACTTTACCCCTTTTTTATGATCTGCAACCTCAAATAGTCTAGAAACTCGAACCTTGATTTCCCAGTTAGTTTTAGTAGAATTAAGTTTATTGAGAAAAGAATAAGATCTGACATATAGATATATGAAAAAGAAAAACATAAATAAGTATCTATACAACAAATATTCTAGGAATAAAATAATTAGTCAATTGCATAATATCTTTGCAATATCGTTGACAAACTTTCATTTGATTCTTCATGTAATGCCATTATGACATGCTCAAAACTACAGATATGTATTTTTTATCTTTATATAACTCAATTTTTAAAAGTTTAATTTTAAAAGACATAATTGCTATTTTGACATATAATACGCTATTTTTATAGTTATTTTTATATGTATTTAAAATAAAGAATAAATAATATGTTATTGTTCATCTAAATAAATATATTTTCATAAGTTGTAAAACTATATTGTATATGGAAACATATTTCGAGCACTCTCTGATGGTAAGAAATTTATAATATTGCGAATTATGTAGCAAAAGTTATATTCAATTTACATAGTTAAATAATTTAGGTTGTTTATTTGAAAGAAAGACTATGAGTAGTAAAACTATATCGTAAATGGTTCTTATTTTGAAGCATATTTCACGCACTCTCAAATGATAAGAAATTATGATGTTTTGAATTAGGTAGCAGAGGTTATATTCAATTTACATAATACAATAATTAAGGTTATTTATTCAAAACGAAACTCTAATTTCTCGTTATGTAAAACTCCTTTTATGTATTTAAATATGTGTAGAACTCTATTTTCTAAAATATTTAAAATAAAAATTAATGACATGGCAATCCTACGTGGCGCTCTCTATTTCATAAGTTGTAGAACTATATTGTAATCGGATCTTATTTCGGAGCATATTTCGAGCACTATCCAATGGAACAAAAATTATAATATTCCGAATTATGTAGCAAAAGTTATACACAATTTACATAATATAATAATTTAGGTTTTTCATTCAAAACCAAACTCTAATTTTAGCTTATCTAGAACCCCTTATGTGTATTTAAATCTATGTAGAACTCTATTTTTTAAAAAGATAAAAATAAAATTTGATGACATGTCAATCCTACGTGGCGCGCTACGGGTTGTTGTTTATTTTATTCTATTGCAAATTTTTTGTTAAAATTATTGTTGATTTTGTGTTGTTGTTAAATGAGATTTTTCAAGATATTTACATACTTTCTCCGTTCTTTTTCTATTACAATAATTACCACTTTAGGAAGTTTAATCTTTTAGAACCATTCCACTTTTGGTAAAAAAAGAAACGACAGTTGACAATATTACCTTTACTTTATGTTAATAAAATTATCATTAATTACCCGAATTGCCTTATAATAAAGATTTATTTGTCCCCTACTCTAGTTAACTAAAGAGGTACCTCTATTCTAAACTACCCATTTTTTATTTCCTTAAAAACCATGTCCAAACCAATTGTTGAAGTAGAAAAAAAACGGAGAAAGTATTTGTCATTATACTGTAATTTCTAGATTTGTTATTGTGATATATAAATTTATAATTTTTAATATTCAATTGAATATTGTAGCTAAGTCTATTATTAAATGGTATCCCAATAACAGGTATGACTAACAATAGCTAATACAGTTTTAACATGAATAATACCCTAATGATACTTTAAGAAAGTAGAGGGTAATAATTTAATTGATGCAGGACAAAAAGAATACTTTCTTAAAAATTGGTAAGAATGACATGCCATGCTTAGGTGGAGATCTTTATAATATTCTAAGGCTGTTTTATTTAAATCAAACTCTAATTTTCACATAATCCAAAACTCTAATACTTCCTCCGTTCTGTTTTAAATGAAACATTAGGTGAAATGATACTATTCATTGATTAATTTTGACTCCAATGTATCGCTATTATATAAAGAAAAACATAGTCAAGTGGGATCTTGTTAGATTCGTCTCGATGCATTCTATCAAATTATAACTTTTTTATATTTTTTACGTATGCACATCTAAAGATATTAGTGATTAAAGAAGCGCGTTGGGTTGCGTAAAAAAGCAAACGTTTCATTTAAAACAGAACGGAGGAAGTATGTAACTTTATCGCTATAGATTTTAGTTAATAAATTTTGTTGCAATACTATATTGTTTTAGTTTAGTTGAGTAAGGTTGAGGTTTTGAAAGATAATATGTTTAATCCTGTAAATTGGACCTATAATCAAATGTTATAATCACATATAATACACTATACTTAATACTTATAGCCATTATTATATTTATCTAAAAAAAAGACTAAATAATGTTCTACAATGCATCTAATTTAATATATTTTCATGAGTTGTAAAACTATATTGTAAATAGATCCTATTTTGAAGCATATTTCAAGCACTCTCCAATGGTAAAAAAATTATAATGTTTTGAATTAATTAGGTAGCAAAATTTAAATTCAATTTACATAATATAATAATTTAGGTTGTTTATTCACAAATGCAACCCTAATTTCCCCATATCCAAAACTCTTTTATGTATTTAAATATATGTGGAATTCTACCAAGTAAGTGTTGGCCCAGTGGTGATGGGGACTGGCTTTGGTAGGACGAACCCGTGTTCGAATCCCCGCAACACCCTTGGGAGAGGAATGGAACCTAACCACCCCGAACTTGGCCTCGATCTGGATGTAGCCCAAAGGGTGAACCGGGTGCAAACACCAAAAAAAAAATATATATGTGGAATTCTATTTTTTTTCAAATATTTAAAATAAAAACTAATGACATGGCAATCTTAAGTGGCGTTCTCTATTTCATAAATTGTAGAACTATATTGTAAATGGATCTTATTTCAAAGCATATTTCGAGCACTATCTAATGGTACAAAAATTATAATATTCTGAATTAGGTAGCAAAAGTTATACACAATTTACATAATATAATATTTTAGGTTGTTCATTCAAAACGAAACTATAATTTATGCCTATCCTAGACTCTTTATATGTATTTAAATCTATGTAGAACTCTATTTTTAGAAGAAAAAAAATAAAAAAATTGATGACATGGCAAGCCTACATGGCACTCTATATTTCATAAGTTGTACAACTATATTATAAATGGATCTTATTTCGAAGCATATTTCGAGCACTCTCCAATGGTACAAAAATTATATGTATTTAAATCTATGTAGAACTCTATTTTTAGAAAAAAAAAAAATTGATGACATGGCAAGCCTACATGGCACTCTATATTTTATAAGTTGTACACTATATTATACATGGATCTTATTTCGAAGCATATTTCGAGCACTCTCCAATGGTACAAAAATTATAATATTTCGAATTACGTAGCAAAAGTTATACACAATTTTCATGATATAATAATTTAGGTTGTTGATTCAAATCCAAACTCAAATTTTCGCTTATCCAAATCTCCTTATATGTATTTAAATCATCTAAAACTCTATTTTTGTAAAAAATAAAAATATAAATTGATGACGTGGCAATCCTACGTGGCGCGCTCTATGAGCTCGAAATCTTGAGGAGCTCCCTATGCTCCCGAAAAGTTCCTCCTTTATATATATATATATATATATATATATATATATATATATATATATATATATATATATATATATATATATATATTGATTTTAAAATGATAAGTTTTAAATAATAAGATTACAGGTGTAGGTAACAAATTATACAATCTAAATCATGTCGGTCAACAATGTTTACGTAGTAGTTCATTCAAACAGAAATTAATATATTAATTGGTAAATCTTCATTTCTTAGAAGTTACATATCTCTAACAAAATTTATACAATCTAGACAATAAGAATAAAGAACCCACACTATTAATACCTCCACAATGACGATGCGCATGTGATATGTGCACTCCCCCAAGTTAGTAAAACTAGTATAGTAGTGTTAGCACAAATTATCCTGGATTATAATGAGATAGTGGTTTAGGTTACATAAGAATTTTTAGGCAACAATTTTAAGGTAACTACTTTCAGAATTTTTTTGTGATAAACACAAGAGGTAGAGATTTTAATTAACTTTATTTTATGGGAAAAATTGATAAAAATAGTCCCAACTTTGAACGCTCTGCTATAAAAAGTCCCAACTATGAATTATCCCACAATAGGTCGAACTCTACCATATCTTTTACATGCACGGTCCTTGTAGGTAGATAACCTGCTAAAGCAGGTAACTAGTCACGTGATGTTAATTGTTGGGTCACATGACATAACTTTAATCCCCCTTACTCTTGTTTCTTAATATTATTTCCATGCGATGCTCTCTTCTCCGTTTCCCCCGCTTCTTACATTATTTCTCATCTCCCATTTTTTCTCTTTTCCTCAATCTCCTTCTTCCCTCTGTATCACTTCTAAATCTACATTTTTCGTTCTAGTGTTTTATATTCAACTTCACAGTTAATCGACCCAGTTCCAATAATTCTTCTCAGCATCTCTGCTTCTGTATTCTCCCTCGAATTTGCGGAAGATTCAAATTTCCAATCTCCTCCGAAAGTTTAATTTGCCTGGAATTTCTCTTGAATATCTTGAATGGTGAGTGATAAATAGTCATTAGTGTTAAAAGGCGGGATTGATTGAAGATCAAGAATATGATGATGAGATGAGGATTGATATTATTATTTGGCTATTTTTGCTTGATTAAAGAAATGAACTAAAAGAGGGGGAGTTGGGTTAAAATCGGAAGATGCCACTGCTTTCTTTGACTATATGATGTGTACGAGGTCATTTAAAAGCTCACTTTTTCTCTATGTTGCCACCACTAACCAAACATGGAATACGAGACAAAATCTCCCATCATTTAACAACTACAATCTTCATCTCAAGAGTTTTTATAATCCAGATATTAGTTTTTGCACAATACAACTACAATTTCAGTTAACAACTCCAATCTTCATCTCATCATCAGATTCTTGATCCTTAATCAATCACGCCTCTTTTTATTGTTTCATTTGACCAACTTCTCGCAGTTTGAATTTTCTCTAAGTGAATAGTGACCCCAATAATGGGTCAAGTCTATCACCTTCATCTTCAGTAATAACACTTTTAAAATTACTTATGTCGAATTCCCACGAAAAGCCATTGATGAACCTCAACGTTCACCTCATCTGTACACACCCTGAAAGATGTGAGAGTGAGAGATTGCTGGAAATGATAAGCTTTCGGTTTTCGGAATTGTTGTTCCTTCAAATAGAGCTTAGAAGCAGCGACAATTTTACTAATTCTTTTCAATGGCTGAAATTGAATTGGGTAATATACTAATATGAAGGCTTTGTTACAAGGGAGTTAGGTTAATGTAGTTTTGGAGGAGATCACTAGGCATTAGTTAACAATATCTATCATCTTTCATGAGAAAAAAAAAATTGGACACGCTCAGCAAGTTACCGGTCATGTAGGACCACACGTGTAAGATGTATGGTAAAATTCGACCTGCTGTGGGATAATCCATAGTTGGGACCTTTTATGGCAGATTGGCCATAGCTGAGGCTGTTTTTATCAATTTTTCCTATTTTATGAGAAACGTATTTTGAAATCAAACTCAAAGACAAAGCTGACTCTGGTTATTATCGACATAGCACTGTGCACCGGTTGAAAACCGGACCGGACCGGAATCGGAATCACAGATTTTTTCGGACTGGGGACCGGACCGAAATTATCCGGTTCAGTTCCGGTTCAGACCTGGCCGTTCCGGTCTCGATTTTGGACCGGACTTTGTGCTTTTTGCAATTTTCGTTTTTTTCCTTTTCTTAAGTGCTATTTTTTTTCCTTCTCTTATACTTCCTCCGTTTAGAAATAGTTGCACCATTTGCATAATATTTACTATTTGCATCTTACACTTCAATTATCTTTGGTGATCAATATTTTAAGAAAAACATAATTGTACAGGATCTTGTTAGATTCGTCTCAATGTATATTTTTTTAATATTAACTTTTTATAATTTTTACTCATTGATAATTGAAGATATTAACATTTGAAACCATACATCGGCAAGCGTGAAAATATAAAACGGTGCAACTATTTATAAACGGAGCAAGTATAATCGTATTCTTTTTCCTAATACTAATTCATGAACTATTTTAACCTCCTTTATAATACTTTCATATTAATAATAATTTAAATCTAATCTCATCTTCTTTCATACACTATAGTCTATAATTCCAACCATAGTCCATAATATGAAGTACGATTAGACTCCACAATAAAAAAACAAGATAAAGAGTTCCCAAAGTTCACATGACATACAAACCATACATAATTATCCTAAAGTTATAAATTCAATAATAAGTTGGTTGAAAGTTTAATGAAACTTTTGTGCAAAAAAATAGCATCTTTAAAATAACCGGTTTTTCCAGTCCAGACAGGAAAAATTCGGTTTTAGAATGGAATGGAACGGACCGGAAAACTAGATTCCAAAATTTTGAGGATCCGGGACCGGACCGGACCGGAAGCCACCGATGCTGTCCGGTTCCGGTCCCGGTCCGGTTCCATTTTTGTGCATGTTCGTTCCGAAACTGCACACCCCTAATTATCGTCCTTTTCACAAAACTATATCACATCTCAACATTTTCATAATTATTGTCTATGTTCTCTTAGTCTCCAACATTTTGAAGTTAAAACTTTAGGCACCGACTCTTAAACAATTTAGAATATACTTCAATTTGCACCCTGATTTCATTTTCAAGGTAATAGATAACCTATTTAATTAAGAGTGACATGTCAAACCCACCAACACGAAATTGGATAACCAATGCAACTTTGTCATGATTCATTTAGATAAAGTGATGATGCTTTAGTACACACTTGTTTTTTTTTACATCGAGAAAAGTTGCATTAATTAAAAACAAAAGTACAACCTAATGCTAGTACAACCACTAGTAGAATAATTGTTTATTGTTGCGGTCATTAATTGGCCTATTGCGGCAGTTTTCGCTGCGCAGCAATAAAGGGCGCAGCAATAGGTAATTAATATATTGCTGCGGTTTTAAACCGCAGCAATATTTGAACATATTGTTGCGGTTTCTAGCCAAACCCGCAGCAATATATTTATTTTTTATTAAAAACGTACAACGTATTGCTGCGGTTTATCTAGAAACCGCAGCAATAGCTTGGCCTATTGCTGCGGTTATTGCCCAAAACCGCAGCAATAGCTCCTGGTACAGGTAAAAATTTTTTTTTTTTTTGGGAATTTCGCAATTAAATTTGAAAGATTAAAACCATGCAACTAACCCATCTACTATCTACCAAATTCGCAGACAAACCAAAAATTAAATAACATGAATTTCATTAATATATAAAGCTAAAAAAACTAATTACATAAATAACAAAACAACTATTACAACTTAATGAATAATTACAAAATTATAATAAAAACAAAAAAATAAGAAACTGATCTAAAAAAAATCCTAAAACAAAAAATCACAAACAGATTTAAAAAACGAAAAAAAAAGAACCTTTGAAAATGCCTAGACGAATTCTGTTCTTGACCGATTTGAATTACTTTTATTGCTGTTGTACAAAGGTAAAGACCACCTAGACGAATTCTTATTTCTCCCGTAACACCGCCAGTAGAGTATGAATAGAGCCACCATCACACAAAGGGGAATCGCCCACCTGGGTTAACAAAAAAGACCAAATGAGAACGAGAACTCCAAAGTGGAACCTGACTTTGAAGCTTTTGGTTTGATGAAAATGCGATTAAGGAAAAAATGAATTGAAAGAGAGGAGAGAGAAAGAGAAAATACCAGATCTGAAAATGCGATTAAGCAAAAGCAACGAACCTTTGAAAATGCCGGTTGCGGTTTGCTTGTGGAGCAACGACGCAGATGAAGAACGGAGACTCGCCAACACCATCGAACGACGAAGGACGCGAGCCACTAGCGACGAAGGACGGCGAGCCACGAGCAAAGGCGAGCCACGAGCGACGAACCGCAGCGACGAAGAGGGAAGTCCGGTGAAGTCCGACGAAGTCCTAATTGGGCCGAATGAGAGAAGAGAGAGAGGAGAGAGGAGAGAGGAGAGAGAGGAGAGAGAAACGGCTGATGAGTTAAAAGAAAAGAGAAACAAAACCCTAATTGGGCCGCACAATTTTATTTTATACTTAAAACAGCCTATTGCTGCGGTTTTTAGTAGGAACCGCAGCAATAGGTTGAAATTTTAATATAAAAAAAGTAATATTTTAATATATGGCGCGGACATATTGCTGCGGTTTCTGATAAGAACCGCAGCAATATGTCTGGTCAAAAAGTCAACTTTTTTCCAAAAAATTTTCGTTGAAACCATATTGCTGCGGTTTTTGGCCGAAACCGCAGCAATATGTTTACTTTATATTTTACTTTTTCTTTCTACGTGATACATTGCTGCGTATGGGTAAAACCGCAGCAATAAGCAATTATTCTACTAGTGAACCTAACAAAAACAAGCTAAAACTAACATGATATTCATTGGCTCGTACATACTTTATGAAGAAACAACTAACTATTATGTGTCCAGTCCAAAAGAAGCTTCTCTTGAGCGATGGTGGGTAGGGTTGGGTTATACGTCTTGACGAAATAGACCTGATATGAGAGCAAATCTATTGCGATATAAAATCCTGACGATCTTCGGAGAGAGATTGCCACATGACATCTAGTAGACCCCAATGTCCACTAAATCCCAAGGTCCTTGAAGAGAAACATCCTCTTGGGATTCTACTGATTTAACTAACAACGAAGTCGTGTCCTTTGGTGACTTTTGACCCTGCTACGAGGGTACCCAGAGTTTAGTCTCACTAGACTAAAACTCAAAATGCGTGAAGGTCGAAACTTGCCCCAAATCGAATTGGAGGGCCTCCCACAAAATGCATTTTCTAAATGTGATGACGCCTGAAGTCATCACAAGAACTTGGGGAGAATTAGATTGATGGATATCACCCGACTTACGGATCCGAAGATCCAAACTTGTAATCCCGAAACTAGAAGAACGACGCACAACATATCTTATTGAGCACCTGCTCTCATCTTACCCAACACTCGAATTCTTAAAGCTGCATGGCCAACTCCAGGATCATTGGCTCTACTAACCAGGTTTCCTAAATAGGAAACCAAGAACCTTATACAGCCCACCAAGCACCACTAACTGACACTCAAGCACAACCATACACAAAGAGGCAATGGTAATTGGATCTGGAAGAAATTGAACTAAGCCTAAAACATAAAACAAAAATTAAACACACTAAAAGTCCGATTACTAGATTCATATTAGCATTCAGACGGTAACACAACCAAGGGAGGGGAATGGGGCAATTTGACCAAAAACTGGGGAGGGGGAAGGGGAATTCGACCAAAACAGGGGAGGGGAACAGGCTGGGGAAGCAGGGGAGAGTGATGTAACCTAACAACCTAGAGGACAGGGGATGAAGGACACAACGCGACGAACTAAAGGGGGAGGGGGACTTGACGGGATACGCGAACCCTAGGCACCACGAGGACGTGGGAGGGGAAGGGTGACCAACGCGATTACGGGGGAAGGGGGAGGGAACCGATGAACACCAGAGAAGGGAATCCGACGCAACTACGTGGGGGTGTGGAACCTACGCGACTACGGGGGAGGGGAAGAACAGCCGACGACAATTTGGTAGGGGGAGACGCGACAGGGTCTGACGACGGACGACATAAATAAGCGGCGACAGGGCTAGGCTTGCCGGCGACGAGGCTGAGATGCCAGCCACCAGTGAGCCTAGGAAGGTGGGCGGCTGTGGTAAGTGAGTTAGGTTTAGGGTTTTGGAAGTTGTAGAGTGAGAAGAGAGGAAAAGTATTGAGAGTAAGCAACGAAATTATGGTACAATAAATTTTTTTAATGGGTATTTCACTAGTACACACTTGTATTAGTGTGAAAAAAGGTTTTCATATCATTAATTTTCCTCTACAGTCTTTATCATAGCTTGGCATCTAAAACCCAAATACCAAAATAAAACGAACCAAATTAATGGTGTATTATTTTCAGCTATATTATCTCAATTATGATTGGTTAATATAAACTGTAACTAATATGTTGAGTGCATTATTTTGTAACTATAATTAGAATATATGTGGAAATAAGCATATTGCTATTCCATGTTGCTTGTGGTAAATATCATAATTTATCAAGCACATATGTGTACCTTACTTATATGTATCAATTATAGATTAGATAATCATTAGAGTTGAAAATTATATTGCACTCTAACAAACCATCTTCTATTCTCATGTCCTTTGTTTTATTTCAACTCCACTAATGTTTATATCAAACAAAAGAATTTGATTTCAACTCTAGACCCATGTCCTTTTTAATTTCTTTTAACTACATACATTATCCTCTGAACAACTTTTAAGTTGAAGCATTATATAGAACAATGGTACATAGGGAAAACTATATATATGCTCCCCTCTCTCCCTCGTCTCTCACTCATCTTCATGATTCTGCAAATTTTAATCAGTCAATTCCTACCTACACTCCTTCTCGACGACCCTCCTACTCCCCTCCACTCTCCTTCCCTCATTCTCTTTCCTGTTTTCACTTGTCGTTTTCCATAGAATTATTTGACTTTAACAACTTTATAAACACAATTTAAAAAAATAACCACCTTATATGATAGTTTTTGTTTTAGATATACCAATTGACAGATTTCGTGAGAAAAAAAAATATATTCCATGCGAAACTTGACGATTGACAAGTGGTGGCAATCTAAAACAAACAATCATATAAGTGGTTGTTTTTTGACAATTGTTATGAGGTGCTTATTTGAAAAAGTCGAACTTATAAGCGTTAGAAATTTTTAAAAAAAATACCTTTTCTATATTTACAAATCTAATAAAATCACTTCAAATCATATGGTCTTTTACAACGTTATGTATTCTTCTTCATTCTTGTTTAACCCGCATCATCCCCTCTTTCCGCTCTCATTCCGGCCCCTTTCTTGCTCCCTCTTGGTCTCTCCCTTGTAACAGCCCGCTCATCCGAGCTACTAGCGAAACACACTCAATAACCACCTACTAAAATTTAACTCTTAATTAGATAAACTAGCAGCGGAAATTCACCTTAATTACACCAATATCTCGACTAAAATTCCCAAAGTACTATATAAAATGAAATATAAATAACTATTCTCAAATCAGCTATCTAAAATACAAACTCAATTCTTAATCCCCAATGACATCTTGATCTTGCTCCACTTTCAATTCCGAGCGCTTAATACCAAACCTGCAAATTCGGAGAAGAAATGCAAAACAAACAAATTTACAAAATGAGTGGAAAACTCGTAACCTTTACTTCATCCCGTTATAAACATTTTATTTATCAAACCATTTCCTTTCCGTTACAACGTTGGCATAGCTTATTCTCTTAAACAAATCAGTGGCAAGTACAGGATTTGGACAAATGCTGCCTCCAAGGTTCGTTATGAAGCCCAACAATACTACCACCAAGGTTCGTTATGGAGCGTAGCCGACCATATCAGGTTAAAAGAGTAACCATCCTCCACCCATATCTTACCCACTTTCTATTTTCAGTTCATAAACTAAGCCAGCAAAACAATTGCATATTCATAATTATCCAATAACGTTTCCACGATCAACACATTCATAACTATGGCCATAGTACGAACTTAATTACCAAAAACAGAACAGAGAGAGCCACACATGAGTGCATAAGTAAATTATTTTACTGAACATAAAAGTAACCTGAACCGCAATCCAATTCCAACAACACAACCTCCTTCATTAATCTTCATCTCCAAATGAGACTCAACTCCATAATCATTCTCCAACAATTAACTCACAACAATAACAATAATCAATAACTATCCTTAAACTAAACTAAAACGCGGGATTATAATCCATTCTTAATTTAAAGACTACCTCCACTTAACATTTGAATTTCCTTAATCTTCAATCGGCAACAAACTATAAATTCAATAACAATAGCTATATCACACAACTAGCATCCCTAAATCATAATCATAATTCTAATTATTGAACCAAACTAACCAAACTTAGCTAACTAACTTAATTAAGCCAACAAGAAACTGATTTGGTTAACATGAAATGGAGGTAAAGGACAAGGTAAAATTATAACTAGCAACAAAAGTGATTTAGGTTCTTCATAAAAATCAAAGAGACCAAGAGGACTGAAATTAAAGAACTCAAGGAAAGAGGAAGAAGTATCACGGAGCAGAAGACAGGACAACAACAACAACAACAACAACAACAACAACAACTCCACAACACCTAGTCGGTGGTAACTCAACCACACCGAGCCAACAATACTAACAACAACACAACAACAACCATCACAACAATAACTACAACAACAATAACACAAGAGGGAATAGAAGATAAGAACACCACCTGGTATCGTCGGCTTAGGGTGGTTGATAGGATCGTTGACTACCAAAATTTATACCTAAATACCTAACTAGTATAGTCGGGCAAGTAGGGTCGAACCACTCAGGAAGGACGAAATAATTCACTAAATGAATTAAGTTCACTATTACTAACAAGGTTAAAATATGGGTTGAATGATTGACTAAACTAAACAAAATAATTACACTGACTAATAAGAACGCAATGAAATCGAATTGATTAAAACTATATAACTAAAACCTAGGGCTGACAGGATCCACTATGCAACAATCATGATTAAAGTGACAATAATCAGGATGGGAATGAATTTAGGTAAACGGAATTGTACTGCTCTCGCTAATAAAATCCCACAATTAACTACAAAATTGGCTCTCGCGTTAAGTAATTAAAGGCTCGATTGATATTAAACTTACACTCAACTCGCAGCTCTCGCATCTAAAGTCGAATGAATTAAACTTGCAAAACTAGTTGGCCAGACTAAAATTGCAATCACTACAAAGCATATCAATCAAATTTACCAAGACAAACCAAGTTTAAACCCTAAAAACTAACAAGAATCATGATTATAGCATAGTTTCACCAAGCCCTAGAAGAAAATCTACTCACTATTCATAATTAAATCAACAAAAGCAATAACAATAAAAACCCTAGAATTCATGATTGAGACATAGAGAAATTGATACTAGCAATCAACAATAATAGTAATCAAAAGCAACGAACAAAACAAATAAAGAATAAATCAATGGAGAATACCTTGAGAACTTGAAATCAATGGAGAATTGCAAAAGTTAGGGTTTGAAGGAAGAAGAAAGAGGGGAAAAACTATTGTGATTCAGCAATAAAAAAAAGTATGAGGAGGAGCCAATATCTCTTTTAGTTTTCCTATTTATATCTTCTAAACAAACTCCCTAATTAAAGATTAAAAATAAAATAAAAACAAGGAGCAATGAAGAGGAGACTCTAAATCACACTTGACAGCAGGTTGCTCGACCATTGGGCGCTGGACAGCCATTGGACGAGGCAGTAGCAGCCGTTGCAAAGCAACCAAAGTCATCGGGCGCTGGTTCGCTTCCTGAACCGCTGGGTCAACTTTGACGGGCCGTAACTTGAGCTACAGACATCGTATGGAGGCATATGACCTACCGTTGTGAAGCTCTTCGAGCCTAGTTTCCAATGCAACTTGAATCACATTAATCCGATAAGTACATCTCGAGATATGACCAAAATAGTGCAAGGTGGTCAAACTGATCTTTCGTAAACAATGTTATTTCTTCAATTCTAGCTCATATTAACCCCAATAAGCTATGCCATTACCCTTATGAATGTTAACTAAGCTTCATACGATGTAAATCTTCGTATAGAACATCCATCATCACCAACTCTCCTTCTACAATCATCCACTTCGTGTCATCTTGCTCCGAAAGCTTCCAAATAGCTATAAAACTACCTGAAAAGTTAAGAAACACAAACCAAGCGTAATAGAGACAAAATGGATAATTAGTGCAGTTAATGCCTAAAATGCAACTATATGGACTAATATGCAACTAAATATGCAACTAAAATATGCCTAAAAACTCTATATGAAAGTGACTCATCAAACTCCCCCAAGCTAAACTGTTGCTTGTCCTCAAGCAACAAATACAAGGTTCTCAAAACATAAGTATGCTTCACCCTATAAAAGCAACATCGCAAAGCACTTGTGATCACATCCTCTCAATCAAAGCATCCAAATGATTCAATGCCTATCCAAGAGTAAAAAACATCCAAGAGAAACCAAGCCTTATTATGTAAAAAGAACTAGGAATCAAGGAAAGAGTTCTCACCGGTGGCACTCCTCTCTTTGTGGCGAGTATAAGATAAACTCGATCGCTCTCCGCCCACAAATATGCATAAGATGTGCATATGAATCAATTTTTGTAGCCTAAGTTAATAAAAAGACACCATCCCATCTCACCAACAGTCATGTGTTTGAAATGGTAAAAATAGCACTCAACCTACAAAAGTCGACTCGAAGTGCAACACATACTCCTTAATCTTGGCAAGATACTAAATCTAGAAGACACATATAAAAGCATGATTATCAAGAAGGTCTTTATTAAGCTTGTAATGGGGCTTAGGTCAAGGGTAGGATAACATTTGGGAATATGTGAGCTAGAAGTCCATTTTAGGGGAGCAAAATCCAATAAGTAACATAGCCTAAAGATGAGGCTAAAACAACTCCAATCAACTTCAAACTCAATACTACCAAATCAACCAAACAATTGAAAAACACCACTATATCATCATCAAATTGGGATAGATTTACAACTTGCAAAGGCGAAAATGTACAACTAAATAAAAGAATTGAAACTAATTTTTGGATTTTTTTTTTTCTTTTTTTTTCATTTTTTTCTTGATTTTTCATTTTCTTTTTTTTTTATTTTTTCGCCTTGCATAAATGTTTTTATTTGATATAGATGATGATGATACAACAAACTATTAAAGCACACTCCGATAATGAGGAAACAATCCACCCATCTCCAATAACGAGCCAAAACGACAACAACATCACTCACCAACTAACCAAAATGCTCCCCCAAGCTAGACTTGGGTTAATCAAATGAGGCCAAAAAGGTTTGTAATGTGGTTAATCATGAAAGAAATTGTATGGCTCAAAATAAGGGATCAAATGAAAAAATTTGTCCTTTTAAATCAATGTAGCACGGCTCCTAACAAATGAGGGCCTTCTATCATGCTCATCATGCAATTATACAGCTAGCCAGACTAGTACCAAACCAAGATCGAGATCAGTGACACACCAGGAACTAAACACACAAGAAGGAAATAATAAGATAGAAATCAAAGCTCAAATCCTTACAAGTTAAACTCTTCCCTGTTCCAAACAATAGACGATAAGGCTCAGAAACTCAAGTTCAGTAATACCAAGGAATCGGAAAAGAAACCAAGAGTTTACAATGACGAGTTTCAGTAATCACAAGTTCCAAAAATTTTAACCATAGGGCACAGAGAAACATACTCAGTAAAAGAATCCAGTAGTAATTTCAAGGGAGGATGAAACACACTAATAACGAAGAAAGCAATAAAGATAAGTATCCCTCCCCCAAGCTAAATGAGACACAGTTTCCTCACTGTGCAAATGCATACAACTAGGAGAAAGGGAAAGAAGAAGCTTACTCAGTACAAGCTTCGCCTACCGAAGATGGTGCAGCAGTAGCATCAATAGAGGGAGCAGTGAGGCCAGAAGCTCCTATTTGATGACGCTAGGAAATAACCGCAGAATCAGTTGCCTTGACTCTCCTTTCAAGGTTGTCTATGCGATCAAGCACATCTCAAGAGAATCTAGCAAAACAATCCATGAAGAGCTGAAACTCCCTTGTGGTGACTGGGGCAGAGGGTGGAGTGCTAGGATCACAAACATGGGAGCCAGACATGGGAGAGAACGGATAAGCAGGGCCGAAGATGGTGCGTGGATCCCGCGACACAGAAGTGCGAGCAGCGGCACATGGCTCATCAAGTGCTAGAGGTGTAGAAGATGAAGCACTCGGAGCGAACAACAGAGCACCGGGGTTGCTCAAACGGGTTGCAGGAGTAGGCAAACGAGCATAAGGAACTTTTGCAGCATCCTTTCCTTCGCCTTTGACAAACCATTCGTAGTTATGGCCACCTAGTGTCACTAACCATTTATAATTATTCTCCATTTGCCTTATATCAAGGAGGGCATATCTAGATAACATGTCAAGAGAAGATAAGTCAACTCCAAAATGCTTGGCAAAAATAGTGACAAAACTACCCATAGTGATAGAACCTGTATTATGGTCACGTTCCCATATGAAAGCTTCAATCAAGAACCGTCCAAAGTTGAGTTGACCCATCCTAGCGGGATCACCATGAACAAACCACCATAACATCCGAAAGTCATTTGTAGCAACCTGTCCCATCTCCCCTTTAGGATAGAAAGCCTGGAGCAGAAATCGATACAAGATGCGAATAACAGGATTGACAAAAGCAAAGGACTTTGTTGAACCAACTACCCAATCACTACGACCCGTGACTTCTTTCCAAAACTGTTTAGGAACAAAAATCCTTTCATTGGCATTATCACAAAAAGATCTAAATGACTCCGGACCAACAATGCCTTCAAGAGGCAAGTGAAATAGCTCATTAACCTTTCTTGGACTCATGCGCCTTGTCACACCACCAATAAAGAAAGAAATATCACCCTTCTTCGAAACAACCTCAAGAGACGAGAGAAACACAAGAACCAAAGTTGGATAAACCTCTTCTTTCAAATGTAGAATCATCGAAAACCCATGTTTTAGTGCAACTTGCTCCAAACAATCATCAACCCCTAACTGCTTAGCATCTTGAGGTGAGTAGCGGAGGGTAGGTTTGACTCGCCGCTTCTGAAGAGTGGCGCGTAGGTCTTGTTGAGATTGACTTAACCATGAGAAATTGAGTTGTGATGAAGAAGGGGGGTTAGGTTCGGGCGTGGGTGGACGAGGTGGCACAGGAGCTTGCTTCTTTTTGGTAGTCTTTGTAGTGCTCAAAAAAGTAGCTTTGGACTTGTATTTGGAAAGGTCTCTTTTGGTGGGTTTCATAATGCCAATCACGTGACAACACCAAATAAGCAACCAAAAATCACTTTTATAACGCAAGTCACCAATGTAACAAGGCACTAATCACAACAGAATTTCACCACAAATATTTATGAAATTGATCAAAATAATTAACCAACTTCACAAAGTCAATGTGTAGCACTTTAGCAAATGACCACTAAACCACCCAAAGAATAATAATAATATCAATAAAGAATATTAAAATTCACTCTTCAAGAATGGATGAATGCAACTTACTCCAACTCAATCTCCTTGCTTGGGAATAGGTTGAACAACTTAAAAAGAAGTCCAAATTAGTCCAAGAAAACTCCAATACTCCAAATTGCTAATGAATAAATAAAAATCAAAATCCCCAAGTTAATTTCTGAGATTAGGGTTCTGAATTATTTTTTTTGTCTGCTTGAGCACAGGGCAGCAGCAAGGAGGAGCGGCGGTGGTGCCGCTGGTGGCGACGGCGCAGGTGGTGCGCCACGGTGGTGACGCAGGCAGGCGGTGGCGCGGCGGTGCTGCTCGCCGAGAGAAGAGGGGTTTCGAGCCCCTGTTTTTATGCGAAACAGGGCAGCAGCAGGGACGCCGCTGCTGCAGTTGGCGACGCCGGTCCGGTGGTGGCGCGGTGCAGGTTCAGATCAGTGGGCCAGAGAAGAAGAGGGGTTGAGCGTGTGTTGCTGCTCTGTGTATCGTATTCCTCTAGTCTGCTTTGTTTTTTTTATTTGAATCTCTTCGTTTCCCCCTAATTTCTTCCTTTTCTCTTGTTTTTTTCAGCTTGCAATACCCAGCGCATAGTGAATATCCAGAGGGCTGGACAGAATGTTTGAGATCAGACGGGGACAAGATCCATTGGGCGATGGACAATCAGCGTGCTAGGCAGAAACAAGCACTCACGCGCATTAGAAAATCCATTGGGCGATGGAAATACATTGAGACATGAACTAAATCGCCATTCCACCTACACAAGCTTTCAAACTACGACAAACACACATTGTTAGTTCGTTAGTGACTAAAAATAAATAAATAAAAATAAAAATGAATTCAAGTGAATCCAAAAATTAAAAACAATTTAGTACTAACCTAAAAATATTGAATTCAAGTGAACCCAATTCAAAAATATTTTGTTCTTTTCATTTTTTTGATTTTTTTTTTATAAAAACAAAATAAACTAAACTACAACAAAAAAAAAAAAAAAAAAAAAAAAAAAAAAACCCAAAATAAAAAGAAAAGAGTTAGAAAATTCGGGTTGCCTCCCGAAAAGCGCTTATTTATGGTCGTAAGCTAGACCGTGGTTCCTCATATGCTCAATGGGAGTTGGGGTCGTGGAAATTGATCTCTTCCACCAACCCAACTAAGTCGCCTTCATAGTAGTGCTTAAGACGTTGTCCGTTGACTTTGAACTTCTCACCCTTGTCGTTTTGAAGCTCAACGAACCCGAACTTACTCACCATAATGACAGTGAATGGACCGCTCCACCTAGACTTCAACTTTCCAGGAAAAAACCGCAATCTAGAGTTGAACAATAACACTTTGTCACCCACTTGAAAGTCTCTCTTCACAATTTTTTTATCCTGCCATCTTTTAGTCTTCTCCTTGTAAATCCGAGCACTATCATAAGCGGATAATCGAAACTCATCCAACTCATTAAGTTGAAGAAGCCTCTTCTCCCCCGCAAGCTTGTGATCCATGTTAAGCTCACGAATTGCCCAATGAGCTTTATACTCTAACTCAACAGGAAGATGACAAGACTTCCCGTACACAAGCCGATATGGTGAAGTGTCGATAGGTGTTTTGAAAGCTGTTCTGTAAGCCCAAAGTGTGTCATCAAGCTTCATGCTCCAATCTTTCCTAGACTTTGCAACCACCTTTTCCAATATAGATTTGATCTCGCGGTTAGAAACCTCGACTTGACCACTCGTTTGAGGATGATATGCAAGCCCAGTATGATGATAAACTCCATACTTCTTGAGAAGAGAATCCAGCTTAATTTCGTTCATGGAAGTGAGAACCTCCATCACTAATGAGAGCTCTTGGAACCCCAAATCTCGAAAATATGATTTTGCTAAGAAGCTTAATGACCACCTTAGAGTCATTGGTGGGAGATGCGATGGCTTCCACCCACTTGGAGACATAATCGACAGCGACCAAGATGTAGCAATTCCCATTAGAATATGGGAAAGGTCCCATATAATCGACACCCCAAACATCAAAGATTTCAACTTCAAGAATACCAGTTTGGGGCATCCCATGCCGCCTCGAAATGTTGCCGGTCCTCTGGCAAGAATCACATGACATAACAAAGGACTGAGCATCCATGAACATCGTAGGCCAAAAGAAGCCGGACTCATTCAGCTTGCGAACGGTTTTAGAAGGTCCATGATGCCCCCCATAGGGTGAGCTATGACAACGTTGGAGGATCCCATGGACCTCCCACTCAAGAATGCACCTGCGATAAGTCCATCTGCACACTCACGAAAAAGAAAAGAATCATCCCAAAAATAGTATCTAACATCATGCAAGAACCTTTTCTTTTGCTGGTAAGACAAATCAGGAGGCAAAATGCCGCCTACCACAAAGTTAGCATAATCCGCAAACCACGGACTCTGTGATGTGACTGCAAACAAATGATCATCAGGAAAAGAATCATCAATAGGAGAGGAGATCTTACCATCATCATACCTGATTCTAGACAAGTGGTCTGCAACTACATTCTCCACCCCTTTCTTATCACGAATTTCAATATCAAACTCTTGGAGCAAGAGAATCCACCTAATAAGCCTTGGTTTGGCTTCCTTCTTAGCAAGAAGGTACTTTAAAGCTGCGTGGTCAGTATATACAATAACCTTGGAACCAAGAAGATATGATCTAAATTTTTCCAAAGCATAAATAATAGCTAAAAGTTCCTTCTCTGTGGTGGCATAGTTGACTTGAGCCTCATCCAAAGTCTTGCTAGCATAGTAAATGGCATGCAAGACCTTGTCCTTTCTTTGGCCTAGCACAGCTCCAACCGCATAATCACTTGCATCGCACATAATCTCGAATGGGAGTGCCCAATCGGGAGGACGAATGATGGGTGCGGTTATGAGAGCTTGCTTAATCCTGTTAAAAGACTCAACACACTGGTCAGTAAAATCAAAAGGTGCATCCTTGAGAAGGAGTTGGGTTAGTGGTTTAGCAATTTTAGAAAAATCTTGGATAAAGCGGCGGTAAACCCCGCATGACCAAGAAAATTCCTTACCCCCTTCACATTAACTGGTGGGGGTAATTGCTCAATCACCTGTACCTTGGCTCGATCTACCTGTATGCCCTTATCAGAAACAATGTGGCCAAGTACCACACCCTCAGTCACCATAAAGTGACACTTTTCCCAATTCAACACCAAATTACATTCTTCACATCTTTTCAAAACTTTAGTGAGATTAGCCAAGCAATAGTCAAAAGAACTACCATACACACTAAAGTCATCCATAAAGACTTCCATGATAGACTCTATGAAATTAGATAAAATGCTCATCATGCAACGCTGAAAGGTAGCTGGTGCATTACACAAACCAAATGGCATTCTACGGTACGCAAAAGTGCCATAAGAACATGTGAATGTTGTCTTTTCTTGATCATCAGGATGAATGGGAATTTGGAAAAAACCAGAATAACCATCCAAATAACAAAAATATTTATGACAAGCTAACCTTTCAAGCATTTGATCAATGAAGGGGAGAGGGAAATGATCCTTTTTAGTAGCTAGATTCAATCTCCTGTAATCAATGCACATGTGCCAACCAGTGACAGTTCTAGTGGGAATTAATTCATTTTTGTCATTCTTTACAACAGTCATCCCACCTTTCTTAGAAACCACTTGTACAGGACTTACCCACTTAGATGCGGCAATAGGAAAGATAATGCCTGCGTCAAGTAACTTCAATACCTCACTTTTCACGACTTCTTGCATGTTAGGATTTAAGCGCCTTTGTGGTTGAATACAAGGCTTATGATCCTCTTCCAAATGAATCCTATGCATGCAAAAGTCGGGACTAATACCCTTCAAATCATCAACACTATACCCAATGGCCTTTTATGAGTTTTCAAAACATCCAAAAGTTGGGAAAGTTGGGCATCATTGAGTGTAGTGCTAACAATAACAGGGTGGAGCTCTTGCTCATCAAGAAAAGCATACTTAAGATGGGAAGGAAGAGGTTTTAGTTCGGGTTTCTTTACCTCAACCTTGCATGTAGGCCGAACTAACCTCTTCACTCGTTGGCTTTCGCTATGACTAAGCTCTTCATTACAAAGAGCTCGCTCAATGGCGTCTATTTCATCCTTCCAAATGCGAGCATCACCTGTAGAAGATTCAAGACAAAGAACGGCCTCCAAAGGATCTTTCATAAGAGTTTGGGGCAAGTTATCATGACAAATCACATCAACTACATCAATAGCATAACATTTTTCCTCAAGCATGGGACTTTTCAAAGCAGTACTCAAAATGAAAGTCACATTATCATCCCCCACAGAAAGTGTAAGTCTACCATTTTTCACATCAATTACAGCTCCTGCAGTATGATGGAAAGGTCTCCCTAAAATAATAGGAATTTGCTTATCTTCCTCCATATCAAGAACAATAAAATCAACAGGGATATAAAACTTACCAACTCTAACAGGAACATCCTCCAAAACACCCAAAGGGTATTTAACAGAACGGTCGGCCATTTGTAGAGTAATATTGGTAACTTCTAAATCACCCATATTCAGTTTAGAACAGACAGAAAAAGGCATTACACTTACACTAGCCCCTAAATCACATAAAGCTTTATCAATAAACAATGTTCCAATGTGACAAGGGATGGAGAAACTACCAGGATCCTTCAATTTAGGAGGGGATTTATTTTGTAGTAAAGCACTACATTCTTTAGTAAAAGCATCTGTCTCCACCTCACTAAAAGCTCTCTTCCTAGTCAATATGTCTTTCATGAATTTAGCATAAGCAGGCACTTGAGTAATTAATTCAGTGAAAGGAACTGTTACCTGCAAATTCTTAACCACCTCCGAGAACTTACCGAACTGCTTGTCAAGCTTGCTTTTCACTTGACGGTTGGGAAAAGGAAGTTTGATAGGAGGCACTTGCAAAGCCTCTTCTTTTTCTTTCTCCTTCTCTTGTGCCGTCTCAGAAGGTGCTTCATCAACAACCACTTCAGAAATGCCACCATCTTGTGAAACTGGCTCTACATCAATAGGCATGGGAGGCTCATCATAACTCAAACCACTCCTTGTAGAGATTGCATTCGCGGTTTCCTTGCCTTGTGGTTGAGAAGGTTGACCTGGCAATGCCCCTGCTTGTCTAGTAGAGCTAGAGGTGGCTAATTGAGCAACTTGAGTTTCAAGCATTTTGTTGTGAGTACTGAGCTGCTCAATCTGTTTGGCCATTTGAGTCATCATGGTTTTCAATTCCCCCAATTCGGATTGGGGTTGTTGATTCTGAAACTATTGTTGCTGCTGATGGCCCAGAGGGGGCCTTTGGAACCCAGGTGGTCCCTGATTTGGCTGATACGGCTGATGTTGCCCATATTGTTGTGGTGCTTATGGTGGAAAGTGTTGTTGTTGAGGATTTAACACATTGTTGCTGCGATATGACAAGTTAGGGTGATTCCGAATACCAGGATAGTAGCTATTGTTGTTGAAAGGAGGACGAGCTTGAAAAGCATTGACTTGCTCTTGCCCTCCCATAGCTCCATTGGGATTAACAGAACACTCCATAAGAGAATGACCATGCACACCACAAAAATTACATGCAACTCCACCTTGGCTAGAAGTAACCATAGCATTGACAGGCATAGATGTGTTAGCTCCAATGCGCATCCCATCAATTTTCTCATTCAAAGCCGAAATCTGTGATGATAGAAGGGAATAAGTTTCAACTTCATGCTTCCCTTTCCTTGGTGCTTGAGCTGCGCGCATAGAAGAGCTATTCCATTGATTTTCAGCAGGAGTATCCAAGAGTGAAATAGCTTCAGAGATTTGTTTGTTCATGAATGAGCCGCCGGCTGCACCATCTACCATCCTCTTGGTCTCATTATCAAGACCATTATAGAAAGATTGCATCAGAAACTCCTTCTCTATACCGTGATGAGGGCACATATATTGATAGTCCTTGAACCTCTCCCAAGCATCATGAAAAGTCTCCTCCGCATCTTGTGAGAAACTATAGAGCTTAACTCTGTAGTCATGAGTCTTATAACCGGGAAAATACTTCACTAGAAAAGCATCAGATAATTGCTCCCAAGTGGTGATGGTGTTGGGAAGAGAGTTATACCAACGTTGAGCTTTGCCCGCCAAAGAGAAACGAAAGAGGTACAAGTAGAGCTCTTCGTCAGTCATCCCAGTAATCTTTTGGAGAGAGCATGCTTGAAGGAATTGCTGAAGATGATCAACGGGTTCTTCATTGTCAAGACCATAAAATTGATGTCCTGTGATCATATTCATAACATGGGATTTGATGTCAAAGTTTCCAGCAGTAGTGGTCGGCATCCTAATCCCCGCAGTCACATTGCTAGCCTTGGGCTGCGTAGACTGCCTAAGAGTTCTCTCGGGAGCCTCCGCCGCCATTTCAGAAGATTGAGAGGCCTTTCGAGCTAGTTTACGGGCCTCCGCTCTCCTTTTCTTTGCACTTGCGTGTGTTCTACGAGCAGTTGCTTCAATCTCAGGATCAAAAAGCAAAGGTTGCCTGTTGGTACTCCTGGTCATGCACAAAAACACTAAAACAGACGTAAGTACGCTCGAAGAACCACTAGTAGAATAAATGCTTATTGCTGCGGTCATTAGGTGGCCTATTGCGGCGGTTTTGACCGCGCAGCAATTAAGGGCGCAGCAATAGGTAATTAAACTATTGCTGCGGTTTTAAACCGCAACAATATTAAAACATATTGCTGCGGTTTCTGGGCAAAACCGCAGCATTATGTACATTATTTCATTATTTAAATAAACCATATTCTTTGCGGTTTCGTGACAAACCGCAAAGAATATATATATTTTTTATTATAAAAAAGCAGTATATTGCTTTGCGGTTTCTTAGACAAACCGCAAAGAATATATCGTTTTTTTATAATAAAAAAAACATATTGCTGCGGTTTGTCTCAGAAACCGCAGCAATATGTATTTTTTATTAAAAAATTAAAGCCTATTGCTGCGGTTTTTACCCAAAACCGCAGCAATAGGTACTAAAGCTAAAAAAAAAAAAAAATTCCGATATTCATATACAATGAGAGAGAGTGCCAAAAAAACACTTAACTAAAACACAAACTTACATCATTACACTCATATATTATATAGAACCATATTCTTACATAACTTGTAACAAAATTTGACTAACAAATCTACCTATAACACTAACCTAAAAAAAATCTGACTAATACATCTATGGCATCTACCAATAACACTAACCTAAAAAAAAATCAGATTTAACTTCAGCCCAAAAAAAAATTCGAAAAAAAAACAGATCTACAAACTCACTAAATTGCTGCAACACACACGAAAATTGGCAACATATTGGCCTGATATATTGTAAACAAAATCACTAATTCAATGTGTATAAACCAACATTGTCACCATCATCAAGCACACCATCAAAACCACCATCACCATTATCACCATCATCACCATGACATGAGCATGACCATCATCCCTATTGTAAAATCTATCAACAATCCTCACAATTCTATAATCATCAACATTACAATCATACCCAAAACCAAAACTAACACCCAGAAAATCAGTATGCAAATCAACATGAGTATTACGAGGCAGTATAAAATGAATATTAGTAGATGGGTTCCACAAAATAATCTCAAACAATAATGGGTCATCACCATTTTTACAAACCAAAGCTAATAATCCATTACAAGACCCACAAACTGAAACTTCATACCCAGAAAAACAAGTGGGTAAATCAAACCTTGCACTAGTAACATGAAGATCAGAACTCAACTTTAATGGCGTAGACTCCAAGAAACTTCCATAGTTGAGAATAAGAAGGTGATTTTTAGAGGAGAGAGATTGTGTGAGATGAATATTAACGAAATTGGGGCTTTTGATGAGAGAATTCCAAGATTTTGAAACACATTTGAAACGAATAAGTGATTTAGTAGGTAGTCGGGTAAGAATGGAGGTTGTTATATCTAATAGAAGATCCGCCATTGTTGTGCGTTTTGAAGGTCGAAGCTCATCGGAAATTTGAAGGTCTGAGATGAAATTGACGCAAACCATGGATGACCACCGCCAAACTCGTCGGAGGCGGCGAACGAGACCGGAGATCGAACAACGAAATCTCGAAGAACGACGAGGAGATCTGGGCGAGGACCGGCGAAGTGTGAGGGGACCGGCGACGAGTGAGGACCGGCGACGACTGAGGGAGGCGTGAGTGAGAGGGAGGCGTGAGTGAGAGAGAGAATCAATGGGATGATAGAGGAGGAATGAGAGCAGATCTGAAGGAGGAGAGAGAAAGGAGAAAACGGCTGAAATGAATAGAAGGCTGAAATGCGAGTGTCCCAAACCCTAGTGCCTTTTATATGAATTAAATGAGGATATTCTTTGCGGTTTTTTGTAAAAACCGCAAAGCAATATATTAAAATATATTTTTTTAAATATTATTTAAATATATTCTTTGCGGTTTTTACAAAAAACCGCAAAGAATATGTCCGGTCTTTTCAAAAAATTCCCGTTGAAACCATATTGCTTTGCGGTTTTTGTAACAACCGCAAAGAATATATTAAAATATATTTTTTTTAATATTATTTAAATATATTGCTTGCGGTTTTGGCCAAAACCGCAAAGCAATATGTCCTGGTCAAAAAGTCAACTTTTTTTCAAAAATTTCCCGTTGAAACCATATTGCTGCGGTTTTTGGCCGAAACCGCAGCAATATCTTTATTTTATATTTTACCTTTTCTTTTTACTTGATATATTGCTGCGTATGGGTAAAACCGCAGCAATACCACCGCAGCAATAAACAATTATTCTACTAGTGAACAGTTGTTCTCCGAGTGGGTTAGCAAAAGCAAATGCTAAATTCAAAAAGTAAAATTATTGCCTTCCCCGGCAACGGCGCCAAATTTTGATAGGATCGTTGACTACCAAAATTTATACCTAAATACCTAACTAGTATAGTCGGGCAAGTAGGGTCGAACCACTCAGGAAGGACGAAATAATTCACTAAATGAATTAAGTTCACTATTACTAACAAGGTTAAAATATGGGTTGAATGATTGGCTAAACTAAACAAAATAATTAAACTGACTAATAAGAACGCAATGAAATCGAATTGATTAAAACTATATAACTAAAACCTAGGGCTGACAGGATCCACTATGCAACAATCATGATTCAAATGACAATAATCAGGATGGGAATGAATTTAGGTAAACGGAATTGTACTGCTCTCGCTAATAAAATCCCACAATTAACTACAAAATTGGCTCTCGCGTTAAGTAATTAAAGGCTCGATTGATATTAAACTTACACTCAACTCGCAGCTCTCGCATCTAAAGTCGAATGAATTAAACTTGCAAAACTAGTTGGCTAGACTAAAATTGCAATCACTACAAAGCATATCAATCAAATTTACCAAGACAAACCAAGTTTAAACCCTAAAAACTAACAAGAATCATGATTATAGCATAGTTTCACCAAGCCCTAGAAGAAAATCTACTCACTATTCATAATTAAATCAACAAAAGCAATAACAATAAAAACCCTAGAATTCATGATTGAGACATAGAGAAATTGATACTAGCAATCAACAATAATAGTAATCAAAAGCAATGAACAAAACAAATAAAGAATAAATCAATGGAGAATACCTTGAGAACTTGAAATCAATGGAGAATTGCAAAAGTTAGGGTTTGAAGGAAGAAGAAAGAGGGGGAAAACTATTGTGATTCAGCAATAAAAAAAAGTATGAGGAGGAGCCAATATCTCTTTTAGTTTTCCTATTTATATCTTCTAAACAAACTCCCTAATTAAAGATTAAAAATAAAATAAAAACAAGGAGCAATGAAGAGGAGACTCTAAATCACACATGACAGCAGGTTGCTCGACCATTGGGCGCTGGACAGCCATTGGACGAGGCAGTAGCAACCGTTGCAAAGCAGCCAAAGTCATCGGGCGCTGGTTCGCTTCCTGAACCGCTGGGTCAACTTTGACGGGCCGTAACTTGAGCTACAGACATCATATGGAGGCATATGACCTACCGTTGCGAAGCTCTTCGAGCCTAGTTTCCAATGCAACTTGAATCGCATTAATCCGATAAGTACATCTCGAGATATGACCAAAATAGTGCAAGGTCGTCAAACTGATCTTTCGTAAACAATGTTATTTCTTCAATTCTAGCTCGTATTAACCCCAATAAGCTATGCCATTACCCTTATGAATGTTAACTAAGCTTCATATGATGTAAATCTTCGTATAGAACATCCATCATCACCAACTCTCCTTCTACAATCATCCACTTCGTGTCATCTTGCTCCGAAAGCTTCCAAATAGCTATAAAACTACCTGAAAAGTTAAGAAACACAAACCAAGCGTAATAGAGCACAAAATGGATAATTAGTGCAGTTAATGCCTAAAATGCAACTATATGGACTAATATGCAACTAAATATGCAACTAAAATATGCCTAAAAACTCTATATGAAAGTGACTCATCAGTGGTTCCACCCACCAGTGGCACCAACATAACTCCGGAAGAGAAAGAACAGGACAGTAGCAGCAATGACACAACAACAACATCACCGCAGCAGAACGCGGTGGCGATGACAGGACCACCAAGGAGCACAGGACGGTGCAGCAACACCACTAAAGAGGAGAGAGAAAACGCGCAACACCGACGCGAGCAGAGGAACGGGAATGCTCCGGCGAGCTTAGGGGAAACACCGGCAAGGGGAGATGAACTCCGGTCAACTAAAAGGGGGGTGAGGTGAGGAACCGAGGAGAGAGAAATAAGTTGGGGTTTGGGGTTTGGGGTTTTTGGGTTTCTTTGGGGTTTGGGTGAGAATGCCACGAGAGAGATTGGATAAGTTTGGGGTTTTGTTTCCCAGTTTCACCGACAAGGAAAGAAAAAAAACCGACTCTAATTTCCCTATTTGGCCAAATACCGCTCCACTTAAACTTAAAATCCGAAATATATTAATAATAACATCATAAAATTAAATAAATAAATATTTTACAAACCTCCATACTCCAAACTCAAATAAAATAAGAATTTACATAACATAATGAGTTTAATAAATATAATCAGCATTTAATAACGCTCTTAAAAATATGGCTATTACATACTACCACCCTTATTTAAAGTTTCGTCCTCGAAACTTGCAAACAATAACTTAAAGAAAACCAAAATCTCAAGCTTCTAAGATATTAGGTATCCAACCTCAATTCTACCATCATCTTTTGTATCTCCACTTCAACTCAATATTAGAATTGAGGAGCAAAGAAAACAAAAGGGGCAAAATTTTCGGCATAGGATTCCGGTCATCTCATTCGCAGAGATCTCGTTTGAAATTCATTTACTTAAGCATGTCATACAATTTTCTCAAAATACACAATACCATATGCAATACAAGGCATGACACCTTTACATAAATGAATTTATATAGCACACGCATAAGCGCGAACACTCAAATATACTCAACCTTCAATTTTCCTAATTTCTAACCATCGATTCTTAACTACTAATAACCCAAATCGATTTCAAACTATCCCAAGAATCTTTTACCCTCGCTAGGTAGCCAACTAGGCATACAGTCCCAAGGTTGCTCGGATACCATCTTGTAACAGCCCGCTCTTCCGAGCTGCTAGCGAAACACACTCAACAACCACAAACTAAAATTTAACTCTTAATTAGATAAACTAGCAGCGGAAAATCACCTCAATTACACCAATATCTCGACTAAAATTCACAAAGTATTATATACAACGAAATATAAATAACTATCCTCAAATCAACTATCTCAAATACAAACTCAATTCTTAATCCCCAAAGACATCTTGATCTTGCTCCACTTTCAATTCCGAGCGCTTAATACCAAACCTGCAAATTCGGAGAAGAAATGCAAAACAAACAAAATTCCAAAATGAGTGGATAACTCGTAACCTTTACTTCAGCCCGTTATAAACATTTTATTTATCAAACCATTTCTTTTCCGTTATAACGCTGGCATAGCTTATTCTCTTAAACAAATCAGTGGCAAGTACAGGATTTGGACAGACGCTGCCTCCAAGGTTCGTTATGAAGCCCAGCAATACTACCCCCGAGGTTCATTGTAGAGCATAGCCGACCATATCAGGTCAAAAGAGTAACCATCCTTCACCCATACCTTGCCCACTTTCTATTTTTTCAGTTCATAAGCTAAGCCAGCAAAACAATTGCATATTCAAAATTTTCCAATAATGTTTCCACAATCAACACATTCATAACTATGGCCATAGTACAAACTTAATTACCAAAAACAGAACAGAGAGATCCACACATGAGGGCATAAGTAAATTATTTTACTGAACATAAAAGTTACCCGACCCGCAATCCAATTCCAACAACACAACCTCCTTCATTAATCTTCATCTCCAAATGAGACTCAACTCCATAATCATTCTCCAACAATCACCTCACAACAATAACAATAATCAATAACTATCCTTAAACTAAACTAAACTAAAACGCGGGATTATAATCCATTCCTAATTTAAAGGCTACCTCCACTTAACATTCGAATTTCCTTAATCTTCAATTCACAACAAACTATAAATTCAATAACAGTAGCTACATCACACAACTAGCATCCCCAAATTATAATCATAATTCTAATTATTGAACCAAACTTACTAATTAAACTTAGCTAACTAGCTTAATTAAGCCAACATGAAACTGATTTGGTTAACATGAAATGGAGGTAAAGGACAAGGTAAAATTATAACTATCAACAAAAGTGATTTGGGTTCTCCATAAAAATCAAAGAGACCAAGAGGACAGAAATTAAAGAACTCAAGGAAGGAGGAAGAAGTATCATGGAGAAGAAGACAGAACAACAACAGCAACAACTCCACAACAACTAGTCGGTGGTCACTCACCACACCGAGCCAACAATACTAACAACAACACAAGAACAACCATCACAGCAATAACTACAACAACAATAACACAAGAGGGAAGAGAAGACAAGAACACGACCTAGTAGCGTCGACTTAGGGTGGCTCCACCCACCAGCGGCACCAACAGAACTCCGGAAGAGAAAGAACCGGACAGCAACAGCAACGACACAACAACAACAACATCACCGCAACAGCACGCGGTGGCGATGACAAGACCACCAAGGAGCACAGGACGGTGTAGCAGCACCACGAAGAGGAGAGAGAAAACGCGCAACACCAACGCGAGCAGAGGAACGGGAAAGCTCCGGCGAACTTAGGGGAAACACCGGCAAGGGGAGATGAACTCTGGTGAACTGAAACGGGGGGTGAGGTGAGGAATCGAGGAGAGAGAAACAAGTTGGAGTTTGGGGTTTTTGGGTGAGAATGCCACGAGAGAGATGGGATAAGTTTGGGGTTGTGTTTCCTAATTTCACCGACAAGGAAAAGAAAAGAAACTAACTCTAATTTCCCTATTTCGCCAAATACCACTCAACTTAAACTTAAAATCATAATATCATAAAATTAAATAAATAAATATTTTACAAACCTCCGTACTCCAAACTCAAATAAAATAAGAATTTACATAACATAATTAGTTTAATAAATATAATCAACATTTAATAACGCTCTTAAAAATAGGGCTATTACACTCCCACTTACTCTTCTTTAATGATTTCTAAAATATTAGGAATCCTCGTCCTACTTATTTCGTCCACCATTTCCTTTTCTCTATCTCCTCACAAATTCTCATATGTGGCCGGCCACACCTATATATAAGGCCCACATAAGATCTTATAAGCACAAACTCATTTTACAACCCAGTTTTTCTCTTTCCTCTTTTTCCCCCTCCCCTTTCTTTCTTCCTTAATTCTCTGTAATTTTTGAAGTTGAAGAGCGAGAAACCAATAAACAACCTTCAATCAGCCACATCGACACACAAAATGAAGTAGAATACAAAGGGCCTTAATGTCAACTCGTCAAGTAAGCCAATCGAACGAAGCGTCGATTGTCATTAATCGTGGTGAATCGAAAACCATTGTTGGTGCAAATGATGAGATAGAGAGGGCCAGAGGGGTGAGGAAGCATACAAAGAAGGGAAGGAAGAGTTAAAGGAGGAGATTCACAATAATAAGGTTGAGAAGAGGAAAAATGAGGACAGAGAAAAGAAAATTCACACGGTTTGCAGTAGGTGGTGAATGCCTTGGCAGCCATGTTCTTGCATCACAATTATACACTACCAAACTAAGAAAATTGTGGATCTTGTCATGGAATTGCTAAAACTAGTTTTATGTTGACTCTATATTGTAATGTTGGGTGATATATGTCACTTTGTTTAATATTTCTTTTCTTGATATTACTCGCTCGAAGATTTGGTAATGGCTCTCTGTTAGTATGTTTATTAGCTTTAGTACTTAATCTTGTGCTTGGATTGAAAATTTGGTTTTTGAGCTTTTAATTTAATATACATAAGTTAATATGTAAGGTTAAAGTAACCTCATCTGTTCATATCAGTAACTTAAGTTATTTATACCAATAATCATACTAGTAACCTTATTTGTTCATAAGAGTAACTTCATTTGTTCCTATCAGTAACCTTTAAATATTATATGAGTAATCTCATTTATTTTTGTAGTAACTTTATTCACATGAGTAACCTCATTTAATCATACAACAACCTATTTAATCATACGAGTAATCCCAATTGTTCACAAAAGTAACCTCATTTCTTCATATGAATAACCTCATTCTTTCATAAGAGTAAGCTAATTAGTATTCCCTTTTGTAATAAAAGTAACCACATTTATTTATAGGAATGACACCCTTTTATTATTAAGAGTAACCACCTATTCATACAAGTAACTTCATTTGCTCATATGAGTAACTCCATTTGTTCATAAACATTTTTGCACAAGGGTCAACTTCAAAAGCAGATATATCACAGCACACTCAATATATTTTGAAAATTCAAGTTGGAGATGAAAATTTGGCTCGATATCTTTCAAATTCATGGTCAAAAACTCGATTTTGATGAGAAACGAGTGAGATATGACCTTTTGAAAATGAGTTTGCTGGCTGGCTGACGCGCGTGCGCGGCCACACCTATATTTATAGGTGTAACCAGCCACACGCAAGATGGGCTGCTATCTCCTCTTACTTTTATGGTTATGGAATTTGAGAAATTATCCGCCTCACCCATGTTACCCTATTATTCTCTAAGGTTTGTCTCGTAAAAGTGTTTTTTTTCTTCCTCCCTCGTCAACCTCATAACCTTCTTTCTTCCCTCCCTATCCCATTCTATAATTTTGCAAATCTTAAAAAGTCGCTTCTTATGTATACTCTTTTAAAGGGCTCTAAAAGGTCTCCTCCTTCCTCCCCTCAACATCCTCACCTCCTTTTCTTGTCTCTATTGTTAGAAGATTTATAAAATTAAGAGAAAATTTGTCAGAAATAACATTTTATAACACTTTTTGTCAAAAACAACCTTTAAATTTTTTTTTGTCACATTAAACTCGCTGACGTCACTCCGACATTGACTCAATTAATGATCTATGTTACAATCTTTTTTTTTCTTACCCACCACGACCACATAACACTGTAATCCACCAGACCATACCACCGCTCATTGTTGGCAACATCACGGCTCCTTCGTCTCCTCCCTTTTGGAGTCTCCTTCCTTCCTCCATAAGTGTCATCCTCTTCTCTTTCTCTCCACCTAACCTCCTCCAACTCCATCTAAAACCCCAAAATTCTATAACCAAATAAAAAAATAAAATCAAGCATGGTAGCAACGAACAACAACCAAGCACCAGCCCACCTTCCGCCTCCCTCCCGTCTTTGGCTAGCAATAAAATGGCTTAGCCTACACCCTTGTCCACCTCCTGACCATCACAACACCGCCCCATTCGTGCCGCCCTCCTGGTTATCACACTAAACCCTTGAGAAAAATGGCATAGCAAAGAAGAGCAGGACTACAAGTTCACCATTATTGTTGACAGAGCATGAATTAAAGGTCGTTAGAATAAATTACACAATGGAAAAGAAAACAAAATTTACCTTCAATTACATTAAACTAGGTTCAGAAGTTTCATGGAGTAAATGAGAAATTACTTTTAATTCGAACAGATCTCAGAGCACTTGAACCGAATGAAAGTTAGGGATTTTTTTAGAGGTAAAGGAACAAGAAAGAGGATGTTTATAGGGAGCACAAAGTGAGGGAAAATCATTTGGATTGAAGAATTGGAGGGAAATGGTGCGAGATGGAATTTTTTCAATCATTAACTGAGTCAATGCCAAAGAAATAAAGTCAATGTCGAAGTGACTTCAGCGGGTTAAATGTGACAAAAATAATTGGTTTAAGGTTTGTCTTGGAAAAAAAAATTATTTTTGACAAAAAGCGACTTATAAAAGGTAGTTTCAGACAAATTTCTCTAATTTATTTGTACTTTCTTATTATTCTTTCAAATAATAATCATAATCATAAATATTTTTCTTAACTATTCTAACAAAATATTCACAATTTAACTATGGTGCTTTTTAAAAAGATTACGATCTATACAAAAGAGAACAACATGACTAATATTGAACCCCTCGTAATCACGATTTTCATTGTAAAAAAATCCAAATATTATTAAGGAAGCTTACTTTCGTGACCATCAATAAAAATAAACTTTTACCAAAAAGGATTCATCAAATATTAGAAGAATATTTAGCCTTGTAATTGGCCAAGTATAGTATGGATGCACTGTTCCTCTAAAGGGCCCCTAATATTAGTACATACTTCACTAATATTTGTTTGTTAGGAAAAGACGGTTGTTTGCAAATAGTCTACTGGCCTCCTTTTTTTCACAAATTCTTCAAAAAGACTAACATAAGACCATCACATATTCCCATCAATTTATATTTTCTCTGTCCTTTGTCAACCCTCATTGCTCTCCCCTATGGGCTATGCCCCTCTTCTACCAACTCCCATTTCTCTCTTCTATGCCCCTCGCGTTTCCCTCTCTTTCGCACTGCCATTTCCCTTTCCTCCACTTAACTTCCATTTCTCTCTCTTGCCGTTGTATAAAATCAGATCTGCAACCTAAAGCCCACTTCTCTTTTTATTTTTCCTTTCACTTTCCATTAAGCTAAAACACCAAAATCATCCATATTTGTTTAAGTGTTAGCTCAATTGTTGCTAATTGTGTATGAAATTAAGCTAAAGTAGGGCAAATCAGATTTAGATGCGGTCTTTTTCAGACATTTGAAAATTTCAACTAATTAACGCCCTTCTTCGCGACATAATGTATGTTTTGGGTAAGTAATTATGGTTTACTGGTAATTAGTTATCGTTTCTAGGTAAATAGTTATGGTTTTGGGTTAATAGTTATATTTGTAGGGTTAATAGTTATGGTTTTTTTTTTTTGAGAAGTAAGAAAAATATATTGCTCACAAGATACTTTATACATCCTAGAGCTAGTCACCAGAAAAGGACAAACCTTCTAGGAAGAACTCCCCTAAACCAGAAGCTCAAAATTAACAGGCTAACATGCTAGCCAAAAAACTGAACAAAACTTATAAAGCTAGTAACCAATCAAGGTCACTAGCGTTGATTTTCTTTCCATGAACCTGTACAAATTTATTTTTAACAGTGTATTTAATGTGAATAATGATATTATCTACATGAGGCTTATGATTATTCCAAAGCATGTCATTACAGATCATCCATATGTGGTAGACTGGTAGTACACCGCAGCTACAACAGCAAAATACACTTTCTTCCTCAAAGTTATCTTCTTGCAGTCCTTGTGAATCCACTTCATTAACCTGTAAACATTCTGTGCAGGTTTTTGAATGTCCAGCCACCTTATTATTTCTCTTATGTAGTGAGCACAGAAACTGCACTAAAAAAAAAAAAAGTGTGTATGAGTTTCTTCCTCTGAATCACATAGGCAGCAAATGTTAGAGTTAGCTATACCCCAGTGAGCCAATCTACTTCTAGTAGGCAGCCTTTGCTTCATTATCAGCCATAAGATAAATTTGTGTTTAGGAATAGAAAATCTATTCCACACACCTTTACTCCACATCCACTACAGATTGTCAGGACATAATTCACTATATACCTTGATACCATAAATCTTATCACTGCCATTCTGCACATAAGGCATTACTTTCTCTTTTGCTTTGTAAATACACTTCCAAACCTAACTTGTCCCGTGAGAGCACCTGTACTGCACACAATTATGTTCTTTAATGTATACTGTATGGACCCATTTAACCAAAAGATTGTCCTCCTTGTGAGAAATAGCCGAAACTTTCCTTCCCACAGCTAGGGCTGTGCAAAGACCAGGGTCAGACTGAAATTTGGACCGGACCGAAGATTCCGGTCCGATCCTTAGTCCCCAGAAAATCACGATTATGGGTTTCCGGTTCGGTCCGGTCCGGACCGGTGGACCGGAATTTCTTATTTTTTAGTTAAATAAAAATGTTTATATGTTAAAAAAGTTTAAAAGGTAGAAAATTAGAAAGTTAAAAACCTATTATTTCTTACCTATAGGAATATTGTTATTAAAATTGTTAAATATTAATGTATCTAATTTATGAATCAAATAAAAAATATTTATTAAAAAAAAATTCCACTAGCATCTCGCATTCCACCTTTTTTAAAGGAAGATTCTCAAGCCTAAATCCAAATAAATCAGCAATTCTGCTCTTCTGTTCTGAATTCATTCCTGTCAAGAACGCTTATGATTTTTCTTGGCTTATCTAAAGACCTGTTGTTTCACATAACAATTTCAGCCCACCAAGCATCATGGTTATGGAAGTAATATAACCCTTCGAGAAAAGTAGCAAATCATCAGCAAAACACAAGTGATTTAGCTTAAGCCTCCTACATTGAGAATGATGTTTAAAATCTGGCATGCTGCTGATCTTTATCAGAATTCTTGAAGCATACTCCATACATAAAGTAAATAAAAGGGGAGAAAGAGGGTCTCCTTACCACCAGTTCACTAGGACATCCATTAAGCATGAGTGCATAGCTAGGAGTAGTAACACATCATAACCATTTTTATGAAATGAGAAGGAAACTGGAGCCGGTGCAGCATTTCACTAATGAAATCACATTCTAAAGTATCATAGGCTTTCCTAATATCTAGTTTCATTAAGCAACATGCTTGCTTTTGATTTTGCCCATAGATTTTCACCAAATCTTGACACAACAACACATTTTGAAGTATGTTCCTTCCTATGATAAAAGCTCCTTGTGTTTGACTAATGTCGTGTGGGAGAACACTAGGGGAAAAAAAAGGAAAGGTTGCGCAAGAAGGGCTGCGTTTTATTAAAATCGCAGCCCTTCATGCAGTATGATGGGCTGCGGTTTTGAGGCTAACCGCAGCCCTACTAATGAAGGGCTGCGGTTAGCCTGAAAACCGCAGCCCTTCATAAACGAAGGGCTGCGTTTTCTAGACTATCCGCAGCCCTTCTGATCCCATCCCATATCTCCAGTTTTGCGCGCACACACACAGTAGGTAGACATATTTTCTAAATTTCCCTCCCTTACACGCATTTGACGAGCGAAAAACCCCTCCCTCCCTCTCACTCACTCGCACATTAACCCTAACGCCCCATCACCGGAGCCCTGACGCCGGAGCACCCACATTGCTTCACCACCACAACCCTTCTCTTTCTGCACCTCTCTTCTCTTCTATTAGCTTCTCTTCTCTTCATTTCTCTTCTCTTCTCCACCATTTGAGTGGGTTTAGGGTGTGGAGCTCCTCCACCACTACGCAGCGCCACCACCCACAAGCGGCAGCAACAACTACCACCACCACTGCCCTACTCTTTCTTCATTGCTAGCTCTTGGGTTTAGCTAATTTTTTGCTTAGTTAAGTATGAATTAATGTTTTTAAGTTAGTTTTGTTTTTCTTAATTGAATTAAATGATTAATGTGCAATGTGGGTTTTGTTAATTGTAGGAAGAAGAGGCTTAGGAAGGCAAATAAAGTTCCAACTATCTCTACTCTCTTCATTGCTTATCATTGGTGTTAAGAGGTAACTAGTTTAATTTCGTTGTCTTTTTTGTTTGATTAAATTTGTTGATGAGACAAAGTTGTCATGTGATTCAATTTGATTAAGTTATGATAATTTATTGATATATATATATATATATTATATATATATATATATATATATATATATATATATATATATATATATATATATATATGTATTTCTTATAATGTATGTATATTTCTTGATATGAGATTGTATGAAAACGCAATGTAATTTAGCTATGAAATCTACAAGTTGTTTGAATTGTCATCATATGCCTAGATACCCGTTCAAGACTTACTCACACTAGTAGAAAAATGACGATTTGCGTCTCATCATCTGCGTCGCACACGGGAAAACGTCGCGGAAGACTCATTGCGTCGCATGCAACACCGAATCGACGGAAGAGGAGCTATGTGCGTCGGACTCTTCGACGGGTGCGACGCAAATAACAAAACCCCACTTATTATAACAATGTGCGTCGGATGTTACATAGGGTGCGCGGATGAAAGCTTAAAAGCCCAACAATGTGCGTCGGATGTCAATTAGGTGCGACGCACATAATGAAAGCCCAAAATAAACGTGCGCTTTTACTTGGGGTTATAAACCCTACCAACTTCTAAAACTCCTTCTCTCGAACGCCACTTCTTCGATCTTCCTCCCCTTTCTTCTTCTAAAGCTCCTCTTTAATTTTCTTTTCTTTTATTCCTCTGTTTCTCCAAGAGTTGTACGATCATGGTCATACCCTTTTGAACACAAAGGTAAGTCTTTATATCCAATGTATTTTTTTTGTATTTATTTTTCTCCTTTTATTTCTCTACATGTTTCAATTTATTGGTATCATCAATAATTTGGGACTTTTTTTATTTCTCTTGTTTTTGTTAATTTTTTTTAATTTTTGAGTTATGAATGTTGAAAATTAAGAGTTATGAATGTTTGATATTGAATGTTCGTTTTTTTGTTTTTATTTTTTAAATCGATTTCTTTTTGTTTAATTTTTTTCTCATCGGGATTCATTCTCTTCTCTTTTTTTTTTCCTGCGAGTAGAAAGTTGAAGATGACGGTGAAGATTGAGATTCAACGAAATTAAGTTACCCCGTTGTATTGTTGATTGTTAAGATTTTAAGGTTTTTTTGTATTATATTTTTTTTTTTGGGTTATATTTTTTAATTTCGTTTTGGGTTCTTTTGTATTAGATTTGATTTTGTTTTTTGGGTTATATTTTTATATTTCGTTTTGTACTTCGATTCATATCAATTACTAGATATGTTGCGTTGATCTCAATGGAATAGTTTTAAACTCCTATTCTCTTCATTTCAATTAATAATTAAGTTATTATTTCCTATTCTCTTCATTTCAATTTATGTCTGTTATTTGTGTGGAGGTTGTTGTTAATGGACGAATTGAACTCGAACCGGCAACAACGAAAGAAAAACTACCTACCATGTGCGTCGGATGTTGCACCTGTCGCTGATTATGTGCGCGCATGTTGACATGTCCGACGGATGTTATATGCTTGTGCGGCGTTCATGTGCGTCGACCTTGTGCCTGTCCGACGCAAATAGCTTAGGATTGCTCGTGTCCTAATCCGACGCAAATCGTGTCTCTTTCTGCGTCGAGTTGCCGTCGACCCATGTCGACGCAAATGGCTCGCTCAAATCGTCCTTTCTGTACTAGTGTCATTAGGAGTAAGTCTTGAATAGTCCCCGGTTTGGGACTGTTCTTGGACGTTTGATCTCACTTAGGTGGTGAATGTGTGTCTTCTTTTCAATTCTGAGGAAAATCTTGGCTCATCGTTTCTCTACATTGTTCTCTGGGTACATATGTAGATAAGCAATTATCTATATTGTGTACTTGGAGAACTGTAGGGAAATGCTGCCGGATTTTCCTTAGAATTGAAAAGTTGGCACACATTCACTAGTGAGATTAGACGTCCAAGGATGGGTTAGGTTGGAGTGATAAGGACCTTCGGCTGCATGCATACAATTGAACATGTCACTATCTTAGATTGCTCTATACGTGTGTGATATGATGATATGTGAGTGTATGTACTTAAATAATGATTGATACATTATAATGAATGGTTGTGTTTAATTATTAGAGGTCTTCTTAAATGAGGTGGATCGTACTTGGATGTATGGTAGTCGTGAATCGATTAAGTTTGTGAAAGGGGTCTCGGAATTCTGTACAACTGCATTACAATATCAAGCATCCTCTGGAGCAGTCGACTTTTATTGTCCTTGTTTCGATTGTAGAAATGTGAGCAAGGTTAGTAGTATACATGTGGTTAGGGAGCATGTCTTTCGTCGTGGGTTTAGGCCTCAATACCACGTATGTGAGCAAGCTCTAGAGTAATGAACGATGTATGTGAAGAAAAGAAGGATGATGAGTTCGGGGATGAGAATTTGGATGATGAGTTTGCAGATGATGATAGGGATCGGGTAGACGAGATGATATACGAGGTTGAAGATCAGTCGTGTAAACGGCCTCGTATTTTTGAGTCTATGTCTGAGGCTGCTGAAAAGTCGTTGTATCCAGGTTGTACAAAGTACACCAAACTTTCCGCGGTGATAACACTGTTCAACATTAAGTCGAAAGCTGGTTGGACGGACTCTAGTTTCACATCGTTGTTGGAAGTTTTAGCTGATATGCTCCCTGATGGAAATGAACTGCCAAAGTCGTACTATTATGCGAAGAAACTGATGTGTCCTTTCGGTTTAGAGTACGAGCGGATACATGCTTGTCCTAACGATTGTGTGCTTTATCGTAATGAGTATGAGCATTTACATGAGTGTCCACGTTGTGGATTGTCGAGGTACAAGCGTGAAGGAGCTGGAGGTAGTGAAGGACCACCAGCTAAGGTGTTGTGGTATTTACCCATAATACCTAGATTTAAGCGCATGTTCTCAATTAAAGGAGATGCGAAGAATTTGAGGTGGCATGCAGATCGTAGGAAGAAAGACGGTCTGCTTAAGCATCCGGCTGATTCGCCTGAGTGGAAAAGTATCAACAGGGTGCATAAGGCATTTGGTAATGAGGATAGAAATCTGAGGCTTGGATTATGTACGGATGGCATGAACCCTTTTGGCAATCTCGGTTCGCAAAGCATAGTACATGGCCAGTGGTCTTAGTGGTTTATAACTTGCCTCCTTGGTTGTGCATGAAACGCAAGTACATGATGCTGTCGCTTCTTATATCGGGGCCCAAACAACCTGGAAATGACATTAATGTATACCTCCAGCCGCTTGTTGAAGATTTACAGAAGATGTGGAACGAAGGAGTGTTAGTATTTGATGCGTATGCTAATGAGATGTTCACTCTGCGTGCCATGCTTTTTTGTACTATGAACGATTATCCAGCTTATGGGAACTTATCTGGGTATAAGACGAGAGGAAAACAACCCTGCCCAATTTTTGTAGATGACATGAAATCTACACACCTTAAGGGCTGCAAACATGTGTATATGCGCACACGAAGGCACCTCAGACGCGACCATCCCTATAGGTTTAAGAAGAAGGCATTCGATGGGACGGTTGAAGAAGAAGTTGCTCATAGACCATTAATTGGTATTGAAGTTTATAATCAGGTGAAGGGCATTGAAACAGTCTTTGGTAAACCTGCTAGTGAGGTTGATCGACCTACGGGATTATGGAAAAAGGAGTCCATTTTTTGGAAACTCCCATATTGGAAAGATCTAAAGGTCAGACATTGTTTGGATGTCATGCACATAGAGAAGATGTTTGTGAAGCTATTCTTGCGACACTTATGAATATTCCGGGCAAGACAAAAGATGTTAAGGCGTCACGACTTTACTTGGAAAAACAGGGGCTTCGACCAGAGTTGTGGGCTCAGAAAAGGGACGGAAGGAAGAAGAAAGTAGTGGAGGAAAGGGTTGATGATGAAACTCAGAAAAGTAAAAAGAAGATGGAGGATTCGGAGAAGAATTATTTGCCACCAGCTTGCTACACGATGTCACGTGCAGAGAAACGGATTTTTTGCGAGTCATTGTATGGCATTAAGGTCCCAACTGGCTACTCATCGAATATGAAGCGGTTTGTTACCTTAAATGGTGAATTGAAGTTATCGAGTATGAAATCTCACGATTGTCATGTCATGATGCAAGTATTCTTACCGATTGCAATTCGTGGGATACTTCCAAAGCATGTGAGGCACACCATTACCGAACTTTGTTCATTTTTCCATACAATATGCAGCAAAGTCCTAGAACCGTCGACCCTCGATTCCTTGCGAGGCCGAGTAGTTGAAACTCTATGCAAATTTGAGATGTTTTTTCCCCCGCATTCTTTGACATTATGGTCCATCTCATTGTCCATCTAGTTCGAGAAATTAAGCTGTGTGGTCCAAGTGTTTTTGAGGTGGTGCTATCCTTTTGAGAGATATATGGGCACTTTGAAGGATAAAGTTCGGAATCCCGCACAACCGGAAGGTAGTATAATTCAAGGGGTTGTGGGTGAAGAGATCGGTAATTTTGTGGCCGAGTATTTTGCTAGTGTTGATCCTGTTGGACTTCCGACATCCCGACACGAGGGCGGACTTGAGGGCAAGGGCACAATTGGTTCAAAATTGATCACACCTTCCGTAGAAAAGCGTAAACAAGCTCACTTATTTGTATTGCATCACGTAGCATTTGTCCACCCTTATTTAAATGAACATATGGAGGAATTACGTGTTAGCAATCCTGGAAAAGGAGTTAGGGCATTGACGCAAATGCATAACAAGACTTTCATTTATTGGTTTCATAAACGAGTAGTGAATGATTTGGATGAAAGTGTTCCTGAAACAGTCAAGTGGTTAGCATTTGGTCCTCGTGAAGCTGTACGCTCTTATGAGGGTTATGATATTAATGGGTATACGTTTTGGACTGAACGTCAAGATCCGAAGTCAACATCGCAACAAAATAGTGGTGTTTCACTTGTGGCGTCAGCTACACAATACGCAAGCTCGAAGGATAAGTCGCATGTACATGCTCGAAAGCAATTATTATGGGCGAATAGAAGAAATATGGGAGCCGGACTACTCGTACTTTTAATATTTGCCTCTTGTGTTGCAAGTGGGTTGACGATAATCGACGTTGCGTAAGAAAAGATGATCCTTGCGGATTCACTCTTGTTGACCTTAGTCGTCTACGTGAAACTGAGGAGCCATTTGTAATTGCATCACAAGTTAAGCAAGTTTTTTTTGTAACCGATCCCGCCGATAATAAGTGGTCAATTGTTGTACCCGGTAAAAGGAGTATCCTCGGTATTGGTGATGTTGATAATGAGGAAGAATATGATGCATTTGAGGACCTCCCCCTTTTACCTATCCTGAAAATAGTGTGGAAGATGATGTGAATATGTCGGAGAACTATATGCGTGTAGATCACACGGAAGGGATACATGTACTTGAGGATCCTAAGAAACGGCGGAAGGTCAATAAATCATGAGACATAAACTCAGGTCTGTGTAATTTCTCCAATTTGTAATTCTTTTTTAACATGATTATATGAGGTATAATGTACCTATTGTGTAGAGTTTTAGGCTTGCATTTGTTGTTGGTTGCATTTCGGGAACAAAAAGGTCATTTTAGGCCTAGTTTTGCATTTTTGCTTCCAAATCGTACTTATCGAGTCATTTAACCCCAAATGCATTTTGAACATGATAATATGAGGCATAATGTAACTATTGTGTAGATTTTTAGGTTTGCAATTGTTGTAGGTTGAATTTTGGGAACGAAAAGGGCATTTTAGCCCTATTTTTGCCTTTTCGCGTCCAATTCGTATTATCGCTTCATTTAACCCCAATTTCATTTTGAACATGATAATATGAGGTATAATGTAACTATTATGTAGATTCTTAGGCGTGCATTTGTTGTTGGTTGTATATCGGGAACATAAATGTGATTTTAGCCCTATTTTTGCCTTTTCGCCTCCAATTCATGTTTCTCGAGTCATTTAACTCCATTTTCTTTTTGAAAATGATAATATAAGGTATAATATAACTAGTGTATAGAGTTTTAGGCTTGCATTTGTTTTTGATTGAATTTCGGGAAGGTATATGTCATTTTTTAGAACTACTAACTACGGTAAATGATTGAATTCTTATATTATGTGTTTATTCCTTGGTTGTTTTGCAAGGTTTATATGAATAACACACCACGTTTGAGGGCCTTCACCACAGACGAATTACATGAACTTCGGGATAAGTTGGCGTCCCACATTTGTGATGATTGCTTATGATACATCTACTAGTTTGTATCAATTCTATGTACACTTTTTACATTATTAAATATATACATACTTAAAGTAAATTATTACGTTCACAAAACTTGTCATATATATATTATTGCAATTTGATCGTTCTTTTTTTGTGTCGAAGGGAGGTTTTGGGTGGGGGATGGGGTGGGGGGCTGCCATGGGATGGGGGTGCGGGGGTGGGGGTGCGGGGGCCGGGGGTGGGGGGTGGGGTGGGGGGGCTGGGTCTGGGGGCGGGGGGGTGGGGCTGGTCCGGGCAGGGGGGGGGGGGGGTGGGCGGGGGAGGGGCTGGGCCGGGGGGGGGTGGCCCTGGGTCGCGCAGGGGGGGGGGGCTGGGTGGGTGGGGTGGGGGGGGGGGGGGGGGGGGGGGTGTCTTTGGGGGTGGCGGGGGTGGGGGCGGGGGTGTCTTGGGCGGGCAGGGGGCGGGGTCGGGCCGGGGGGGTGGGCTGGGTCTGGCGGGGGTGGCAGGGGGGGGGTATTGGGTCGGCGGGGGTGGGGGTCTTGGGGGGGTGGGGTGGGGGTGGCGGGGGTGGGGGGGTGGGAGTGCGGGGGTGGGGCTAGCGGGGGGGGGGGTGCGGGGGTGCGGGGGATGGGCGGGGGTGGCGGGGGGGTCTTTGGGGTGGGAGTGCGGGGGTGTCTTGGGGTGGGGGTGTCTTTGGGCCGGCAATAAGTGATGGGGGGCAGATTTAATTCTATTTTTTTTAAAAAAAAAATTGAATTTGTGGTTGCGGTTTTAAGCTTAAACCGCAGCCCTTCACTTAAAAAGGGTTGCGGTTCATGCTTAAAACCGCAACCCTTCAGTTAAAGAAGGGCTGCGGTTTATGCCGAAAACGCAGCCCTTCAAACTTAGAAGGGCTGCGTTTTTGTCCTTAACCGCAGCCCTTCGTTGTGAAGGGCTGCGGTTTTTAACCGCAGCCCTTCTTATCTAATGAAGGGCTGCTATGGAAAGGGATGCTGGCCAAAAACGCAGCCCTTAGGGCTGTTTTGACCGCAGCCCTTCCTTATTTTTCCACTAGTGGAACTCTGTTTAGAGTGTGGCCAAAGATGTGTAAAACAGATAATATATTAATAGTGGGACCATGCCAAAAAAAGAAGTGTTCAAACTAATTTGGGACAAACATAAAAGGAAAGTGTTCAGACTAATCTGGGACGGAGGTAATACTTCAAAAAAAACTGGAGTTCTGCTACTCCTGTACAAATAGTTATGGTTTTTAGTTATTAGTAATTGTTTACACAATATTAGTTATAGCTTTCATGCTATTAGATATAGTTTTTGAGATAAAATATGGTCTTCGGTAGATAAATAGTTATGGTTTGCTTGCTATTTGTTATGGTTTTCGGGTTAATAATTTTTGTTTTGGATTGTTAGTTATGGGTTTAGATAAAAAGTTATTGTTTTGGGTTATGATTATGGTAGTTTTGGTTGATGTTATGGTTTTGGGTTGATAATTATGGTTTATTGGTTAATAGTTATGAGTTTTAATTTATTAGTTAGCATATTTTCAATCAAAGCTATATTGTAAATATAGTTGCACATTTCTTGCAATTAGTTTACATTTTTTATAGTTTAATTTAGTTGCACTGCTAGACTATAATCAAACGCGTGTGAAACTGTGAATGATCATGTCTCACATTAGTCTTAACTTGGGACTGTCTCTTTAGAGACTTACTTTTTTTTTGACAGCATACTGACCCCTTTTAGGAACATGTATCATTATGCATGCAAGTGTTGTAAATCGCTATAAGTTCGTTTAAGAAGCCCAAAAACTTTAGCTATAAGGCTTGACAATTTCATACAAAAGGCAGGTAGAAATTAAAAATGGATGCACGGTACTCCTAGTAAGCCTCGTTGCCATGAGAAAGAGTATTCATATTTTTTCTCAAAATCAATTGCTAGCTGTTTTTTAGATAGTTCGTTGTAGCTTTCAGTTGAAAATGTTAGGCCATTGTCTCAATATTGCTTTTGCTTGCATGCTATCTACAGGTTCATAATTCTCAACCCTTACCATATTTAGAACACAAAACACTCAAGAACAACAGCGGTATAGCTTTGGGGAGTACATGCCAAGTAAATCCTGGTACTTTTAGAGTGGAGATACAAGCCTCCTTCAAGCAGAATGGTAAATAGTCTTTTTTATGAACCTTAACAGAACGCAACCGCTCAATATGTTGGCTTCTACTCTAGAGCTTTTATTATCACTATCGAAGAATTTTTTTTTTATCTTTACAAGTACAAATTGCTCCTTAATCATCATCGGCCATGCTCATCTAGGCACCAATTTTGCATAAGGCTAAACTCAAAATCAGCTTCGTGCGTGTTTCTTAAACGCATTCAATAACATGTAAGCTAGTTCACCCACAAAATAGTATTGTTGCACAATAATCTACAAGAATATATAGAAGAATAATCAACCCCATTTCGGCCTAAAGTCAAATTAAAGGGACAAAACAGCAAGCCCAAACTTAGTTTCCCAGTTCCCACGAGATCCCCTAATAAAGCCATGCAATAAAAAAACTCTCAACTTTCACAAACTTTCACAGCAAGCATAAACTTAGTTTCCTACGAGATACCAGTAAACTCAAACCAGGAAGAGCATACTTTTCTGATACAAGGTTAAAAATGATATGACATGCATCCAATAAGTTCGATATAGAAGTTAAAAGCAATTACAATGAACTTATATAGGTTGACATAACTATACATACTTTAAAAATTCATTATGCGATTGTCAAGCATTTGACATAATTCCAAGATACAATTTTAACATCGTATACAAGTTAAGTAATACTCAAAATCTACCTAATAAAGGGAGAAATAGCACCAAGAAGTTTTTTGACGCATACTCGACCTCGTTCTTTGACAGTGAATCCTTCTTTATTTAGAAGGGCCCAATAATACTCAATATCATCTTCTCCAACTTTTTGGCACATTCCATACCCAATTACCATACTGTGATGAAAGGTCTCACACTTACCATCACTATCACTTGGTAACATAAGCGTCATGGTTTGGCTGAGAAATGAAAAAACTTGGATCTTTGTAAAATACACCAAAATAAGGACCAGAAATCTTCATATGCTCACATAATGGTTCGGTTTTTTTAGGTTAAATGTTTCACATTCCTTGATTGTTTTTTTCGTTAATCTTGTCATGTTTTCCAGATTTTCTGCTTTAAGTCTACCGAACATATCTTGCAACCCCAATTTATACTCCATTTCTGTTGTAATGCCTATTTCTTTCAACCTTTGGCATATTTTGTCATAGTCTCTACTATCTAAATCTCTGGTAATATCTTTGATGTGTTGCAAAGAAAGCTTGGAAGTCAAACCCACATAATGTTTTTTCAAACAATTAGGCCTTCTATTCTCAACCAATTGTAATCTAGTATTGAGAGTATTAACAAGTGCAGCAAGAGTATGACCTTAACACATAGAATTTTTAACTCTATAAAGAAATTTATCAATCAATATTATTACCAATCATAAAATATATTATGAAATTAAAATGCTTTTATAAATTGATATATAAAAATAATTTATACTTTGAGTTGAACAGATGATCAAAGCATTGATTCACATCTAGAAAATACTTAGAAATTAATATATTAGTGCATTGGTTATTCTTTTATGTTTATGCCAACTATATTTTTAATTATAGATCAACATTACTTATTAAGGAATCCTTGATTCACATCCATAAATTTTAAAATAATAATGTGATAATCTTCATAGTACTTGATAAAACTAAATTACTGCAATTGCTTTCTATATATTCTAACGCTAATAATACTTTATAACATTTACCAAACACAAGTTCATAGTCGGTAATCAAAAGATAAATTCAAGTTTTTTTTTTGAGGGGAGATAAATTCAAGTTTGTATTACGGAATGTATACTATTTCGTGAATATTAAATACATGGCACAACTTTACTTCTAAGCACATTTATATTTTTTGCACAACTTTAGTCTGAAGTACATTTTTTTTTTTGGCACAACTTTAGTCCTAAGCACAATTATATGAGTAAACAATTGATAGTTAACAAATTAACCTTCATCCTCAACCTCCCATGCAGCAGGTAGATCATCAAAGTATTCCCAAGCAAATTCATATATGATCTTCCACTTCTCTCCATTGCGATCGGTGAGTTCTTTTCCTTGAACCAAAGTTGTGTGTTCCATTATGTCTGTTGGAACACCATTAAAAGTATGATTAATAAACACTAAACTAAATAGAGAGGGTTCGCAATATAATGCTCTATGGAGATATTATGTCGCATGCCATCATATTAGTATGTTTCATATGTTGTTTCTTTTTATTTGTTTACATATCTACGTGTTTTGTTTGTTTGTTTAGCAAGATAAAACAAAAATTGTCAAATTTCCCCATATAAAATTAAAATGACAATCACATACTCATCATATCAAAAGTCAATAAGAGATATATTACTTACGTATAGAATGCATACCAGATACCACTATCTACATAATAACGGTTTTATATGATTATGAAGCATGTACTGGTATTACTTAAGTATAATTTTGTTTTCTTAAACTATCTCTCCCCTATAATACACTCCCTATTAAGGAAGTAAATCTATCATAAAACACTACTAAATTACAAGGGTATCTTAAGGAGAAAATTCAGAAAAAATAATAATTAAGCTTCATTCACAACATAAATGCCCAGAGTATGTTGGTGATCATGATCACCTTGCTAATCATACTCCACGTGCTCCTGCTGATGTATCTAACTAAGTATAGCTTCTATTATTCTTCCATTTACTTTATAACAGAATTCAGTTAGAGTATGCTAGTTAAAAGTTAGTTGTGATACAGTTAGAAGACCCTCTTGTAATTATTGAGACATTGAATTTTAGCAGCTCATTAATTCTCATAATAAAAATTCTCTCTCTCTCTACATTTCTCTCTGATTCAATCATTAAACTTCAACATGGTATCAAAGCACGTTTCAATCCTGCTCAAAATAACCTGAAATCTTCAATAAAATTTGAAGATATTGATGATCATGATGATCAAATCCTGCTTCCGCATTTCTTAAATCAACATTTCTGCAGGTTGATTTCATACAAAGTTGTAAGTAATTCTTCTATAATCTTTTGAACAAATACTTTTAGTTCTTGAATGATCAAAATTCTACAGTTAAAACTTGAAGAAATTGATCAAATGTCATAAAATTTTCAGTTCAAAACTCTGCAATTCTAGAGTTAGAACATAATCTGTGAATATTCTTCACAAAATTCATGAAACAAATTTGTCAAATATCATATTTGAGTTTGTGATTCTTTTGATTCATTTGATTTCTTCTATCAATTGAGAAAATGCCTGAAAACACTCTTCTTGTTACTCAAGATCCTTCGAGTCCTTTCTTCATAAATTCTTCCGAAAATACTTCTTAACCTATTGTTTCTGAGAAATTTAATGGTGAAGAATTTGGTGCGTGAATGGCAACGAAGTATGATAATTGCTCTTGCAACTAAGAACAAGTTAGGATTTGTAGATGGAACTCTAACTCAACCAGAATCCACTAATTCTAATTTTGCTGCTTGGAAGAGATGTGATGATATAATCATCTCTTACATATTAGATCTCTTGAATCATCTCTTACATATTAGATCTCTTGAATCATCTATAGCCAGAAGTGTCTTAATTCTGACTACTTCTACAGAGATCTAGCTTGACTTAGAGGAGAGAAATTCTCAAACATTTGGTCCTCAGTTGTATACTATACAACAAGTTCTTGCAGATTTAAAACAAGATGATAGTACTTCAGTTGCTAATTTTTTCACACAAATCAAAGCAATATGGAATTTCAGACGGGTTGAGTGAGAGAGCAGAGAAAGGGAAACCTAAATCCCTAGCCTCTTAGCTTTGTGCGCGATCCTTTTAAATTAAAAGCCCAACCGATTAAGGGCTGCGGTTAGCCCAAAAAAGCAGCCCTTTGTTATACGAAGGGCTGCGTTTTTGGGCTAACCGCAACCCTTCAATAAAAGGGCTGCGATTTCCTTGAAAACCGCAGCCCTTCGTACTGTACGTAGGGCTGCGGTTTATGGCTAACAGCAACCCTTCAATAAAAGGGTTGCGCTTTACTTGAAAACTGCAACCCTTCATACACGACGGGCTGCGTTTTCTGAAAAACGCAGCCCTTGTAGCGCAACCCTTCCTTTTTTTCTCCCCTTGTTTACAAACAACAGCAAGAATAGAGACTTGTTTTTCTTCTTATGAAGTTACATAACAAGTTTGCAAATGTTAGAACAAACATATTGATGATGCAACCTCTGCCAGCTATGTCCCTTGCTTATAAACTCTTAATACGAGAAGAAAAACAAAGACAATCCAGTCTCATAGATGAAGAAAACAAGAACAAACTGATGGCATTTGCAGTGGATAATAATAAAAATATGGAGGTTATGGAGAAGGTTACAGACAACAAGGCAATGGTTTTAGTTCAAATGTAACTCTTCAAACAAATTCAGGAGCACACAGACTTGTTGTGACTGGCAAGAAACCTAGTGGTTTGTTTTGTGAACACTACAAATATACTGGAAACACTATTGATAAGTGTTACTAAATTCATGGATATCCTGCTAACTTTGTTCAGAAAGGCAGACGCAAAGGCAAGATAGTAGTTGATGTGGCACAAAGCTCAGAAGAATCAGACTATGATTCTCAAGTCACACACATATCTAAGGAACAATACACTCATCTCATGAAGATTCTCAAGTCTCAGAACATTAATTCAGATGGAGCAGAACTTTCTACCTCTACTGCAGCTATTTCCACACACGTGTCCAGTGCTAATGTAGCATATACCCATCTTTTATCTTGCTCAAATTCTAGCTGGATAATTGATAGTGGGGCTACATATCACATCTATTCCAATATTGACTTATTTGACAGTCTAAAAGAGTTTAGACAAATTCCTAACACTATAACTATAGTTGATGGTAAGCAAGTTGTGGTGCATCATATTGGAATTGTGAAATTAGATCATGGTATTATCTTGGAAAATGTTCTATATGTGCATGGTTTCAAGTTCAATTTAATATCCACTCACAAACTGTATAAGGATTTAACTTATGAGATAACCTTCACTCTTGACCAATGCCTGATTCAGGGACCAACTTCACCTCACTATCTGGTTCTTGATAGCTATGTTCTGGTCTTTATGATGTTGGTGATAATTCAGTAAAAGAACAGCAGGTAATTGTGGCAAATGTTACTCAAGCTCATGCTGATGATGCTAAGTTGTGGCACCTAAGACTAGGCCATATAATATATAATAAATTGCATCTTCTTCATACTTGTTTTAGTAGCTTTGCAGGTTGTGATATAATTTGTCAAATTTGTCACAAAGCCAAACAACCTAGGCTTTCCTTTCCTACTAGTACATCTAGAGCTACTAACTGTTTTGATTTGTTACATATAGATACATGGGGTCCATATTGACTCAAAACACATGAAGGGTTTAGTTACTTTCTCACAATTGTAGATGATTGTTCAAGAAATACATGGACTTATCTGATAAAGCACAAGCATGATGTTGTTGGTATTTTGATTAATTTTTTCACCATGATTGATACTCAATACAATAGCAAGATTTTGAGTGCGAGAACAGATAATGCAAAAGAACTTTGTGAAGGAGATGTGCTGAGATTTTTCAATGCAAAGGGTGTAATTCACCAGACATCATGTCCTGACACACCACAACAAAATGGTGTGGTGGAAAGGAAGCATATACAACTTTTGGAAACTATAAGAACTCTATACTTCCATTCTAGGGCGCCTATTAGGTTCTGGGGTGAGTGTTTTCTGTGTGCAACACATTTAATTAACAGAATGCCCTTAAAGAGTGCAGGATATGCTACACCTTATGAGAAATTAAATGGTAACAAGCCTAATTTGGACCACTTGATTGGTTCTCTTTGTTACATTTCTACCCTGAAAACTGGTAGATCCAAGTTTAATTCAAGAGCATCACCTTGCATCTTGTTGGGCTATACATCTCATCATAAAGCATACAAAGTCCTTGATCTAGAAACCAATAAAATTCATATTTCTAGAGATGTTCAGTTTTATGAGAAACATTTACCTTTACATTATGAAACTAACTCCACAAAAATTAACCATCCCATCTTCTTACCTATTAACACTCCTTTTGATCCTTGATTCATATTCCACTTCTGAACCCACTTTAACTCCTTCTACTTCTCCTCCTATTTCTTCCCCGCAAAATTCCTTCTCTACAAATTCACCTTTACAAAACACCACTATTTCTTCTTCCCAAACTTACGATCCTTCTTCTTCTATACCTATTCCATCAGTTCCTACAAGACAATCTACCAGAATTTCTACTAAACCTGCATAGCTTGATAATTATGTTTGTATGGCTGATACTATCAGTCATCACTGGTGCAACTTAGTCAAGTTTACTGACCTGCCTACTCCCTTAAAGGCTCTTCTCATACAAACTTCTCAACTAACTGAACCTGTTAGTTATTTTGAAGCCTCGCATCACTTTGGTTAGCTTGAAATAATGCAGAAAGAGCTTGATGCTTTAATTCTTAATCAGACCTGTAAAATGGTTTCATTTCCAAAGGGCAAGAAAGCAATTGGCTGTAAATGGGTGTATAAGGTGAAATTAAAGGCAAATGGTTCAATAGGGAGGCTCAAGGCATGGCTTGTTGCAAAGGTTTCAGACAGAAGTATGGTGTGGATTACTTAGAGAGCTTCTCTCTTGTTGCGAAAATGGCTATTGTTAGATGTCTCTTATAAGTTGCTACACACCATAAATGGTCTCTTCATCAGCTGGACATTAACAATGCCTTTGTCCATAGCAAGCTTAATGAAGAGGTTTATATGAAAGCTCCAGAAGGCTGCCTAATCCTGATCATGTGGGTTGTAAGTTAGTCAAATCATTGCTTGAAGCAAGCTGCAAGGCAATGGTTTGCTAGACTTAATGCAGAGTTGCAATTGATGGGATATACTCAATCAAAGAATGATTACTCTCTTTTCATTCAAAGAACTGATGCTCACATCATCATAGTTGATGTCTATGTAGATGACATAATTGTCACAGATTTTGATGAAGTTACTATTGCTTCATTTAAACAACATCTGCATCACACCTTTAGTATAAAGTATCTTGGTTTACTTAATTTTTTCCTTGGGATGGAGATAAGCCATCTTCCACATGGTGTTTTTATGACTCAGAAAAAGTTTATAAGGGAATTGCTTCAAGACTGTCCCTTGCATCTCTCTACCAGTGTTAAAACTCCTCTTCCCAGCACCTTGAAGCTTCATGTCGATGTTGGTGATCCATATCATGATCCAGAGCTTTATAGGTGTCTTGTAGGGAAACTGAATTTTCTCTCAAGCACCAGACCTGATCTTTCATGTGTTGTCCAAGCTCTTAGTCAATTTATGCACCATCCTCTTATGCCACATGTGAAGGCCTTGAGCCATGTGTTAAGTTATGTTCCTCTCACTCAAGGATAAGGCATACTACTTAAAGCAAGTGATGAGTTGACTCTTCAAGCTTATTCAGATTCAGACTGGGCTTTTTGTCCTAATACTAGAAGATTTGTCACTGGCTATGTGTTGCTTCTTGGTCATTCTCCTGTCTCCTGGAAGTCCAAGAAATAATCAACCAGAAGGTCCAGTGAAGCTGGATATCGAGCTATGGCAGCTACTGCTTCATAATCCACTTGGTTGGTCAGTCTACTTCAAGAGCTTGGTGTTTACAAACGTCAGCCTGTTGTGCTTATTTGTGACAATCTCAATGCTATTCACATTGAAAAAAATCCAGTTTTCCATGAACGTACTAAGAACATTGAGATACATTGTCATTTTACTAGGGAGAAGGTTCTTAATGGTCTAATAGAGCTACATCATCTTCCTACTTCTGAGCAAATTGCCGACATTATGACTAAAGCCTTACCATTTGCTCAGCATTCCAAGTTAATGTCCAAGCTAGGGATGTAATCTATTCATCCCCTCCCTCTCTTGAGGGGGGTGTTGGTGGTCATGATGATCATGATCACCTTGCTAATCATACTCCACGTGCTTCTACTGATGTATCTAGCTTAGTATAGCTTCTATTATTCTTCCATTTACTTTGTAACAGAATTCAATTAGAGTATGTAAGTTAAAAGTTAGTTGTAATACAGTTACAAGACCCTCTTGTAATTTTTGAGACACTATATAAGGTGTCATTGAGTTCTAGCAGCTCATTAATTCTCATAATAAAAATTCTCTCTCTCTACATTTCTCTCTGATTCAATCAATAAACTTGAACAGAGTACAAAATGAAAAACATAATTATAAAACTATAAAAATAATACTGAAAAAAATAGTATTGTGCAGCAAACTTGTACCTTCGGACTTCCAAGCAGACTATGCAAGAAGCAAGTTGAGAGTCAATGAAGGAGTTGAGATTAAAAGGGATGGAAAGGGGAAGTAAAGGACAGAGAAGATAGTAAAATATGTAGTTCGTACATTGCAGCTTCCCATAATTTTCTCTTTATCTTATTGCTTCACTCCTTAGTTCCTTTCCCTCCATTATTTCTTTCATAAATATGGCTGGCGTAAGCCAGTAAAATTTCTGTGGGATGTGACGTTTTGTGATGTCGACGTAAAGGTCCCCCCCATCATTTTAAAAAAAAAATACTGCAAAACTGGCCGTGTGTCGCATTAGGGTTTCATACTATTACTCGGATTCCCAGTTTGCCAAAGTTCCACCTTCTCAAAACATTACTAAAACTTAAAAAATTAATAAAGGTGCTTTTAGAATCTACCTATTTTGTATTTTTTCTTTTTAAAAAAAAAATTATCTAAAAATATTAAAATTTCAAAAAAAAAATTCATATGAATCGAACCAATTTTTTGTTTTCACCATGGTGAAAACAATTTTTTCTCGGTTCCACCACGAAAGAAAAGGAAAAAAAATCATTCCACCGTGGAGGAACCGAAGAAAACAATTCCTCCATGGTGGAACCAAATTTAATTTCAATATGTGCAGGGGGTGTGGAGGAGGGTTCTGGACAGCAACAGCGGGGGCAGGGACGAAGGGAGAGGAGAGAGGGAGAGGCGAGGGGAAGGGAGAGGAGAGGGGCAAGGGAGAAGGGGGGTGGAGTGTGGAGGGTGGGATGGGGGTTGCAGCCTAAGGGGAGTGGAGGGAGGGGTGTGGGGGCTGCCGGTGGGGGGTGGGGTAGGATAGGGTGGGTGTAGGTGGGGGTTGGGGGTGGGTGGGGGGTTGGGGGTGGGGTGGGTGGGTGGGATATGGTAGGCTGCGGGGGTGGGGGCATCTGGTGGAGGCTGGGGGATGTAAAGTTGGGGCGGGAGGTGGTGGTAATGGTGGCTAAGTGGTGGTTATGGAGGAAAAAGAAGTAAAGGGGGAAAAAGAACAAAAAAAAGACATTATAAATTTGGACGATATACAGTATTTACGGGCGGCAAATAACATGGCATCAACGAAAACATAAAAAGTAAGACTAAGAATACTTATACAACTGGGCAACTGTAATCTGTAGGTGACCGCGACTGACGACTGTAGTCTATAAACACTAAAATGTACTATGTAGTCTGTAGGGGCGAGTTCCAAGTAGGACAATGACAACTCGATATAGAGCAGAGATGTCAGTACTCTTTTTCTTTCTCAAAATTTCCCCTTTTTTTTTCCACTATCAATTGGCTTGTAACTTGTTTGTCTTTGTTTCAAATTTGTTATTTGCTTTCATGATTGAAGTTCAATGAAAAAAGATTGTTAATTTTTTTTTATTAGTAATTTGTCGAATTGTGATTTGTAAAATATGAATCAAATGCTCAATTTGTTACAAAACTAAACAATATTGTAATTTTTGGGTTATTCAAATTAGAGTCATCAATAAATATATATGAACAATATTGATTTAATTATATGATTTGATTTTATATTATTGTCTTCTTGTTGTTAGAAGTGGTTGATAAACTATGATATGATTAAAGTTATAAAATAAATTTTAAAATGAAGCACTAGTGGAAAAAAGCCCATCCGATCCGGTCAAAACTGGGCTTACCGATCCGTTTTTGGTCCGGATCGGGTGGGGTAGCAGCAGTTAACAATGATTAACTGATCCGGTCCTAAACCAGATCAGTTAATCATTAATCGATCCGGTTTTGATGGAAAACCGGAGTAGTTAAGTACCCAAAAAAAAAATTCATTTTTTTGTTCTTAATTGATACAAAAACAATTGTAGTGGAAAAAAAGTATCAATACTCATTTTATTGAGGCAAAAATCTCATTTTATTGAGGCATAAATAATTACATATACATAAAATTGTTACCAATTCTTATATTCAACATCAAACTAAAACATGTTAGATATTCCTATTTAAAAAAAAGTAAGAGGGGCTATTTCCTGCCAGCTCTTAGCAGTGCCATTGAGCAGATGGGCACCATCTCTTCTTTGAGGTTGTGTTGTATGCTGTTGCCGATGTTTTACTGCTGCTGTTGTTTTTGTTGTTGCTGTTGTTGATGTTGTTGTGGCTGTTGTTTTACTGTTGCTGTTGTTTTTGTTGCTGTTGTTGTGGCTGTTGTTTTAATGCTGGTGTTGTTTTTGTTGCTGCTGTTGCTGAGGTTTCTGCTGTTTCCAGCTCCTTTCTCCACTGCAGCTCCTTTCTCCACTGCAACAATTTGTGAATCAAAGCTTTCAAGTTTGATCATTAATTGATTGTTACTGAAAATAAATAGACACACAAAAATGGAATAAAATCAAGAAGTGGAGCAAATTTCAAATCAGAATTGAACATGGAGTAAAAGGAGTTATCAAGAATGATACAATCAATCTTTACTCAACATTTTCCTGCTTTTATAACCCCATAACATCTTTTATGCGCTCCATCAGCACACATCTATAATAGACATCAAGTAGGTAATTCGGTATACTATACTAATGCAGTTGGAATGGGAGACCGTACTTGTACGATCGACAAGCTATGAATTATATAGCCAAAAGTAAGATAGTGAAACTGAATGTAGCAGCTTTTCCCCAACAAAAAAGTGAGGGAATTCATTTAATCAATTATATGTCGTTTCCTTTCATCCTCTTTAGCATTACAACTGTAGATTTAGTCATACCTTCTCCTTTAAAATTTCGCGTTCGCTAAGATATGCACCAAATCTAGGCCATTGGATTAGGGTCGACCATGAATGAACACTCAGACAAAGACCCACTAAATGCAATTTAGCCTCCTCTAATAGGTCAATCATAAAGCATGTAATTGACGACCTCTAATAAGTTAAATACAGAAGAGATCGGTAATGTGCAACTGGTCCAGGAATATCTTTGAATCGTCCAGCCTTGGATTTCACATTAGGGAGTGTCAGAGTTCCTAAATGGTCCAGCTTTGAACTGGCGAATAATCCTAGTATATATTGATTGAAGTTGACTAGCTTTGACAAAAAGCATATGTGGCAAATTAGTTCAAGAAAAGAGTGGCATATTCATATATAAAGGAGCGGCTCAAGTATAATGAATTCAACAATGTGTCGATGGCTCTAAATATTAGAAGGTCCATCACATCATATCCTCTAAATATTATAGATAAATCATTCCACATTATTCTAGTATCAGAATTCTGACTTCCAAGGTTCTGCAACTAACCAATTCATACACTACATACTGCACACCAATCACACGTAGCTAACCATATTTCAAAAACTACTTAGTGTGCAACAATCACACGGAATATTACGGATATGCTAAACGAGAGCATAAAAATTAAAAATAACAATTGAAGAAAGACATCACTAACCTCAACCATGCTTTTTGGCATTGGTTTTCCCTCTTCCTTTAACTTCTGTAGTGTAAACTGTGCTTCTTTAGCCCACGTATACTTTGCCAAAGTATTCTCAACATCAGCCATCGTACACTTGCACTACTTCGTTGCTGCTTGTTTTTGACTAATTTGGAGATTCTGCGATCAGTTAACATTACAATGACCCAATCAAAATATAACTCGAGATATGAGAGCTTACCAGGAGGTTTCAGTGAGTCAGTGTTGCAATTATAATTGAGAACTTACTGAGCACAAGATTGCCAAACCAAAAGTATCGTAACAATAGAACTTCTCCAAGCATCTATTAAACATCTTGATCTCCCCCCTCTTCAATTTATACTTATAACTATGATTTCCTTATCGAGGGAATGTATACTTCACCCGTTCCATGAGTATTGCCATTTGCAACGTTTGGAATTTTTCACTATTCACACACTTTTCTTTGACCATCTACGCTGATTTATGCACATCGAGATATATCTAGCTACTAATACAGGAAAAAAATAAACAGACTTTATATATTGCCATATGAGATAAAATCAACCTGTCCATTCGGGTCGAAATTGCCAAGATATCTTAGAATTTCTTCCTGCTTCACAAAAGCATCAGCAAATGTGGCTTCCGTACTCCGACCTACTACATATTGCTTCAAAGTTCCCAGCTTTCTCGCCTTACCCAGCTCATCAGCAAATCCTTCAGTTACTATAATATATTATACAAACTAATTAAACTCTTCCAATAACATATATTAGCATGACATAGTTCCTTACTGCAAATGATAATCATGATATAATGATTAATCCCATCCCATAACTCCCAAAAGACTAAGAAAGATATATAATTTTTTCCCATATAGTATATCTTAGAAATCCCATTATTTCTTTAGACATAAATATTAAAATGTAGTTAATCATTACAAAAATAAAACTTTCAGAATTAGAATAAAAAAAAGACCTTTAAATTTAGAACTAAGATGAAAAATGATGCCAAAATTTTAGAATTTAATTCAATATTATGAACAGACAAATACCAATAAAAGAAAAATACTTAAAAAAAATTGCTTCAAAAATTAAATAAAGGGAACTTACGATATTAGCAATTCCCTAAATGTCAGCCATGGCTGTAAACCAGCCCTAATTTTGATGGGTTAACAAGAATAAACTGCACATTATGACAATTCGCAGCCACTGAATAAAAAATATAACTTACAAACCCTAAATAAAAATCACAATTTGCTAAATTATCTTGAAACAACAAATGGAAGAGAGGTGAAACTATAAGACATGAGAGTGCAGTAGATAGGAACAACAACAAAAACCCTAAAAGTTCAACAAAATAAAAGGAAATCAAATTAATTTATCTAATTCTAAACAATAAAACAAAGCCCTAATTCGATTTCAAAGCTTCGAGTTTTCGAAACAAATCAATCGCAGCACAGCTAGCCATCAACATCAACATAAAAAAAAAAAAAACCCAAACAACCAGGAAATTCGAGCAAAAAGAGGTAAAATCGAAAAGCCCTAGTTCGATTCCTAGGGTTCAAGTTTTCGAACCAAATCAATCAAAAATCGGAAAAAAAAAACAAATTCGAGCTACTAACTTGTTTTAGTTTAGAACGGGGCAAAAATTTGAATGCAAGAAACCCTTTAATCGATGCTTTGGCAGCAGCAATTCATTAATTTTTCTCTTTTTGCATTGATTGCCATTGGCGTTGGTGTGCACAAGAGAAGGGAAGAGGGAGAGAGAGAAACCGTGTGAGAGAGAAGAGAGAGAAACCGAGCGTAAACCCTAATTATTTTCTTGGTGAGAGGGAGAAAATAAAATGAGGAAGGAGAAGGAGCAATGAAATGAACCAAGGAAAAGAACACGAGGTAATGGCAAGTCAATAACTTATCCTATTTAGTGACCCGGATCAGTTAACAGAAAATCGGATCCATTTTCTGTTAACTGATCTGGTTCACTATTGGACCGGATCAGTTACTCAGCCCAACTGTGAGCCCAAAAAATTTGTCGATCTACGGATCTGGTTCTTTTAAAACCGAATCTGTTGTGTTGTGACATATAACGTTTTTTCCACTAGTGAAGAGAAGAAACCAAAGGGATATTGTTAGTTTCTTATCAAAAAGAATTAACACCAACTCTGCAAATCCCTCTGAGCTAAATCCTAATCGATCACAAACATTTTTTTCTCCGTCAATTAATAACACATCAATTCAAGAAACTAATAATAATCCACAAAATCAAAGAGATGAATCACATGTTGGAGTTAATTTAAATCCTGATACTTAATCCCCGAATAAACAAGAAAGATTGAATGAAGTGGATGCTACCAATCTTCCTCGAGCTCGGGGGAAAAGAAAAATAATTCTTGATTTCCATCCAAATGACCAAGATAATGTTCGCAGGGTTTATGTCGCAAGAAAACTTTGTCAGCCTAAAAAGTATAAGTTCCCTTACCAACCTTTTGGGCAAAAGAATCGTTCATTTATAAAAATTGGTTTAAGAAATATAAACGATGGCTTGAGTATAGTGTTGAAAAGGACGTAATTTTTCATTTCCCTTGCTATTTATTCGAGGAAGAAAACACATCTGGAGGACATGCATTTATTAATGAGGGATTCGGTGCTTGGAACAAAATAGATCCATACGAGAAGCATATTGGAGGGCATATGAATGCTCATAATAATAGTGTTGTGAGATCTCTTGAAGATTTTAAAAAGAAAAAAGCTAACCTTCCATCTCTCTTTGGTAACCAATCAGAAGAACGAGAACAAGATTAAATATTGAGAGCGATAAGAAGCTTCTATTAAATGTTTGTAGTGGTTTTTACTTCAAGGTTTGCCTGCTCGTGGTCATAATGAAAGTGAAATTTCTTATAATTGAGGTAACTTCATATTGAACTTTGGAAATTTCTTGCCTCGGAAAAACATATTGCTAAAGTTGTTTTAGAAAATGCACCAGGTAACTGCCAAATGATAACTCCTTCAATTCAAAAGGATATCATTGATGTTTATGAAACAGAGACAACTAAAGCAATTATGAAAGACCTTGATGGTGATTTTATTTTCTATTCTTATTGATGAGTCTGCGAATATATCTGATATAGACCAGTTGGCTCTTTGTTTGCGATAAGTTAATAAAAGAGGTGAGGTTAGGAAGCGCTTTCTTGGTGTTGTACATGTTGCCAATACCACATATGTGACTCTGAAAGAGGCAATTGAGTCACCTATAATGGAGCAGCCTCTCAGTTTTCTAGAGTTCGAGGCCAAGATTACGACGGTGCTAGCAATATGCAAGGTGCAATTAATGGCCTTAAAAATATGATTATAAATGAAACTTCATGCGCACATTGTGTTTGTTGTTTTGCATACCAACTGCAATTGACACTTGTTGTTGTTGCAAAGAAAAATGTTGATTGTGGGTGGCTATTTGTTGATCTGCTTGCACTTTTACTAAATTTTGTGGGTGGTTCACCTAAACAGAAATAATATATTTGGGAAAAACAAGCTGGACATGTGGTATCGGCATTATATTTAGGTGAACTTGAATTTGGAACTAGCTTATATCAGGAGCTTAGTCTGAGTAGGTCGGGTAATACTCATTGGGTTTCTCATCATTTTAAAACAATTTTGAATGTGCTTAATTTTACCCAACAATTTTTGAGTCACTTGATGCCATTGAAGATGATTCAGATAGTGTTGACCAGAATTAAGCTGAGTCATTTACACACTTGCTGATGTCATTTGATTTTATTTTTCTGGCACATTCGATGAAGAGTATATTTGCGATTATAAATGAGTTGAATCTAGCTTTACAAAGAAGTGATCAAGATATAGTGAATGCAATGAAAATAGTTGATGTTTTCCCTGGCAAAAGAAAGTTTCGTGGTAGTAGACCACAGACAAATCTTCAACATTTTCGAGATGAAGTTTTTCTAAGTGCCATTGATCTATAATTACTAGAACTTAAAAATTGGTTTAATGAGGTAAGCAAGGAATTACTTGTCTGTATGTCTTATTTTAATCCTGCTAACCAGTTTTCTTCATTTGACATAGCAAAGTTTACACAACTAGTAGAATTTTATCCTACTGAATTTTCAATCGTTCAACTTTCTTTTCTGGAATCACTTCAAAATTTCATTATTGATGTTGGAAGTGATGAAAGATTTCCAATGTTGAAGAACCTTAGCGAGATTTTTATGAAACTTGTTGAGATAGGAAAGAATGAAACACATTCAAGAGTATATTTGCTCCTGAAGTGTCGAAAGAGCATTTTTAGGAATTACTATAATAAAATATAAATTGCACAGTACTATGGGAGATCAATTACTCAATGATTCTTTGGTCAATTTAGAGGAAGATTTGTTTTTTGAAGTAAGCATCGATAATATCGTAGCTCAATTCCAAAATATGAATACTCGACGAGAACAATTGTAATAGCTTATTTAGAAAACATGTTAGATAGTGATTTAAATAAAAATAAATTCTTGTGGGCAATTTTATGTATTTCTGGATGTATTTGAATTTTCGCATAATATTGGGTCGATTATTTTGGTGCCCCCATATTAATCAAAATCTTGGATCCGTCCTTGTTGACTTTTTGTGATGTTTACATGTTTTTGGACATAACCTCCTCCTTTCTCTCATGACCCACATCTCATATGTCCCTAAAAATCTTTTCCTTCTATGGCGCTTCCTCCCCTGCCCCCTAATATGAGTTGGGGCACATTACAATTTACATGTACTTTATTACACTACAATCTAATTAATTTTTGTTATCTTTATCTAAATTTGGTATGCATGTTTTACGTTATGCTATTGAAAAATTTAAGCTTTTTCCTTTTATATTTCGTCTTATTAACATGCTGAAAATTATTTAAAAGTTAAATGAATATCATATATATATAAAGAAAAAGTAGTATCCCCGTACCCATGTATGACTTTAGGACGGTGTCCTCTTATATGTAATTTTTAGATTGTGCTATCGAATACACGAATTTGTACCCGTATCTAAGACTTTACCCATGTATGTGCAACATAGATATCAACTAAAGGTCTAGAGTAGGTAATTGGCCCCCAATAACAAAAGTTTCAAGATCCGTCACAGTTATGTGGCCATAGGGTTATGCAAAAGTATTTATCTATGCAATTATTTAATTAGTGGCAGAACTTCGCCATTTTTCTTGGGGTGTCAAATTATAATACTAAACAATACTTACTTCACAAGATTCGTGTCGATGCAAATAGAAAAATTTGAATACTTTGTATATATTACCATATTAAAAACTAGTGGTATTATGAACAATATTTTTAAAAAGTATTATTATAGTTTAATTGATACAATATTTTAAAATTGATGATATGGCCTATGGGACTCAACTACGAGCGGTTGTATTTAATAGGTTCCAACTATTAGTAATCCAGTGGAGGTCTCAACTTTAATGAGCATTAATTTTTAGTGGACCCTCCAGGTTATGTAACCTGCTATTGTAGGTTAATTATGGGTCACGTGACTCCCACTCTCTCTTCTTCTATACCTCTACCACTCTTCTTCTTCCTTTGATTTAGCCTTGTATACCTCTACCCTCCTACTGGAAAAATGCCGCCCAATATACCTCATCTTTGTTACTCCATAACCACAACCCTTTTGGCACAACAATCTTATCAAAAAACTACCCCTCCTCCCTCTATTTGACTATCTCTATTGTGTTTCAAAGCCACCCGTGAAACCACCTCTGCACCACCAGTGCCCCAACTCACCCTAAAAAGGCCAAAATCTATCCTAGAAAGCTGGTAGCATATAAGAAAGAAATTAGAAAGGAATGAACAAGAAAAAATTGAGTAAACAAGCATTCATTCTCACCCATAGTTTTCTAAAACAAATACTCCAAATTTTATTCTTATTGTCGTGAAATGAAACAAATACTCTGCTTGAATGGAGGGGAACATCCCAAACCAGCCAAAAAATTTCAATATGCATACAAATTCAACCAAGTTCACAGTTCATTCCAGATTTAGCCACAAATTTAGTTACATTGGTGTAAACTGGAGATACGCTAGCCAGAACAATCATCCAAAAATCTATAAATAATACCACCAATGCAACTGGTTCTACAAGGTGCTGCACTAAAGAAGAAAGATCAAATCCAATTATGCTTTTCTTCATTAAACACACACAATAATGCTGCAATAAACAAGGAAGATCAATTTCAATGATTCTGCTATTACTTACCGAGGCTAGAGCGGAAAGCCATACATGATCCGAAAGTCAATTCATCTTGAACATCTCTTCCAAATAATTGCAAAAAGGTAGCACAACTTCATTTTCTGTAAAAATTCCAAAACCGCGGCGATCTGACGGCGAGAGGAGAGAGAGTGGCTTGTGCGGGGTAGGTGTAACTCCGGCGAGAAAACGATGGAGGTGCGACTCCGATGTGGGTTAGAGAGAATGGAGGGAAGAAGAAGACAAATGGTTGTGGGTTAGATTTTTGGGAAAAATGTATAAATCCTTGGTTTATTATTGTTAAATTTTTTATAAAAAATAAAACGCTGCACTTCATTAAAGGTAGGGCCCTTTAGCATAAATGTCTGCCTCAGCCTGTCATTGGTAAACTAGGCCCATGAAAAAATGGGTCATGCAATAGTTTGACATATCACTGGATTACTGATAGTAGGGACATATTAAAGACAACCGCTCATAGTTAATCCCATAGCGTCAATCTATTACAATCCTGCCCCGGCTATCAACGTTGTTAAGCAGGAATTCATGTAACGTCTACTGCTAACACCCGCATTCCCCTTCGAAGTATGTTTTATGAACATGTTAATATGCTTTTATATACGAATTGCGGGATATGAAATGTTTTGTGATGATATGGATGAAATGAAAGGAATATAAATATTCATGATGATGATGATGATATGTTTAAAAGAAATAAAACATGATAAATTCAAGTGAAAAGACGGTTATTGGTAGTATTCTGTTATCATGGGTCGTGCACATACCTCCCGACCGGTTCACCACCTCCCGTTTATTGAGGGCTAATGTCCTCGGGTGGCAGCACGCAATTCTATATTCTAGGCATTAACGCCACCTCCTGTTTGTGAGGGCTATTGTCCTCTGGTGGTTGCCTCTAGTTTCCAATGTTACTATGTTATGAGGAGACGTCCTTCCGTTGTACTAGCCAAGTTACCAAATAATATGAACTATGATGATGAACATGACAAAGAAGATAATGTTATATTTATATGATATGTTTGTGAATGGTTTTACTTATTGTCTCCTCCATGTTTGTAATAAAATAAGTTGAAATGAATTTACATTTTTAAAGTAGCATGTCACTGAGCCTCGGCTCACGACGTTTTGTTTTCTGTTACTGATGAGGATAACGGGATGGCGTAGCAGTTAGGAGTAACCTAATATCTAGATTTATATAGATTGTTATACTTATAAACTAAGTTTATGTCAGACTCTGTTCAGTAACTAAGTTTCTATTAATTAAGACTAATGTTGGATATTTTCTATGTTTTCATGTTATAATATGTTTAAGTTTACGAATTATGTTGCCTTGTATTTTTCTATTGGAAAGTACGACAGTAATGCACCGACTATCTATGTTTCGCTGCCAATGATTGATTAATTAACTCAATAATGTTGATTAGAAGTCGGGAAGGCACAATCTTTTTCTCCCAATGGTACCATAACTAGGGGTGCTTATCGAGCGAGCCGAGCCCGAATAGCACTGGGCTCGGCTCGAGCTCGTTTAACTTTTCATGGGCTCGGCTCGGCTCGTTAGCTCGCCGAGCTTAGGGGAGCCGAGCTCGGCTCGAGCTCGTGATTAGAATTTGCGGCTCGAGCTCGGCTCGTGAGCTCGTTTAGGCTCGGATCGTGAGCTCGAATAGGCTCAGGCTCGGCTCGTGAGCTCGATTGTGGCTTGTGAGCTCGTTTAATTGCTTTTACCTTTTCTTTTTATCTTTCTTCTAATATATACTTTAGTTAGTATCTTAAAAGGATTACTTAATATAATTTTTAATATATATAAATAATTTTTTGATATAAAATATTTTTTTCAATATAAAATATTTTTTAGTATAAAATAATAATCGAGCTGTTCACGAGCTTTACGAGCCGAGCTTTGCTCGTTTATGTCTCGAGCCGAGCCCGAGCTCGAGCCGAGCTTTAACGAGCCGAGCTTTGACCGAGCTCTGACCGAGCCGAGCCCGAGCTGCTCGCGAGCTTGTCAGGCTCATTATCACCCCTAACCATAACCATCAAGCCTTCCTTCATGTCTAGATACTGGCAATCCAATTGCTTGTGCACGTGCTAAATACTGACTTACATATTCAGATACTTCCTCCGCAACTGTTCTTTGGACAATACTTGCTTCTGGTCTAGCTGGATTCATCACTTTACCCTTCAAAGTACCCATATGTCTTTCAAAATGCCACATATACCTCATACAAATAGGCCGACGAAGTTTAATTTCTCGGACAAGATGAATTATCAAATGAGGCATGATGTCAAAGGACGGTGGTGGGAAGTACATTTCAAATCGACACATTGTCTCTATTACATCGGCTTGCAAGTTATCTAGAGTGTTAGTATCAATCACCTTGCCAGAGATGGTTCTGAAGAAGAACTTCGTAATCCTGTATCTTACTTGGGAAGGAAATTTTTCTCGGACTGCAACAGGTAACTAACGCTGCATCAAGATAGACCTTTTCTTGTATATGTTCTTTGAGACACTTTTAAAGGGCTTACCAAACATTGTTTCAATATCCTTTACCCGCTTAGAAACCTCTTTTCCACGTAAGGGTACAACCGTACAAGGGCTTCTCTCATCTCCACTTTCCCGTTGAGCACCTTTTATTTCTTACAAAATGGATGATCTAAAGGATGCCATGTACGATAATTCATGTATACATTCTTCCCACAATGATGTAACCGCTCATCAATCATATCCTCATCACAAATAGGGCATGCCTTTGCTCCTTTAACTGTATATCCTGACAAATTCCCATAAGCCGGGAAATCATTAATTGTACAAAAGATCATGGCACGTAATGTGAAGTCAGTTTTCGCACATGCATCGAAGATCGAAACACCTTCATCCCACAACAATTTCAAATCTTGAAGGAGTGGATCAAGATACACATCTATGTCGTTTTCGGGTTGTTTAGGACCCGAATTAAGAAGCGATAGTAGAATAAATTTACGCTTCATACATAACCATGGGGGCAGATTATAAATGGTTAGTAGAATTGGCCAAGTGTTGTGCTGGGTATCTAGTGTGCCAAATGGGTTCATCCCATTTGTACAAAGTCCAAGCCTAAGATTTCGAGGTTCTTTACCAAAATCGGGAAACTTTCGGTCAATATTTCTCCATTGCGGAGAATCGATCGGATGTCTAAGCATCCCATCTTTCTTCCTCTCACCCGCATGCCACCTTAATAATTTAGCATTATTCTCATCCGGAAATAAACGCCTAAATCCCAGAATGATTGGAAGATTCCAAAGAACCTTCGCTGGAGTTTCTTTCTTTCTCACCCTCATCATTCTCCTTTATCTTGTAACGAAACACTCCACACCTTGGACACTCACGTAAATCCTTGTACTCATTTCGATACAGCACACAATCATTTTGACATGCTTGTATCTTCTCATATTCCATACCTAAGGGACACAACAATTTATTTGCCTCATAGGTAGAGTTGGGAATTTCATTCCCTTGAGGTAGCAATTCTTGTAAAATAGTGAACAACTCACTTATACTTTTATCTGTACAACTATGCTTCGATTTCATATTGAATAATGTGAGGATGCCAGAAAGTTTTGTGAAATTCTTACACCCCGGATACATAGGTTTGTCCGCTGCACTTAAAATACTATTATACATATGAGGACGATCGATTCCTTCATCCTCCAAAATGTGCAACATCTCATCTACCCAATCATTCTCATCATCTACCCTATCATTCTCATTATCATCCTCTCCTTTTTCGATTTCATCCTCGACCTCATCATCAATAGGATCAACATGCAAATAATCACAGAAGCTATTGGAGCTCATATCCTGATCATAAAACTCTTCATGCCATGTCCACCTAGTATAATTACTCTAGGACCCACGACGTATCAAACGATCCTTAATTTGATCCACGTCACGATACCCCCTAGAGTTATTGCAATCACAACAAGGACACAGGACTAACTTTGACCCATTCTGCGATTGATGTTCTAATGCAACCCTTATAAATTCATCAACCCCTTGTAGAAATGTCGCCGAAATCCGATTACCATACATCCTATTTCGATCCATATTCATACACTAGAGACACCAAACATGAACATAATCAATCACATTATTCAAAGTGTCTTATCAAATGCAGTGATTAACATTTGGGTCCTTATCACTCCAACCTAACCCATCCTTGATTTTCTCATCTCACTAGTGATTGAACGTTTGCTTTTCAATTCTAAGAAAAATCCGGCAACACTTCCCTACAGTTCTCCAAGTAGACGATGAAGATAGTAGGTAAAACTATCAACATATGTACCCAGAGAACGCTTAGGGAAATGAGCTAGATCTTTATTAATTAGAATCGAAAACCAAACATTCATTCACATCCTAAGTGAGATAAGAAACTCAAAGACAGTCCCAAATCGAAGACTATTCAAGACTTACTCCTAATGAGTGAGCCTCGAACGGGTATCTAGGCCAATGATGCACATTGCAATTAAATAGCACAAACCAATCCATTCCTTAGATTTCCCTCCCCATCCCCATTAATTTTTTTTTTTGGTAAAATGTAAGAGTAGATTACCAAAAGCAAGCCAAAGCCTCCAAAAACAATAATGCCTAAACCTCAAAACAGAGGCAACAACACAACACCAAAACAACAACTACAACAGAGAACACACACCCAGCTATATACTACTACTGAGCCTATCCAACCAATCTCTTTCCTTACTAGACCATTTTGCATTTAAGCAAGATCTTACTCTAGTACACACTTCAGTTTTAATACGTTTAATAACTACATTAGGCCTTGGCACCTTAAAATCCCAAACTGCACTATTTCTTGCATGCCATACATGATAAACAGTAGCAGCTAGCACTAAATAACAAACTTTCTGCTTCCTCTTGGACTTAAATTTTCTTCCCCTTTTTCCAGCAGGTGAAAATGCACTCATCTGGTGCAGCTCTAATGTCCAACCATAGGAGAATACCCACATAAACTACCCTGCTAAAACAGCACCTGAAAAACAGATGATGACAGGTTTCCTGCTCATTTCCACACATAGCACACCTCTCAGCAATTCCAGTACCTACCTGAGCCAGTCTTCCTCTAGTTCTTAATTTATTCAAGGCAACCAACCAAGCAATGAATGAGTGTTTAGGAACATTTAATGAATTCCATACCCAGTAGTGCCAATTTACCTTATCTCCTTCTTCATGTAACCAGTTATACCATTCTTTGATTGAATACTTCCTCCCCTGATCAAGCCATTGATTACCTCCTCTATAAGCACCCCTCAACTAATCTTTAATCTTGCAAATATTCTTCCATCCCCAACTTGCATTCACAGTGGCTTTGTAAGCCCACCAATCTGCATCTTTCACATAAACATTATGAATCCATTTTATCTAAAGCAAATCTTCTTTTTAGGAAATCTGCCATACATATTTCCCTATTGCTGCCATATTCCAACACAAACCATCTCTCACTCTAAGCCCTGCTCTCTTCTTTGACCAGCACACCTCCTCCCAAGCAACTGGAGGAGCTTTAGAAGAATAGATTTTCCCCTCCCACAAAAAAGCTCTACATATTTGCTTAATTCTATTTAGTACACCTTTAGGTTAGAGGAAAATCTGAGCCCAGTAAGTGTATAGACTCATCAGAACATCATTAACTAGAGTAACTCTAACTGCATATCAGAGGTGCCTAGAACTTAAACACACTATTCTTTGCACAACCTTCTCCACCAAACCATCACATTAAGACTTTGCCAGCCTTTTTAAAGTTTTGGGCACACCAAGATAACGAAATGGAAAAGGCCCTCTCTGAAACCCAGTAACCTGCAAGATCCTCTACTGAATTTCACCTTGAACATTACCAAAATATATTGCTGTCTTTTCCTGACTTGCAAACAACCCTGAAGCCTCAGAAAAATATTTCATCACCCTCTTCATCAATATAACGGATTTAACCTCACCTTCACAGAATAACATTAAGTCATCTGCAAAAATTAGATGAGTCAACTTCAATGCTGAACACCTATATGAAACTCAGAATTTTCCTTCTTGCTCATTTTACTCATCAACCTAGAGCAATACTCCATTGCAACCACAAAGAGGAGGGGGGAAATGGGATCTCCCTGCCTCAAACCCCTTTTACCATTAAAAACCCCACACAAATTCCCATTTATACTCAAAGAAAAGCTAGGGGTAGTCACACACAATATTATCCAATGTACAAATTGCTCTGGGAAATCTAGACCTTCCAACATCTCTCTCAAAAAATCCTAATATAAGGAATCATAAGCCTTCCTAAGGTCTATTTTCATAGTACACCTAGCAGGCTCACCTTTTCTTTTATAGTGTCTCAACATGTCCTGACAAATGAAGACATTGTGAAAAATCACTCTGCTTTCAACAAAAGCACTATGCACAGGATTAATAATCTCAGGGAGTACTTTTTATACAATCTAGCACACAGCATCTTAGATATAATTTTATACAGAACATTGCAACAAGCAATTGGTCTGTATTGTGTAACATCCTGAGGTTGCTTACACTTTGGGATCAAACACAAAGTTGTACAATTTATCTGTTTCAGCAATTTTCCAGTATTAAAAAAATCCAACACTGCAGCAGTTATATCATCACCAATAATATCCCATGATTTCTTGTAAAACAGGGTAGAATAGCCATCAGGCCCAGGAGCCTTGATGTCATCAATATCCATCAAAGCCTGCTTCACATCCTCAGCTTGAAATCTACTAGTGAGCATTAGCTTATTCTCATCAGTAACACTTTTACCTTCCTTCAGCACACTCTTACTCACTTTCTTTCTAGACTCTTGAGCAGAACCCAGTAATTTCTCATAAAACTCCAAGAAAGCCTTCCCTTCTGGTTCCTCAGCCCACTTACCCCTTATATTCTTAATCATGTAGATGTGATTCTGATCCCTTCTTCTCTTCAAACTGGCATGAAAATACGTTGTGTTACTATCTCCTCTCTTGAGCCAATCACTCTTCACTTTCTGCTGCATAAAGCTCATTCTAGCTGTATTTAGAGCTAAATATTGTTGTCTGGCTTCATCCTCATCCTGGTGCAAAACTCTATTACTAGGATAATCCTGAATCTGCTGCTGAATAGTAATCAATCTCTTAAGAGCAAGGTCAGCTTCAAGCTCAATATTAGAGAATTTACTTTTATTCAACACCTTTAAATCATATTTCAACAGCTTCAATTTCTTCACCACCTTATACATCACACACCCCTGCACTTGCTTCTGCCATCCAGACTGCACTATCTCACCAAACTGATCAGGCATAGTCCACGTGTTAAAGAATCTAAAAGAAGAGGGTTTAGATTCTCTAACACTATCCATGTGAACTATACCAGGGCTATGATTTGACACACTTTCAGGAAGAAAGTGAGTCACATCATCCATAAACACCCTTTCCCACCCTTCATTAACAAACACTCTGTCTATTTTAGAAAAACCCTATCATCACCCTCCTGTTTATTAGACCAAGTGTAAAAAGGACCTATAGACTCCATCTCCTGCAGCTCACACTCCCTTAGGCAAGATCTAATCCCCTCAACCTCAGGTAAGGTAACAGCATATCCTAGTTTATCATTCAAGTTTACCACATTATTAAAATCTCCATAACACAACCAAGCCCCCTGGATACCATGCCTTATTCTTTTCAAATCCTCCCAAACAACCTTTCTTTCTTCAGCCTCATTTGAACAATACACCAAGGTGAAATAAAATACCCTACCAGTCCCCACATGCTTTACTCTGGTATGAATGTATTGAGCTTTACAATCTATAACATCCACTTCAAACTTCTGAGGAATTCATATCAACCACATTCTGCCACCTTTATGCTGAGAGTAATTAGTAACTATACTCCATCTAGAACACACTCTAGGGTAAACCTTAGCAAAATTGCAAGACTTAACCCTACTCTCTAGGAGACCAAATAACCCACAATGCTGTTGATGAAGTAGCTTACTTACATCTCCATGCTTTTGTTGGCAATTCAGTCCCCTTACATTCCAAAAACCAATCTTATCCATGAGGAAAGAGAGTCACTTCCCCTCCCTGCACCCTCCTGCTTTCCTCCACTACACTCTTCTCACCAACTTCAGCTGAACCAATACCTACCACCATCTTCTGCCCTAGAACACTACTAAGATCTGGATTCTCATCCTGTTTCTCCTTAGGTTCCTCTTCTTGTTCAACCTGAGGGTGTTCAGCAATTGGTTCTAAAATAGGCCCTGAACCTGAAGCTTGTATCACTGGCTGAGGAACATTCCCCTGCTGCACTTGCTTTGATTTTGGGACCCACTTCTGCTTAGCTTTGAGTTTAGCCTGAGCTACTTCATACCTTTTCTTCCTATATTGTTCCTGATTGTGTCCAATACCTCCACAATCAGCACACAAAATAGTCTTACATTCATACACCACCATCTGAGTTTGTAAAATACCCTTCTCATCATAATACGAAACTTCCTGTGGGAATTCCTGATCCAAAGAAACCTCAACCAACACCCTAGCAAATCCTAGAATGTCCTTTTGAGCAGTTGCTCTATCTGTTCTAATAGGTGTCCCTACCAAACCTACAATATTATTCAAAGAAGCTTGCCCCCAATACTTCAATGGTAACTTTGGAAGCTTGATCCATATTGGAACAACCTTCACATTTCCTGCATCCATATCAATATCCGGAGTCCACTCCTTCACAATTACATGTTTACCATCATAAAGTATAGGGCTTGCCTCCATAGCCTGATTCTTGCTATCAACCGAATGAAATCGGACAATAAACAAGTCATTCTCCACCATTGCCACTTTATCCACACCAAACTTCCTCCAAATTCGACGAATAAATCCATTAATAATCCTATAAGGTGGTCAAATCCCCAAAATATAACACACAATAGCAGACCTCTAATACTCAATTTCATGACTAATATCCTCCATTGTAATACGCACTTCATCACCTGTTCTAGCTATTTCAGGTTGTTCCAGATTTAAACCATCTTCAACTATATTATTAAACAACGAATTTCTCCAATTAACAGGGATTGTAGTATTACATGTGTTACTAGCAACAATCTACATTCGATGAGGGGAAGGATTCACCGCTGACGGAGCTTTCACCGGCGTTCGCATTGAATCAACCCAGGACGCAACATGATATCTAGCAGCAAGAAACGCACTCCTATCCTGCTCTGAAATATACCTATCAATAGACGAATCTGATAGATCCTCATCCGAAGTCCAACTCAACTCAGCATCATCCACAATTTCATTGATGTTCTTCTCCTTTCTCGCATCACTTGTTTGTGACTTATTCACATTCTTAGCCTTATTATTCTTCTGACCTCCATTACCCTTTTTTCGAACCTTTCGCCATAGCTCCAGCAATCATTGAGATTCAAAATCGAATGGTGGTGGTACTATTTCATTGGTTTTCTAGAGAGAAGGAAGAGTTTTTCTCTCTCTAGGCATTTTTTCTTCCACTTTTTTCGGTTCCCCACCCCCATTAAGGTATATTCATATGTCAACAATCAACAAATTCATAATTTAGAATAATTACCAATGGAAATCTGAAACTTCACAATCACAAAACCAAGCCATTCCTTATATTTCTCACCCCCAATGTAGGTTTGGTCATATAAGTCAAACATTAGAGGGACAAAAACCATAGAACTCTAATTTCAATTATCAATTCACGATTAACTATGAATATAAATACTAAAAGAACATGAAAATTAGGATTAAATCATAAATTTGAAAAAATAAAGGTATACATACCTCTGCTCTCAAGGAGCAGTGAAGTCCGGTGCAATTTTTGATGCCGACGAGCAGTGTAAGAGTGGCAGCCGCGATGAGCGGCAGGGGTGACGAACGGCAAGGGCGACGAGTGGTACGCGTGGTGCAGTTGCTGTTGTAGCGCGACGCGACGCGGTAAGAGGAGGCCGTGCGTGAGAAAAACCGGTGAAAGTGAGAAAAACTGGCAGAAAGTGAGAGGGAAAGAGGAGGTCGTTCGCCAGCGTGACTGAGGAGACCCGCAAAAATGAGATAGACGACGGTAACGAGTGAGAGAGAAAAAATGAGTGCATCGGCGAGGATGAGAGTGAGTGTGAGAGAGAAAGACGAGTGTACCGGCTAGGAGGTCGTTCACTGGAGAAGTGGGCGGCAGTCGGAGTGAAAGGATTTGCCGGAGAAGTGGGCGACGTTCGGTTCGGTTTATGGGATCCGCCGGAGAGTGAGAGTTAAAGTTGCGAGAGAGTGAGATTTGTTAGAGTGAAGTGAGAGTGTGAGAATTAGGGCTGGTGGGGATAAAAAAGGGGCCCAATTATTTGCATATGACACAAGGAAGCATCCGACGTAAATTAGTCCAAACAAACGATTTGCATCGTTTGGTGAGGCGCAACCGACGCAAACCGCAGTTTCACCTTTTGGCTAGGATACCTAACATTTGCGTCGCATGTTTCAGGGATCCGATGCAAATTTTATCTTGGCTCATATGCTGAAGGCATTTGCGTCGAGTGCATGGAACGTCTGACGCAAAAGCTCCATCATTTGCGTCGCATGTCCGTGGTATTCGATGCAAATAGCTTCCACCAGAGCATTTGCGTAGGTGTCTCTACTATTCGACGCAAAAAAGCAGACGCAAACTAACGTTTTTCTACTAGTGGATCAACTGATAGACGAGGATCAGCAGGACCAGTAGCAACATTAGTTGTAAGAAGTTCAGCTTTAACCTCTAGTAGCGAGAGAACCATCAATTCAGTCTCGACCAGCTTCTTCTCAAGCTTGGTGACCTTAGACTTATAATATTTGGACAAACCCTCAATCAACTTATACATTTTATCCAATGTTTACTCCTGGCTGTCCAACCTTTCAATCACAGCACTATCAGAATTGGTTCTCCCTATCTTTCTCTTCTTCTTATTTGGTTTCTTCCTCTCAGCTAGTACAACGAACTCCTTAAACCTCAGCAAATCTGAGGATACATCCAACCCCATTTGCCCCAAGATTTTCTTTCACTAGGGGAAAAAAAAGGAAGGGCTGCGCAAGAAGGGCTGCGTTTTCTTTAGAAACCGCAGCCCTTTTTTTGAAGGGCTGCGGTTAACAAGAAAACGCAGCCCTTCATGCAGTATGAAGGGCTGCGGTTCTGAGGATAACCGCAGCCCTACTAATGAAGGGCTGCGGTTAGCCTCGAAACCGCAGCCCTTCATAAACGAAGGGCTACGTTTCCTAGACTAACCGCAGCCCTTCTGATCCCACCATATCTCCAATTTTGCGCGCACACACAATAGGTAGACATATTTTCTAAATTTCCCTCCCTTACACGCATTTGACGAGCGAAAAACCCCTCGCCCTCCCTCTCACTCACTCGCACATTAACCCTAACGCCCCACCGGAGCCCTGACGCCGGAGCACCCACATTGCTTCACCACCACAACCCTTCTCTTTCTTCACCTCTCTTCTCTTCTCTTAGCTTCTCTTCTCTTCTTTTCTCTTCTCTTCTCCACCATTTGAGTGGGTTTAGGGTGTGGAGCTCCTCCACCACTACGCAGCCGCCACCTCCCACAAGCGGCAACAAACAACTACCACCACCACGCCCCCTACTCTTTCTTCATTGCTAGCGCTTGGGTTTAGCTAATTTTTTGCTTAGTTAAGTATGAATTAATGTTTTTAAGTTAGTTTTGTTTTTCTTAATTGAATTAAATGATTAATGTGCAATGTGGGTTTTTTTAATTGTAGGAAGAAGAGGCTTAGGAAGGCAAATAAAGTTCCAACTATCTCTACTCTCTTCATTGCTTATCATTGGTGTTAAGAGGTAACTAGTTTAATTTCGTTGTCTTTTTTATTTGATTTAATTTGTTGATGAGACAAAGTTGTCATGTGATTCAATTTGATTAAGTTATGATAATTTATTGATATATGTATTTCTTATAATGTATGTAGATTTCTTGATATGAGATTGTATGAAAACGCAATGTAATTTAGCTATGAAATCTACAAGTTGTTTGAATTGTCATCATATGCCTAGATACCCGTTCAAGACTTACTCATTAGGAGTAAGTCTTGAATAGTCCCCGATTTGGGACTGTTCTTGGACGTTTGATCTCATTTAGGTGGTGAATGTGTGTCTTCTTTTCAATTCTGAGGAAAATCTTGGCTCATCGTTTCTCTACATTGTTCTCTGGGTACATATGTAGATAAGCAATTATCTACATTGTGTAGTTGGAGAACGTAGGGAAATCTTGCCGGATTTTCCTTAGAATTGAAAAGTTGGCACACATTCACTAGTGAGATTAGACGTCCAAGGATGGGTTAGGTTGGAGTGATAAGGACCTTCGGCTGCATGCATACAATTGAACATGTCACTATCTTAGATTGCTCTATACGTGTGTGATATGATGATATGTGAGTGTATGTACTTAAATAATGATAGATGCATTATAATGAATGGTTGTGTTTAATTATTAGAGGTCTTCTTGAATGAGATGGATCGTACTTGGATGTATGGTAGTCGTGAATCGATTGAGTTTGTGAAAGGGGTCTCGGAATTCTGTACAACTGCATTACAATATCAAGCATCCTCTGGAGCAGTCGACTTTTATTGTCCTTGTTTCGATTGTAGAAATGTGAGCAAGGTTAGTAGTATACATGTGGTTAGGGAGCATGTCTTTCGTCGTGGGTTTAGGCCTCAATACCACGTATGGGTTTGGCATGGTGAGCAGGGGAAGTATATAGGAAGCTCTAGAGTAATGAACGATGTATGTGAAGAAAAGAAGGATGATGAGTTCGGGGATGAGAATTTGGATGATGAGTTTGCAGATGATGGTAGGGATCGGGTAGACGAGATGATACACGAGGTTGAAGATCAGTCGTGCAAACGACCTCGTATTTTTGAGTCTATGTCTGAGGCTGCTGAAAAGCCGTTGTATCAAGGTTGTACAAAGTACACCAAACTTTCCGCGGTGATAACACTGTTCAACATTAAGTCGAAAGCTGGTTGGACGGACTCTAGTTTCACATCGTTGTTGGAAGTTTTAGCTGATATGCTCCCTGATGGAAATGAACTGCCAAAGTCGTACTATTATGCGAAGAAACTGATGTGTCCTTTCGGTTTAGAGTACGAGCGGATACATGCTTGTCCTAACGATTGTGTGCTTTATCGTAATGAGTATGAGCATTTACGTGAGTGTCCACGTTGTGGATTGTCGAGGTACAAGCGTGAAGGAGCTGGAGGTAGTGAAGGACCACCAGCTAAGGTGTTGTGGTATTTACCCATAATACCTAGATTTAAGCGCATGTTCTCAATTAAAGGAGATGCGAAGAATTTGAGGTGGCATGCAGATTGTAGGAAGAAAGACGGTCTGCTCAAGCATCCGGCTGATTCGCCTGAGTGGAAAAGTATCAACAGGGTGCATAAGGCATTTGGTAATGACGATAGAAATCTGAGGCTTGGATTATGTACGGATGGCATGAACCCTTTTGGCAATCTCAGTTCGCAGCATAGTACATGGCCAGTGGTCTTAGTGGTTTATAACTTGCCTCCTTGGTTGTGCATGAAACGCAAGTACATGATGCTGTCGCTTCTTATATCGGGGCCCAAACAACCTGGAAATGACATTGATGTATACCTCCAGCCGCTTGTTGAAGATTTACAGAAGATGTGGAACGAAGGAGTGTTAGTATTTGATGCATACGCTAATGAGATGTTCACTCTGCGTGCCATGCTTTTTTGTACTATGAACGATTATCCAGCTTATGGGAACTTATCTGGGTATAAGACGAGAGGAAAACAACCCTGCCCAATTTGTGTAGATGACATGAAATCTACACATCTTAAGGGCTGCAAACATGTGTATATGCGCACACGAAGGCACCTCAGACGCGACCATCCCTATAGGTTTAAGAAGAAGGCATTCGATGGGACGGTTGAAGAAGAAGTTGCTCATAGACCATTAACTGGTAATGAAGTTTATAATCAGGTGAAGGGCATTAAAACAATCTTTGGTAAACATGCTAGTGAGGTTGATCGACCTACGGGATTATGGAAAAAGGAGTCCATTTTTTGGAAACTCCCATATTGGAAAGATCTAAAGGTCAGACATTGTTTGGATGTCATGCACATAGAGAAGAATGTTTGTGAAGCTATTCTTGCGACACTTATGAATATTCCAGGCAAGACAAAAGATGTTAAGGCGTCACGACTTTACTTGGAAAAACAGGGGCTTCGACCAGAGTTGTGGGCTCAGAAAAGGGACGGAAGGAAGAAGAAAGTAGTGGAGGAAAGGGTTGATGATGAAACTCAGAAAAGTAAAAAGAAGGTGGAGGATTCGGAGAAGAATTATTTGCCACCAGCTTGCTACACGATGTCACGTGCAGAGAAACGGATTTTTTGCGAGTCATTGTATGGCATTAAGGTCCCAACTGGCTACTCATCGAATATGAAGCGGTTTGTTACCTTAAATGGTGAATTGAAGTTATCGAGTATGAAATCTCACGATTGTCATGTGATGATGCAAGTATTCTTACCGATTGCAATTCGTGGGATACTTCCAAAGCATGTGAGGCACACCATTACCGAACTTTGTTCATTTTTCCATACAATATGCAGCAAAGTCCTAGAACCGTCCACTACAAGAAAGGTTGAATTTAACGACGGCTAAAAGCCGTCGGAAATATTAGTAAAACCGTCGGTGAAACATCAACGACCGCTAAACCGTCGTTAAAAGGCCGTCGGTGCAAGGGTGGTCGCTGAATTTAAAATCAACGACCGCTGAGCCGTCGGTGAGTAAAATACCGACGGCTTACTTGTAATCAGCGACCGTTCAAAAAAACCGACGCTGGCACCAATACAACGACTGTCTTTAACAGTCGTTAAATCAACGACGGTGTGAAACCGTCGTTGATTTAGCGACAGTTTCAAACCGTCGGTAAATTCCCCAACGGTTTTAAACAGTCGTTGTATGGGCCACATCAACGTCTGTTATAAACCGTCGCTATTATGTAAAAGCCGTCGTTGAAGAGGAAGTCCTTGGGTCCATGGTATTCCTTGCAACGACTGCCTAGCCGTCGTTGATTTAATGTTTAGCCGTCGTTGTTTTTTTGAAATAATATTATTTAGAATATTTTTGTTGTTACCAATAATTAAACCTGTACCAGCACAGCTGCATGCTTGTGGACCACACTAAAGCTGTTCCTCCATCGCATTCAATTACAAAAATATGCAATTTTGATATATATTACAATTTGCATTGATACTTGTATAATTACATGAAATAGATTACAATTATGTACACAAAATAGATCCCGATGTCGGGAAATAAAGTAGAATTCTGTGTTTACAAAAAATATATATCGACAAAGCTGGAAACTAATAAGCTAGATGCCGAAAAATATAGACACTAAATGCATAAAAGTTAGTTACCAAGTTGCCGAAAGCAAAAACACTACACTGTCAAGGGTGTCTCGTGTAGCACTACCGCCACCACCAAACCCCCGGGTCATCGTCCGGTCTCGCGATGTGGAGGGGGGGCTCGGGTTGCAACCTCGAGGACATGTGGCCGAAACTAGACATGTTCCTCATCATTTCCTCAACAATGGCCCGACTTGACGCTTCCACCCGTGCTGCGACCATTGCCTCCACCTCTTCCATCCGCGCAGCGACCTTTGCCTCCACCTCGCGCCTCAATCTCGAGATAAAATGGACGGCTCATATGGTTGTGAAGAGCCGCTATCTCCTCGCCCCGATGAAGAGTTGTAGTACAAATGATCTCCCCGACCCAACCCCCCGAACTTTTCCTCGGTTCCTCCCCCCCAACCTGTCTCCCAATACAACAGATCGGGGTTCGGGCTGTGACCCCCGAGTGGTACAATGATCCAGCCTTCTTCTTGTACGTCTCCCGCATTTGGTTAAATATACTCAAATTCAAGTAAAATAAAGTGGGTAAAAAGGCCTATATTGGCCTACATTTGGTTCTAACTTTCCTACTTTGTGTATTTTCAATCAAAACAACTTATAAATACACTAAACTAACTACATATATGATGTTTGAGGTGGTTATAACTTAAACTAGCATCAAATTACTCGTATTCATTCAATTTCAAGTAAAAAGGCCTATATTGGCCTACATTTGGTTCTAACTTTCCTACTTTGTGTATTTTCAATCAAAACAACTTATAAATACAATAAACTAACTACATATATGATGTTTGAGGTGGTTATAACTTAAACTAGCATCAAATTACTCGTATTCATTCAATTTCAAGTAAAAAGGCCTAAAAAGGCCTATATTGGCCTACATTTGGTTCTAACTTTCCTACTTTGTGTATTTTCAATCAAAACAACTTATAAATACACTAAACTAACTACATATATGATGTTTGAGGTGGTTATAACTTAAACTAGCATCAAAGTACTCGTATTCATTCAATTTCAAGTAAAAAGGCCTAAAAAGGCCTATATTGGCCTACATTTGGTTCTAACTTTCCTACTTTGTGTATTTTCAATCAAAACAACTTATAAATACACTAAACTAACTACATATATGATGTTTGAGGTGGTTATAACTTAAACTAGCATCAAATTACTCGTATTCATTCAATTTCAAGTAAAAAGGCCTAAAAAGGCCTATATTGGCCTACATTTGGTTCTAACTTTCCTACTTTGTGTATTTTCAATCAAAACAACTTATAAATACACTAAAATAACTACATATATGATGTTTGAGGTGGTTATAACTTAAACTAGCATCAAATTACTCGTATTCATTCAATTTCAAGTAAAAAGGCCTAAAAAGGCCTATATTGGCCTACATTTGGTTCTAACTTTCCTACTTTGTGTATTTTCAATCAAAACAACTTATAAATACACTAAACTAACTACATATATGATGTTTGAGGTGGTTATAACTTAAACTAGCATCAAATTACTCGTATTCATTCAATTTCAAGTAAAAAGGCCTAAAATGGCCTATATTAGCCTACATTTGGTTCTAACTTAAACTACCATCAAACTTTTCAATCATATTTGCCTATAAATATATGTTTAGAAGTATGTACCGAGATTTGCTTTGATTTCTTGTTTGCTGGAATTTCTCCTTTTCCAGAACAGTCTTGAAATGAGTCTTCAAGAACAACTCGGGAGCAAAGAGGGAGTACTCCTCCTCTACTCTTTGCCTCGTAGACATTGTTTAATTAACAAAGGCTTTATGGAACATATTCATGTAAATTACACTAAGTAGTAGATATGAAACATATTTACCATCTTCCTAGCATGCTGTGCCGCCGAAATAGAACCCTGAAAGTGTGACGGCTCAATTGGATTAGACAGGGAGCCACCTCTTCGGTTCTTCTTCGCCTGTTCAGATTTTTCCCGAAATGTTGGGTCTTCACTTCTCTTCTTCATGTCTTCGTATATCGTCTCCCCCAACCATTTTGGCCTTTCTTTGGCTTTCTTAACCACCCAGTATCGCAAGTCTCGCAGACGAGATGAAGCTTTTTTCTTGTAATCCTTCCTCACTAGGCCTTCTAACTCAGGAGGCCATTCGTAAATACCCTTTAGTCAAACATTAAACAAAGATATTAATAAAGTAATATAATCAATTTCATTTTTCATAATTCGATTCATACATACAGTGAAAATGTTCCACCAATGCGTCTTTGTTGCATCATCGACCTCACCGTAATTGAACCATGGTTGTCGAAAATGGCCCCTGGAAAATGTCAGTGATGGACCCACTAACCTTGTTATCATCAAACCTGAATTGAAAACCAAACAAACACGTGAATTGTGAATATCATTGCATACAAATATCATGAAATGAAGGCTTACTAACTTACCACAATCCAGTAGGGCTTAAAACCTTTCTTGGTGCACGGTTCGAACCTTCACCTTCCTCCGTATGAGTCATCGGAGTCTCCTAGACGTGCTCACCAATGTCACGTGCCTGTGAATCATCTCCCCGTGTCTCCGACACGGGTTCTCGCTTCCTTGTACAGCTGGTGATCGAAAAAGCTCCCTCGGAGTCAAAGTCCCACGACCTTGGCTTCCACCTAAGCCACCTCGACCTCCGCGCCCTTTGGATTAGACATGATTACCTAAAATGCAAGAAAGTAGAAACGCGTAAGATACTTCTTTCAAGGGTGAAAAACATTTTTCCCGCCCCTCCCCTCCCCCCCGCCCCCTCGCCTCCCCCCCCTCCCCCTCCCCTCCCCTCCCCCGCAGCCCCTGCCGCCCTCCCCCTCCCTCCCCCCCTCGCAGCCCTGCCCTCCCCTCTCCCCCCCCCCGCCCCCCTGCCGGGCCCCCCCCGCACCCTCCCTCCCCCCCCCTCCCCCTCCCCTCCCCCCGCCCTCTTCCCCCCCCCTCCCCTCCCTCCCCTCCCTCCCCGGCCTCCCCACCTCCCCTCTTTGGCCTCCCCCGCCTCCCCCTGGCCTCCCCCCCCCGCCCTCCCCCCTCCCCTCCTCGCCCCCTCCCCGCCCTCCCTCCCCCTCCCCCGCAGCCCTCGCCCCCTCCCTCCCCCCTCCCCCTCCCTCGCCCCTCGCCGCCCTCCCCCTCCCCTCCCCCCGCCCCCCCGCCCCTCCCCCTCCCCTCCCCCTCGCCCCTCCCTCCCCTCCCCTCCCCTCCCCCGCCCCCGCCCCTCCCCCTCCCCTCCCCCCTCCCCCGCCCTCCTCCCCTCCCCCTCCCCCCCGCCCGCCCCCCCCTCCCCTCCCCTCGGCCCCCCCCTCCCCTCCCCCGCCCCCGCCTCCCCCTCGCCCCCCGCCCTCCCCCTCCCCTCCCCCTCCTCGCCCCCCGCCCCTCCCCCTCCCCGCCGCTCCTCCCCTCCCCCTGCCTCCTCCCCCTCCCCCCCTCCCCCCCCCCCCGCCTCCCCCCCCTCCCTCCTCCTCCCCGCCCCCCCCTCGCCCTCCCCCCCCCCCCCTCCCCGCCCCCGCCCCCTCCCCCCGCTGGCCTCCCCCCCCCTCCCCCCTCGCCCCCCCCCCTCCCCCTCCCCCCGCCCCTCGCTCCCCTCCCCCCCCCCCCCGCCCTCGCGCCCTCCCCTCCCCTCCTCCCCGCCCGCCCCTCCCCTCCCCCGCGCCCCCCCCCCCCCCCGCCCTCCCCTCCTCCCCGCCCCCGCCTCCGCCCTCCCCCCCCTCCCCCCCCGCCCCCGCCGCCCTCCCCCCCTCCTCCCCTCTCCCCCCCTCCTCCCCCCTCCCCCGGCCGGCCTCCCCCTCCCCCCCCCCCGCCCTCCCCTCCCTCCTCCTCCCGCCCCTCGCCGGCGCCCTCCCCTCCTCCCCCCCCCGCCCCTCCCCCCGCCCCCCCCCGCCCTCCCCTCCCTCCCCCTCTCCCGCCCCCTCGCCGCCCTCCCCCTCCCTCCCGCCCCTCGCCGGCCTCCCCCTCCCCCGCCGGCCTCCCCCCCACTCCCCCCCCCCCCCTCCCCTCCCCTCCCCCCCCCCCCTCCCCCCCTCGCCCTCCCCTCCCCCCCTCCCCGCCCCCTCGGCCCCCCCCCCTCCCCCTCCTCCCCCCGCCGCCTCCCCCCCCCCCTCCCCCTCCCCCCCCCTCCCCCCCCCGCCGCCTCCCCCCCCCTCCCCGCCCCCTCCCCCTCCCCCTCCCCCCGCCCCCCCCTCCTCCCTCCCCTCCCCGCCCCTCCCGGCCTCCCCCCACTCCCCTCCCCGCAGCCCCCCCTCCCCTCCCCCCCCTCCCCTCCCCGCCCGCCCCCTCCCCCTCCTCCCCTCCCGCCCCTCGCCGGCCTCCCCCTCCCCCCGCCGGCCTCCCCCACTCCTCCCCCGCCCCCGCCGCCCTCCCCTCCCCCCCCTCGCCCTCGCCCTCCCGGCCTCCTCCCCTCCCCCGCCCCCGCCGGCCTTTTAATGTTTTAGCTTTTTAATCCAAAAAACAAAGTCGGTAGGGTAGATTATGAAGTAGTCCTATATAAGTTATGTAATCAATGTTTTAGCTTTTTAATCCAAAAAACAAAAGAAGTTTGTGTCCCCCGTATAATAATTACTAGGTTTGAAGTGGGGAGAAAGCAAGGCAGAGGAAACATAAATATTAATGCAGAATGGATCATGTTACTCAACAACAAAGAAGAAAAACTATAGATGGAAATGTCATAACAAGTAATCTTCAACATTTCATTACAAAAGTCCTATATTTTTATTGAAATGTTGTCCTTAATACAAGCTATGATATACTCAAACAAATCAAAGTGAATTCCCATCCTCGCTTAGTTCATCATCACTATCGTCATCCCAAAAACCATCATCGTCATCGTCATCATCCTCGCTTTCTCCGGACTCGAAACTAGACTCTTCTTCATCATCACCCGATGGGGCTTCAAACAAAATTTCTTCGTCATCTCCTTCACCACACTCGACATCATTACCACCTTCATAATCGGGAATATCGTTTGGATCACAAAGCGTTGGAGTCCCAACACTTGTCTCCCGAAGGAAGTCGAAGTCAACCGGAGCATCAATCACGGACCTTGCCTTTGTCCTAAACACACCCACGATTGAGCACGATCTCTTTTCAAGCTTGGGTACGGTGCGAAATATACTTGGCTAACCTGGTATGATAGCACAAAGGGATCAAACTTGGGGTATTTCTTGGTGTGGTTGACTTCAACTAGCTTGTATTGATCGATGTTCATTCCCCTCACATTGTCCATCCAATTGCACTTGAACAAAACAGTGCTATATTGACTACGAGCACCGGTAAACTTCAATTCTATAACATCATCTAGAATCCCAAAGAAATCACTCCCACCGTCATTAGACACACACACTCCATAATTCATGGTGGATTTGTGGTTGCTTGATGCTTTTGTTTGGAAATTGTATCCATTAACATAGTATCTATTCCAAGTGCGAACTAATGTCGAAGGACCCATTGCCAAAGCAAACAATACATCATCATTGGGTTTGTCTTGAATAACCTATTGAAATTCATTCATATTGTTAATACATCAACATTTCTTTAATAACCTATTGAATAACCTATAGTCACACAAACTCACTTTCGATCTAAACCAATCAAGGTATTCGCTTCATGTTGCACCCACACATCTTCCCTACGTAGAGTAGGTCGAATTTGAAGAATGTGGTCCTCGAAATCCCTTACAAACATAACAATTGTTAATGTCTAAATTTAAAATGAAAGTTAAATTTATAAATAATATGATTAATAACAAGTGTTTTACTTCTCAAATTCTTGTAAGATGCCCGTATTTGCTAACACATATAGGTGTGCACGTTGTAGTTCCACTTCGGTTAAAAATCGTGTTCCTCCCGCATTAGACGGCCGACCACAATTAACCCCGAATAGCTCGGGGACAGTTTCGTCGAGCATCCTATCAAGTTCATCATTTACATTACGGCCTAAATCTCGTGTCTTAGTATCCACTCCTTGCTGAAAGTAGTTTGAACAGAAGTTTGCAATCTCTTCACACAAGTACGCATTACAAATAGAACCCTCCACACGAGCCTTGTTACCAATTTTGCGTTTCAAATGATTGAGGAACCTAAGAAGGTGGTTATAAAAAAGAGTTACACAATTGCGAACAACAATAAAAAAGGATATATGAAAATGAAGGATAAGGTACGTTTCAAAGGGATACATCCAACGGTATTGCACGGGACCACATAGCCTAGCTTCGCGTGGAAGGTGAACTGGTAAGTGTTCCATGGAATTGAAGAATGATGGTGGGAAAATCTTTTCGAGTTTACAAAGGATCTCGGCTATGTCCTTTTCCAACCTTTCCATGTCACTTACTTCGTGATGGTGGAGCAACACAAATCACGGAAAAAAAGGCTAATCTCGGTGACAACTTTCCACACATGAACCGGAAGCAACTCCTTTAATGCAATCGGTAATAATCTTTCCATGAAGACATGACAAGTCATGGCTTTTCATATTGTGCAGCTTACCGGACTGCATGTCCACACATCTTGTTAAGTCGGAAGCATAGCCATCGGGAAATTTCAAATCTCCGACCCGGTTGCATAATACTTTCCTTTGGGACTTGTCCAAAGGCGAAAGGTGCTTTTGGTGGAGTTTCTTTTCCATTCGCATCCTTGGTGACATGAAGTTGAGGCCTTTTGCACAATTTAGCAATGTCTTTTCTAGATGCAACGGTGTCTCGTTGTCTGTTTTTTCACATCCATAACTCGTGTGAATGAGTTGGTCGAAGAAGTTTTTCTCAATGTGCATGACGTCAAGGTTGTGACGAAGATGCAGATCTTTCCAAGTATGGGAGCTCCCAAAGACAGCTTTGTTTGAACCACCCATTTTTCAACTTTTTCAAAGCGTTAAGTGCATCTCGGTCCATCCGTAGCCTTTGGCAAGTCTTTAACACATGACCACAACTCTTCCCCGGACATGATGTGTGGTGGAGACCCTTTTTCAACCTTATTTCGCAAAAAGCTACTTTGTTTTTACGAAAAGGATGATCTTCGGGAAGAAATTGACGGTGACAATCAAACCAAGAAACTTTACCCCCATGCTCGAGCCAAAAAGCTTTGGATTTATCCATACAATAAGGACAAGCCTTTTTCCCAGCGGTAGACCAGCCGGATAGCATACCGTAAGCGGGAAAATCATTTATTGTCCAAAGAATGGCGGCACGCATATTGAAATTTTGTTTCCTAGAAATATCATAAGTAGTTGCTCCAACATCCCATAATTGCTTCAATTCCTCGATTAAGGGTTGCATGTACACATCCAAGTTTCCCTTCGGATTTTTAGGACCAGGAACGAGCAACGAAAGGAACATGAAGGGTTTTTTCATGCACATCGATGGCGGCAAGTTGTACGGGGTTAAGATGACCGGCCAACATGAATATTGACCCCCCAAACTTTCCATGTGGACCAAACCCATCGGTACACAAACCGAGCCGAACATTCCTAGGCTCGGATGCAAATTCACCAAATGATCCATCCAAATGCTTCCAAGCTTCACTATCGCTAGGGTGAGCCATTTTGTCTTCGACTCTTGGATTTTTGGCATGCCATGTCATTTCTTCAAGCAACGTTCTTTGTTGCATACAACCTCTCGCAATCTCGGTGTGATTGGGAAATAAATCAAAACTTTCATTGGAACTAAAGACCCCTTAGAAGTCCTCTTGTATCTTTGCTATCGCACACTCTACATCTGTCCAAGTGTGCATCAGTTCTCCAAAACAAAGATACAACCTTTGGGGCAAGCATGAATCTTCTCGTGGGGAAGCTCTAATCCCTCCAAGATCTTCTTCGTATCGTAAAATGTGTTACTCATGTTGTTGTTGCTAGGTATTGCTTCTTTCATTAATGAAGCAAAAGCATCAACACACCTATGTGGCAAATTGTACTCACACTTCAAAGATACGATTCTAGATGCCATTTCCAACACGGACATGGAGCTCCCGTCGTACAACGGTTCCTCGAAGCCTTTAATAGGTCAAGAAACACCTTTGCTTGAGGATTAGGCTCCTCCTCCATTCCACTAGGCTCTTCAACAAGTGGACGGTTCCGGGTTATTCCCAAGAGCATCGAAAACCATTTCACGGTACGGATTAGATAGCTCTTCTCGCGGGTTGAGGTAACTCTTCACCATGAGAATACCAACCGTAGTAATCAGGTATAAAGCCCTTGCTATACAAATGCACTTTAACCGTGTCTCGCGTCATGCATACGTCTGTTCTTGCATTTCGGACACGGACACCTAACTTCATCCTTACCTGGGGTTTCGGGATTGACTTTGCAAAAATCAATGAATTCATCAACCCCCTCAAGAACTCGGGCCTCAAGTTACGCACATTGTCATATCTATCATACATCCACCAACGCTCCTTCCGTTTCATGGTGACCAATTCTACAATTCTAAACCATTTCAATGACAATACTCATTAACAACCAACATACGTACAATTAAAACATATTTGTGAAATACATATAGGGCCTAAAATGATGTCCAAAGGTCCTTATCACTCCAACCTAACCCATTCTTCGACGCCTAACCCCACTAGTGAATGTATGCCAATTATTCGCTTCTACGTAAATTCCGGCAAAGCATTTCCCATGAGTTCTCCAAGTACACAATGTCGCCTTCGTAAAAGCTTACATATGTACCCAGAGAACAACATAGAGAAACAACATCACCGGAAATTACATAGAATAGAACAAAAGGCATACATTCACCACCTAAGTGAGGTCAAACGTCGAAGAACAGTCCCAATCGGGGACTATTCAAGATATACTCCTAATGAGTATACCTTGAACGGGTATCTAGGCACATGATGATGCAAACATATTTATTTAAACACTTAACTTTAATTTATAACCTCATCCAAACTATTTCCACGAAAACAAATATGTCAAAAACAATATAAACAATTTAAATAGTGTAAACTAGATAAAGGAATGTGCAATAACTAAATTATTGTCATAATTATATAGTTTTTAACTTTTATAACCTTTAATAAACGAACCACTATAAAAACTATTGTGATAATTATATAGTAACTTAAACTTATACAATTAAAGTAACTTAATCTTCAAAGTAATATAAACTAAAAAAATTATATAGTTTTTAACATTCTCTAAACAAACGTTTTTTTAATACATTATATTTCATGATGAAAAACTTACACAAAAATTAAAATTTAGAATTTACATGAACGAAAACAATATAAATTGAAGACAAAATATGGTAAAAAATTGCTACTAACCTTACAATTAAGCCAAAGAGAAACACCAAAGTGCTACGTAATCCTACATCATGTAGAAAATCAATTATTCAACGGCACCTTTAAGCGTCAATTTCTACTAAACGAGCAACTCCAATAATAAGTAACTAAAATGAACTATGAACTTTGATTAAAGAAATCACTAAAATCTTTGATTAAGCGTCAATTTCTACTAAACGAGCAACACCAAATCACTAAAATCGACTATGAAATTATATGAAAAAATAATAAGTAGTATGAACTTTGATTAAAGAAATGATTTAATATAAGATCAAACACTTAAATGAAGAAATATACATAAAATAAAGCAAGACTAACAAAATGTGAGTAAAAAACTGACAAAAACAAGATTCGATTTTTTAGGAGAAATAACAAGAATTAGCAAAAACCAAATTTTCTGGGTTTAGTTTCATGAGTACACAAATTATTAAAAAAAAAAAAAAAAAAAAGATATTGGCACTCGCTTACCACCGGCGAAATGTAGGTCCGGCAAGAGTCGATGCAACTTCGTCGCCCAAGGTCGTCGCCTGAAGTTCACTTCTCTCACGAGTAACAAAACCCAATTGTTAGGGTTCATGAGTACAAAAATTTTTAAAAAAAAGGAGAAAGTAAAGCTTACCGCCGGCGAAGTGAGGTGGAGGTGGGTTTCGTCGCTGCCGGTGGCTGGAGGAAGGAGGAAAGGCAGGTGGAGGTGGTTCCGTCGTTCGCCGTGCTCGCCCAAAGTCTTTCCCTCCTTTTTTTTTTTGTTGAAAATAAAACCCGATGAAACACCAGATTCAATTAACCCCCCCTTCGGCAATCAACGACCGTTTCTAACCGTCGCCCAAGAAAAAAAACATTCTGCTTTAATTCCGCAAATACAACGACCGCTTCTAGCCGTCGTTACTTATCAACGACAGCTAAACCGTCGTTATATGATATAAAAGCAGACGGTAATCAACGACGGCTTAAAGCCGTCGCTTAATATGGATTTACCGACGGTTTTCCTTGCCGTCGCTGATAGGCCGTCGTTATTTTGTGATTTTCTTGTAGTGGTCGACCCTCGATTCCTTGCAGGCCAGAGTAGTTGAAACTCTATGCAAATTTGAGATGTTTTTTCCCCCCGCATTCTTTGACATTACTGTCCATCTCATTGTCCATCTAGTTCGAGAAATTAAGCTGTGTGGTCCAGTGTTTTTGAGGTGGTGCTATCCTTTTGAGAGATATATGGGCACTTTGAAGGATAAAGTTCGGAATCCTGCACAACCAGAAGGTAGTATAATTCAAGGGGTTGTGGGTGAAGAGATCAGTAATTTTGTGGCTAAGTATTTTGCTAGTGTTGATCCTGTTGGACTTCCGACATCCCGACACGAGGGCAGACTTGAGGGCAAGGGCACAATTGGTTCAAAATTGATCACACCTTCCGTAGAAAGGCGTAAACAAGCTCACTTATTTGTATTGCATCACATAGCAGCTGTCCATCCTTATTTAAATGAACATATGGAGGAATTACGTGTTAGCAATCCTGGAAAAGGAGTTAGGGCATTGACGCAAATGCATAACAAGACTTTCATTGATTGGTTTCATAAACGAGTAGTGAATGATTTGGATGAAAGTGTTCCTGAAACTGATCAAGTGGTTAGCATTTGGTCCTCGTGAAGCCGTACGCGCTCTTATGAGGGTTATGATATTAATGGGTATACGTTTTGGACTGAACGTCAAGATCTCAAGTCAACATCGCAACAAAATAGTGGTGTTTCACTTGTGGCGTCGCCTACACAATACGCAATCTCGAAGGATAAGTCGCCTGTACATGCTGAAAGCAATTATTATGGGCGAATAGAAGAAATATGGGAGCTGGACTACTGTACTTTTAATATTTGCCTCTTGTGTTGCAAGTGGGTTGACGATAATCGACGTTGCGTAAGAAAAGATGATCCTTGCGGATTCACTCTTGTTGACCTTGGTCGTCTACGTGAAACTGAGGAGCCATTTGTAATTGCATCACAAGTTAAGCAAGTTTTTTTTGTAATCGATCCTGGCGATAATAAGTGGTCAATTGTTGTACCTGGTAAAAGGAGTATCCTCGGTATTGGTGATGTTGATAATGAGGAAGAATATGATGCATTTGAGGACCTCCCCCCTTTTACCTATCCTGAAAATAGTGTGGAAGATGATGTGAATATGTCGGAGAACTATATGCGTGTAGATCACACGGAAGGGATACATGTACTTGAGGATCCTAAGAAAAGGCGGAAGGTCGACAAATCATGAGACATAAACTCAGGTCTGTGTAATTTCTCCAATTTGTAACTATTATGTAGATTTTTAGGCTTATTTTTTGTTGTAGGTTGAATTTGGGGAATGAAAAGGTCATTTTAGGGCTACATGGCAATGATGGAGTGCAATGGGGGGGGCAGTAGTGGTGGTGGTGGTGGGACTGTGTTACAAATGTGGAGAGTGAGGTCACATGGCAATGGAATGCTCTCCACATTTGTGACACTTTCCACTCTCTCCGCCGCTACCAGCTGATGGGCATTCCATTGCCATGTGACCTGATTCTCGGGTCATTTTAGGCCTATTTTAGCCTTTTCGCTTCCGATTCGTACTATATGAGTCATTTAACCCCAAATTCTTTTTGAACATGATTATATGAGGTATAATGTAAGTATTATGTAGAGTTTTAGGCTTGCATTTGTTGTTGGTTGCATTTCGGGAACGAAAAGGCATTTTAGGCCAATTTTAGCCTTTTCGCTTCCGATTCGTACTTATCGAGTCATTTAACCCCAAATTCTTTTTTAACATGATAATATGAGGTATAATGTAACTATTGTGTAGAGTTTTAGGCTTGCATTTGTTGTTGGTTCCATTTCGGGAACGAAAATGTCATTCTTAGGCCTATTTTTGCCTTTTACACTTCCAAAGCGTATTTATCGAGTCATTTAACCCCAAATTCATTTTGAACATGATAATATGAGGCATAATGTAACTAATGTGTAGATTTTTAGGTTTGTAATTGTTGTAGGTTGAATTTTGGGAACGAAAAGGGCATTTTTGGCCTATTTTTTTCCTTTTCACGTCCAATTCGTACTTATCGCGTCATTTAACCCCAATTTCATTTTGAACATGATAATATGAGGTATAATGTAACTATTATGTAGATTCTTAGGCTTGCATTTGTTGTAGGTTGTATATCGGGAACATAAATGTGATTTTAGGCCGATTTTCGCCTTTTCGCGTCCAATTCTTGTTTCTCGAGTCATTTCACTCCATTTTATTTTTCAATATGATAATATAAGGTATAATATAACTAGTGTGTAGAGTTTTAGGCTTGCATTTGTTTTTGATTGAATTTCGGGAAGGTATATGTCATTTTTAATCACTACTAAATACGGTAAATGATTGAATTCTTATATTTTGTGTTTATTCCTTGGTTGTTTTGCAAGGTTTATATGAATAACACACCACGTTTGAGGGCCTTCACCACAGACGAATTACATGAAGTTCGGGATAAGTTGGCGTCCCACATTTGTGATGATTGCTTATGATACATCTACTTGTTTGTATCAATTCTATGTACACTTTTTTCATTATTAAATATATACATATTTAAAGTTAATTATTACGTTCAAAAACTTGTCATATATTATTGCAATTTGATCGATTTTTTTTTGTGTCGAAGGGAGGTTATGGGTGGAAGTGGGGGGGGGGGGTGGGCGGGATGTCTTTGGGGGGCGGGGGTAAGGGGGTGGCAGAGGTGGCGGGGTATCTTTGGGCTGGCAGGGGGGTGAGGGGGCTAACGGGGGTGTGGGTGAGGGGGCGCGGGGCGGCGGCAGGTGGCGGGGGGGGGGGGGGGGCTAACAGGGGTGGGGGTGAAGGCGCGGGGGGGGTGGGAGGGCTAGCGGGGGTGGGGGGGGGGGAGGGGGGCAAGGGGGGGGGGTGGTGGGGGTGGTAGGGGGCTGGCTGGGGGGTGGCAGGGGGCTTGGTGTGGTAGGGGTCTTGTGGTGCGGGGGTGGCGGGGGTGGCGGGGTGGTGGGGGGGCGGGGGTGCGCGGGGGCTAACGGGGGGGGGGTGGCGGGGCGGCGGGGGGTGGCGGGGGGTGTTGGGGGGTGGGGGTTTGGTGGTGCGGGGGGTGGCGGGGGGTGGTGCAAGGGGGGGCTGGGGTGGCGGGGGGGTCATGTGGGTGCGGGGGGCTAACGGGGGTGGGGGTGAGGGGGCAGCAGGGCTAGCGGGGGTGGGGTGAGGGTGGCAGCGGGGCAGGGGGTGGCAAGGGGGTGTTGGGGGTGGTGTTGGTGGTGCGGGGGGTGGTGGTGGGGGTGGGGGGGGGCGGGCTGGGGTGGGCGGGGGTGGCAGGTGGTCTTTGTGGGTGCAGGGGGGCTAACGGGGGGGGGGTGAGAAGTCTTTGGTAGGGGGTGGCGAGAGGCTAGCGGGGGGGTGGGGTGGGGGCGGGCGGGGGCGGGGGTGGTGGTAGGGGTGTTGGGGGTTGTCTTTGGTGGTGCGGGGGTGGCGGGGGTGGGCGCGGGGGGCCGGGGTGGCAGGGGGTCTGGTGGGTGCGGGGGCTAACAGGGGGTGGCGGTGAGAGGGCGGCGGGGGGTGGCAGAGGGCTAGCGGGGGTGGGGTGAGGGCCGGGCAGGGCGAGGGGGGTGGCGAGGGACCGGGCTGGGGCGGCAGGTGGGGAGTCTTGGTGGTACGGGGGTCTTTGGGGGTGACGGGGGTGGGGGTGACCGGGGGTGGTGGGGGGGGCTGGGGGGGGGTGGGGGGTAGGGGTGGGGGTCTTTGGTGGTGCAAGGGGTGGCAAGGGTGGTGCGGGGGCCTGGAAGGGGTGGTGGCGGGGTGGTGGCGGGGGTGGCAGGGGTGCTTGGGGTGGGGGTCTTTGGGCGGGGGTGGGGGGGCTTTGGCAGATTTAATTTATTTTTTTAAAAAAAAAGTTGAATGTGAAGGGCTGCGGTTTTAGGCCTAAACCGCAGCCCTTCACTTTAATAGGGCTGCGGTTTAGGCTTAAAACCGCAGCCCTTCATTTAAAGAAGGGCTGCGGTTTAAGCCGAAAACGCAGCCCTTTAAGCTTAGAAGGGCTGCGTTTTGGGCCTGAACCGCAGCCCATCTTATCTATTGAAGGGCTGCTATGGAAAGGGCTGCTGGCCAAAAACGCAGCCCTTAGGGCTGTTTTGCCCGCAGCCCTTCCTTGTTTTTCCACTAGTGTTTGTGAAGACCTGAATGGGCATTGTTTCCCCATTAGGAGACATCTTTTACTTTTGGAGCAGGAAGGTGATGATAGATCCATAGGCTAGGGCATGATGGGAAGAGGAGAAACAACTCATTATATGATCAATGATGAGAACGTGATATTGATCTTGATCTTTTTCATAATTAAATAAATCAAGACCATCTCCATAATGCGAACTGTTTCCCTTCCCTGAGCCTTGGGAACTAACACTTTGTTGCATATGGAGTGTAGGACCAGCATAATAGGCTCACACAAATTTGCAGATTGATAACTGGCTTTCTTGGAGTAGGGAACAACAAACAAGAATTTGTAGATTTCCGCAGCTGTTACCCCAACAATAATAGGTCAACCATCCCCAACATACTTATCATACCCATCCCTAGGTATATCAAGCAGAGAGGCCATATTAGACACAAACAAAAACACTTCACTTCCAAAAACAGATGGACCCAAAGACCTATGAGGCAATTATTTTAAATTAACATAAAATTCCCTAACAGCATCTACCAAAGCAATCTTAACACCCTTGAGCAAAGGCATCTAGCCTTGAAATTTTAACAATTGAAGAACCTCATATAAAGCAGGCAAATCAAAGTAACCATCCTTAGTAGAACAACCAGACAACACACTTCTTTCAACTAAAGGAGTAGAAACAGTAGAAATAGTAGTTTCAACATATTTACCTTTTGCAGCGCGAGGAAGTCTAGTTGGTACCCTTTTTCTCTTGGTTCCCCTTGTAAAACCATCAAATTGTTTCTTAGAAAACTCCTTTGTTTCATTCTTCATAGCAGATCTGGTAATTGTTCTTCCCTTTGCTCTAGTAAAAGCAGTGGGAGAACCCTCTTTATGACCAGTGTCAACCAGATCTTCTTCCTCCTTTTAGTCCTTCTCAAAAGAGACCTCCATTGACAAATCCTCTAACACCTTTTCAACAGATGCAGTAGCATAATCATTCTGGTGTTCCCACTCAAAAGCAGCACCACCCTTATCATTAAAAATTATGTTAATGGGAAAACAGTAGAAGCAATTTGATTTTCGATTGAGGAGGTGGTTGGAGGTTTGGCAGTTGAGATAGTGGAGGTAGGTTCTTGGGTAGGAGGTTCAGTGGGAGATGAAGTAACGGAAGTGGGTGGTTGTGGTGGTGGAGGTGGTTGATTTTGAAGAGCAGTCACTGCTACAAAAAAGGCCTAGGAAACCGGACTACAACAGGTCTCCATCTCACAGGTGTCCTAAGTTAGGAGACCGATAATAATGTATGGTTTCTTTGTTTATTTGGGAGACCAGTTGACATGTAAAAAGAGTCTCTTAGGTAATCTTAGGTAAGCCTATATATAATTCGTAAGGAGGTTAAAAGACCGGTTAAAGTTTAAAACCATTCTCCTTACCTTACCCTTTGAAACCAGTTATTGACTACAACCGTTTTCTTAGGTTTTATACAGGTTTTTTTAAAAATTAGAATGTTACAATATACATACATTATCATGTAACTACTCCTGTATTTGTGGCTACTTATATATATGTTTTTTTTATAAAATAATATATAAATAGCTACAATAATATTATTAAACATAAATTCCTGCCTGCTTTATTCGTCATGAAAAAAATTACTAAATTTAATTTATATCCAGAAACAATTTCTCTCAAAGCCTCATTTCCTTCCAATAATGTCTTAAAAATAAGTTTCTACAATTTAATGCTATCTACTAAAACTAATATGTACAATTCAAACTTGATCGTCGTCTTCAATCTCCATCGTCTTGTGTTTAGCTGTTTAAATATTTCACCCACATATCTCTTAGCTCGTTTATCATCTCTTGCTAATAAGGGCTGTGAATCCCAGGAAAGTACTACAAAATAATTTCAGATAATTATAATTAGAACTAGGATATATATATATTTTATAAGATTCTTCTACACAAACTCATAAATAGCAAATCGATTAGAACTAGGACATATTTCAGTTCATGACATAGAAAACCATCATGATTCTTTATATACATGGTGCAAATTATAGAAACTTAAGAGATATATAACTTGATATTTTTATGAATGATATTCCCTTTGCACTAAATGTAGCAAATATATAATTTATTATTTACAAGTCTAAGTTGAACATTCTTCTTGAAACCGTGTACTTAATGATCACCACTGCCCTTTCATTATAGATCATAATAGAATGCCCAATTTATTATTTCATCATTTATACTACGATATCCTGATTCATTCTTTCTTCTTTCGTACTTGGCAGATATTTAACATTCATATTTCATTGACTTCTAAACTCAAGCAAAGCCTTTGAAATGAAATAGTCTAATAATAGGAAAAATGTTTCACTCTTTTGGTGTTTGAATATTGTTCAACAATGAGAACTGAGAGAAGCTGCTGAAGATGGAACCTTAGAAATAATCTGCTTTTAATATAAGCGAATGGGTATTGCTCAATTTTAAAAAAGGTTCACTTTTTTTGTTAATCTTTTGATACTGCTCCATTTTGTGCACTCTTCTGATTTCAATTCCGAGGAAAAGGGTGGTTTGAAGCTCAAGAGTCCTTGGATAGCTAACAATAATGACACTAAAAGTTCAGATGAACAAAAGGTTAGGAACAGATTTGGGACTGATTCTGTAGAAGTTACTCAAGTGGAGAAGGAAAAGAAATTTGAAACTTCAAATGAGGTTATTCAAAAAGATCTTAATAGGAGCAATATCGGTGAGTCATTACAGTCTAAAGAAAAAGGTCACGATCAAAAAAATTCATGATGATAGTAAAAATGTGGCGTTGAAATATAAAGATGATGAGAGTGGCAATATAGGAGGGTTGGGAGAAGGGTCTGGGTCGAAAAGCTAGCCTGAAAGGGATGGCAATGAAGAATTAAATGGCTCCTACCAAGTATAAGAACCTTAAAGTAACAAAACATATATAAGAACTTACTGAGTATATTAGTCATAGTTTTGTTTATAAGAACCTAAGTATAAGTAGAAAATGAGAGTGAGGGATAGCCTAGTGGTTAGAGCTTCCCTCCCGGTTCCAGGACCATAGCTCAGCAAATATAGTACAAACCTAGTGTACTATATGGCATCCAGTGAGACCATAGTTTTAAATATCTATATTCTGCATGCTAAATTGAAATTCAAGAAACATAATCACTAAGAAACAACAACCAAAAGGGCAAGCATAATCTTACTTTGCAAGCAAGTTGAAATCCTAGTTTCATCACTCCTCAAGCTTCAGACGGCATAAGAAAATACTCTAGTTGCTTGCATAAAGTAGCACGTTTCGACTAAAGTAGAAACAGAAGCCTCATTTACAGATTCATAGCTCACAACAAAGTAGAGACACCAATTTACATGAAGAAACTGTAGGATTATAAGTACTATAAGCCGAATTTCATGAATCACATTCATAAGCACTTAAAACAGGATCTCATGCATATACATTCAACGATCACATAATACTTAAGAATTAACCTTTGACGCGTGATTTCCACAAAGCTCTTCGAGATCCTGAGATAGGACCGCAATTGAGATTCCTCTACTAGGTCCACGAATCCAGATCAATGCTCCACCAATGCTAGTTGGAAGGAAGAGGGACTCTTCTATTTCTTGGAGCAGTATTACGTAGCTTTGAAAGAGAGAGAAAAGAGGAGAGAGAAAAGAATGATAGAAAAACTAACTGCCTTATTTTCTCATCACACACCTAATTATAGGAACTAATTAGGTTAGGAGTCCTCCCCTTTTCTTTCTCCTTGGCCGGCCACCCCTAGAGTCCTTATGGGCTCTAGGTCATTCTTTTATTGATCCAAATTGTGTAAGTGTGACCTTGTAGGATCCATCTAATTGGGTTTCGGGTTTATTATTTACTAAACCTGAAGTTCTATAGCTTCCTCTAGCAAGACGTATAGACGACCCAATTTAATGAATTTATTATCTCCATAATATGATCCATGTTATATTTAGTAATTGCATTAGAGTCAAGGACACAATTCCTTCAATCTCCCACTTGTCCGAGACGAGTGTGCAATCTTCAAATTCCTTAAGTCTCTTAGTGTCCAATTTGATAGTATGACCATATTACTATATCATCCATACTAGTCTTCAAATTAATCCTTGAAATCCGAGTTCGAATTGACAAACAAATGATCATCATATAATCCATTTGAGCACAACCATGCATTTTTCAATTTTCACTCTCCAAGGGGCCAGGACACCCATCCTATCTCATATAGGAGGACTTTTGAATCTTATGGCAACCAAAACTCCTACTCAACTTTTAGCATAACCTGAACGCAGCCTTTATAGTCCCCTTTTACGGCATGACGTTTGACAACATCAAAGTTATACCAATCATTAGGCTAAGTAGTGTTCCACTCATATCTTAGGAATCCACTAATATAATTACGAAGTTATAGAAACTTCTAAGTAGGTCTGTTCGATCATGTATCAACTATACATGTCCATATGATTGACTAAACATCTCCATGTTCCCATAGCCCATGAAACGACGCTATCAATCAATCTTATATGCTAATCCTTTAATAAGTCATTTATGTCCAATTTAACGACTTAGATTAGGAACTATAATATTCTATAAAATTATATTCACTTATGGTGTTTCATTCATCAAATCACATATTTGACAAAACCATTGAATTCAAGATGTATTTTGGACATTTTATTTAATACCAAACCAAAATTAAATAAGATAAAATTTTATTTCTCATAAACATAAAATAGCAAAACCATGTCTCTACATTGTAACAAGTTTATCTAAACCTAGTATAATCTAAAGCCACTCTAACATTTGCTTCAAGCCTATAGCCCTAGCGTGACACTCATGCTTGGGTTAAGGTATCGGTTTAGTGAGCAGATCAGCCACATTCTCATCCGTGTGAACTTTGCAGATCCTGACATCCTTTCTGTCAACAATCTCCTTAATGAGGTGATACTTCCTCATTACATGTTTGGATTTGTTATGTGATCTCGGTTCTTTTGCTTGCACAATAGCACCATTGTTATCACAGAACAACTCAATCCCTTCCAGAGCACTAGGTATGATATCCAGCTCTGTCAATAACTTCTTTATCCAAATTGCTTCTTTAGTTGCTTCAACCGCTGCTAAATATTTTGATTCTGTCGTAGAGTCTGCTACAGTGCTTTGCTTTGAGCTCTTCCAGCTCACTACTCCTCCATTTGGACAAAAGACGTACCCTGACTAAGAGCGGTAATCATCTCTGTCGGTTTGGAAGCTCGCATCAGTATAACCTTTAACAACCAAGTCACTTTCACCTCCATAGACTAAGAACATGCATTTAGTTCTTCTCAAGTACTTAAGGATGCTCTTAGCTGCAATCCAGTATGCTTCCCTTGGATTTGCTTGGAACCTGCTACACATGCTCAAGGCATATGCAACATCTGGTCGAGTACTTATCATGGCATACATGATAGATCCTATAGCCGAAGCATAAGCTATGCTACTCATTCGCTTCAACTCATCAGGCTCAGTCAGGCACTGACTCTTGCTAAGCGATATGCCATGTGACGTGGGAATGAATCCTCTATTCGAGTTTTCCATGTTGAACCTTGCAAGTACTTTATCAATATAAGTTTCTTGAGTTAGTCCAATCATCCTTCGAGACCTATCTCTATGGATTTTAATTCCCAGTATGTACTCAGCTTCTCCAAGGTCCTTCATAGAGAAACAACTTTTCAACCATTCCTTGACTGACTCAAGCATTGGTATGTCATTTCCCTTGAGTAGTATGTCATCTACATACAATACCAAGAAGACTAAGCTGCTCCCATTAAACTTCTAGACACGAGATTCTTCTTTGCTTTTGAGGAAACCAAATTTCTTGATTGCCTCATCAAATCGAAGGTTCCAGCTCCGAGATGCCTGCTTCAATCCATAAATGGATCTCTGAAGCTTGCAAACCCTTTTAGGATTTTCTGGATCCTCAAAACCCTCAGCAGGTTGTGTCATGTACACATCCTCATTCAAGAACCCATTCAAAAATGCGGTTTTGACATCCATCTGCCAAATTTCATAATCATAAAATGCAGCAATCGCTAAAAATATCTGAATTAACTTAAGCATTGCTACTGGAGAAAAGTTCTCATCTTAGTCTATACCATGAATTTGTCTGAATTATTTTGCAACCCGTCTTGCTTTATAAACATAGATATTCCCATCTTTGTCTGTTTTCAATTTGAACACCCACTTGCATCCAATAGGGTTAACCCCATTAGGCAAGTCGACCAGGGTCCAAACTTTATTCTCAGACATGGAGTCTAACTCGAATTTCATGGCCTCAAGCCATATCTCAGAGTCTGGGCTCGTCAAAGCTTATTTGTAGGTAGTAGGTTCTGAATTCTCCAAAATCATTATTTCAGAGTTTTCAGATAACAGGAAATCAACCAACCTCTTGTTTGGAATCCTTTCTCTACTAGACCTACGCAGGGCCTGAGCATCAAGAGAAATGTTCACTTCAACTTCTTGAAGATCTTCGCTTGAATTAGATTCGAGTGGTACGCTAGGAGTTTCACGCGTTGAATACGTCATCTCCTGAACTAGACTTTCGTCTTGTCGGGCCGTCTCTGACATGGTGTGAGCCACGTCCAGTTGTTACTCATCTCGAATTTCTTCGGGAATTATTTTACTCCCACTTGTCTTTCTAGAAAGAAATTCCTTTTCAAGAAAGACACCATCACGAGCAACAAACACTTTGTTCTCTTGACGGTTATAGTATTAATAACCCCTTGTCTCTTTTGGGTATCCCACAAAGAGACATTTATCTGACTTGGGTGTAAGTTTGTCTGAAAGTACACGTTTTACATAGACCTCACATCCCCAGATCTTAAGAAAAGACAAGTTTGGAGTTTTTCCATTCTATAACTCATATGGAGTCTTTTTTACAACCTTTGGCAGCCTCCTGTTTTGTGTGTGTGCAGCGGTTTCGAGAGCATATCCCCAAAAAGAAATCGGAAGATTAGGAAGACTCATCATTGATCGAACCATATCCAATAAGGTCTGATTCGTCCTTTCAGATACACCATTTAACTACGGTGTTCCTAGTGGAATAAAGTCCAACCGCTGCGGTCAAAACCGGGCTTGCCGCTGCGATTTTGGCCCGCAATGGTTGGACTAGCAGCAGTTTTCATAAAGAAACTGCTGCGGTTGTGAACCGCAGCGGCAAAGAACAAACCGATGCGGTTCCTTGGCAAAACCGCTGCGGTTAATGGTAAAAACCGCTGCGGTTTTGCCTAGGAACCGCAGCGGTTTGTTCTTTGCCGCCAACCTCTTTGTATGCATTGGAACATTAACTGATGCGGTTTTCTAATATATATATATATATATATATATATATATATATATATATATATATATATATATATATATATATATATATATATAATATTTGTATATATATAATATTTTATTATATCTAACTTGCTATAGTTGACACAAATCCCACAAGCGCGTCGTATACAAGTCAAATTAATATATATATATATATATATATATATATATATATATATATATTTGTATATATTATATAATATTTATATATTATATAAAATATATATATATATATATATATATATATATATATATATATATATATATAAAATTTGGAGAATGTACTACAAATGAAGTTGTATTAAGTACTAAAATCCAAAATAAACATCAATTATATTGTTGTACCTAAATAACTAGCAAGTAGAACAATAAGAACAAATAAACTCAAAGTCGCGGCATCATCTTCACATGAAAACTTCGGTAAGGTAGTGTGCTAGCAAATCCCGAACCTCGTTTATCTCGGTTGTGGTGAAAGAACTCTCCCTTTGGTTTAATACCTTAAACATAAGGAAACACACATAATATCAGTTTTAGTTTGAGTAAGACCTTAGATAATTGACTCTTATAGTTATATATGTACCTATTGGAACTATATATGACCTAACATGTGGCTAAATGCCGGAAACTAAGTGAAATGAGCTTCGAAGGCCAAAATCGGCCCGAAACGGCCTTCATTTAGCCAAAATGGGTTTCAAAGCATATGAGTGAACTATAATCGACTCTTATAGTTATATATGTACCTATTGGAACTATATATGACCTAACATGTGGCTAAATGCGGGAAACTAAGTGAAATGAGCTTCGAAGGCCAAAATCGGCCCGAAATGACCTTCATTTAGCCAAAATGGGTTTCGAAGCATATGAGTGAACTATAATTGACTCTTATAGTTATATATGTACCTATTGGAACTATATATGACCTAACATGTGGCTAAATGCGGGAAACTAAGTGAAATGAGCTACGAAGGCCAAAATCGGCCCGAAACGGGCTTCATTTACCCAAAATGGGTTTCAAAGCATATGAGTGAACTTTAATTGACTCTTATAGTTATATATGTACCTATTGGAACTATATATAACCTAACATGTGGCTAAATGCGGGAAACTAAGTGAAATGACCTTCGAATTCCACAATCGGCCCGAAATGGCCTTCATTTACCCAAAATGGGTTTCAAAGCATATTAGTGAACTTTAATTGACTCTAATAGTTATATATGTACCTATTGGAACTATATATGACCTAACATGTGGCTAAATGCGGGAAACTAAGTGAAATGACCTTCGAATTCCACAATCGGCCCGAAATGGCCTTCATTTACCCAAAATGGGTTTCAAAGCATATGAGTGAACTTTAATTGACTCTAATAGTTATATATGTACCTATTGGAACTATATATGACCTAACATGTGGCTAAATGCGGGAAACTAAGTGAAGTGAGCTTCGAAGGCTAAAATCGGCCCGAAACGGCCTTCATTTACCCAAAATGGGTTTCAAAGCATATGAGTGAACTATAATTGACTTTTATTGTTATATATGTACCTATTGGAACTATATATGACTTAACATGCGGCTAAAGGCGGAAAGAAAACAAAACTAAGTGCATTGAGCTTAAGAGGCCAAAATCGACTTTAAATTAAGCTACGTATATTAGTTTTATATGTATATATATATATATATATATATATATATACCTTCTCAATATCCCCGACTTCCTTGCAACTTAAGGCTATATCGAACATGAACCTCAACACATAGTAGCCACACTCGGTTCCCCCCCGTTACTGAGCACACTAATCATAGAATTACATAAAAAATCATGTAATTAACATACATGGTTGTTTTTTGCTAAAAGAAAGAAGTACGTAGCTTAACTAATATGTATTACCTTCATTGCTTTCCATTCAGGTATTTTTCCCGTGCTCTTAAATTTCTTCAAAGAACTGTAGTTAAGTTAATTTCATGTCAGAAGTGGCCAAAGAATGGAATTAGTAAAAAGTGTAATGCTTATTAGCATTTTAAATAACAAATATACCTATTTATGCATGATTTGAGGAATAAGTGTCGTGGTGGATCTTGAGCTACAGAATCAAAATGATATACTGTGTTGTTTGAAGGACAAATCACAACGAGCGACCAATGAAGACTAAAATGCCAAAAAAGTTAGGAAGCAATCATGTGAGTACTTCTATTGTATATATAATGATAATTAAAGTGGTAGAAATAGATGCAAGGTTAAGAACTATACTCTTCAAAACAAGGGGCAAGTATGAACTTATGTTGTGCACGTAGAGATGTTTTGATACATAGCCAAATATACTCCTTGACCTCATTTGTGTTTTGCAAACAATTGTCGGCTCGGGTGAAATTTGGACATAACCACCCAAATTGCTCTTGTATGCTTTTGCGTCCACAATCATCTTGGAGTAATCTTTAAAGCACAACCAACTTCGTAACATAAATATATTATTGTATATTGCAAATCATTTTTATTTACTTCAAAAGTACAAATGTTTTACCTCATGAAGACTTGAATCAAGGAAACATTCAGCATCTCTCCGCAAAGGAACTCTTTCAAATCACCCTTAGACACCCATGTCGATGTATCCTCAAAGTAGTTGAATTGCGTGGTACCCAAATTCACCTCGAGAGGTGCATCATCCGACATATCACGCGCATTTGCATGTAGCCATATGCATGCCTTAGTGAGACACTCGATCTTTGGTTTCTCGATCCAAGTATATGTAGTTGGTTTTTCTTGGTGACTTGAATCTTGCATTCCTTTGCCCGAAATGGCCTTCTTTAGCCCGCTTGAACCCTTCTTCTCTGAACCCTTCTTCGCCTTCTCTAGAGGAGGTGAGTCCGCCTTGCTTTCCTTGGGCTTGTTTATTCTCTCCAAAACCTAATAATTCAACGGTAAAAACATTCAACTTAGTTAGTAGGTAGGTATGAAACAAATCATTATGAATATGGATTTAAGTTGCTTTAATTTACCTCGTCTGAAAACCTCACCCATGCCGATGGCCACAACACATAACCACCACGAGCGTCGGTCAAGACATTTATATCAATTGACGGTTTAGGCAGCGGAAGAGCAAAGTCTTCGTAACCAGGAGTAATGGTCACTACACTAACCGCCAAGTGCTCATTGTCCACAGGCTCATGATGGACTATTGCTCGTTCACTTCGTGGTTGTGCATTTCCTACAGCCACCACAATCAAACCCTCATCTTTTACATCTAGTAAAAGCTGGCAAGGCGTTTCTTCCTTCAAAAAGTAAATGAAATTGAGGTTACGAACATGCAATTACATAATATAACATGTTGCTTAGTTTCAAAAATTATAAGGATAATAGTTACCTCTAACTCAAGTATAGATGGTGGGGATTTTTGTGTGTTAGGATGGCTAGCTTTGTCCTCCAAAAGACGATCCAATTTAGGTTGATGTATCGCCGGTAAACCAAACTGTGAGAGGACCGCGTTGAAACCGTCACTTTCTCCGTAATTTCATCGGTAAGCTTCTCCCGAATAGCTTGTGTCATAGCTTCCATATCATGTGGTTGAGAGCGTGATTTTGTACCCACGGAGTAATCTTTAGGATACGCTTTTGTCACACCTAGACGAATACCACGTAAACCCCTCAAACGTCCACTATGGTCCTTTCCCAAATTCTCATAAAGGGCATCTTTGTTGCCTTAGGGGGTGAACTCGCCGCTAACCTCTTTTTGCTTGAGCCCCATCTATAGAGAAATTAACAACGGTAAGTTTAAAAAAAAAAAATCAACATCATAAGCGGCAGCGGCAGGGGGTGGGGCAAAGACTTGTGTGGGGCGGAGCGAGGGGTGGGGGGTGTGCGGTGTGCATGGGGGTGGGGGCGGTGTGCGGCGGGGGAGCGAGGGAGTGGGGGATGTGTGCGGGGGTGGGGGATGTGTGCGGGGAGTGGGGGCGGTGTGCAGGGGGGTGGGGGCAGGTGTGTAGGGGTGGGGGCGGTGTGCATGGGGAGTGTGCAATGGGGTGGGAGTGTGCGGCGGGGAGCAGGGGAGTGGGGGATGTGTGCGGGGGTGGGGGATGTGTGCGGGGAGTGGGGGCGGTGTGCGGGGGTGGGGGCGGTGTGCGGGGAGTGGGGGGCAAGATACGGTGGGGTGGGGAAAGTGTGCGGGGGGGGGGTGTGCGAGCCGGTGTGTAGTGGGGTGGAAGTGTGCGGGGGCGGTGTGGGCGTGTGGGGGGGGGAGTGTGCGGGGCGTGGGGGAGTGTGCGGGGGGTGGGGGGACTGTTAGGGGTGTGGGCGGTGTGGGGGTGGGGGAGGTGTGCGGGGGGTGGGGGATTGGAAGTGCATGTACTTACAACGGCATTGGCTATCTTCAAGGTTCCCGGATCGAAATGGTCATTTGATTGTTGATATCACGCCTATGCAAGGAGCACCACCAATCAGCGACACGATCAACTTTGACAAACGGCACGGCCTTAGAGCTAGAAGACGGCGTTGTGGTTGTATCGGTAGAAGGGTAAAATTTCTCGTCAATCCACAACTTTCTCGCTCGCATAAGTATGGGAACCCATATGATGGTAGTGCTTCCTCTGTCTTGCACTGAGTGAATGTTTCTCACGCTTAGCCTATAAATTCACATGGGCAATTAGAAAACACATGTAATTGTATTGAAAGTGAACATGCAAAGTCGAATATATATAGTTTAAAGTGCAATACTTACCACCATCTCCGGCGTAGTATTTTGGGCAACAAATGCCTCCCAATCTTCTGGTTTTATATGTCCCCAAAATCGATGAGGCAAAGAATCCGGTTGAAATGTATCTTCCTCTTCTCCCCCTTCCTTTTCTCGTTTCTTTTTCGGCCTCCTTGTCCGTCTCACCCTCATTTTGCTTTGATTTTTGAATTTTCCTCCTCTTTATACTCCTCTTTCTCCGTTTCGTGATCCACCCACTCACTAGTTTGCTTTTGAAAGCTCTAAATCTTTCGGCCACCGCGGATAGAAACGCCGCCTTTTTTTCCTCATTATGAGTAATATGGAACGTATTCTATAAAAACAAGAAACAAACAAAAAGTTACCGAAAATGTGTTTCAAAGCATATAAGTGGAGTTTGATTGACTCTTATAGTTATATATTTACCTATTAGGACTATATATGACCTAACATGCGGCTAAATGAAAAAAAACTAAGTGAATTAGAGTGTAAAGGCAAAAATCGGCCCGAAATGGCCTTCATTTACCCAAAATGTGTTTCAAAGCATATAAGTGGAGTTTAATTGACTCTTATAGTTATATATGTACCTATTAGGACAATATATGACCTAACATGCGGCTAAATGCAAAAAACTAAGTGAATTGGAGTGTAAAGGCCAAAATCGGCCCGAAATGGCCTTCATTTACCCAAAATGTATTTTCAAAGCATATAAGTGGAGTTTAATTGACTCTTATAGTTATATATGTACCTATTAGGACTATATATGACCTAACATGCGGCTAAATGCAAAAAACTAAGTGAATTGGAGTGTAAAAGCCAAAATCGGCCCGAAATGGCCTTCATTTACCCAAAATGTGTTTCAAAGCATATAAGTGGAGTTTAATTGACTCTTATAGTTATATATGTACCTAATAGGACTATATGTGACCTAACATGCGGCTAAATGCAAAAAACTAAGTGAATTGGAGTGTCAAGGCCAAAATCGGCTCGAAATGGCCTTCATTTACCCAAAATGTGTTTCAAAGCATATAAGTGGAGTTTAATTGACTCTTATAGTTATATATGTACCTATTAGGACTATATGTGACCTAACATGCGGCTAAATGCAAAAAACTATGTGAATTGGAGTGTAAAGGCCAAAATCGGCCCGAAATGGCCTTCATTTACCCAAAATGTGTTTCAAAGCATATAAGTGGAGTTTAATTGACTCTTATAGTTATATATGTACCTATTAGGACTATATGTGACCTAACATGCGGCTAAATGCAAAAAACTAAGTGAATTGGAGTGTAAAGGCCAAAATCGGCCCGAAATGGCCTTCATTTACCCAAAATGTGTTTCAAAGCATATAAGTGGAGTTTAATTGACTCTTATAGTTATATATGTACCTATTAGGACTATATATGACCTAACATGCTCCTAAATGCAAAAAATAAAAGTAATTCAGTTACGAAATAAACGTACACAAGTGTCTTCCCATAATGATTTCTTCATTGCATCGGGCACATCTTTCCACCCCACCAAAATGCTCAGTTTGCGCACACATAACCCTAAATGCTGCCCATACTTTTTACGCCATTGACCACAAGGTTGATCCATATCATCATACTCGAGGGTCATAGGGGTGTTATAATTCAATCCCTTGGTCGCACCCCTTCCTTTCCGCTTCTTTGTTGCAACTTTACTTGGAGTTTTGGTACTGAGAACCTCTTTCCCCGCATTTTTTTGTGGCACAATGACGGATGAAGTACAAGGATAATCTTCCCTAGCATTGTTGTCAATGGGGGGGAGCCTTATCGGCTAGCTCCTCATGTATTTCAGCCAAGTCAAGTTCCCTTTTACGCAAGCGCGCCTCCTCATCATGCGCTATGTCTTCCGGGTCACCTTTATCGTTCTCCTTCTCCGCATCATACTCATCATCATCATCCAATGACTTATCACAATCATCATCGGTTTCTTCCTCCACAATCACATCATCTCGGACCATGTTTAAACTTCTGAAATTTTAAAAAACGATATTAGAAACGCGTAAGATTAAACAAACATATGATTAGAAACCCCCTGCACTCCCCCCACCCCTGATGCCCCCCCTTCACTTGCCCCCCATGATCGCCCCCGCACGGCCCCACCCTCGGCGCACATCAACCCCCATTGAACTAAACACTCCCCCCCCCTTCCGCCCCGCATGACCCCCTTCACTACCCCCCCGCATGCCCCCTTCATTGCTCCCCGCACAGCCCACCTCCTTCACCGCCCCCTTCACTGCGCCCCCGCACGCCCCCTTCATCGCCCCCGCACACCCCCACCTCGCGCACATCAACCCCCAGCTAAACCGCACACCCCCCCCCTTCATCGCCCCCGCATGCCCCCCTTCACGCCCCCTTCTTATTCCGCCCCTGCACCCCTCGCTTAGCCACCTCCTTCACGGCCCCCCGCACAGCCCCCTTCATCGCCCCCCACATGCCCCCTTCTTTCGCCCGCACATGCCCCCCTACCTCGCGGCACATCAACCCCCACTGAACCGCACACTCCCCCTTTCACCGCCCTCCCGCATGCCCCCCTTCACTTCCCCCCCGCACAGCCCCCCTTCACCGCCCCCGCTTAGCCACCTCCTTCACTAGCCCCATTCCCCGCCCCCGCACGGCCCCTTCATCGCCCCCCTTACAGCCCCCCACCTCACCGCACACTCCCCCCCGCACGCCCCCCTCGCACGCCCCCCTTCACTCCCCCATTGATCGCCCTCTCACGGCCCCCCGTACACTCCCTCCCCGCCCCCGCACACTCCCCCTAAACCGCGCACCCCCTTCACAGCTCCCACCCCCTTCACCCCCCTTCATCGCCTTCACTGTCCCACCCCACTGACAAGACCCCCTTCACTCCCCTATTGACTGCCCCCCTCGTACAACCCCCCGCACACTCTCTCCCCCCCGCACACTCCCCCCACCGAATTGCCCGGCCCCTTCACTGTCCCCACCCCCTTCACTGCCCCCTTCACTGCCCCACCCCGCTTGCACAACACCCCTTGCACAGTCCCCTCCTCCCCCCAAAAACAATCCATAATTACACCCTAAACGACATTCATCTACCCAATTCGGTTTTCAAATCATGTGACCCGACTTTAAGTGACTCTAATAGGCCCGAAATGACATTCACTTACCCAAAATGGGTTTCAACACATGTGAAGCGAGTTTAGTTGATTGTAATACATATATATATACTAATAAGAACTATACATGACCTAACATGCGGCTAAAAGCGAGAAATTAAGTTAATTGAGGTTGAAAAGCCAAAATTGGCCCGAAATGACATTCACTTACCCAAAATGGGTTTCAATACATGTGAAGCGAGTTTAGTTGATTGTAATACATATATATACAATAATAAGAACTATACATGACACTACGTGCGGCTAAAAGTGAAAAATAAAGTAAAATGACATTGCAAAGCCGAAAGCCGGAATTGGAACCAAAGAAGTCGAGCCTATTGTTTACTTTTGCCACCTTCATTTGAAGTATCAACCATTATCCCTTCCCCGTGATCTGCACGCATGTAACTTGTCGCTAACTCCGCATCAGTGACATCGGAGTTGGGAATGGTGAAAGGCGGGGTATCTTCAAATGCATCATACTCATCCTCATCCTCAACATCACCAACTCCGAGTATACTTCTTTTTCCCGGAACAACAATTGACCACTTGTTATCAGAAGGGTAAGTTACGTAGAATACTTGCTTAACTTGTGATGCAAGCACGAATGGCTCTTCACTATCACGCAACCGACCCAAGTCTACAAGAGTAAATCCACAAGGGTCATCTTTCCTTATGTAACGCCGGTTATACTCAACCCACTTGCATCGAAATAAGCAGACCGTGAAACCAGAGTAGTCAAGCTCCCATATATCTTGAACTCGTCCATAGTATAACAATCTAGCATCAATTGGAGACTTGTCTTTGGCACTTGCATACTTGTGTAGATGATGCCTCTACTTGAAACACCACTATTCTGGAGAGATCTCGACTTTTGATCTTGACGATCCGTCCAATACGTATATCCGTTAACATCATAACCCTCATAGGAGTGCACGGCTTCTCGAGGACCAAATGCTAGCCACTTCGTAGTTTCGAAACATTGGAATCTACTTCACGCATTATTCGGTTATGGAACCAATCAATAAAAGTCTTATTATGCAACCGCATCAATGCTCTAGTCCCTTTACCGGATTCTCGGTCACGCAACTCCTCCAAATGCTCATCCAAGTACGGATGCACCTGTACCATATGCCGCAATACAAATAAGTGTGCTTGTATGCGGCTTTCAACAGAGGTACTATCATTTTCGAGCCAAGTGTACCTTTACCCGCGAGTCTGCCCTCGTGTCGAGATGTAGGAAGTCCAATAGGATCAACATTAGTTAAGAACTCAGCCACAAAATTACCGACCTCTTCACTCACAATCCCCTGAATTATACTTCCTTCTGGTTCCGCTAGATTCCTTACTTTATCTTTCAAAGAGCCCATATGTCTCTCAAAGGGATAGCACCACCTCAAAAACACCGGACCACATAGCTTAATTTCTCGAACTAGATGTACAACCAAATGGACCATAATATCGAAGAAAGCAGGTGGGAAGTACATCTCAAACTTGCACAAAGTCTGTATCACGCTAGCCTGCAGAGCATCAAGCTTCGAGGGTTATAACGTTTTGCTACATATAGTATTGAAAAAAGAACACAGCTCTGTTATGGTATGTCTCACATGTTTTGGCAATATCCCTCGAATTGCAATCGGTAAGAATACTTGCATCATTACATGACAATCATGAGACTTCATGCTCGATAATTTCAACTCACCGTCTAAGGTAACAAATCTTTTCATGTTCGATGAGTACCCTGATGGAACCTTAATGTTGTACAAACACTCGCAAAAAAGACGCTTCTCAGCTCTAGATAGAGTGTAGCAAGCCGGAGGTAAATAGTTCCTATCATCATCCTTCACCGTTTTCTTTCCTTTACTTTCAATTCCTACAGGCGACCCTTCTTCCTGTTTCTTTTCTTTTCCCTTTCCTTTTCCTTTTCCAGACACTTTCTCTTCTTTCTTTCTTTTCTTAGTGTCCCTCTTTTGAGCCCATAGTTCTGGTCGAAGCCCCTCACTTTCCAGATACAGTCGCACCCCTTTGCTATCCTTTGTCTTATGTGGAATATTCATAAGTGTCCCCAGAATGGCGTCACATACATTTTTCTCTATGTGCATGACGTCGAGACAATGTCTAACCTCTAGATCTCTCCAATATGGAAGTTTCCACAGAATAGACTCCTTTTTCCAAAGTCCCTTATCACCAACACTCGCTCCTTTGCCGAATATCGTATCAATACCCTTGACTTGATCATAAACCTCAATACCAGTCAATCGTCTACAAGCAACCCCTTCCTCAACTGTTCCATCGAATGCCTTCTTCTTATTACGATAAGGATGGTCGCGTCGAAGGAACCTTCGGGTGCGCATATAAACTTCTTTGTGACAAGTAGTAATGTATTTAGATCTTTGTGTCGTCCCAGGCAAATCGGGCATGCTTTCTTCCCTTTGTTCTTGTACCCGGATAAGTTACCATAAGCAGGATAGTCATTAAGAGTGAATAAAAGCATGGCACGCAATGTGAATACCTCATCAGCATGTGCGTCATACACAGAAACTCCTTCATCCCACATTTTTCTCAAATCATCAACAAGTGGCTGGAGGTAGACATCTATGTCGTTTCCAAGCTGTTTCGGCCCTGAAATAAGAATCGACAACATGATGTATTTGCGTTTCATGCACAACCAAGGAGGCAAGTTGTATATAACTAGAAGAACCGGCCACGTACTATGTTGAGAACTAAGATTGCCAAATGGGTTCATTCCATCCGTGCATAGGCCAAGCCTCAAATTTTTGTCCTCGGCACAGAAGGTCTTATGATAATGGTTGATACCTTTCCACTCAGGAGAATCAGCCGGATGTTTGAGAAAATCCATCCTTTTTCCTTCGTTCTGCATGCCACCTCAAGTTCTTAGCATCTTTTTTGATTGAAAACATGCGCTTGAATCGTGGTATAATCGGAAGATACCACATCACCTTTGCTGCAGGACCTTTCTTATCACCAACCCCCGCGCGCCTGTAACGTGACTTCCCACATCGAGGACACTCATCCATATTTTCATATTCATTTCGATATAGCACACAATCGTTTGGACAAACATGTATCCTCTGGTACTCTAACCCGAAGGGACACATCAGTTTCTTAGCATAATAGTTCGACTTGGGTAGTTCATGGTCGTCCGGCAACATATCACCAAATGCTTGCAACAAGGAAGTGAAACAAGAGTCACTTATACCGGCTTTCGTCTTGATATTAAAGAGTGTTATCACGGCCGTCAGCTTGGTGTACCTCGTACAACCGGGATACAACGGTTTTCGAGATCCCTCGTCCATGCACTCAAAAATACGAGGCCGTTTGCCACAATGATCTACCCCCTCCATCATCTCCTCGATATGATCCCCTTCATCATCATCATCTTCTACTTGAATATCCTCATATTCATCCTCGATGTTGTCATTCTCAATGACATCAAACTCACCTTCTTCATGCACATCGTTAACAATGGCATTTCGACCATCATACATACCCTCCTCACCGTGCCAAACCCACACATAGTAGCCTTGTCTAAACCCGCGACGAAAGACATGCTCCCTAAGCGACTCAATGCTACTAACGATGCTCACATTACCACAATCAACACAAGGACAATAAAATCCCTCGGTTCCCATTGCAGCCTGATGACTTAATGCAGCATCCCAAAATTCAAAGACCCCATCCACGAATTCACACGTGTCACGACTACCATACATCCATGCACGATTCATTTCAACCAAACCTAGCTCTAATTAAACACAAGCAACAAGGACCCAATGTCAATGACGAATTTCACTACATTATTAGAGTTTATACACGATATAAATTTAATGAAATTAGGCATGCTTTCCAAGGGTCCTTATCACTCCAACCTAACCCATCCTTAGATGTCTAATCTCACTAGTGAATGTATTGCCTTCAGTTCGAATCTACGGAAAATCCGGCAGCATTTCCCTACAGTTCTCCAAGTACACGATGTAGATATAAATTTATTTATATCTACATATGTACCCAGAGAACAAAAGTAGGGAAACGACGAGCCAAGATTTTCTTCTTGAATCGAACTAAAGACATACATTCACCACCTAAGTGAGATTAAACATCTAAGAACAGTCCCAAACCGGGGACTATTCAAGACTTACTCCTAATGAGTAAGTCTCGAACGGGTATCTAGGCATATGATATGATGATGCGAACATAGGTTTTTAAAAACAAAAAAACATTTTACATCTAATCTCAATTCAACGATAAATATATACACATTTGCATACCAATTTACTATGAAAGAAAGTTAAATATGAGTGATAACATACCTTTAACTATTATACAACCTAATTTGTATAACAATTATTCATAAAAGAACAATAAATTATAAACTTGAAGCTTCAAATATGAGAAGGAATGGTGGAGGTAGAGGTAGAGAAGGAATGTAGGTACCTAAGAAGAGGTAGAGAAGGAATGTAGGTGTTTAGGAACGGTGGAGTTGCGGCGGTGGTGGTGCAGCCACGGAGGAGGACGCAGGTGGGGTTTGTGGTTGAAACCCACCGAATTGGAGAGGAGGACGCAGCAGCTGGTGGTCGTCAGGGTTGGGGGAAGGTGGAACCCAGTGGTGGCAGTGGTGGTGGAACCTAGTGGTGGCAGTGGGGTCGGGGTTGCGTGAATTGGAGGGACTGAGGGAGTCTTTTTTTGAAGGACGAATTGAAGGAGGGAGTTAACAGTGTAAGAGAGGGAATTTGACGCGAAAAAAAAAACAAAATAAACCGCTGCGGTTCATAAAACCGCAACGGTTAATAGAGAACCGCAGCGGTTAACTGTTAACCGTTGCGGTTTTATGATAACCGCAGCGGTTTGTTAGGCCAAATTTCCCACCCAAATTTTCGACGATTTACCACTGCGGTTCTTTTAAGGACCGCAACGGTTTTGTTGTGACATATAGCATTTTTTCCACTAGTTCCTGGTATAGTCAGTTGTGAAATAATTTCACAATCCTTCAAATGATCATCAAACTCTTGGCTCAAATACTCGCCACCACGATCGGATCGCAGTGCTTTAATTGTCTTACCAAGTTGATTTTGTACTTCATTCTGGAACTCTTTGAATTTATCAAAAGATTTTGACTTATGTTTCATTAAGTAGACATATCCATATTTACTCAAATCATCCGTGAAGGTAATGAAGTAATTAAACCCTCCCCTTGCCTTTGTGCTCATAGGACCACAAACATCTGTATGTATGAGGCCCAAGAGATCGCTGGCCTTTTCACCCTTTCCAGTAAATGGTAACTTTGTCATTTTCCCCATCAAGCACGATTCACATATATCAAATGATTCAAAATCAAATGATGGAAGAATGCCATCCTGTTGTAACTTTTGGATGCGCTTTTGGTTTATATGACCGATTCGACAATGCCAAATGTAGGTTAGGTTTGATTCATTTGATTTTTGTTTCTTGCTATCTATGATATAGACTTGTAATGACCTATCAAGCACATATAAGCCATTTATCAATTTAGCACTAGCATAGAACATATTATTGTAAGAAATGGAACAACATTTGTTCTTAATTTCAAAACAAAACCCTTCATAATCCAAAATAGAAATTATGTTCTTAGTTATCAAAGGAACAAAATAACAATTATTTAATTCTAAAACAAAGACAGATGGCAAATGCAGACTATAGCTTCCTATGGCAAGTGCAGCAACCCGTGCTCCATTTCCAACGCGAAGCTCTACCTCGCCCTTTGCCAGCCACCTACTTCTTTTTAGTCCCTGCACATCATTAACTATGTGAGAACCACAGCCGGTATCCAATACCCATAAAGAAGTAGAAGTTAAATTGATTTCTATAACAAATATACCTGAAGTGGAAGCCTCATACTTCTTTTCCTCCAAGTAAGAGGGCAATTCTTCTTCCAGTGTCATATCTTGTGACAATGGAAGCACCTGCTTTCCACGGCCACCTTTGGCTTAGCAGCTGGCTTAGGTTTCTCAGCAACAACGGTAACTTGCTTGCCTTTGTCCTTCTTTCCTGCCCATTTCTTCTTAAAACCCTTTCCATTCTGGACCATCAAAACCTCTTTCTTTGGTTCTTTAGGGATATTCCTCTCATCATTGACCAACAACCCATGCAGCTCTTGCAATGTCTTTTCAGACTCATTCATGTTGAAGGTCATCCTGAACTGATTAAAGTTGTCAAGCAATGAGTGAAGAATAATGTCAGTAGCCAACTCAACCCTGTAAGGGAATCCAAGTCGTTCCATGTTTTTGAAAAGACCCATCATAGCGAAAACATGGGGGCCAACAGCTTGACTCGGTTTCATGTGACATTCCAGTATCTCCCTATTGGTCTCATACCGCTCAACTCGGGCCTGTGTTTGAAACATAGCCTGCAGCTCTTGCATGATGGTATAAGCATCCTTGGTTTCGAACCTCTTTTGGAGGTCCGGCTCCATGGCTGCTATAATCAAGCAAGTGATCGGTACAAACCTATCATTGGCCTGCTTAGCACGATGTTTGTCGGCTTCAGTCGACTCATCAGTAATCACAGGAAGTAGGGTTTCTAAGACATCCTCTCGACCCTCAGACCTCAATACGAGTCTTAGGGTTCTCTCCCAGTTGATGAAATTTTCACCATTCAGCCTGTCCTTTTCAAGGAAAGGACGAATGTTGAAAACAGAGTTGTTGTTGTTGTTAGACATAGTATCTACAAACAGAATAAAAGCAAAGTTCAATATTATGTTTATAAAACAACCTAAAACATGCAAAGGTTTCTAGGTTGATCACCTATTCAATTTTAATGTCCCATTTGAATAAGTGAATACAAGATCCTATCAACATGCAACACTAAGTAGACGGAGGCCTTATCTTAACGTTACATTCTCAAGGTAAGTAAACTCCTTTACTAATTATAACACTTTATAATTCTTGTTTAAATTGGTAAACATCGCATGCTTAACTATCTCTTGCTTCAAAACCCAAAACGCTTTTGATGATTTTGTTAAGGATAACCAAACTAAGTAGTAAAATTCGCAATTTTACCTTATCTCCCAAAATTAATGATAATACCCTGCGGAGGCATGACCTATTACTATTAATTAAGGGTTAATAAGCACTTTATGTTTGGAAAAGCTAACCTTAATATTTGCGAGGCCTAAGTTTATTATGTTGTTATGAATTAATGAACTCTAGCATATTGATAACCAACATACAATAAATTATAAGCATTTTAAATAATAATAAAATTTAAAAAATAAATATGATCTAGTATGGCCCCTAATCCTAAGAACTAAGCATCATGTGCTCCTCATTGGACTCTTCATAGATCTTCATCCATCATAGCCATGGGTCTTCTCTTGATGGGCTCGTCTTTGGATTACATAAGTATCAAAATAATTTAACTAATATCTAAATTAAATGAATTACAAAAATACTTAACGATACGCAGATCGTATTTAAACTACAGGAATACATCACGATACACATATCGCATTTTCTAACTTAAATTTGGGCCATACTAGTCATTCATAGGAATTATATCAAATATAAAATGCCAAATCATAATATCACATATTATTCTTGCCATCAATCAAAATATCAAATATTCTTAATTATAGCAAGTAGATAAAATATTTAAGCAATTCCTAACCACCTAAAGATTCTATCCTAGAAAATCTAGCCTACTAATTTTAATTAGATTAAAGAATAAAATTATGGAATTACTTAACTGAAAAACTGATTAATATCCTGAAAATCTGTTTTTAATGATTTTCCAAAAAAAAAATTTTTTTTTCAAAAAGCCGCTGCTGGGTAGCAGCAAAACGTGGCTAGCAAGCCACGCTGCTGCTGCCGCATCTCTTGTGCTGCTAACGCAGCACTGTTGCTGCCATCGCAGCCTTGGCTGCCCACCAACGACAACCTTGAGCAGCCACCGTGGCCTCATCAGCAGGTGGTTGCGCCACCCAGCCGTGGCTGCTCCTCCTCCCTTCCTCCTTTTTTTTTCTTTTGTGGGAATTAAAATTAAATCACAACTTCTTGTAAAATAATTTAGTGATCAAATTAAATTAAACATAAACTCCTTTATGCCTACTTCTGTAAATTAATTTAAATCTCCATTTTAATTAATTTTAGGGCTATTCATATCAATTAACCTTAAATTCATATAAAATTCCTTTTACATGAATTAATATGTCATACCTAAACAATTTAAAAATTAAAATTCAGATTAATTATATGAGTTGAATTTTCGAAATTAAAATCTCTATTTTAATTTAATTTTAGTATTATTCATATGTATTAATCTCTAATTCGCACAAAACTCTTTTCACATGAATTAATTTTCATATATAAACAATTTAAATACGAAAAACAGATTAATAGTGGTGTCAATCTGGGTCACTGGGTGGGTTTGAGTTGACCCAACCTGGGTCGGAATGATTTGGGTTGGAATAATCTGGGTGAGAGTGTGCCATGGGTCAGAACTGGGTGGGTCCGGTGGACTTGGATCGGGTTCAGCTGGGTGAGGGGCTCTCGGAACTGGGTCGACTGGGACTGGGTCTGCCGGTGTCTGGGTTGGGGGAATTTGGGTCGGAATGGAATAAGATGAAGTCGGCCCAAATCGGCTTTCGGAATAACTTGGGTCGGAATAAATCGGCTTTCGGAATAACTTGGGTTGGAAGAAATCGGCTATCTGAATGACTTGAGTTGGAATAAATCGGCTTTTGGAATGACTTAGGTCAGAAGAAATCGGTATCGGAATGACTTGGGTCGGAATAAATCGGCTTTCAGAATGATTTAGGTCGGAAGAAATCGGCTTTCGGAATGACTTGGGTCGGAATAGATCGGCTCTCGATAGGACTTGGGTCGGAAGAAATCGCCTTTCGGAATGACTTGGGTCGGAAGAAATCGGCTTTCAGAACGACTTGGGTCAGAATAAATCGGCTTTCGGAATGACTTGGGTCGAAAGAAATCGGCTTTCGAAATGACTTCGGTCGGAATATATCGGCTCTCGATAGGACTTGGGTCGGCTGAAGCCTCAAACCGGCGGCGTATTGACTTGGGACGGAACAAATCGGCTCTCGGAATGACTTGGGTTGGAATTATATAGTATATATTAAGTTACGAAGTCGAAAGTTATAACAATTAACATGTGATATACTGATATTGTGAATTGTGATTGAGTCATTGTGAATTTTGTGATAATACATTGATACTTATATTACTAATTTAAAAAGTTACTAAACTAAGACTAATAATTTATATAATTATATTAGTGGCTATTGTCCATCGGGTTATTCTTATTCATGATTGCATATTTGCATAATTGCATTATTACATGCACATTAAAGATTTAAAGTTATTGAATTTAATCATTAAACAATAATGATCAAAATATCAAATATTCATATATCAATCATCAAATGAATGAATGATCACATGATTAATACTTAGAGCCGGTACTACTAGTTTGGATTTGTCATTTGTGACAGCTAACATGTCTAACAAGTATTCAAGTAACAACCATAAGGGCTAAGGCATAAGTCCATATCGATTATTGATTAGAGTCAGTAAACTATTAAACTTAAACATTTAGTTAGTTAGTGACTTACTCACTCTGATCAAGATGAAGATGATAATTGTGATCAACGTTAATCGAATATGAAGATGAAAACTGTGATCAAGATGATACATAATCATATCAGTAGAGGATGAAACATTAAAACTATGAAAGTAGATCATAGTTAATACCAATCATATCAATGGAGGATCAAGATCGTTGATGTTTCGGTTGTTGATCTTAAAAGATAGTAAAAAAGGAGGCGATCTTATTAAACGGTTCATATTTGGAAAACCACGTTACGGTTATTTATCTTACAAAATAGGGCTTGATGTTATTAAACGATTCACAATAACTGAAGCATCATTAGATTAGATTGATCGACTTTCGTTAAGTTAAGGCTGAAATGATCATAAGATTGATTGTCTTTGACATTAATCAAAACCATCAAAAGATTGATCGTCTTTCATCCTTCGTGTTACGGTGTTCTTTATACAAGATAGGGCTCGATCATCGATGTTATTACACGGTTAACAATAATCGAAGCATCATTAGATTGATCGACTTTCATCGTTGATGTTTCAGTTGTGGATCTTAAAAGATAGATAGTAGCATAGGACTTAGGAGTCTCGAGTCTATCTGATTATCCGTCTCTTTGAGTTGCTATACATATCGTCATATCGGTATTACGGTAATTACGCTATTACAACTTTGCCTTCACAGTTTCACGTCATTCATAATCATCTTTACATGAATCAACTTATTTAAAATTAAAAAAACTAATTAAACTTCTAAAGTTTATAGTTTTTATTAATATATAATATTAATAGTTTAGGAACCTAAGTAGATTACTAATTACTAAACAAATCAATACTAGAAGTCTAGAATTATAAATTTAGAAATTAGAAAATAGAATACTTAACCTTCACCATTGATTTGAGAAAGATAAAAATCCAACCATTGATATTTTGAAATCCAAGTGCTTGGTCACTCTTGATTTTCATTGGTCAAAAAAATAAATCAAGGATCATGAATTGAGACCATTGATTAGCCAATATCAAATCTGAGCCCTTGCTTAGCGGTAGGTAGTTCTTTTAAAACAAAACGACTAACCTTTTTCACTCCAGGAAGCCCAACCCATATAAAAAGTGAAACCCTGCTTACTTTCTATTCACCCGCCTCCTCACTCTTCTTCTCTGTCTGGTTATATCTCACTTCACCATCACACTGTTCTCTTCATCACTCCACCACTGAATTGTATGTGTTCTCTTCATCACTCCACCACTGTATTGTGTATGTGTTCTCTTCTTTTTCTACCTTATTATTCCTTCTGCTTTTTTTTACCACCGATTAACTAAGTTTCCAATTTTTTGGGTTTTTCTTTTTCTATCTGTATTTAGTTATATGGGAGGAATTATTCACCTTATCAGTTTATTGTTCTTCCTTTGGTTGATTTGAGCAGCAGCGCTATTATAAAAGATAAAAGAAGATTCGTTAGTGGTGAAGCATTGAAACAATTGCGCCGGGTTGTTGGCGAAAATTTCAAGAAACAAGGTTTCTTATTTGAATTTGTGTTTTAGGTTTAGATCTAGATTTTAAGATTAGTCCAAATTAAATATTTTTATCAAGTTTAAGTCACTGGGATCTTTTTGGTTGTTGACCTATTTTTGTATTTTGTTATCTTAATTTATTTTGGATTATGATTCATATTTTTTTGATTTCCATCAGGTTTAGGTATTCATCAGTTTTATTTTTTTGTTTTATAGTAACTGCTTGTAACAAGTTTGTAAGAAGTAATAATAAATATAGATCTATATCTTTTGTTGGATTGTACATACTTAATTTTTACTACATTATATGAGCAACTGCACATATGTTAATGCACCGATTTTGTTAATTTGTAGGTTGAGTTAGATTCGAAACTAAAAATCATGTATTTCCGGGTTTGAAATCTGTGATGGTTATTCCATCACTGGTTTCAACATTTTTTTTTTTAATTTTCAATACCATAATTACCGTTTAACTGGGTCGGAATGGTTTTGGGTAGGGTTAAGTTGGGTCGGGTGGTAACTGGGTTGGGTAATAACTGGGTCAGGTGCTAACTGGGTTGTGTGATAACTGGGCGGGTTTAACTGGGTCATTGGAGGGTGAAGTTGGGTGTGGGTTAGTTTTGGGTCGGAAACAGGTTGGGCCTAGGTCATTGTTCACGGGTGCAACTGGCCACGGGTCCACCTGGGTCGGCCCAGTTCAGGTTGGGTTAATAAGTCCACGGGTTCAACTGGGCACGGGTGGACGCTGGGTCGGAATGGGTCGGCTTTCCAACCGACTACTATCGGCTCGGAACAGGTTGGGTCTGGGTCGCATGCGGGTTTACCCGTGGGTCGGCCCAGTTTTTGACACCTCTACAAATTAATAATATAAATATAACTCTCGAAATTTTTGAAAAAATTGAGATCTAAAATTGAATTTTAATTTCGAAAATTAGGGTTTTCGATTTCTAAAAAATTCGGCCACTAAATATTAATTTTTGAAATTCGAAAATTAGGTTTTTAGATTTTCAAAAATTCGGCCAACCAAAATTATTTTCGAATTGCAAAAATCAAAATTTTTAGGTTGAATAATAAAAAAATCGACTATTAAGCAAATTAAATCAATTTTAATTAATCCAATTAAATAAAACATCCATAATTCAATTCCTCCCCTTAATCAAATAAAATTAGTCATGAACAGATCAAAATAAATCTAATCATATGACCAAAAAACTATATGCAAGAGGCTAAAACTGATACCACTGTATGATTATAATTACTATAAGCAGAATTTCATGAATCACATTCATAAGCACTTAAAACAGGATCTCATGCATATACATTCAAGTATCACATAATAGTTAAGAATTAACCTTTGCCGCGTGATTTCCACAAAGCTCTTCGAGATCCGGAGATAGAACCGCAATTGAGATTTCTCTACTAGGTCTACGAATCCAGATCAATGCTCCACCAATGCTAGTTGGAAGCAGGGCCGGCCCTGGGGCGGGGCAGGCGGGACGCCCGCCCAGGGCCCATAAAACTGAAACTCATTAAGTATTTAATTCAGCGTTAGAGATACAGATATCTAGGTTGGCAAAGATGGTAGCTCAGTAGTTCTGGTTGTGGGAAGTTCAATGTGCACGACTTCTTTGCGGGTTTGAATACTAGTCATGGCATTCTCACTTTTGTTTCTTGAATGTTCTGATCTCCTTTGTTACTTTCCATTTCTTTTTAATTTTCTTATTGCAATAAATCCAACTTGCTTCTTGAAAGTTTGCTTTGTTACTTTTCTTTTTTATTTTCTTGTTACAATAACTCAAACTTGCTTCTTGATTTTTCCTTTCTACCAACATATTGTATTATTTCATTTTTTTTAGTCAGTATGATTTAATATCTTATATACCTTAAAAATGTAAATTGTTAAAAAATGATATATACAACCTAAAGTCTATACTTATTCTAATATTCATTTTAGGCGTTGGGTAATAGAGTGTATTCTATATTTCGATATTCCAATTTTATTTGTCCAGTTATTAATTTATCTAGTTTATTACGGATTACTCCATCCGCCCTACAATAGTCTGAACACTTTTGTTTTTTTATCTGTTCCATTTCAGTCTTGAACACTTTTATTTTTGACATGGTCCTACAATTATTATGTGATTTCTCTCTTTTTCAATAAAAGATACCTACCAACTCCTATCACATTTATTTTTTTTAATAAAAATAACATTTGATAACCACATTACAACTTATCACCTTAAACAACGTAACAAGTGTTCAAATCTTATGAGGACAGAGGGAGTATTGAATATATATTAATCATATAAAAATGAAAAAGTTCTCTTTTTTTTTTTAAGCAACAGTTGCTGGTAAACATGAATTAGTCAATTCTCAATTAGTTTTATTTTATCCTATAAACGTACATATTTTATTAAATTTCTAATGCATTAGGGGCCCTTTTTTCATATATTGCCCCGGGCCCAATAATATTCAGGAACGGCCCTGGTTGGAAGGAAGAGGGACTCTTCTATTTCTTGGAGCAGTATTACGTAGCTTTGAAAGAGAGAGAAAAGAGGAGAGAGAAAATAATGATAGAAAAACTAATTGCCTTATTTTCTTACCCCACACCTAATTATAGGAACTAATTAGGTTAGGAGTCCTCCCCTTTTCTTTCTCCTTGGCCGTCCACCCTTAGAGTCCTTCATGGGCTCTAGGTCATTCTTTTATTGATCTAGATTGTGTAAGTGTGACCTTGTAGGATCCATCTAATTGGGGTTCGGGTTTATTATATACTAAACCTGAAGTTCTATAGCATCCTCTAGCAAGACGTATAGACGACCCAATTTAATGAATTTATTATCTCCATAATATGATCCATGTTATATTTAGTAATTGCATTAGAGTCAAGGATACAATTCCTTCAGAAACATGTTAGGCACTAAAAAACAGTTGACCTGTTAAAGATAATGGAATTATAATATAATCCAAAATAATATATACCTTTTTTTAACTTATGATATCAATGCTATGGTGTTTCTCATATATCTTTTAATTATCATTTATGATGAATAAACAAAGTGTAGTACTGCTTTTGAAGTTCATTGTTGGAGCCTTCTTGTACAAATAACCGGAATTAATACTAATATAGAGCAAAGAAGCAATTGCAAGACCAATAAGTGCAATAACCCAAAAAGAACATTACGTATGTCGGTATGTATATGTACAGGAAACAGAAAGCATTTCACCAAAAATGTAGCTCATACATCCACATTATAGAGCTGCCTGTTAATGTTACAACAACATTTGACTACGAAAGAGAAGGATCCTCCCCCAACATATCTCTCAATCTATTTGGTCAAAAATGAACGCTAGTTGAACAACAAGGCTAAGGGAGAAAGTAAGAATCAGGCATGTTCCTGGTAAACAATCGGAATCTAAGCATTCTAAGCAGCTAACCAATATCTTTACAAAAAGAATGGAGGTAGAATTGCAGATAAGATTAGGAAGAAAACAATCTGAAAATTAAAAATCATCATGAGAAAAAACTAGACCAAAACTAAACTAATTATCCACACAAAAAAAGAACTTAAACTACACCAAAATTCAATGTTTAGTTTACACTACAAATGGAACAGTTTATTGAAGAAGAGAAAATAGCAAAACCTAAGAGACGGAGGCGAGATGACTGCTCCTCGGTGGGCGTGGTTACTTAGTTAATGGAGATTGATAACAATTGAGAATGACAAATTCTAGCGAAGTGAAATAATATTCTAGGGTAGTTAGGTGGAATTGTGATGGGCAAGAAGAATCCGTAATGGAATTGGGAGAATTTGGATGATTGGGAGTGGTGGTTTACTAGTTTGACGTGGTTTTGGTGATACGTGGCTTCACAGCGAGTGGGGCATGATTGAGAAAAGAAATCCTAACTTCTAAAAGCACGTTGCAGGTATCATTTTTTTTCTTTTTTTTTTATAGTATTTGTTGATTCAAAAAGAAGAATATATAGCAGGTATAGTACACTAGTATTATGTTGAAAAGATATTAAATTTAAATACTAAAATATATTAAGGAAACCGATTTTACCTAGAAATAGTTTCCTATCTCTCAACAAGAAGAATATATACGTACATTATAGTATTATATTGAAATAAAATTGAATTTAAAAATTAAAATATTTCAAGGAAACCGGTTTACTTAGAAGCAGTCGCCTATTTCAGAACAACTTTCTCAATAAGTGAAATAGTTAAACTTAAGAGACTGGTTTTGGATAAGCAATGATTTCCTATATTTAATAAATAGGTTAGTAACCTCAACCCGTCTCCTATAGATGGTCTTCTTGGCCTTTTTTTGTAGTAGTGAGTGGCGGTTTGAGTTTGGGCGATAGAAGTTGGATTTTCGGAAATAGTGGTGGACGAGGGTTGCTTTTCAGCTTGAATTCCGGCAGAGGGTTTCGTCGCAGAAGAAGGAATCTCTTAGGAACTTTTAGATTTTCCTCCCTTCTTTCTAACACTAACTGAAGATTTTTTCCCTATTGATGAATTTCTTTGGACTTTGAAGAAACCGCCATAGAGAGAGAGTGTGTGTTAAGGGGGAACATATATGTATATATATGTATATATATGTGTATATATATTTATATGTATATACATGTAACGGAAGTGAATCAGTTGAGATTTTGGACGAGCAATTCAAAAATTTGGAAGTAATCATAACTTTCCATAATTATCTCAACTACCGAAAAAAAAGGCATGTACGTGATGTGTACATTAGGCGTACCTTTTGTAGGAAAGATAACTGTAACACTATCTTATCTTTTAAAGATACTCACTTAATTTTCGAAAAGTGTCAACTTTCCAAAGACATACTTGTGCAGACTGTTGTTTTCCTCAGCTGTTTCATACAAGAAACACCTTCACCTAGTTCAAGCAACTAGCATGATTTCACCTTTATTCAAGCAACAATTCTTTCTAATCTTCGAAGATATAGAAAGTATCTACTTGAAAACTTGAAGGATTAAGCAAAGATATATGTATGCAATTTCACGTTAAAGAGTATTAATCTAACCATTAGGGGAAACAGTTAAAGCCAAAATAAACCTAAACCTAATTACTCCTAACAAGATATTGACTGAAACTTAATTAACCCTAATAAGACCCCTAATTAACTTAAAAAATGACTTTCTACACAAATGTTTTGTGAAGATATCATCAATTTGATCTTCACTCTTACAAAACAATAATTCAACCAAGCCTTTCTCAACATTTTTCCTAAGAAAAATATATCTGGTCTCAATGTGCTTGGTTTTACAATGCTGAACAGGATGTTTTTGAAATATTGATAGCACTGGTGTTGTCACACAAGATAGATATATTCTTGTTGACAACACCAAAATAATTCAGTTGGTTCCGTTTCCACAACAGCTGGGAACAACAAGCTGCTGCTGCAATGTATTAATTCCATTATGGATAAGGCCACTGACTTTTGCTTTTTAGAGCCCCATGAGATCAAAAGAAGTGAACCATACCTGAATTACTTTTCGTGTCCACAAGGAAACCAGCATAATCTGCATCTGTGTACCCTACCAGCTCAATAGAAGTGCTTTTAGGGTATCACAAGCACAAGTTATTTGTTCCCACCAAATACCTAAGTATTCTTCTAACAACCTTTAGATGAGACTCCTTAGGATGCTTTGAAATCTTGCACACAGTCCTACAGAAAATACAATATCAGGTCTACTTGTTGTTAGGTACAAGAGAAAACCAATCATCCCTCTATACAACGAAGCTTCCACATCCTTCCCTTTTAGATCAGCATCTAATTTTGAGGAAGTGGGAATAGAAGTGTTATAACCTTTGTTGTTCTCCAATCCATACTCCTTTAGAGTTCTCTAAGATAATTCAGCTGGTGAATCATGATTCCATCAATTGTTTGCCTAATATGCAGACCAGTTAAGGAAGAAGCGAAGTTCTCCCATCATGCTCATTTCAAACTCACTCTGGATGAGATTAGCAAACTCATCACATAGGAACAGATTAGTAGGTCCAAATATGATATCGTCGACATAAATTTGAACTACTAGTAAGTGTTTCCCCCTAGTTTTGATAAATAATATTTTGTCAATTGTTCCCCTCTTGTATTCATTTTCCATCAAAAACATTGACAACCTCTCATATGAAGCTTTTAGAGCTTGTTTGAGACCATAAAAGCTTTATCAAGTTTGAATACATAGTGGGAAAACAGTTGATTAGCAAAACTAGTTGGTTGTTTAACATATACCTCCTCCTTCAAATATCCATTCAAAGATGTTGTCTTCACGTCCATCTGAAACAATTTCATATTCATGTGAACAGCAAAGCTATGAGAATCCTAATAGCCTCTAATCTACAACAGGTGCAACAGTCTCATCATAGTCAATGCCTTCTTGTTGATTGTAACCTTGTACCATAAGTCTTGCTTTATCTCAGAATATTGTACCAAGGTCATCCAATTTGTTTCTGAATACCCATCTAGTACTAGTGACTAACCTATCCAATGGTTTTACACCCAAATCAGCTGAAAAACTAGGATCGTAACCCCAAGTAATTCAAATCCAAATCATCAACATTTCCATACTTCTCATAGAAATTATAACAATAACATAATCTTCATGAAACAGCCAAATCTCACAACAACATATATAAACATGATTCATCATTTCTACAATCATACCTTAAAAGCATAATATAAACAAGTAATACCAACTCTCATCACCATTTCATCCACAAAAGAAACCAATTATAAATAACAACACATCCTAACAAATTCTACATCACAAATTAATTCATACAATAACCACAAATCATCCACCATAATTCACATAACAAATCATAACAAAATTTCAACTGAACACAAGCAGCGAACCCACTGTTCTGCCTTGGCCGTGCGTGCGATCCGTGGAGGAGCGGGCACTCGGTGCAACGCTCGTAAGTCTAACGCACTGATGTTGCATTTGACGCATCTCTGGTGCGTCTGACACAACTGGGTGAAACTTCCCAATCAGTACGAAACTCAACAAATTCAAAATTCACAAAACGGAAATCATATAATACAGACTAATTTCCAGCAGTACCAATACCAACATTACAATACTAAAACAAGGTTTTTCATCACAACCAACACAATGATTCTCATAATTAAAAATCCCATGATAAACTATACTTGAAAAATTATAAAAGGCACATGGTAACAACATCCTAAAACATAATCTAAACATAGTATAAAAAATACTAATCATATGGATATTACATAATTTAATTCAACAACATTACACAACAAAAATCATTCTTCCAACACACATAAACACACGACACACACAATCACATTATTATTTCCATAAAAAATTCTAACTTCAACTAAACATACATATAGACTTAAACGTTTCCTAAAAAAGTTAAACCTTATCCTAGAAACTATCGCGATTTCTATTGTTCAAGGATAATTACTAGTTACCTTTGAAGACCTCCAATTGCTTGTATTCTTCTCCTTGAATATTGTAAAATTCCATTCCGGGAGTCGTCTGTCCTAATCGAGTTTCCCAGCAATCGAAAACTCGGACTCAAAATCTCTCAGGTATAAGTGAAGCTCTAGATGTCCTCAACATGCTGTCCAAATTTGAGGACGATCCAACAATTAGATTTCATACAATGGTTATTTTCATGAAGGTGTGGTTGGCTAAACCGGGATGAACTTGTCTCTTCTTTTTACAAGCTAGCAAATGGGTGCCTTTAGGAGCTTCAAAGTCTTCATTTTCCTTCCCCATACATATTGATTTTCGGTCAGCCATAATGTACTAAGTGGATGATCAATTTCATCACTTGGGTCGGTCCGAAAAAGACTCCAGTATCTATATATAATAAAACTGCATCCTAAACGCGCTATAAACAAATAACATAAATTAAAGTTATAAAATAAATATAAACATTAAAATATAATACACACATTTTTATAACACGGTCCAAAATAATTTTTAATAAATAAATTATTTAATTTTAACTGAAAAATATTATTTAAAGGCAAATAGACGTGAAAACAACTATTACAACATAAACATAAACTATAAAATAAATCTAAACTATATTTAAATATAATAACCAATAATATAACTTCAAAATAAGATACCAAGGTATTTTTATACGGTTTAAAATAAAATCTCACGTGAAAATAATTTAATTACATCATAAACACAAATAAATAAATAACAAACAATAACAAAGATATCAAAATAGATTTTAAAAGTATTAAAGTTTAAGAATACACTAACAACATCAAATTCATCAATTGACAAAGGAGTTGATGGAATCACCCATTACAACTTTAAATATCAACTTGATAAGATTTAATATTAAAATATATCTAAATTTATAAATAGTATAAACTTATAAAATTGATAATAAAGTCAAGGAATCACCTATGATGACTCGTATCAATTTCAATAAAGCTAAATAATGAATATAAGTATAAATTTTGTAAGTATATACAAAACTTATCAAATTGATACTCAAGTCAAGGAATCACTCTTTATTACCTTTATCAACTTAAACAAGTCAAGTAAGTTAAAATAATAAAACTCATAATAAATATTTAATAAGCACAGTAATCTTCAAATGTAAGCAAATAATAAATTTCATATAAGTATTTAAAGTACACCAATAATTATAAATAAAGTAATACGCGGATTTACTAAATGTAAAGAGGTTTTATCAAGAATCATCTAAAAGCAGGTCCTAAAATAAAACTTCAAAGTTAAATAGGAATAATTGTAAAAAATGGAAAAAAAGGGTAAATAACCTAAAAGCTTTAAATAATAATAATAAAATAATTTTTAGTAATAAAAACTTTCCAGTTTAACTAGAAAGAATAGTTTACGAGAAAATACACTAGAAAAATCGGCGGCTTTTTCTGGAGTGTTACACATTGAAAGTTATTTTATGAAAATTAACTAATTGACCTGACATCGAACATTATTTATCTAGAATATTTTTTTGTTACAGCAACTTTTAGTATTCGCTTTAGCGAAAATCATTAAATCATTTGCAAGTGTAGAAATGGAATTCTAATTCTAGAATACCCTAGTTTAACTCCGATAGATTTACTCACAGTTGTACATGCTTTATGTAGTTGGCAAGCTAAAATTTCAGCACATGAAATAAAAATATAAGGAGATAAAGGATCTCCTTAACGATCCCTCTAGAGGAGGTGAAGGAATCTTTTGGAATTCCACTAACCAAAACTAAAAAGGATATCGTGGTGATGCATTCTTTTAAGCAATTGACCCACTTGGAAAAAATCCCAATTTTTCAAATGTGGTAAAGATAAAATTCAATTCTAACTAATCATAGGTTTTTTTCCATATCCAATTTTAACGCAATCCACCCTTCTACACCTTTTCTTATTTTTGAAAGAAAGAAAAACCTCGTGAGCTAGAAGAATATTATCTTGGATAAGTAAAAGCACCTTGAAGAGGATGACTGATCTTTCCCGAAACAATCTTAAGTCTATTAGCCATAAGTTTAGAGATGATTTTGTATATAGTAAAACAATGACTAACGGGATGAAAATGGTTTGCAGTAGAAGGAGCCTCAATTTTAGGGATTAGATATACAAAGGTATGATTGATTTCTTTAAGAATTTTTCTGGTTTTTAGGCAGTAGAAAAAGGTTTTTATAGCAAGAAAAACTGAGTTCCCAACAAGCGTCCAATACTTTGGAAAAAAGAGTGGTGAAAATCATACAGACCAGGTGTTTTATCCGGTGATAAATCGAAAACTGGATTTTTAACTTCCTCCATATTAACGTCATCAGCACATAAATTAAAAAAATACGTTTTTTTCACCATATACCTCTGACAATTTTTTTGTACACCATATAACCTTGCGAGTTTCCAAATTCACCATATACCCCCGACGTTTTAAAAAATACATCAACCTACCCTTATGACTACGGAAGTCTAACACTGTTAGTCATTAACCCCTAATCCCCCCTCTAGTCCTAATTAAATCATCTAAACCTAACCTCCTCTAACCCTAACCCTAACTCCTAATTAACCCTAACCACCCAACCACCACCCTCCCCCACCCCTTACCCCTTCCCCCCAACTACCTCACCACCCCCGCAGCCCCCCTCCTCCACCCCCGAAGCCCCTCCCCCCTCCCCTTCCCCGTGAGACAAATGTGGGTTCGTGGATTTGTTGTTCGCGAGTTTCGGTAGGTTATGGTTGTGTTTGTGGTAGGTTCACGAGTTCGGGGAGGTTGTGGGTTTGTGGTTCACGACTTTAGGGGAGGTGGTGGTGGCGATTTTCGGGGTGATGTGTGGGTTTGTGGTGGTTTCGAGGGTGGTGCGAGGGTTTTAGGGGTGCTTGCGAGGGTGCTTTGCGACGGTTACGGGGGAAGGGGAAGGGGAAGGGGAGGGGGATTTGCGGGGCTGCGGGGAAAGGGGAGGGGGTTGTCGGGGAGGGGGGTTGTCGGGGTGGGGGAAGGGGGTGCGCGGGGTGGTGTAGCCTGCGGGGGTGGGGTGGGGGGAAGGGTGGTGGTTCGGTGGTTAGGGTTAGGTTATTAGATTAGGGATTATGGTATTAGATTAGGGTTAGAGGGGGTTAGGTTTAGATGATTTAATTAGGGTTAGAGAGGAATTAGGGGTTAATGATTAACGGTGTTAGACTTCCGTTAGTCATAAGGGTAGATTGATGTATTTTTTAAAACTTCGGGGGTATATGGTGAATTTGGAACTTGCTAGGTTATATGGTGCAAAAAAAATTTATTAGGGGTATATGGTGAAAAAACCGAAAAAATATTATCCCCCTCAGTTATAACAGAAGTTAGTAAAGAAAAGTCACTATTAAAATCAAAAGAACAATGATCATTTGATGAAAACATCTGGATAAAAGCATTTGTTATACTTTCTTCAATTATCTTGGAATGGGTTATAGAATTGTCTTGAGAATCTTTAATAACCATTATTAGATTATGTTTCTTCTAATAGAAGCAAAAGCATGATAAAATTTTATACTTGCATCACCAAGTTTAATATAATTTGATTTTGCTTTTTGTTTCCAATAATTATCTTGGTAAAATAAGAAGGTTAGTTTGTTTGGCAATAGAATCTTTTGAGAAGCAATAAGAGAAGGGCAATTTTCATTCAACAATAATTTGGATTGAGTTTCACTTTGTTTTTTCTCTACCACACACAATTGTCTAAATTTATTTGCAAACCTTGTTTTATTCCAATTCTTAGCTCTATCTTTAAGGAGTTTACACTTTTTAGTAAGACGAAACATATAAGAGCCTTGGAATTTTGTACACCAAGTATTTTTAACTAAAATGTCAAAATCCTTGCGAGTAGACCACATTTTTTTCAAATCTAAAGGGATGAGATTTTCTACACTTAAGAGCATGTAAAGATAGAGAGACTTGAAAATGATTAGAAGAAGTAAAACTACGATGTTGAATTTTAGCATTTGGAAAAAGAAGCAAGCCAATCAATACTTGCAATTCCTTTATCAATTCTTTCAAGAATATTATTAGGAGCATGCTTCTTTTTTCACCTAGTAAAAGGAGGATCAATAAAAGGAAGTTCAATAAAATCAAAAGAAGATTTAAGATCATTCATATAAGTTAGCCTAGAAAAATTAAAATCTGACCCACCATACTTATCCAAATGGAAGCTAAAGCTCATTAAATCTCCTTAGAGAATAAACAGGCTATTAACAAGTTTAACGTAATTGATTAATTCAATCCAGAACTCATGTTTGTGATTAGGATTAGGGGGTCATAAAAAAAGATAGCTAAGAAACTAAAGTTCATAGAAAAGAAACAAATATTACAAACTATAAACCTAGCAGCCTTCTTAATAACTAACAACTTATAAAGATTACAAAAATTGTCTTTCCACATTAACCAAAACCCACCAGCCAAGCCAAAAGTGGGGAAGAAGTCAAAATGTTGAAATCCACAATGTCTAACACAACCCTCAGAAGGAGGGGGTTGTACCTTTGTTTCACATAACATCGTAATTTGCACCTTATTATAATTACAAAAATCCTTCACTTCCTGATTGCAAGATGTCTCTTGCAACCCCTAATATTCCAAAAACTTGTAATCATAAAACACTTGAAAGGTGGAAGGCATGACTAGGCTAAGTCCTAGCCCTCTTCAGCCTAGAAGAGGCAGAATCATTCTCAATGTTGCTCTTTCTCCATTTACTAGAACAGGAAGCAGAGACTTGCTCACATGGGCTTTCCCCTTCAACCCCCTAATTTGCTTAACAATTGATGCCTCATAATTAATAAAATGCATAAAAAATATCAGGTTGGGGCAAATACCCCTCAAACATCTCGTCATCATTATCTCCATGATATAAGTATCATCATCAACACCAGACTGATCCACATTGTTATAAAAAAACCATCATCATTTTGAATTTCATGATCAGCAGCAAGAAGATAAGTTGTAGCAAATGAATCTTCAGGGTAGACAACCTTAATAGGGACCGGGGATACCATATCGTCACAGACATTAGGAGGGGGAAGGGGCAGTAGCCCAACATCACAAGGAGGCACTGAAGAGTGCACAAAAACTTGAGATTTAAGATAGCCAGAATCATCAAAAGAGGAAACATGAGTACTAGACCTTAAACTAGGTTCATCATCAGAGAAAAAATCACATCAATAGTGGGATCAGAAACCATAATCCCCTTACCTTTTTGATTAGGATTAATCATAGAGAAAGAAGAATTCTTCTCAGGAGCTAAATAAGGCACTTCTTTGAACACAATACCTTTAGAAACTAGAGCATTCTTACAACTAGTAAAGGTTTTAATAGGGAAAATTTTCTTCATAGATTGAATCTTTTAACCAAAAACAGCAAACGAATGAGTTCTAGCAACATGCCTAGGCCTAACCTCCACAAAATTTCTTGCTTGGCTGTGGATGGGGGCTTTTCTTGCCTATTAGCATTTTTTAGAAATTCAGCCAACCACTTTTTTTTAGGATTTTTCATAAGCTTGACTTTCACTTCTCTTTGAGGAGGGTATAACAAAGGACAATTATAAATGACCTGATCATCACAACCACATAAAGAACAGCCTGATGAAAAATCCTCATACCATATAACATAACTACATGTCACAGCACCAACACACAAAATTTCAACATATTCAAGAAAAGGTTATGTAATATCAACTCTTATGCAAGCACGAGCAAAACATATTTTATACCTTAATAAAGATCTAGAATCCAGCTTAATACGGGAATCCACATCATCAGTAACAAGCATATTAGCAACATAATCAAAATTAAGGAGCTCAATAGGGAATCTTTGATTCTAACCCAAAGATCAATGCACTTGATCTCTTCAATATAGGGATCGAAATGGGACCTACAACGGTAAATAACAAACAACTCACCTTGAACATGCCAAGGTATTTCAGACCGTACAAGGAACACATCACCATGCTTGGCAAACCTGTAACACCCCGTATTTTCACCCTTTATTTTTGGTGTTTGTTTGCATTAAAATGATAATTTTGATAAAAATAAATAATTTATTATTTAAATTATTTTGGAACGTGTTGTAAAATGTGTATATATTTTTATATGTTGTGATATATTTATATATATTTATTTTAAGTTGTTAGTTAATTGTTTTAAAGGTTATATTAGTTTCGTTATTTATTTAGGCGTTTAGGATGCGGTTTTGTCGCGTAGCGTTTTTGTAACGTTGTTGGACCGACTTGAGTGATGGAATGGTACATCACATGTGGCGTGTCATGCTGACCGAAAATCAGCAATTATGGTATGTAGGATGAAGAGTTTTGGTGCTCATTAAGCCAATCTTTGGATCTCTTGTAACCCCTTATTTAATTCCCCATTAACCCACATTAATGCGCCCTTAAACCTTTGCTTAATGAGGTGAATAATCTCATTCTTTTACTGCACTTTAACCCCTTCCATAATGCTGAAAACAAGTCAGGAAATTCGTGCATAACAACTCCTCTTCTTCTCTCTTCCGCATTTTCGGCTATTTCTGCACCACTATGTTGTTTGCATCATATCTCTGTTTCTTATCCGAATTGGACGTGTGAGTAGTAAAAATCCATCTACTCGGAAAGATGTTGCTTTTGGTGCAATTTGTTTTTGAAGAAAGGGAAAGACGCGACTGCAGTTTTCGTTTCAATCAGACGAGTCATCCGGTTTTTGTTATCTGTCACACCTTCGCGAAAATGTCTATTCCCGGAGATCTAACCGTTGGATTGTCCTCAAATTTGGACAAAACGTTTAGAACATCTTGTTATTGCTTATTTTCGGCCAGCATGACACGCCACAGGTGATGCACCATTTCATCACTCAAGTCGGTCGAACAACGTTACAAAAACGCTACGCGACAAAACCGCATCCTAAACGCCTAAATAAATAACGAAACTAATATAACCTTTAAAACAATTAACTAACAACTTAAAATAAATATATATAAATATATTACAACATATAAAAATATATACACATTTTACAACACATTCCAAAAGAATTTTAATAATAGATTATTTATTTTTATGAAAAATATCATTTTAATGCAAACAAACACGAAAAATAAAGGGTGAAAATACGGGGTGTTACAATCACTCCCCCTTAAAAGAGTTTCGTCCTCGAAACTTCAAAACAACCAAGAGATCAAAAGAAAATACTCTAGAAAAAGAACATTAAAAAAAAACAGAAATCGAGGGATCTTAGTTAAGAACTAAACAACTTTGCGAGTATAAAATTTGATAACTCAAATAATATACATTTTATTTTGGAGGACCAAAAACAGTTGTATACTAAAGATTAAAGAAGCATGGTAACAACCTTCATTTATAAAATGGGAAAGAACCAAAGACAAGAAGAAAGTTTAAGGTAAAAACGCTTGCACAAAAAACTATAGGTAATTTTACAAAAGAAGCCGGAATAAATATTTACGTAAAATTATAAATGAATAAATTCGATCATACAAAGAAAAATTTAGAATGGAAACGAAGAAGGAAAAGTTCGTAAAAGAAATTGATAAGTTTAAAATAAATTTCACAACGACGAAACACTAATAATAAATATGTGATAAAGTTTTAAATTATAAACAATTATAAAATTTGTCAAGTCGACACAAATGTGCATGGAACCACCCATTGCAATCTAGCTAGTATCAACAAAACAATATTTGAAAGCCAACTTATCAAATCGACATTAGAGTTTACTGAAATCACCCAATATAAACTTAATATCAACTAAAAAAAGGAAATTAAATCAAAACAGATAAAATGTGTCAACTTATCAAATTGACATACAAGCCAAAGGAATCACCCATTATGAAAAAATATCAACTCAAACAAGTTTATTATTTAGACTTATCAAATTGACATACAAGTCAAAGGAATCACCCATTATGACTTAATATCAACTCAAACAAGTTTAAAATTTAGACCGAGTATATAAATCAGTCAAAATTAGAGAATTAAATAAGAAGTAACAAAAACAACAAAAATCTTGCTATGAAATGAGAAAGCACTAAATATTTAAACAAGAAACAACAAATAGTAAACGAGATCCTTTCACGCATTTGAGTTTGAAAAAAAATAATGCTAATAAGAAAAGTAAGTAAAGTAAAAGTTGTTGAATGCTAACCTTTAAAACAAAATGTTTTGCGTTTACATTTCAATCTAACACCAAAACAACTCATTAAAGTACTTTTATTTTCAAAGACTACAAAACTTATTACCATAATTAAAGGCTGAATAAGGATTAGCATGAAAAATAAAAATATTAAAAGCAAAATATTTATAAATATAGATGGTTAAAAACGGTAAGAGAAATTTGAAGAATATCTTAAAAGACAATTTCAAAACCCCTTTCTTTTTCCAAACCATTATAAAACAATGAAATTAAACGTTTTTCAAAAGAGTATGTTAAAATATTAATAATAACAAAATTTGAAAGTCATAAAATAACTCTAATATAGGTATGAAATTTATTAAGTTCAAAGATCTATAATATAATTTGGAATATAAACTCAAACTAAAAAATTTTGTAAATAATAAAACAGATACGTAGTACTCACATAAAAATAACACTTAATTGGAAAAGAAATAAAATATATACCATCGCACATAATAATATATACTATCAAGCAACCAGCAAATAAAATAAATGCAATTCAACTTACATGAATATATTAAAACAAAATTAATTTTTTTTTTAAAAAATTGCAAAACACAAAACATATAAAACACAACTAAATCGAGAAGGCTCACTTTCGCTACGCACTCTAATAAAAGAGAAAATAAATTACATGTAAGAGACCCTGCAAATAAGATTAGCAAACTTGGTAGGCTAAACCACCAACATATGCTCCATAAGCATGAGAGCACACCACATTTCCATAAGGCTTCCCTTTACTTACTCTACCCATAACACTATCATTATAGTGAAACTACTAAACTTAATTCTAAACAAATTTTATATCCTATGGCTAACTAATAACTCTGAAGAATCATTAGCAACTCTTTTTCAGAGGTTAGGAGCGTTTTGCTCTGATACCAACTGTAACAACCCAGAATTTCAAAGCGGAAAAGAAATAAATAATAATAGTATTATATGACGATGGCGGAAACATCGTCTTCTGGGAATGTCACTTCTAATACAAAGGTATTTAAATAACTATGTTAAGAGACCAACTTAAATAAATAATATAAATAAATAACTAATTTAGAGTATTCCAAATGAGAAAAGGTTAACTAGCAGTCTAGGCCTAAAACAACTATCATTTCATTCTCGCATCTCAACCCGAGCCCAAAACCAAAGAAGATTCCCATCAACAAAACCTGCAAAATATACAACAAACATCCACAATCAGTGGGGAGTAATTAGCAGTTCTCCCAGAACAAAAGAAATCAAAGTCTATTCCAGACATAGATTAGTAAGAAAGGAAAGAATAAAGTCAAGTCAACTACAATCACTACAAATATAAATCAATTTAGCAACAGTAAAAAATTGTTGCTATTCATCAGAGATTTGTTGCTAACTCAAGTTAGCAACAAATTGGAAATAAAAAATAGTTGTTGCTAAAAGGCTTGTTGCCATATGATTTTAGCTACAAAATCTAAAACATTTTCGTTGCCACATTGCATCCATGAAAATATTGTTGCCATATTGGTTGCTATATGTGGTGCATTTGTTGCCAACTCTACTGACGTATTATAAATGATTGTTGCTAATATCGCAACAAATTATTTATATTTTGATGCTAAAAATTAGCAACAAACTATTGACATTGGTTGCTAAAAATAGAAACAAACTTTTAATTGTTACAGAGTTACACTTTGACTAATGCACTATTCATACGACGTAGATTAACCTCATGTTTTTTGTTAATTGTTTGATAATTTTATAAACACGTTTATGCAAACCAACAAAGAGAATGAGAGTCAGTCCATTTACAATTCTGAATGATATTTGCATAATGATACTAATAGAAATTGATAATAGTGTATGAAACTTCTTAACATATAAGGTGGTAGTTTGGCTAATCTTTCTTCGATGTGGGACACATTTTGAGGAAAAATCTGATGTTACTTCAGTAACAAATAATAAAATATATTGTTTTCAACGACAACAAATCAAATATCTATTTCCATATTTGTTTCTAAATGGCAACAAATTTAAAATATGATGTCATTTATCAACGAATCATAAAATTAAATGTTTCTAATGTCAACGAATGAAATATTGGTTATCGTAATTTGTTGTTAGATGGCAACAAATTGGAAATATGATGCCATCTAGTAACAATTAGTAAAATTAATTGTCCCTAATGTCAGCATAACCAAAGTTGGTTGTCGTAATTTATTGCTAAATGACAACAAATCGCAAATATGATGTCACCTAGCAACAAATAGTAAAATTAATTGCTTCTAATGACAACAAGCCAAATATCTGTTGTCGTAGTTTGTTGTTAAATGGCAACAAATCGAAAATATGATGCTATCTAGCAACAAATAGTAAAACAACTAGTTTCCAATAGCAACAAATCAAAAACATGTTGCTTTTATTTGTTGAAAAATCAGAGCAAAAATTGTCACTTTATAATAGACAACAAAAAAATAATATATGTTGCTATCTATCAACAATTCAAAAATTCGTTGCCATAATTTGTTTCTATAATGCTCTAATTTTTGTAGTGAATATGCATCCACTTCCATATAACTCACAAGTAACGCAAATGAATAATAAATAGCAAGTGAATTGGATAAAAATAAATAAATCAGCTCAAGAGTACTTTTATAAAAATAAAAGTATAGGTAAAACATGTTATTGAGTCAGAAACCGAACGCTAGTGAATCGCAATTCACTTCCTAAGATTTGTCAGATCACAATATCCAGGTCAGTCTATGGGCTTACGTTCCCCACTGCCTATGTCTAAGAATGGCCAAACTCCCGATGCAGGGTAGAGCACGCATAACTCGCTGATCTCTCGGACGACAACAATTAACCCAGGTTTATCCTAGTTCGCAAACCAGGTGGTTGGCATGTTCTTCACCGGGGACTACATTTATCCCACCGGATGTTCTTATCTCAAAAAAAAAATCATAAATATCATCAAAGTATCATTCATCTCAAAAATATTCGTCAAAAGGGATGCCACCCGGCCTTATACCCACAATTTGTCAATATCACAAAAGTAACATTCATCTCAATAATATTCATCAAAAGGGTTGCCACCCGGCCTTATACCCCCCCATTCATCACTAGATATCTCTTCAAAATTACTCAAAAAAGTAAACTTACAAATTTACAACAAATACTTTGAACATCACTAAGCACAAACAATGATAATAAAAAGAGTTTACAGCACCAACAGTATCAACCAGAAATGCATCACATCATATAAGATCACAAACTACATGTAGAACATACGTACAAGATCATACGAAAAATTACACAACACAAGACTGTGCGCTCATCACCACCATGTGCGTTTGGCACACTGACCAACCTGCGTCTGACACATCAGCGTGCGTCTGACGTCACCACCAGTTAACTCCATAGCTGATTAATTCAGCAAAACGTACACGACTAATCATTTTTACAAAGACTAAACGTAAATATAATGATACTCATTTATAACCACAATGACCTACAAATCATCAACTTCCAAGAACATAAAAGGTCTCAATTTATTTCTGATTATTAAACCCTTAAATAATTTAAAAGAACATCCTCAAACTCTTAACAAGAACACAATAAAAATTATATAACTAAAAACAATCAGTAAAATACCACAAAAATTATCATATGACCTTTATAACTCTACTGACATTGTACAAATTTTATTTCTAATTTTCGGACTCTAAAAGTAATTTTAAACATTAATTTACAGATAACTCATATAAGCCAATAAAATAACTAAAAATAGAAACAGACTCCCAAAAATTACCAAAAATTCACATAACATGCATAAACCCACTGTAATACAGATTATGCAAAGAAACAGATTTTTATCCCCAAAAATATAATATTCACGATTTAAATACTAACAAACACAAAAATGCAAAGATAGAGAATTCAATTAACTAAACTCATAAAAAGTAAACAAAAATTATTCTAAGGCATGAAATAAATACTACACACATAGCATGCTTAAAAAAAATTTAGCAATTATAAAATTCTTTCAATAATTATTTTACAAATAACCATAAATACACGAATTATTAAATAAATAAGAAACCTCAAACGAAAATTATCTTGCTGCACATAATATTCACACAACATACAACAAGAACACTCACATAAATTTTTATCAATAAATTCATACAAAAAGTGTTTTAAACAATTTCCTAGCATAATAATCTAATACCGAAAAATACTCTAATCTCTAGCGTTCTAAGATAACGACTAGTTACCTGGAACATCGAGAGGAGAGACGAGTCTGAAGATATTAAAAAAAAATGCGTGCAATCCAAGTCCCACACGAACGATAATTGTAGCAACAAGTCACTAGGCGTTTTCTTCTTGAACATTGAAAAATCTCATATCGTGCTGTTCTGTTCCGACCATGTTTTCCGGTGAATAAAAGCTCGGAGTCACAATCACTCTAGTCAAAATGAATAACAAGATGTTCTAAACATTCTGTCCAAATTTGAGGACGATCCAACGGTTAGATCTCCGGGGATAGACATTTTCGCGAAGGTGTGACAGAAAACAAAAACCGGATGACTCGTCTGATTGAAACGAAAACTGCAGTCACATATTTCCCTTTCTTCAAAAACAAATTGCACCAAAAGCAAGATCATTCCGAGTAGATAGATTTTGACTACTCACACGTCCAATTCGGATAAGAAACGAAGGAGATATGATGCAAACAACATAGTGGTGCAGAAATAGCCGAAAATGCGGAAGAGAGAAGAATAGGAGTTGTTATGCACGAATTTCCTGACTTGTTTTCAGCATTATGGAGGGGGTTAAGGTGCAGTAAAAGAATAAGATTATTCACCTCATTAAGCAAAGGTTTAAGGGTGCATTAAGGTGGGTTAATGGGGAATTAAATGAGAGGTTACAAGAGATCCAAAGATTGGCTTAATGAGCACCAAAACTCTTCATCATCTATACCATAATTGCTGATTTTCGGCCAGCATGACACGCCACATGTGATGTACCATTTCATCACTCAATTCGGTCCAACAACGTTACAAAAACGCTACGCGACAAAACCGCATCCTAAACGCTTAAATAAATAACGAAACTAATATAACCTTTAAAACAATTAACTAACAACTTAAAATAAATATATATAAATATATCACAACATATAAAAATATATACACATTTTACAACACGTTCCAAAATAATTTAAATAATAAATTATTTATTTTTATGAAAAATATCATTTTAATGCAAACAAACACCAAAAATAAAGGGTGAAAATACGGGGTGTTACAATCAATTCCCCTTTAAAGAGTTTCGTCTTCAAAACTTCAAAACAACCAAGAGATCAAAAAGAAAATACTTTAATACCCTAATTATTACCCATTTCTAAGTAATCAACATCAACCTTACAGAACTTCCAGTCAACTTTAGTCCGAGAAATGATGGTTCTCAAATCAATAGGGTCTCCCAGCATCTTGGCTACCAGACATTACTTAGAAATATTGTCAATGTCTTTCTTAACTTGAGGCAACTCATCTAAAATAATAGCTTCACGAAAAACAAAGAGGACAGGGGGTCACTAGGAACATTAATAGGAGAATTTTGAGGAATATTATGGGACGCTACGAGAAATGAATGAAGCTTCACATCTCGCGTAAGAGAAACCTTAACCCTACTTCAAAATTTGTACTTAAAACCCATAAATGGAAGCCATCTAATCCAAATTGATAAAGAATCTATACAAATATATTAAAAGGCGTGCGAAAGAAAGCCTATGTGCCACGTGGCACTCTCCTCAACTTTCAAATGCAAATGCTTTATGTCTATGTGTACTCCTCACTTTAAAAAACGAAAGGTGTAAGTGCAAGGTATCGAACACGTAACCTTTGAAATGAAAAGTTAGAGCTTAACCATCAATACACTATGAATTTGTTGTCTAATGTTTCAAATAAAATATGATAAAGTCTTTTAATAAGTATACTTAACTAAAAAGACTTGAACAAGTATATACATCTCTAACACTCTTATTACGTAACTTACAGGAAAATATTGATGTCATATTCTCTTACCACAATTCCTTTTAAGGTATTGTTTTCAAACTCAAACCTTTCAATTTTTCTTTATTTATCACGTTGGGACGTGAATTTTTCAATTTCTTAATGGACAAAAAATACAAATAGTAGCAAAATAAATTATAAAATTTAAAAATAATAACATATTAGTTTATTGTAACTGACCCGAGGCATCGCCCGGGCAAAAAAAACTAGTTAGCTGTATAAAACTTGGACGTAGCTATAATTAAACCTCTCATAGGCTTATAGCCCTAACAAAGAAGGAAATCATTATTAACAACTCTAGTTAAACTCGTAGACCTACACTGGCCATTAATAGAGGGAGATGAAGCATTATCCAAAGAAATGGATAAATAGGCTGTAAAACTGATAAACAGCAAAAGAACTTTAACATTAAGGAAGAATTTTGGGATGAAATTGAGATTTGGCTGGGTGAGAAATTGATTTGGGGAATTTTTTCGTGGGCTAGGGGTCCTGTTGTAATGTTTTTTGGGGGATTTTGAGCTAGATTCTCTCTCTATCTCTCGCGATCATTCCTGGCCCTAGTCACAATCTATGTAATACCACATCCATCTCAAAATACATGTACCATTTCTATGTGGCAAACAAATCAAGGGTACGGTGAGGAGAGCGTGTATTGTGATTACATTTTAAACCCATGTAATTATGTTTTAAAGTAGTGGATGTATTGTGAAACATCCAAAAGAGGAAATAGTACATGTATTATGAACGAGGAAAATGTGTATTGTAAAACATCCAAAAGAGGAAATAGTAATACTCCCTCCGTCCCATAATATAGTTCCCATTTCCATTTTGGGTGTCCGAAAATATAGTTCTCATTTCCATATTTAGTTCTACATATTTCCGTAATTTGTCTAGAAAAACCGTGTCCCATCATTTATTTGCTTCTTGAATTTTGTTTTTTGCTTTGTTTATTCAACCCAAGTGTTACAATTAATGCTCTTTCACCAATTATTCTCCATTCTCTCTCCTAAAATCATCTTTTTCCATACAACATTTATTTAAATAAACAAAAAATCTTTACTATCCCTCTTAGTTTCTACTTGCATAAATTACCGTGAAAAAAGGAAAATGGGAACTATATTATGGGACGGATGGAGTAGTATATAACGTGCTCAATATGACTTATTTATAATTGACTAATTGTTAGACTCCCCTTCATTATTTGCGGGTAAGTGATAAGAAATTCCTTTTTTTAAAATAACAACACTGCCAAGCACATGTCACTACAAGAAAATCAATTTTTGGCAACAAATTTTTCGCAACAACCAAGATTTTTGTTACTAAAAATGATATTTAGCAACAAACTTTTTAAGTCGTTACTAAAGTTTGTTACCATAAATGAAATTTCACCTTCCCTCCACAAAATTTCGTGGGGTGGGATTAAGTGAAAATAGAGCAACCTTTAGCAACAACGGTGCTGTTATTATAAATTGAATTATTTATGGCAACGAAAGCAACTTGTTGCCTTAAATTTTTTGTTTTTGGCTACGAAATTTTTTGTTGCCAAATATAATATTTCTAATTTTCTAAAAAACATAAATGGCACCTTTTCCTTTTCTGTTCGAGTAAAAACACAAATAGCTCCCTCCAAAACCCTTGTTTCCCAAAAAAAACCCATTTTCAGTTTTTCACTGCACACAAACTCCACGACCACCTCCGGCCTGCTCACTGCGAAGTCGACCACCTCCGGCCTACTCACTTCAGCCTCGCATTTTCCCAGCGAAGTAGCCCATTGAATTCCGCATCTGCAGCCCCTCATCTGCCTAGAGAAACCTGCGATGAGTTGAACTCCGGCCAGCGAATTCTGGCGAGGTGAAGCCGCACACTAGTGGAAAAAACGGAGCATTTCATGTTAATGTGGTATGGTTTTGTTATTTTTCGATTCATTCTCTGATGTGTTTATTATTCAATTACAGGAGGAGATGGAGAAGAAGAGAGAGATTGAGGGGGAAGTATCGAAAATCTTCCAATCAAACGGTCACCCTCTTTATTCCTTTAAAAAGACAATCTGGATTCTTCACTCAAAATCGCTGCTCAATTCGCCACGCTACTTCAAATTTGTTTTTCAAGATTGAATTTTAAGGCTTGAGTCGGAATTAAGGTAATCTTCTAATCCAACTTTAGGTTTTCTATTCGCTTGTGAAATTGAAGCACAAAAAATATGATATTGTGATTACACCCCCGCTGAGAGCACAAACTCATCGTATATTTCAGATCTTCGACCACAATTACCTATATCATTTACCAGTACAAGTATGATATTAGTAACCCCTTTTTTTTATTAAGAAAGATAATATGTGAGATGATGGGATTGGAAAATTATTCAACCCAATTTATATTACATCCGGTTCTTTGCTATTTTTTTGTGACGCTTCATTGAGGAGTTCCTGGTGAGTTTGAACTTTGCTGAATTTGTGATCATCACTGTTCAACCTGGTAGCAAGATTTGGGTATAGCTTCTAGCCTGATTATTCATGGACACTTTAATAGTGCGCTTGGAATCCTCTGAAACTTGGAGGGACCTAAACATGCAATAATTGTGACCTTCTAGGAAATTGAAGGCATGATTGAAGCTCAAATCCGCCACTGTCTTATTGTCAATACCATTGAAACTTTATAATATTCCCTTAAAAAAAAGTGGGTTCCTGTTCGTGTTTTACTGACAAGACATTTTCCCTGCCAAAATTCTCCTATAGGTCAAAGAGAAAGATAGAGCGACGGATGGTGGATGACCGATTCTTTGAGATCTATTGTGTGATAGAGAGGGGGAATAGGAGTTGAGATTTGAGAAAGAACCAAAGAAACGAGAGGAAAAAGGTATCCTAGGAGGTGGATAGAGTAGCTGTATAGTATTACCCTTCCATTATTTCCACTATGCTAATCACATTAAAGTTCATACTTTAACCCCTTGACTATTGTTATAGATCTTCAAGCTCTTTGTTATCAACTGTGATATTTATGTGTTAGTTCTACAATTAACCAATATATGCAACGTTGTTATAGATATGTATTATGTAGCCTTAATCCTAATCACTAGATATCTGCACGAAGTTTGTTTCCCGAAGAATGATCTTCATGTTACATTGGATGTCTGTAGGATGGCTCTTGTAGATAAAAAGAAGCAAAGAAGTATACTCTTGTGTTTGAGGGATTGCTTCATTTCACGGATTTCTGAGTGTAATAAATTATCCTGAGGTAAGCATTGCATAATTGTGGTTCTTTGCTAGTTCACATCTTTGTCGTATATGCTAGCAGTTTTTGTTATTCATTTCAAAAATTAGCTTTAGCGATAAGGATGAACTTGCTTCAATAGGTTGAATATAATCAAAAGATGTGAAAGTTTAAAATTTGAAATGTTTCACACCAATTATTTGAACCTCCACTCTGTCCACTTCACTTTGATTTTATATATATATATATATATATATATATATATATATATATATATATATATGGTGCTTTATTGTGGTTTTTCAAGAGGTCTTTAAAATCTTAGACACTACCAAAGGATTAGCGAGGGTGAAGGGAACGACTAATGAGACTTGGTTTCAATAACTGCGGAGTCCAAATATCAATTAAATGGGTTGTTTAAGTTATGTACATTCTTGTCTTTCTCTGTTCAAGTGAATGGCTAATGAGACTTGGTTTCAATAACTGCGGAGTCCAAATACCAATTAAATGGGTTGTTTAGGTTCTGTACATTCTTGTCTTTCTCTGTTCAAATGGAAAGGAAAATTGTAGACATCCCTAGTTTGATATGCTTGTTTCTAAGCTTTCGCTTTTTCTCCTTTGATTTCTTCTCAAAAGCCAGGGACCCTGGAAAATTGTAAACGCCCCTGGTTTAATAGTTATTTCTAATTTAAGTATCAACACACTTCTTAAGTGTATGAATCTGACTACTCCAGAATTCCAGGTGCAAAGATAAGTATGCTTTTTATGCCATACTGAGAGTCTCAAATTAGAAGGCTTTCCGTCTTGTCCAGTAGTTGGGTACTCTTTAACCTTGCATTTCCATGTTAACAATTATTTTAGGTTGGATTTTGCCAACATAGTATTATTATTTGTTTGTTTTGGCGAAATCACTATTTGATTTTATATGCACCATAAAATTATTGAACCGATAATGACTTAGGCATAAAGAATTATGATACATATTTCGTTAATTACATATTACTATATTAGATTACTTCAGTAGGATATTTTTTTACATAAATGCTCAAGTGCTCGTATGTCGTTTGCTACGGGTCAAATACGAAGCACTTGTACGATTTTTAACCGGAGCGCTAAATGTTTTTTTCCACTAGTGGGAACTAGTTCAATTCTGGCAGTGATTTGAGCCTAACTAGGTCAATCTAAAGTTTTGAATATAAATTCATCTTTAGGTATTTGCACTTTTTAAATTTTTTAGTTTCCTCCTTGAGTATATGTTCTCTGCTTCCAGCTTCCTTTGTTGGATTTCTCTATCATCTGAAACTTTTTATTTGGGTGATTACTTGTAGACGAATTTGTTACGGGTTTATCTCAAGTGTCATGGGAGAAGGTTGATGTCAACTTCCATAGCAGTTTACTGATGTTTCTTGCCCGTAGTGTCGTACGGGATTTTCTCACTTTCTCTCATCTTAAACTCATATACAATTGTCTACCCATAGCGATTTGAAGGTATGATCACAAGATGCTCTAGGTTAGTTAGTAGTATTCAATTCCTTTATTTTATTTTGCATGTCAATGTTACCTTCTTTTTTTTCCACCATCTCCTCTCTCCATGTTGATACGATGCCGCCAACAACTTCGTGTCTTGGCTTACTTTTGTTTTTCCTTTTTCTAAACTTTTAGGATGAATTTTGCTGATGATGATGCTTATGATGATGATCAACATTAAAAAGTGAAGCTAACAACTTCGTCAACTATGATTATGATGATCGACAGTGAGAAGTAACGATGCTTATGCGTATGCTTATGCTTATGCGTATGCTTATAATGAGAAGTGATGGTGATGCTTATGATTTTGTGTAGAGCTAACAACTTTGTCTAACTATTTTTTGCCAAACTTAGGCAAAGCTTTTGGTATATGTCTAATTTTAAGATATTTAAGGATCTATAAAATGTGTTACGTATTTGTTAGAACATCTAAGTTATGTAACAAACAAATACTTCATTGACGGTTATATAAATTAGTCAATTGTTATGGCTATAAAGTAGCTATGAATGTAAATTGTCCCTATAAATTGTATATTAACATGAAATGTTACATATTCACTCTAAAGGTAAAAATATATGTAGGGACCTTATTGCCCATGTATTATTTGCCAATAAAAGTATAGTTGTTGTAAATGAATTATTATTTGTAACAACCAATGTTGTTGCTGAAAGCATCTATTCATGTATGCGCCAATGGTTTCTAGCAACGACATAATTTGTAGCGAAATATATATTTGGCAACAACTATGGTTGATGTTAAAGAAATGTATTTTTGGTAACGACTCAAGTCGTTACGAAAAATAAGATTCACGTCCCAAGGCGAATCAGAGATATGGCAACAAGTTATTTTTGGCAACGAAATGTTTGTTGCAAAAAAAGTATATTTCGCAACAAGTTGAAGTCGTTGCGTATACCTTTAGTAACGGTATCTCCCATAACGAACCCAATTTGTTGCGGAAAATCAAAACTTGTTGCCAAAGATATTTTTCGCAACGACATGCTTCGTTGCCAAAAATGGATTTTCGTGTAGTGACATATGACACATAAAGGACAAAGTCATAAATGACAATAAAAGATTATTCACTTCTAGATCACATAATAACATTTTCAATTGATAAAATTATCACCGCTAAATTTCATTATCCTAACAATATAAGAAGAGGGAGTTATCCAATCCAAAAAAATTTCTCAGGTTTGGACTCCCTTACCAACATTATTTTGCCTTGGTTCTAAACCAAAACACTCTCTGCTGGACTTCTTAGCTTTTGGACACCTCATTAGACATACCAACTTATTTGTCCTCACTTCTATCTGCCACATGTATTTCTACGGTCAGTTTTTCTTCCTTTGTTTTTCCATTTCCCTCTACTTTGCTTTACCTATGTGAATTTTGTTTCTTCTTCCCTTTATTTTTCCCAACAAAATTAACAGTACAAGATACTGAACAATTTTTTTGAAGCTCTGCAAATACCGCTGCATTTTTCACCAAAAAATAAAAACAAAATGAAGCAGAGAGTGCATTAAAGAGTAATTACTGTTAACCACATGATTTATTTTCCAAATAAAATATTTAACCAACAAAAATCTGAACATTGTGTAATAGTAATGGTAAAACTCTCTCAAAACTGAGAGCCCTTCTCTCTAAAATCTCCTTTTCCTCTTCACTGTTTCGTACCTTAAAATTGTCCTCATTTCCACCTCCCAAGTTACAAAAAATCATCCTTTCCTTGTCTAAATGTCGGAACGCCTTGTAGATCCAAATGCTTTTCAAGGGCATCTAAAGAAAATGGGGCCCAAAATTCCATCAAAATTTGGAGATATGATTCCTCAAGATGTTGTATTCCCTATGGTGGTCTATGGTCAATTCAAAGATTATAGAAGCTTCTCCAGTGATCAAGTGCAATCTTGGGTTGATTCGTGCTGGATTTCAAATGAAGAAATTAAGGTGGAAAAGATAGGTAAAACTTTCCTATTTTTTTGCACTCATATTGATGATAGAGACAATCTGTTGTTGAAGAGCTCGGCGAATTATCAGGGAGCCCTCCTAGTGTTTAGAGGTTGGTTTCCTGGAGCTTCAATCCGTAGTTTCAATTTCTCAGATATTCCTCTTTGGGTTAGAATAGAGGGTCTTCCTCTTACTGTAAACAAATCCCATGTTGCATCTAGAGCACTAAACAAAATAGGGCGTATAATCAAGTTTGATACAGCATCTCTTTCAGATAAACCATAAGAGTTTATACGTGCAAAAGTTTATGTTAAAATTGATAAGCCTTTGATTCCAGGGGTTTATTATGAGTATAGTCCGGGTTTTCATGCATGGGCAGATTTTAGATACGAAGGTATTTTCGTATTCTGCAAGAATTGTGGCAAAGTAGGTCACAAAGCTTCAAATTGTAGAACATCCTTGAGTACTGCCCAGAGGAACTTTGGTCAGCGTATGGTAGAAGTTTGTATTAATATGAATAACCTTATGATAGAAAACCCCCTCACCGCTTGCTATACAAATAAAATCATTGGGTCCAAAAATTTGGAGATACTCAGAACATCAAGATTTGACCTAACTCTCTTTCCTTCAGATGAAATTCCCTTTTCTGAGTTTAACTCAGATTCATCTTCATCCCAGTCCTCAGATCCCCCCTCACCTCCTGCTAACCAATGCTCTCAAAAAAGAAAATTCCAAGACTTTTCTTCATCTTCCTCGGAGGATTATTACCCGCACAAAAAACCCATCTGGATGAGAAGAAAATTCCCGCAGCCAATCCCCTTTACGGGCATTAAAAGAGAAAAAGGTAATTGTTCCAAGTCAGAAACAAATGTCCAAAAAGATAATCACAACAAAGCCAAAATCGAGAGCTGGAGTTTAGCCCCTGGATCAATGCTTCCGTTCAAAAGGTTGAGAAAAAGAAAATGCAGCTCGGAAACACTATTTCCAAATCGGAGTGACAAGGATTCAAGGTGTCAGGAGGAACAAGTAAGTCAAAACTCTATTTATTTTGGCAAAGAAGAATGTAGTAGTCTTTGTTCAACCTTCATTTATTACACTGAAAGTAGTAGTGTGAGATTCAAGAGAACTAGAGTAGGGAACAAACTTATGGTTGGTAATCCAGGCTTTAATTGGAACCCTTTTATATCTCACTGGAAGCCAACTCAAGTCCCTGCAGATTCTTGTTCAAATTCTTCATTCCTGAGCTCTAGTTCTCCTGAGCATTTATTCTTTGACCCCATGAAAACCTTTGAACTCCCAGTTTGTGATTATGGGAAGTACTTTTTTCCCCCGCAATTCCGCTGCACAAGTTTACACTCTAGGTATTATGTCCCTTCCCATATTCAGCTTTTAATGATCGCCCCAACTACACTTACTCCTCTCTCTGAACCCTATATTATAAAGCAGCTCACTCGTCATCTTGCTAATCACCAGTGTGAAAATTACCTTCAAAATTACCCTCCTTCTTCTTCTTTACCCAGTGAGGAAAAAACCTGGTGGTCCTTCACCATTATGGAAAGTCAAATTGCTGAGGTGGCTATCCGAATTGATAGGGGAGAGTGGCTTACTATTTTCAACACGGATCGTCTCATTTTACCAGCTAACCCACTTCAAGACCCCTTTATCCCACCTTCACAAAGACCTATTCTTGTAAGCCCATCTCTTCCAAACCTCTCAAACAACTTTACTCAAGATCAAATGGACCCATCAGAAATGAATATGGATTCTAGTGAAGAATCAACCAACTCATTTTCCTTCCCAAACCTTCCAATTGTTACTACCCAACTCGTTCTTATTCCAATCCCAAGCCCAAAAAAGATAGCCCATCCAGATTCTCCAGCCCAAATCATTCTAGATACTGGTTATACTTCCAGCCCATCCCAGGTTTTGTTTAAAAAAGACAAAAATGAGATAACAACAAGTGAGAAGGACATTGCTGGGCCGAGCGCCTTTACTATTACGGAAATGGATATTCAGTCCCCATCTGAAACTGATCCTGTTGGTTTTTCCAAAGACACTTCTGTAAATTTGGATGAGATTTATTACTCGGCGGAGTCTGAGTTAGGCATCATGGGCTTGGCTAAGATGGACCTTGATGGACTGGGTCAATGCACTTCAGCTTCAGACAACTCGCCTTGCACAAAGAAAAAAGGAAATATCTCGGGAAAAGGAAAGAAAAAATGTCCAGCAAAGGTCAAGGAAGAAAGAAAGGCTCGCAATATAACTCGACACACCTCGCAAAGGCTTGGAGGATGGGCAGTTAACCTATGGGAAAGGTTGGCTAGTTCAAAGGAGCAGGGCAAGACAAAGAAGCGTAGAAATGATAGCTTTACAGTTTACTCAGAGGAAACTATCATGGAATCCTCGGATTACAGTAGTCAATTGATGAAGAGGAGCAAAGTACAAAAAAACTGTAAAGGAAAAAGAATTCTCAAGTATGGGCTTAGTGATGAGGACCATAGCCAAATGAATTCAGATTCTGACTCAACTTCGGCGGGTAAGGTGGCAGGCCCTGAGCAGCCACCCAATCAGATATGAAAGCTGGAACTTGGAATTGTAGGGGCCTTAAATCTGTCAATTCCCCTACTTTTCCTTTCCTGAAATGGTTAGTTGGCAGTGAAGCTTTAGATCTTCTTTTCCTTTCAGAAACAAAATGTTTGGTTACGGAGCTAGAGTCTCTAGCAAGTAGTCTTGGTTTAGTTAGTTTTTCTGGTTGTGACTCTAATGACCTCTCCGGGGGTCTATTTTTGTGCTGGTCCACTAGTTTAGATGTCACAATCCCGTTTCTCTCTAAAAACTATGTATGTTGTAGTATTAAAGATGAATGCAATGTAGTTTACTATGTTGTTTGTGTTTATGGTGCTCCCATCTTGGGAGATAGACAAAAAGTTTGGGAAACCATCCGAGCATTTATTTGGTCTCATCCTGGTAAAATACTCCTCTTGGGGGATTTTAACCAAGTCGAAACACTCACACAAAAGTCAGGGGGGGGTAAGTATATTCAAGGGGCCAATTTCTTCACAAGCTGGAAATTGGAATGCAATATTTTCGAAATCCCCTTTCATGGTGTTCCTTTTACTTGGACAAATAATAGACAAAATGAAGAAGTGATATTTGAAAGATTGGATAGGGCTTATTGTAATGATGCATGGAGGGTGGCTTTTCCAGAAGCTATTATTGTTAACTTCCCTATTTTTATTTCTGATCATAGCCCTATAATCCTGGATTGCCACTCGAAAAAGTTAAAGAGGAAAAGACCTTACAAAATTGAAAATTGGTGTCTGGAGTTCCCAAACATTCATGATAAGATTGGTAAAATATGGAAGGAGAATGTCAATGGTTCGGCGCTTTTTACCATTCAAAGAAAATTATACACAATTAAGGAAGAGTGCAAAAGATGGTGTATAGAGTTCAAGAAGGATAATGGTATTAATTGGGCTCAAATAAATACAGAAATCTCAGAGGCCCAGTTGTCACTTGATGGTTTAAAGGATAAAATAGTTGAATCTGAAAAAAGAAAAAAAATCTGGGCTAGAACGGATATAGAACTGGATTTTTGGAAACAGAGGGCCCGGACAAAGTGGGACGCTTTAGGAGATCAGCCCACATCTTTCTTCTATAAGTGTACGAAGGCCCGTCAAGCAAGAAATGACATCAAAGCCGTAAAAGACCCAAATGGAGATTGGATCTCGGATCCAAGTGAAATCAAATGCCAGTTCGTCAATTACTTTACTGAGCTTTTTGCGGAAACCAATACAAGTGTAACTGATGTGGATTTGGATAATTGGCTGGAAGAGATGCCGGGCTTCAATCAAGCCCAATTGGATGACCTAAACAAACCATTTACGACGGAGGAAGTTAAATCTGCAATGTTCAGTATGAAACCTTTGAAATCGCCTGGCCCAGATGGGGTACCTCCTATTTTCTTCCAGAAAAAATGGGATGTCATAGGAGATGAAGTTACTCATGCCACGCTCAATTTCTTGAAAGGCGGTTTCTTACTCAAAGAAACAAATCAGACGTTTATCACCCTAATTCCAAAAACAGACCGACCTGAACAGGTAAGTCAATTTCGGCCCATTAGTTTATGTAATACTTCTTACAAATTGATTTCCAAATGCCTAGTTAGAAGGTTACAACCCTTTATGAAAGTTATTATTGGGGATTTCCAAAATGCCTTTGTCCCTGGAAGGTCCATTAATGACAATTGCCTCATAGCCCATGAGTTGCTTACCTATCTAAAAAAGAAAAAGAAAAAAGATGCAAAATACGAGTTTATTTTGAATCTAGATCTTAACAAAGCTTATGATAGGATAAGTTGGATTTTTGTTGAGAAAGTGCTAAGGAAAATTGGTCTTTCGGAATTATGGGTTCATAATGTGATGCAATGTATCACTACTGTTTCTTACTCGGTTTTAGTCAATGGGGAAGCTGCAGGAAAAATTTTGCCTCATGCTGGACTGAGACAAGGAGATCCCCTTTCCCCGTACATTTTCATTCTATGTATGGAATCCTTGTCCCGGCAGCTCGTGAAAAAACAACAAGTTGGGCTTTTAAAAGGCCTAAAAATTGCTAGAAATGCTCCGTACATAAATCATCTATTTTTTGCGGATGATGCTCTCTTCTTCATGAAAGGCACAATGGATAATTGCTGGTCGTTAAGGAAAACTTTGGATAGTTTTTGCCTTTTTTCAGGAGAAATGGTCAACACAGATAAGTCTTTCACGGTCTTTAGTAGGAACACCCCCCCAAAATTCATAAGACTATTGAGTAAAAGATTGGGCATGAAAAATAAGGAGAAATTAGGATCTTATTTGGGTTGCCCAATGGATGTTGATGGTAGGACTTTGAATGTTTTCCAAGGCATTGAAGATAAAGTCTCTTCAACCATTTCCTCTTGGAAATTTAGCAATGTAAATCAAGCAGGGAAAATGTTACTAATAAATAGTATCCTAGTGGCGTTTGCTTCTCACATCATGGCCACCTTTATGTTCCCAAAGAAAACTCTACAAAAATTATCCTCAATGTTACTCAAATTCTGGTGGGCTTCTAGCTACCTTAAAAGACCGATTTATTCGAGAAAGAAATCGCTTCTAGAAATTCACAAAGCTAATGGTGGTTTGGGTCTTAGGAACCTCCAATCGCTCAATACGGCCTTACTTTTCAAACAAGCATGGCGTATGGAAACTAATAAATCCTTATTGGTGAGCAAAGTGTTTAGGGGAAAGTATTCTGCAAACTGGTTCTCTAGGAGTCGTCTTGGAACCATTCATACTTCATGTTCATGGGGAGGAAGGAGTATCATGAAAAGTGTGTGCAAGTTGGGCAAAGGAGGGGGAAAGATCATTGGAGACGGGAGAAGCACGCTGATACTAGATGAAATTTGGACAAGTAATAAGAGTGGAGTATCTTTTAAAAGTATGGAAGATCAAATAAACATAAATAGACCAAGATGGGTTGCAGATCTTATCAATCCAGCAGGAGACTGGGATAAAGATATACTACATCAATGGTTCCATACAAATGTAGCAAAGAATATCATCGCCACTCACTTGCCAGATGAAGATTCACAAGATGAGAATATATGGATCCACTCAACTAATGGTAAATATGTAGTTAAGTCAGGTTACTGGTTATGTCAACAAGAAAAGGGTCAAAAGGGAGATTCATCGAAATTCTGGAAAATGTTTTGGAAACAAAACATTTGGCCTAAATGGAAATATTTCTATTGGAAGCTATATCATGGTGCTCTTGCCACCGGAGTAAACCTTAGGAGTCGAAAGATCCTAAGTGAGAGACCTTGCCCTTTGTGTAACAAATGCGAGGAATCGGATACTCACCTATTTAAAGATTGTGAAATTACAATGAGGGTATGGAAATCTTCAAACCTAGGAATTATAGCAAACGATATCATGACATGCTCAGTTAAGAAGTGGACGAGAAACTGGTTATGGTATATTATGAATATGAAGAATAATACCCAGGAAGTACTAGCTGAGTTTATGGCCATTCTCTGGAGCATATGGTTAACCAGAAATAGTATCATCTTCAAACAAGAAGAAAATTGGAACCCAGAGATATTGACGAAGATGATCAGAATGTGGAGTAGGCGATGGAGTAAGACTTACCACATAGACAATATCCAAACGTCATTACTGCTGAAAACGGACCAAGTGTGTAGAGATAGAAATAGCATTCAATTCTCGAATTTTTGGCAGGGGGAGAGTAATTTGCCAGTTCTTTTAATTGATGGGGCTTGGAAGAAATGTGGTCCGGAAAGCAGAAGATCTTGGATAGCAGCTTATGGTTGGAGCCTCAATGAAGATAATATAGAGAGACAAAAAGGAGGAGGTAACATTTATGCAATTTCCCCTTTGCAGGCAGAAGCAGAAGCAATGAGGTTAAGTTTAAATCACATGGAATCCATCAATATGAAAAGCTTGGAAATTTGGACTGATTGCAAGGAATTGGTAGAAGCTTTGAAATTTCCAGATCGAGGGAATACGTCAATAAGGACTATCATTAGAAGTATTAACAGAGTGCTTTGTAGTTTTAATAGTGTTAAAATTTTACATGTTAGCAGGAACAAAGTTGCAAAAGCTCACTCAATTGCCGTAAGTGCAAGGAAAGAGCAGATGTAATTTTTATTTGATTATTATCTGTCAAAAAAAAAAAAAAAAAAAAAAACAAAAATCTGATCTTTACAACAAAATTTAATTGACCCAATTAATAAGATTCTTAGAAAACGTATAGATTAAAGACATACAATTATAATTACTTTCACCTACATGAAATATAATTAACAAGAAATTAAAATTCAAAATGGAGAAGAGCAAGTAATGAATATCTATCATCTTAATTTCTACAACTCACAGACTAACCCCAGAAAAAGAATCGAGGAGACCCTTTTGAAGTAAAATTGTTGAAGCCCATGAGTAGAGGAGATAGTGTGGGAAACCTAACAAACGACGTAGTACAAAGGATGGTGGACGAGATCGGCTACAACAGTCCCCACTGAGTCTCCAAAACCAAAGGTGGAGGTCAGCCACTCCAAGAAGGACCCAAAAATACTCCGAGCGGAGAAGATGATTGTAGAGAGAGATTAGTTTCCAGATCTGGTTAGAAGATGATTGAGTAGAGAGAGAAAGTGAGGTTGAAGAGAAAACAGAGAATTGGAAAAAGATCGGGTTTTGCTAAATGCCGCCCTAAATTTTCCTACTAACGCCCTATATAAATACATATACATGTATTTATACTAACACTCACTCTCCCACTCTCTTTCACTCTCGCTCACTCTCTTCACTCTCCATCACTCTCTCACTACAGCTCTTTCATCAACCAGGATCTCCTATCAAGAACTCCGACAACTTTTCCGGCCAATTTTCTGGCGACAATAACTCCGGCCAATTTTTCGACCACATTATTGCAATATTAATATTAATGAAATTTTGTAATTCCTTTAATACAAAAAAAATGGACTATATTGACTTAAAAATGCCGAAAAAGTGCCTAGGCGCCTAAATTAGGCGCCCGAACCTGTGGTCAGGTACCTAAATTAGCCCAACTACAGGTACAGGCGCCTAAATTAGGCGCCCAAACACAGTGCAGGCGCCTAATTTAGGCGCCTGAGTACTTTTTTGGCATTTTTAAGTCAATTTCTGGTTACACTATTATGAGATGTTCTAATAAAGCTAAATAAAATCGGCCAAAATAGGGACTTAAACAAAAAATGATTACACTAAACCCCAGCGAGACCCCTGTGCTAAGTTTTTTGAAGCGCTAGGTTCAAGACATTCTATCAGTTTTATTCGATTTTTTTTTAATTACATTAGCGTTTCCGTGGTCAACGCCGGTCAATGTTGGTCAACGCCGGTAAATAGCTTGGTCAATGCCGAAAATCTTGAGAGAATTAAAGTAAATAAAGAAAGTGTGGTGGGGTTTGTGTGGAAAACATATGGCACAAGTGGGAGTTTAAATAAAGAAAGGGAAAGAAGAAAGGAGGGAATAGGGATATACAACCCATGTATTTTTGTACAAAAATATAGGGCGTTACCAGAAAATTCCAGCGTTTAGCAAATGAGAAAAGATATGAGCCACGAGGAAATACGGATTTGTGAGTGATTAAATAGGCCACTTATGTTTTAAAAAATGCCCACATAAACAGAATTCAATTTGGGCTAACTTGAAAATTGAGAGTATGAGATACTAGTAGTGGAGTATGACAAAGCAACAAATCTTATCAATTTGGACTAACATGAAAGTTGAGAGTAGCCCTTCATTGAATTAGTGTTAGTGAAAGTATTAGTGTGGAAGTACGGCTAACATGAAAGTTTGACTTCGTAGCTTACTACTTAGTAACTAAATTGGAATTAAATTGGAATTCTAAACTCGAATTTATCAGTACATATTATACTACATATGCAGTCTTCAATTTCACACTACAAAGCGTCAAAAAGTTTAATTTAAGTACTTCCTCCGTTTTTTTACATGTTACACTTTTAAAATCACGGACTCCTAGGTAATTTTTGGAGAGGATACAGATAGAGAGAAAGAAAATAAAAGGGTCCCATATGAACATGTGATAGGAGAGAGATAGAGATAAGTTATTACCCAAAATGAAAATGTAACATCTAATTTGACATTGTTAAAGCACTGTTACTAAGTCAAATAGTGAAAATAGCAATGTAATAAGAAATTAGCAAAGGAGAGGGGAAAAAATTTCAAAGCACTGTTAATTTGACGTTGTTGATATTATTAAAGTTCATCTTACTTTGCATGTTCACTTATTCTTGTGTTTAGTAGTATATGTGAGTTATCTGCGGTGTTGATATTGTTATAGTTCATCTTACTTTGCATGTTCACTTATTCTTATTTTTTAGTAGTTCAGTATATGTAAATTATCTCACATAATTTTGAATCAACTATAATTAACTTAAAACCTGGAAGAAAAGCCCTTAAAAATATAAGTCAAATCCATGCGCTTTGTGGCCTGAGGAAAATAAAGAACAAATGAGAAAAAAAAATGGAGAGATGCATGTCACATGAGAAAGAAAAATAAACACGGAGAAACTTGTATAGTTCTATACCTTTGTCCATTCGTTCCCAGGTCTTTCTTCGACGCGGGGTAGAGCATCTTGGTAGCTCGCAAGGCTCATAACCTTGAGGTCACGGGTTCAAATCCTGTCTCCGCAAAATTTTAATTTTGTCAAAAATTTTCGGTTTGAATCTGTTAACTAGTAAGTTAACTAAATACTACTAAAATGACTCACTTTCGCATAAAGGAAACACAATTTCTACACATGAATCATCACAATTATCTAAATCACAAAATAATATCTCACAAAATAATCCTTCACAAAAAAGAAGTTCTATATAACATGTATCTATACCCATTAAAAAGCCACAAGTTTGGCTACTGTTCCTTAGTAACAGTGCTTTGACATTTTTTCCCCTCTCCTTGTATGATTCCACACTTCTACCCTTAGTGCCTTCCAACCTTGCCTGAACATGCTTCCCCTTGCTTTAATTCACTGTTCACACGTTCTCTTTCTTCCTGGTTTTCCTCCAACCCATTCATCTTCCCTTCTTCCAGCAATAGCAGCATCAGCAATAGCAGCAACGACAGACGCAATGTTTCTTTTTACTGATTTTCTCTACTTTTGCAACTCTTCTCTCTTCCAACTCTTCGATATTTGTCTCTCCTTCATGCATTTCTCTGGTAAGCTTAGCAATTCCTCTAATTTTTTTCATCATTCATGATGTGTATAATTTCGAGTTTCAGTTTTTTCGTTAAAAATTCTTCCTCTCATGTCGTTGATGTCGATTCTCATTGTTTATTTCGAGTTTTAGGGTTTCAGCTTGATGAAGTGAGATTAATTGTCAAGGAGGATAGAGATGCCCAAATCGAAAAACATCTCATACTTTTTTTGCCGCTTTTTTCGTTCACTCAACTATTTCGTCGACTAATTTCTAGGGTTAGGGTTTATCGGAAGCTTTTTTCGATAATCAAACATGGCAGCAGAAAAGTTACATAATTTGAGTCAGGCTATTGATGTTCCTCTACTCGACGCTACTGTTGCCGCTTTCTATGGCACTGGATCTAAAGAAGAGGTAACTAACTCTTACTCGGTTTTCACTGTTTTTCATCAGCATTCGTTTGATTTTACTCGCTTGAGTGACGAGTGAGTGCAATGTTGTGCGCGTTTGTTTTACTGTGTTTTTTTAATGCTTGTGATTTTGCGGTAGTAATCGAGCAATGCTTTTGTTAATTTATTATGTTAATGGATATACATTGGTTATTGTTTCATTTGAGAGCACTTAATTTTGATTTATATGTTGCTTTGCCATGTGAATGTATTGTACTTAGAGTTATTGGACATTAGAGTTAGATAGTTGTAGTTGTAGTTTGATTTTACTATTGGAATACGCTGCATTCGTTAATTGATTGCTACCTTGTGAAATTTTAGACTCAGTGAGGTTGTTTTTGTTATCGGTGTTGTAGCTCATTACATTTTGTAAATTACTACTATAATTGTGTTCAATGTAGCAAGAATGATTTTAGTTCACCATCTCTTCTTCTAAGCACGAAGTTTGTGCCCTTTTTGGATAATTGTAGAAGATGGTAGTTTAGTTGGCTATGTGTTTCATCTCCCGCTGAAATAGTAACATTTAAATACTTTCTTCATGTGCAGGATGGGCCGCCAAACGAGCGAAAACTTGTAAAATTATGTGAGTATGTTGCTAAAATTCCTGTTAGTACTTAGTATCCCTAAGGTAAAGATCATAACATGTGAGGTGTTCAATTATTTTGGCTTTGACACTTGAGTCAACTATTAAATTGCTTGATAGTATATTTGCTTGGGTCTAAATTATTATTCTAGATTACAAAACAACTTGAAGAGAATTGTGATATGGACACCTAAAGATTGTTCCCATGGAAGCTTATAAATGGTGGGAAACAAATGTGAGTTTGCTTGTCGATCTTTGCTTATGACAAATGAATTGATTTTGATGTTAATTGGATTATTTCTTGATGTTGGCAGTTGGTATTAGGTCCCGAAATTGGCCTATATTAGGAGCTGGAATGCCTCTAGACGTGTGTGAATTAGTTTTCCCTTGTAGAAGTTAATTCTTCAAATGTCCACACCCGGTATGTGTAAACAATCTTTCCAACTTCATACCTTTTCCAGCATAAACTATTATTTTAATCCAAAAAGGTTTGGGTTGGTAGTAATGAAATGGTTTCATTATCTAAAATTTGTACAAGTCTACAACCAAAGAAAAATTGAATCTCTGTTGAGAACTCAACTAAGATTATTTTACCATTTCGTCCTTAGTGCTCTCTTACATTAAGAAAGCTGAGAGAAATTGTCGGAGCATTTGATTGACTTGAATGCCTGGACTTGAGAAACTGAATTCTCTTCTAGCATTCTAATGTTCACAGTTAAACACACTGCGTCCTTCTTCAATTGTTAGTAAATATCGTTGTAAGCCTTCCATTCTTTTAGTGCTTAGTACTATTGGACTCTCAGGATAAAAATGTAAACTTGAGTTTTTTTTGGTAAATACTGCTACCACTTGTCTGCTATAACATTCTTACTTTTTCTACTTTTATTTTCTAAAAAATTATTGATATATTTTCGAAACTAGATGTATTTGTCTATTCTCATCTATGCAATATACCATTCTTGCTTTGGCACGACATACTTTAGTGAGTTGTCGGTATAACTGGATTATAATTCTCTTAAGGGCATACTTTGCTGCCAGTTAGTTGCTTCTTAGTGATGAGGTTTTGAATCAGTTAAAGGATGTTTCTTTACAGGTAGTTGGATGCGAAACATCAACTCGATTTATCTATACAGTCAGGTTAAGTACAAGATATGCTTCTCCTTGATTCATGGATATTCAAACTTCATTCTAATAATCCAAGTTTTGTATTATGAAGGAAGGTTTCTTACATTCAAACTGTTTTTTTAAGTTGTTCTCAAGTAATGAGACTGTTTGTTTTTAATGACCTTTTGCTTTATGTACACATAATTTTTGTGATTGTTCGATTCACATAATCTTTTCATCAAGCTAGGCCATTGGATGTATATGGCAGCAATCGCAAGATTTATAATGAACAAATTATTCAACAACGAAAATCAGTAAAAATTTACTTCAAGCACAATTTTTGTTCTTTGTATTACAAAGAAATATGTACATCAATTATCCCGTGGGTTTGGTGGAGGGTGGGCCGTTGAGGTTATAAGCCTCCATTTTTGCAATAAACTTATAAATGGCTAAGTGATTAACCTGGTAAGATAGGAATTGTGCTTTTTTTTTATTCTTTGTACACTGTATCTTTTGTTTAAATTTGTAGTATGTCTTGATTATAATTACTATTGCTACAAATATTATTATGTTTGTTTCTAATGGTTTCTTACTGGAACTTAACAAAGTGAGCCTCCAGCCTACAGTCCCTTTCAGCTTTGGTAACTTCTTATTGTTGGTCTGCTAGCTCTTTATTTTTGTTAGAATGGTCCAGCATTGTAGGCATATGAATAGTTGTTTATCTTCTTCTCTTCATATTCTTCTATAGTAAACTTAGAGTTTCACTTACAGGTGTGGTACATGGCTGAGTTTTCCCACACTTATAACAATGTTGACCAAGTTAGTAGTCTTAATTTGTCTATCCTGAACTTTGTGATGTCTAAATATACTTAAGAGCATTGCTTTTAATTGGTTGACGAAGGATTTCAGTTGCTCATCAGGTTACTAAAAGATTTGGGGTATGTATCGGTTGTTTAGTGCAAACTTGGTTTGTTTTCTAGAGAATTTAGACTCCTCATGCACTACGCATTCTATCATTTATCATCCTTGATATATCTTCGTGGTTACCTTGTTTTGTTAGGTTATTTGTCAATACGGCTGGCAATTATTTTTTTTGCATGTAGCCTTGCTACCGAACTTGTGTTTTTTTGTAATATGTCGTGATTATAGAGGAGGTGAATGTAGAAAAAGTTTAATGGGTTTAAGGGCTTAGTCTGTTGCATCATAAATCAAGGTTTTGCTGTTATAAGGATTATGTATAGCTAAGAGTTTATGTCCATGCTCTCCATCATACAATTGAATAATTGTAGTTCAACATTAAGGGGATTAAAGAAATTGGTTTGATTTGGATTAGAAATAGTAGAGTTAGAGAAGAAGAATGAAGTCAGGGAAGAGGAGATATACAGAGAGAAAGAGGGGGGAAAGACTGAGAGAGAACTTAGAGAGACAATTTTGTTCAATTTTTATAATGTGTTTCAGAATTTCAGTTATATCATATGAACTCAACCATAGTAAATGAGTGAGAGGGTCAGAAAGGGAGAGGGGGAGCAAGTAGAAAAGACTTTCTAAAATTTACAAAATCAGAAAAGTTGAGTGAGATGAGAGAGAAAAGAGAGCTTTGGGTAGAGCAGAGAGAGAAAGTAGTAAGAGATGATCTAAATTTACGATATTGTATACGAGACTAAGACGGGAAGAGAGAGCGGGGGAAAGATGAGAGAGATGGGGAAAGAGAATTAGGTTGTTCGTCATTTCAGGCCTATAACACTAATCGAAATTTTGGGTCAGATTATTTTAAGTTGTAACATATAAATTAGTTCATTGATTATTGTTGATGCTATGATAAATATAAACATAGAAGCGTGCAACTTACTACATTTGGATTTGGATTAGAAAATGGTTGAGGTATGAAAAGAAGAATGAAGTCAAAGAATAGGAGATAAAATGACAGAAAGAGGGGGGAAAGACTGAAAAAGAGCTTAGAGAGACAATTTTGTTCAATTTGATAATGTGTTTTAGATATATCAATAATGCTTTCTTGTTCCCCCTTTTTTATTAAGCAAGTATTTATCAGATCAACTCAACCATAGTAAATTAGTGAGAGGGTCAGAAAGGGAGAGGGGGAGCAAGTAGAAAAGACTTTCTAAAATTTGCAAAATCGGAAAAGTTGAGTAAGAGGAGAGAGAAATGATAGGTTTTGAGAGAGTAGAGACCAAAAGTAGTAAGAGATGATCTAAATTTACGATATTGTATACGAGACTAAGCAGGGAAGAAAGAGCAGGGGGGAGAGGTAAGAGAGGTGGGGAAAAAGAATTGGGTTATTCGTCATTTCAGGCCTATAACACTAATCGAAATTTTGGGTAAGATTATTTTAAGTTGTAACATATAAATTGCTTGATTATTGTTGATGCTACGATAAATATAACGGTTTTTTCACCAAATACCCCCGAGTTTTCGAAAGATTCACATGGTAGCCTCCATGTTTTAAAAATTCACCAGGTACCCCAAAGTTTCATAATAATTCACGTGGTACCCTCAAATACCCTTAATGACTAACGGCGTTAACCGCCGTTAGTCATTAACCCTAATTTTCTGTTTAAAACCCTAATTAACCTCTAACCCTAAACCCTAAATCTAACCCTAATCTAACCCTAACCACCCATCCCTCACCCTCCCACCACCCTTGTAGCCTCCCCCACCCCTCCCCCACCCCCCGTAGCCCCCCTCCCTCCCCCACCTCATCGACACCCCCTCCCCCACCCTCTCGCAAGCCCCACCCCCCTCTCCCCCACCCCGTCGACACCCGTCCCCCCCCCCCCCCTCGTCAAATCCCCTTCCCCACCCCCGTCGTATCACGCCCCCCCCAAATCCACGATCCGTTTTGCGTCTGCACCCGGTTCGCGTATATAGCCCGGTTCGCGTCGTCGGCCCGATTCATGTCTGCGGCCCGGTTTGTGAATTCCACAATCCACGGGGTTGGGGGACGGGTCCACAATTGACGGGAGTGGGGGAACGGGTGCGCAAATCGACGGGGAGAGGGATGGGCGCGAAAATCAATGGGGGGGGGGGCCGGTGGGGGGGTGGAGGAGAGTGGGGAAATCGACGGGTGAGGGGGGGCTGCAGGGTGGAGGTGGGGGGTGGGGTGTCGACTGGGGTGGGGGAGGGGAGGGGCTGCGGGGGGGGGGGGAGGAGGGGAGGCGGGTGGTGGGGGAGGGGGTGGTGGGGGAGGGGTGGTTAGGGATAGATTTAGGGTTTAGGGTTAGGGTTAGGGTTAGATTTAGGGCTTAGGGTTAGGGTTAGATGTTAATTAGGGTCTAAATTACAAAATTAGGATTAATTACTAACGACGGTTAACGTCATTAGTAATTAAGGGTATTTGAGGGTAACACGTGAATTATTATGAAACTTACGGGTGCTTAGTGAATTTTGAAAACATGGAGGGTACCATGTGAATTTTTCGAAAACTCGGGGGTACTTGGTGAAAAAACCATAAATATAAACATAAAAGCGTGCAACTTACTACATTTGGATTTGGATTAGAAAATAGTTCAGGTTAGAGAAGAAGAATGAAGTTAGGGAAAAGGAGATAGAATGACAGAAAGAGGGGGGAAAGACTGAGACAGAGAATTTTATTCAATTTTATATTGTGTTTCAGTTATATTAATAACGCTTTCTAATGCCCATTGTTGATTAAGCAAGTCTCTATCAGCTCAATTCAACCATAGTAAACGAGTTAGAGGGTCAGAATGAGTAGGGGGAGCAAGTAGGAACGACTTTCTAAAATTTACAAAATCAGAAAAGTTAAGTGAGAGGAGATAAAAATGAGAGCTTTTGAGATAGCAGAGAGAAAAAGTAGTAAGAGATGATCTAGATTTACGAAATTGTATACGAGACTAAGAGGGGAAGAGAGAACCGGGGGGAGAGAAGGTGAAGGTGAGAGAGATGGGGAAAGGGAATTGGGATATTCGTCATCTCTAGCTGTTGAACCCTAGTTTTGATGATGACAAAGGAACAAAGATGCAAACTAAGTAGTGGACTAACAAGTTGTTTAAGTGAATGAATTTCAAGGTATCAATGCAAGGAACAAAGAGAATACTAAGTCAAGGAAGAAATCAAGTTACGATTTTGAAGAATAAGTAAAGATGTTTCAAAGATTTGGCACTGGAGCAGCATTGGAGCAAGAAGACTAAAGCGAGGCTTTTTGTTTCTAGTTTCATTGTAAAGGAACGAGTAAGAATGATAAGGAACTATGACAATTTAGAATGAGAATGAGTGTTTGTTCCTTTATAAGGAACAGACGAACTGCCGCTTAACTAATAAGTTAAAGGAACTAACTATTAAAAGGAACTAGACTTAGGATGAAGCATTACAACAGTTTAATTATGTCTGTTGAGTAATTTATGCCTAGATTCTAGGTAACCATTTTATTTAAGGAAAAATCTGATTTTAAAAATCTTTTTAAGGAAAAGATTTTATTTTTATAAAGATAATAAATATCCTTTTCGGTTTTTATGGAAAATATTTTAAAGATAATATTTTTGGTAAAAGGATTTTATTTTGGTTTTAATAATTAAAATGCTTTTTAATTAAATCAGATTTTCGAATTAATGCTTTAAGTGGTTGCTAAAATTAAGGGAGTAGTAACATAATTATCTCCCATGTTTAAGAGTGATCATGGAGATCATGGGTTGAATGAGGAACGTGTTCCTCCGGGTAAGGAACATCATGGGATAATGATTTTACCACTAACACATGTTTTAATCCCACATTCTAAGTTATTACCACTATAAATACTAATGTCTAATGAAGTTCAAATTTGTGTCTGACCAAGTGAATTAGTAAGTTTAACTAAGTAAAGTGTCAGTGCCTTCATTCTCTCATAAAAGTCATTTGTTCTTTGCCTTCTTACTCTAATTTCACTAAGTTTATTTGATCAATTGTATTTTGGTTTTTGGGGTGAGGGGACTTTGAGTGAAGTTCTGTAAGAGAGAAGCTTTGAGTGAAGCGAGTTAAAGAGAGAAAACTTCAAGTGAAGTTGAGAGGAACAACTGTTAAGGGAACAGTTGTTCAGGAACTTGAGTTTAGGAACTCAATGTGTGGCCCGTGAGTAGAATTAGGTTGTAACAAAGTTGTTTGGCCTAATTAGTGAAAGAGTTGAGTTTAAAATCCCTAGTGGTCGAGGTTGTTTCTTCTTGTTGGGCCCAAGAAGTTTTTCCTCGTAATAATCCCTTGTGTTCCTTTAACTTGTTTCTTTGTTTAAGTTTAAAATTCCGCAAAAAGTTACGTTTATTTCTTCACATACAATTCACCCCCCTCTTGTATTGTTCCTAGTGAAATAACAATTGGTATCAGAGTTAGAACTCACGAAAGATAGGAAAACCTATTGAGAAAGAGATCCAAGGAACAATGAATACCACCGAGAAACTTGAGGAAGGTTACTCTACGCAAAGGCCTCCCATGTTCAATGGGAAGTTCTATTCCTACTGGAAGAACAAAATGGAGATATTCATCAAGGCTGAAAACTACCAGGTATGGAGAGTCATTGAAGTTGGTGATTTTGAGGTCACAACAGCTAATGACAAAAATGAGGTAATTCCTAAACCCTTCTCTGAATATGACAAAGCTGATTTTGAAAAAATGGAAGTAAATGCAATGGCTGTTAAACTGTTGCATTGTGGACTTGGATCCCATGAACACAATAGGATCATGGGATGTAAATCCGCAAAGCAAATATGGGATTTACTAGAAGTAACCCATGAAGGAACTAATGAAGTCAAGAGATCTAAAATTGATTTACTAATGAAGATTTGCACTGTTCTCCATGAAGACTAAGGAAAGCATACAAGAGATGTTTACTCGTTTTACTAACATTATTAATGAGTTAGCTTCTCTTGGTAAGTTTATCTCATCATAGGAACAGGTTCGAAAAGTTCTTAGGAGTCTTCCTAAGGATAGATGGATGGCTAAGATCACTGCTTTACAAGAAACAAAAGACTTCACTAAGTTCAACTTGGAATAGCTTGCTGGATCACTTATGACTCATGAGCTTCACCTTGAAACTGAGTATGGTGAAAGCTCTAAGTCAAAGTCCATTTCCCTCAAAACTGACGATGAAGATAATTCTGACTCAGAAGAAGAGGAAGCAGCATTCATGGTCCGAAAATTTCGAAAGATGTATAGGAACATGAAGAATGGGAACTTCAAAGGTAAAACTAAAAAATTTTCTAACAAAGCTGCTTGTCATAAATGTCATAGTACATATCACTTCATCAAGGAATGTCCACTTTGGGAAAATGATAAGACCAAAGAAAGGAACAAGGAACGCTTCGCTGAAAGGAACAAGGAATCCAAACCACCTTTCTCTAAAGCGAACGTTCGAAAGGCTATGATAGCAGCTTGGGGAGATTCAGAGACTGAAGAGGAAGAAGAACAATAAACTAAAGAAACTGCAAATCTTTGCCTCCTGGCAGACACTGACGAAAAAGAAGATGAAGAAAATGTTGAGGTAAACCAACATGGACTTGAATCAGACTTAGATGGCAAAACTAGGCCTGAAATTTATGATCTTCTTTATGATGCAATTCTTGAATGTAGAGATGAATGTGAAAAACGTGAGCAAACTGAATAAGCTGTTAAAGTTTATAAAGAACATATAGGATGGCTTAAGAAAATGAGAACGAATGTTGAAACTAGGTTCTTTGATTTATGGAAAAATTGACAACAAAGGTCTCAACTTTGGGTGATAATTTTTAAAAGGTCTGAACTATTGATTAACCTGTGTAGGTCCCAACTTTAGGGGGTCTTATCTTTTAGCGGGCGTTAGTGACTTGAAACTGGCTTAATAGGTCATCACATGTAAAACTTGGGTCACACCAGAAGGGTTAATTGAGGGAGGGATGTAGGAACTAGGTGAGATTTTTTTAAAAATCGTCAGTTTTAAGTCACCGAGGCCCGCTAAAAGATAAGACCCCCTAAAGTTGGGACCTACACAGGTTAATCAATAGTTCAGACCTTTTGAAAATTATCACCCAAAGTTTAGACCTCTGTTGTCAATTTTTCCTTGATTTATTTGATAAGAATTTAAAAATCAAAGAATCATATGAGAGTGTGATGAATGAAAATTATCTAATCAATTTAGAAATTTCACACTTAAAGGAATTTGTCCCTGTTCTAAGTTCCTTTGATATTAGATCAACTCCTTTGAAAGGTTACAGATCTGAGATCGAAAATTTAAATAAAGAGAAAAATGTTTTAAAGGAACAGATCTATAATCTCAAGAAGGAACTAGTTGTTGCAATGAACACAGGCAAAGTGATGGTTGTTCCAAAATGGATTGAGAGACCACAGACTAAAAGAAGATAAGGTCTTGGTTTTGAAAACTACAAGAAGAGGAACAAACATAAGAAATATGTTGACCTACCTAGTGATAAAATTTGCATGTACTGTGGAAAGATATGTCATTACACAAATCAATGTCAACTAAGAACTGGAATGATTGGCAAAAATGTGAAGATGAGTAACATGAAATGGGTTGCCAAATCAAATGCTAGTCAAGAATAGGAACCCACAAAACAAGGGGTTCCTACAACTAACAACTAGTTGATTTTTGCAGGTTGGAGTGAGGGGGAACAACACTTGGTATCTTGATAGTGGTTGTTCTAAGCATATGACAGGAGACAAATCTAAGTTTCTCTCACTCTCAACCTATGAAGGTGGAAGTGTGACTTTTGGTGACAATAAGAAAGGTAACATAGTTGCCATGGGTAAGGTTGGTAAGTCACCATCACATTCCATTGATAGTATTTCTAGTTGAAGGTTTAAAGCACAATCTTTTAAGTATTTCCCAATTATGTGACAAGGGAAATGTTGTTAAATTTAATAGTGAAAAATGCTTGATCGTTAACATTAACTCCAAGAATGTCATCATGGAAGGAACAAGGAAAGGGAACACATATATTGTGGATCTTGATCTTGTTCCTAAAAACAATTTGACATGCCTTAGTGTTATTGAAGATAATCCACTCTTATGGATAAACGTCTAGGACATGCTAGCTTTTCATTACTTGACAAACTTCGATCAAAAGATCTTGTTTTGGGATCACCATCCATAAAATTTCATATTGATCAAGTTTGTGATGCATGTACCAAAGGAAAGCATATTAGATCCTCTTTCAAATCTAAAACTGTTGTGAGCACCACAAAACCTTTAGAATTAATTCATATGGATTTGTGTGGCCCTATGAGAATTCAAAGTAGAAGTGGAAAGAGGTATGTGTTAGTTATTGTTGATGACTACTCTAGGTACACTTGGGTTATTTTTCTCTCTAGTAAGGATGAGACTTATGATGAGTTCCTTGTCTTTGCTAAAAGAGTTCACAATTTGAGTGGTCATAAATTGATGCATATTAGATCCGATCATGGTAAAGAATTTTAAAATTATAAATTTGATGACTTAAGCAGAAACCATGGCCTAGATCATAATTTTTCTGCCCCTAGGACACCACAACAAAATGGGGTTGTAGAAAGGAAAAATAGAACTTTGGAAGAAATGGCTAGGACCATGCTAATTGCTAGTGAACTTCAAAGGAACTTTTGGGCTGAGGTTGTTAATACTGCTTGTCACATAATAAATCGTGCCATGATGAGACCTATCATTAACAAAACTCCTTATGAGCTTTATTTTGGAAAGAAACCCAATATTACTCACTTCAGAACATTTGGTTCCAAATGTTTTGTTCATAATAATGGGAAAGATAATCTTGGAAAATTTGATGCAAGGAGTGATGAAGTAATATTCTTAGGATATTCATCACATAGTAAGGCGTATAGAGTTTATAATAAAAGAACTATGTGTGTTGAAGAAAGTGTTCACATAATCTTTGATGAATCTGACAATTTTAATCCAAGCAAACAGGTTGATGACTTTGAGATTGGCTTGGTACGACCAAATGAGAAAGATGTAGATTCAATTGAGAAAGAATAAATAAAAGAGGAAAGGAACGAAGTAGATGAAAACATTCATAACAATGATGTTCCTGTTCCTCAAGATGATGGAGCTGCTCCTGTTCCTACTAAGAACAAAAATGTTAAAGGAACTGATTCAACAATTGCTGAAAGAGGAACAAATGAACAAAGCTCCTCATCCTCTCATGAAACTCAAGAGGAACAACCTGTTCCTATAAGGGAGTTTCAACCAAAACCTTGGAGACATCAAAAATCACATCCAGTGGAACTCATAATAAGTGACATATCCAAAGGTACGCAAACTAGATCTCAGTTAAGGAATTTTTGTGTATTTCATGCGTTCTTATCAATAATAGAACCAAGAAATCATGAAGAAGCCCTAACTGATTCTGATTTGATCACTGCTATGCAAGCTGAATTAAATGAGTTCGAAAGAAACAAGGTATGGCATCTAGTTCCCTCTTCTAAACAACAAAAAGTGATTGGCCTAAAATGGGTGTTTAGAAATGAACTACATGAGTATGGAACAATTGTAAGGAACAAAGCTAGACTTGTAGTAAAAGGTTATAATCAACAAGAAGGAATTGACTATGAAGAAACCTATGCTCCTATTGCTAGACTTGAAGCCATTACAATACTAATTGCATTTGCTGCTTATATGGGATTTAAGCTGTATCAAATGGATGTCAAGTGTGCATTTCTAAATGGCTATTTAAATGAAGATGTATATGTTGAACAACCCCCTGGATTTAAAAGCAATGATCTCCCAAACCATGTCTACAAGCTTGACAAGGCCCTTTATGGGTTAAAGCAAGCGCATAGGTCATGGTATGAGAGATTATCAAAGTTCCTTTTAGAAAACAACTTTAAAAGAGGAAAGGTGGATAAAACTTTGTTTCTGAAATCGAAAGGAACTGAGATACTACTTGTTCAAATATATGTTGATGACATTATTTTCGGAGCAACCAATGAATCATTATGCAAAGAATTCTCAAACCTTATGAGTAATGAATTTGAGATGAGCATGATGGGTGAGTTAAATTTCTTTCTTGGGTTACAAATTAAGCAAACTGAAAAAGGAATAATTATTCACCAACAAAAATACAAAAAGGAACTGTTAAAGAAATATGGCCTCGAAAATTCAAAGATAAATCACACTCCTATGGGAACTTCAACTAGATTAGATGAAGATTCCATAGGAACAAGTGTTGATCAAACAAAATATAAAGGCATGATTGGTTCACTTTGGTATCTAACTGCTAGTCGTCCAGACATAGCTTTTAGTGTTGGTTTGTGTGTTAGATTTCAAGCAAATCTCAAGGAGTCTCATCTAACTGATGTGAAGAGAATTCGTAGATATCTTAAAGGAACAGATGATCTTGGACTTTTCTGTCCAAAAAGTGATACATTTGAGTTAAGAGGATATGCTGATGCTGACTATGTTGGAGATCTTGTAAATAGGAAAAGTACCTCAGGTATGGTTCAATTTCTAAGTCATAGTTTAGTTTCTTGGAGCACCAAGAAACAAAACACAGTTGCTCTATCCACTGCTGAAGCAGAATATGTAGCTGCTGCTGCATGTTGCTCTTAAATGCTTTGGATAAAACAACAACTTTGTGACTATGGAATAATTTTGAATTGTGTTCCTATTTATTGTGATAATACAAGTGCCATTAGTATTTCAAAAGATCCAGTGCATCATTTAATAGTTAAGCATATACATATCAGACATCACTTTCTCAAAGAAAATGTGGAAAAAGGTTTGATTAAACTTGAGTTTTGTCAAACTGAAAATCAAATTGCTGATATACTAACCAAGCCTCTACAAAGAGATAGATATGAAAATTTAAGGCTTGAGTTAGGTTTAATAAAACTTAAGTAATTGTTCCTATTCCCCATGTCTGAATTGATTTGTCTTACTCTATGTGATATTAAGTGACTGTGATTAATTGCCTAAGATTATTGCAAATTAAGATGTTGAAAACATATACATGGATTCATAGGAATAAAGCTACTCACAAATGTCACATAATACTCACCTTATTGTTCTTAAGTTAAAGAAACATGCATGATATGAAGAATGTTGACATTAAGCATAAGTTGTTCCTATAGCACAAGTTCCTTATAATTTATTTTCTTTCCATAAATTAAAAAGTCCATAAAAATCAAAAATCCGAAAATCCCAAAGATATAGGAATTAGATTTAATCAAGTCATGATTTCCTTTTTATCTTTTCTTTTATTTCTATTTTTATCTTTTATTTTTATTTTTATCCTTTTAATTTTTACGCGTGTAACTCTTCATTTACTGTTACATGCATCTTCTTCCTTCTTCCATTCCAAAATTGTGTTCCTTAAACGCTTCAACTTCACCATTGTTCATCTCCTTCACACCTCTTCGCACGACATAAAACCACAAATTCTTTTCACCAAATGGCAAAAACCTCTCTCAATTCACCTTTTCCAAAAGCAAAAACTCTCAAAACCTCTCAAATGGAAAACCCCTCTTCTCCATCCAAAACCCTAGAAGCCGAAAATTCTCAAGAAACAACAATGGCGGTAGAAGAGCAAAAATTGGAGTCACCTAGGAGAAGTGTGAGAAGAAGAAAACTGATTGGGGAAGATGATGAAGAAGAAACCCCGGAACTAGTTGAGGGGGAAGAAGAAGCTACACCTGTTCCTTCCAAAGGAACTGCTGCTTCTTCCTCCAAGAAAAGAGTGGAGTGAAGTGATTCAAGGTATGTTTTAGGATTTTGTGTCGATTTGGAGTGGGCCAAGAAAGTTAGATTCAATGAATTAACCGATATTCTAAAGGAACAGGGTATGGAATACCTGTTTGAAACCGCTTTTAATAATGCCTTAGTTCCTTTAGCTATGGATGAATTTTGTGCAAGCTTCATCAACACTGATGGAGTATGTACTACAGAAGTTAGGGGGAAGAAAATTAAATTTTCCCAAGAAACTTTAGCAAAAATATGGGAAGCTCCTTGCAAAGGAACTGATCTATATTTTAAGAGGAATGGAACTGTCGCCATTTCCAATTTCTCCCAAGATGAAATTGTTGAATCCTTTGGGGGAACTGCTGGCCAAAACAAAATAAACCACAATCTTCTCTCTCTTGTCCACAAAATTTTGTTTAATCTTGTTTGGAGAGCACTCATTCCTCGAACTGAAAAGAGGAATGAGGTGGGTCTCTTGGATATGTGTTATATGTTTTGCCTTGACCACCACATTCAAATAAACTTCCCTTCTATCTTTATCCAACATCTAACTCATTGCATTGAAAATCATTGTGTTGTTGGCTATGGTGCATTGATCACCTCTCTTCTTTCTCACTTTAAAGTAAAGACTACTGGTTGGCCTACCTTGGGAATATAACAAGGAAATATTCTAAACAAAAAGACTTTGTATGGTTTGGACCTCTCTGTTCAAAATAGAGTGTTAACTCAAGGGAGGATTGCTACTAGCTCCTCTCATAAGAGAAAACTGCCTAAGGCAGAGGAAGAGGAACCAGTGGAAGTCATACTGGAGGAACAAGTTCCTGCCCCTACCAAACCAAAGGAACAGAAACCAAAGAGGCGCAAAACTGTTGCCAAAAAGCCTTCCCCTCCTGTTCCTAAAAGAGTTCGACAAAGCACTAGGTTGAAAACTGCTAAAACTGTCCCTGTTCCTTCAAATAAGGACTCTCCTTTAGTCCTATTTGATGCAGAGTAACAGGATCGCAACTCACCTAAGGAACACCAGGTCCATCACAAGAAAACACCCCAGTTCCTCCACCTAAACCATCCACTGCCTCTGGTTCTAAGGGAAAGGAACAAGTTCCTTCAGATGAATTTGGTTGTGTCAATGAAGTATGTCTCCCTACTCAACATATGATTAAGTTTATAATCATCTTCACTGGACTTTAGATGCTAAAACAGATAAGATGATGGGTTTAATAAAAGTTGTGATTGAACAACAAAAGAACATGGAGATGATGGCCCAAGCCATTAACACTTTGAAGCAGCAACTTGATGGACACCATGGGGAGGTGATGAAGAATTTGGAAGAAGTGGTTGAGGAAGAAGTCGTAGAGGAACACAACTCCCTTTCCATTCCTAATGTCTAGTTCTTGTTTCTCTTAAAGGAACAGGAACTCTTAGCTTTTGTTTCTTTCCTTTTCTTTTCTCCTTTTTCTCTTTTGTACTTTAATGGAACAAGTGCTATAAATATAAATGACTTTTGCTATATTTGTCTTCGTTTGTGATTTGAGTGCATAATTTCTTACTTGGAATGGCTAGTATTATGTGATTGATGTTTGAGCAAGTCTAACCTTTTAAATTCCTAACTTGACCATTTTTTTGGTGTTTGTTAATGGTCTCAAGGTCTTGTAAATATCAGTCTTACCAAAATCACCAAGCGTTTGATCTTTTTGACGATGACAAAGGGGGACAAGATAAGGAACAAACTAATAAGTTGAAAACCTAAGTTGAAAAATACAAAACAATTGAAAAAATGAAAAATTTAATCCAGAATCTGCCTTAACTAAATTATATAAATTATTATTTTATCTTTTTCATTCTCTTATGTTATTTGCTGTTTTCCTTAGTTTGTAACTTTGTTGTCATCATCAAAAAGGGGGAAATTGTTGAACCCTAATTTTGATGATGACAAAGGAACAAATATGCAAACTAAATAGTGGACTAACAAGTTGTTTAAGTAAATGAATTTAAAGGTATTAATGCAAGGAACAAATAGAATACTAAGTCAAGGAAGAAATCAAGTTGCGATTTTGAAGACTAAGTAAAGATGTTTCAAATATTTGGTACTGAGCAGCATTAGAGCAAGAAGACTAAAGCGAGGCTTTTTATTTCTAGTTTCATTGTAAAGGAACGAGTAAGAATGGTAAGGAACTATGGCAATTTAGAATGAGAATGAGCGTTTGTTCCTTTATAAGGAACAAACGAACTGGCGCTTAACTAATAAGTTAAAGGAACTAACTATTAAAAGGAACTAGACTTAGGATGAAGCATTACAACGGTTTAATTATGTCTGTTGAGTAATTTATGCCTAGATTCTAGGTAATCGTTTTATTTAAGGAAAAATCTAATTTTAAGGAAAATCATTTTAAGAAAAAGATTTTATTTATATAAAGATAAAAATATAATTTTATGGAAAATATTTTAAAGATAATATCTTTGGTAAAAGGATTTTATTTTGGTTTTAATAATTAAAATGCTTTTTAATTAAATCAGATTTTCGAATTAATGCTTTAAGTGGTTGCTAAAATTAAGGGAGTAGTAACATAATTATCTCCCACGTTTACAGTGATCATGGAGATCATGGGTTGAATGATGAACGTGTTCTTCCGGGTAAGTAACATCATGGGATAATGATTTTACCACTAACACATGTTTTAATCCCACGTTCTAAGTTATTACCACTATAAATACTAATGTCTAATTAAGTTCAAATTTGTGTCCGACCAAGTGAATTAGTAAGTTTAACTAAGTAAAGTGCCAGTGCCTTCATTCTCTCATAAAAGCCATTTGTTCTTTGCCTTCTTACTCTAATTCTACTAAGTTTATTTGATCAACTGTATTTTGGTTTTTGGGATAAGGGGACTTTGAGTGAAGTTCTGTAAGAGAGAAGCTTTGAGTGAAGCGAGTTAAAGAGAGAAACCTTCAAGTGAAGTTGAGAGGAACAGCTGTTAAGGGAACAATTGTTCAGGAACTTGAGTTTAGGAACTCGAGGTGTGGCCCGTGAGTAGAATTATGTTGTAACAAAGTTGTTTGGCCTAATTAGTGAAAGAGTTGAGTTTAAAATCACTAGTGGTTGAGGTTGTTTCTTCTTGTTGGGCCCAAGAAGTTTTCCTCGTAAAAATCCCTTGTGTTCCTTTAACTTGTTTCTTTGTTTAAGTTTAAAATTCCGCAAAAAGTTACGTTTATTCTTACACATACAATTCACCCCCCCTCTTGTATTGTTCCTAGTCAAATAACACTGGCCTATAACACTATTCGAAATTTTAGGTAAGATTATTTTAAGTCGCAACATATGAATTAGTTGATTATTGTTGATGTTATGATAAATATAAACATAGAAGCGTGCAACTTACTACATTTTAATTTGGATTAGAAAATAGTAGAGGTTAGAGAAGAAGAATGAAGTCAGGGAAGACGAGATAGACTGAGAGAAAAAGGGGGGAAAGACTGAGAGAGAGCTTAAAGAGATAATTTTTTTCAATATTATAATGTGTTTCAATTATATCAATAACGCTTTCTTGTTCCCCCTTGTTGATTAAGCAAGTCTTTATTAGATCAGCTCAACCATAGTAAATGAGTGAGAGGGTTATAAAGGGAGAGGGGGAACAAGTAGAAAAGACTTTCTATAATTTGCAAAATCAGAAAAGTTGAGTGAGAAGAAAGAGAAAAGAGAGCTTTAGGGAGAGTAGAGAGAGAACGTAGTAAGAGATTATCTAAATTTACGAAATTGTATACGAGACTATGAGGGGAAAAAAGAGTAGGGGGAAGGTGAGAGAGGTGGGAAAAGAGAACTGGGTTATTCGTTATTTGAGGCCTATAACACTAATTGAAATTTTCGGGTAAGATTATTTTAAGTTGTAACATATAAATTAGTTGATTATTGTTGATGCTATGATAAATATAAACATAGAAGCGTGCAACTTACTACATTTGGATTTGGATTAGAAAATAGTAGAGGTTAGAGATGAAGAATGAATTCAGGGAAGAGGAGATAGAAAGGCTGAAAGAGAGCTTAGAGTGAGAATTTTGTTCAATTTTATAATGTTTTTTAGTTGTATCAATAACGCTTTCTTGTTCCCCCTTGTTGATTAAGCAAGTCTTTATCAGATCAACTCAACCATAGTAAACGAGTGATCGGGTCAGAATGGGATGGGGGAGCAAGTAGAAAAGACTTTCTAAATTTTGCAAAATCAGAAAAGTTTAGTGAAAGGAGAGAGAAAAGAGAGCTTTTGGGAGAGCAGCGAGAGTATTATGAGATGAACTAAATTTACGAGACTAAGAGGAGAAAAGAGAGTCGGGGGGAGAGAAGGTGAAGGTGAGAGAGGAGGGGAATGGGAATTGGGTTATTCGTCATTTTAGGCCTATAACACTAAGTGAAATTTTGGGTAAGATTATTTTAAGTTGTAACATATAAATTAGTTGATTATTTTTGATGCCTTAGTTTTAATAGGCGCAAGGCGCATCGAGGCGCAAAGCACGAAGCGAAGGGAGGCGCAAGGCGAAGGCTCGCGCATCCCGTAGGCGAGGCGCACCTTAAGTTCCAAAAACACTTTAAATCAATTGTAGAACATATTTATACTCCAAACAATATGATGATTTCATTAAAGATGCATAAAAAGAACATACTAATTGTGAATTATATTTTTCTCAAAAAAAAAAAAAGTAAAATATTATTTCAAAACAATAAACTGGTCAAAGTAACTTTAGCCATGGCCTAGAGCTAGCCCCACAATACATTAAAAAAATGAATAGAAAAACATAAATGAGGGCTCTCAATCTTTTACTTTCACGTGAAAGTTTACTACCAGTGGGGACCACAAGGAAAAAAAAAGGGAAAAGTGTTACGATAAGGGCAGAAACCAGATCGAAGAAGAAGAACACAAGAGAAAAAGAGTAAGCGACAAAGGACTTGCAAATACCTTTACCGGCGACGGCTACCGGAAGACTAAAGCGCCGGCAACTATGGGAAATTTCCAGTCAACACTGTATGCCATGAATACCGACGTCTGATTGTCAATTTTTACCAAATTTTGGAAATTAGGGTTTCGTAAAATTGGGGCTTTTTGGTTTTCGATTTAAATTGAAGCAATGTTATGCAATTAAATGAGGGATCTTAGTCGAATTCATAACATAAAGCCTAGGTGAGTTTTAATTTACAACAAATTTGAATTATTTTTAGTTTTGAACTCAAATCTCCTCATCTCTCTCGCGTTCCACAGTATGCGGCAAAGGCGGTGCGCCTAGCGCCTCGCTGGAGGCAGCTGGAGGCGCGCGCCTCCTTGCGCCTGTCGTAGGTCGCTTCGCCTTGGTCTTCAGATGCGATTTTACTCGCGCCTGGACTCTCCCCTCGCCTAGGCGCGCCTTGGGCGCGCTTTTTAACATTAAGGTTGATGATATTATAAATATAAACATAGAAGCGTGCAACTTAATGCTTCTTGATGTTCAGTTATGATAAGGTAAACTTGATTAGCAATGGCCAAATTTATTGATGTAGATTTGGATCATGATAAGAAAATGTATGGAAATTTGGAAGAAAGTGCTGAAATATTGTCATGATTGATAAGTGAAAATTGCATTGCAAGGACTGCATTTATATATGAGAGATAGCATCGCTACTCGACTTTTGTAGTGAGAAGACCTAGCTGCTGCTTATGGCTCGTATGGTGCTTTCTTTTATGTCAAACTATATCCAATGCAAATCTTTTGAGTCTTCAACCACTATCTCTTATCATCATAATTAGATATCTTACCTACCATCACTAAACACATTTGAGGGTGCTCTTTTCTATTATGTTTGAGCTTTTGTAAGCATGTTGTATTATTTACTTGATGCTATTTGGTTTATAATTTGTTTGATCTTTGTTGTCATCCAATAATTAGTTTTGTAATCATCATTGCAGCTTTAGGAAGGAGATAATTCAAGTCGATTGGGTCCGCATATCCTCGCTATGAAGCTTGAGAGACATTTGCACCCTTTTATATTGGATGAGTCACATTTGTATTATGTTAATGCCTTTGAGAGCGCAGCTACCTCAATGAAAACAGCTACAGTCTTTTGAGAATATGGCATGTTTACTCTTGTTAAGACTTTATGCTCAAGCATATTCAAGGCCACCTGATGTAAAGAACACCACTTAGGATAAGGGCTGATGTACTCTAAGATATGTAGCCTGAAATTATATTTTGAACGATTAAGACACAATGCACATATGTAGCATTAACATTGTGTTATCGTGTCAAAATCATGTATCATATATGTAATGATTCAATTTTTCATGCACAAGAGTATAAATAATTGTGTTGGTTACAAAAAATGTCTTTGTCGCTCTTGGCACTCGTGTAATGATAATTTTTTGTCAAACGATAGGTAAAAAGATGAATATTTGACAAGAATCTCATATAGGGCTTTTAACAGGCAAAGCCTCATTCGGAGAGGGGAGGATAAGATATTACTTTCATCCCAAAAATGACTTTAGTGGGGTTTGATATCAAAGGTTTGTTTGGTTGGGCTAGGCATGAGTTCAACCTACATCCCACCATTGCCATCATGATTGATGTCATGGAATCAACATTAGGGATGGCAGTGGAGCGGGCCAAGTAGGAGACGTGCCCCATCTCCGCCCAACTGGGGCGGGGATGGGTCTAGGTTTGGTGGAGATGGGAATTAAAATCGTACCCATAATGGGTAGTGGAGCGGGTGTGGATTTTATGCTATACCCGCCCTATCTGCACTCGCCTCGCGCCATCCCCTTCTACCCTGCCCTACCCCTGCCCTCCCGGCATATTTATTATTAATATCCTATTTAAATTTGCAATATAAAAAGAAATCATAGCATTATAATGTATAATGTATTTGAATGTGGTGACTTATCAATTTTATTTTTTCTTTTACTATATTATATTGTGAAGTAGACAACTGTACTGGCAGATTGTTTGGATTTATTAGGAGGATAGTTGCGGGGATGAAGTGGGTATGATGCAGGTACGAAGCAGGTGCAGGTACCAATGCGGGTAGTAGAGCGGGGATGAGTTTAAATACGTACCTGTTTAGGTGGGCATAGGTCTGGAATTTTCCCCCGTGGGCGCGGGTATGGGACGGAGATGCGAGTTCGGGTGTGGAGGGATCATCCTCAGCACCCGCCCCCGTCCAATTGCCATCCCTAAACTAAAAAACATCAAATTTGAATAGAAAAACATATAAGAGAGAAAACGAAGACTCAGGAACCTACTCTCATTTTTCTTTTATTTATGCAATTATTGAAGTATTTATTTTTCCATTTTGTTTTTCTTAATGATGGGTATGTTAGTGTGGGAACACGAGTAACTGAAGAAAGAAAGAGATAAAAATATATGATGAAGAGGTAGTGATGTTAAGAAATTTGGCTAAATTGGAAGAAATGTCATTATTGATAGAAATTCTAAAAGAGAAAATAACTTATACTTTATCAAATTGCATTTATTTAATCCAAAAAATCTATGATTAAGATAATTAGGCAATTGATTCTCTAATAAGATTTTACTACCTTGGGGGACGGTGCGCATCGCGCGCCGCCCAACAACTAATATATTTAAACATCTACATGTTCCTTCGTTTGTACATAACTCTACTTTCAAACAACTTCCATTTTTAGACACTTGCAACATTCCCATTTCAGAAAGCATATACTCAAAATATTATCAACCTTACCAAACCCGTGCAGTATGCACGGGCATAACCCACTAGTACACCAAAAAGATGGAGTACATTGAAAAACAATTTGAAATCCAACTTCAATGAAAAAGGCTCACTCTACGAGCCCACCTATGACATTTCAGATGAAACATATCGACCAATATAATTAAGCATGAAGTTGTTGGCACTAACCCCTCTTCTATCCCTTAGTTTAAGAAACCCAACTAAAAACATAAGTTTCTAGATAAATCACTACAATTTGATCATGATCTCTAGGGAGACAGAAGATAATGGACTTACCTATGACATTCCCAATGAACTTACCAATTACATTCCGAAAACAAATCTCATTGTAATACGATTTGAACTCATGTCCGTGGGTAGAAAATATGGAACTCCTAATGCACCAAGGAGCTAACAAATTAAAGATACTCATTTATTCCTAAGAAAACTCATTGCAATATCTCCCAAGTTTTACATTACAAAATAAAAGAAAATATGAGAATAGCTTAACAATAAGATTAGATTAAACTATGATGTTATGTATGTATATATAATATAAATAAAATGACTTATTCCTTTTTTGCTTAGACAATTAGAAAAAAAAAAAGGAACAGAGGCACTGCCACATATCGCCCTCATTCCTTCCAAAATGTCTGTAAGATGTCTCAGACTCTCTAATCCTTAATGTGCAAGTTATTATCCAACCATCAATGTACAACTTTTACTTGTGATAATATGTCAATGCAGACCCAAATAATAACATGATAGATTCTTATCAAATATATAACTAGCTAATGCCCAATTAATATTGCTCAAAATTAATATTACTATAGGAAAATTTGCTAGAAACCACCTTTTATAATCACTTTTTTGTGAGAAACCACATTTTAAAAAACTTTGGTTAATTAGCCACCTTTTTGGTTCTTTTTTTTTGTTGGAAGCCACCACTTGCCCGGAATCCGGCATTAACCTCGATTTTCCGGCATTGACCATCAGATTTTCGCCATTTTTTTCCAAATTTTCGCTATTTCTTCCACCTAGGATGTCGGGGGATGCGAGGGGAGAGAGGGGCTTAGGGCTAAGAGGGTGGGGATGGTCGTGGGGGGGTGTTTGCCGGCGGGTCGCAAGGGAGGAGGGGGGTTGCCGGGGGATGCGAGGGGGGAGGGGGGAGAAGGATAAAGGGGGAAGATTGGCGAAAATCTGATGGTCAACGCCGGAAAATCGAGGTCAACACCGGATTCCGGCAAGTGGTGGCTATCAATAAAAAAAAGAACCAAAAAGGTGGCTAATTAACCAATTTTTTTTAAAAGGCGGTTTCTCACAAAAAAGTGATTATAAAAGGTGGTTTCTGACAAATTTGCCATTAGTATATAAAGTTATATAATACTTTCAAATAAGAATCAACCTCTTTCAAAAATCTAAAGTTATACATATTGCAAAATACATAATTTGTTAAGTACCTTTAACCCTTATTACCCTTCTTTGAATTTCCTCCTTTACCTTCAATTAGGGATCAGGATGAACGGGCTCCCAAGTTCCAATCATATTTTCCAGTTAAGTCCTTGATTCGGTTACAACTCACTATTTTTTTTTTTGAATTCGACTTCAAAATTGGAATCGGAATCTATTCCGCTATGATGATATCAATCCTATCTGGTACCAAAAGAGAAACCAGTCTAGGATACAATGAGAAACCGTTTCGGTTTGGGAAATTTCCTCAGGTACCCCAGATGTTGGACGTAATTCTCACATTGCCCATCACTTGGGGAATTCCTCAGATACCCCTGAACTTTAACTTTGTGCTCAAAATACCCTTACTATTGATGGAGCCCTAACGCCATTAGGTTTTTCTCTCTCTCCTCTCCATCTTCTTCATCTCTCCTCTCACCATCCTCCATTGATGACATCCAAAACCTTCAATTTTCTCTCTCTCCTTCCACCTACATGCCTTTCTCTCTCCTCCTCATCTTCATCTTCTTCATCTTTCTTCATGTTCATGTGACAATCAGTTATGGCAATTTCAATGTATCACCAATCCTTTTTCAACCCCTCTTATAACCCTCCTATAGTTCATCTCCATCTTCTTCCTCTCTATCTCCTAAACTTCACAACCCCTTCAACTTCATTACTACTTGTTCTCAGAACACTATTCAAGCATAAATCTAGAAAACCCACTCCCCAACATCGAGAAGAAGAAAATAAAACCCAGGCCAAGTTTCTACGACCAAATCCATGAAAAATTATTTGTAAATCTTATTTCTAAAACCAAGAAAACTCCATGACAGCTTCAACAACAAGAAGAACAACAACAATCATCAATAATTTTGGGGGAAATCAACAAGGAGAGAGAACTAACTTCACCATCATCAAAAATGGGGGAACTTCACAAGATGGAGATGGGGAGGAGAGAAAAAGGCATGTAGGTGGAAGGAGAGAGAGAGAGAGAGAGAGAGAAAAGTGGAGGTTTAGGATGCCATCAATGGAGGATGGTGAGAGGAGAGATGAAGAAGATGAAGATGGAGAGGAGAGAGAGAGAAAAACCTAACGACATTAGGGATCCGTCAATAGTAAGGGTATCTTGAGCACAAAGTCAAAGTTCAGGGGTATCTGAGGAAGTCCCCAAATGTTAGGGATAATTTGAGAATTACGTCAAACCTCAGGGGTACCTGAGGAAATTTCCCTTTCGGTTTCTTACACCTAGTCAATTTTCTAATATCTTTGCACATTATCTATTTATTGATAAATTTTGCAAAATTATTTCTAAATAGTTATTTCTCTTTATTTCTACCAAAATCTCACATAATCAACTTGGTACTTTGTGAATCTTTTTTCTATTCCACACATATTTATAAATATGCTAAATTCGCAATCAGATCACTAATCATGAAACCAAATTTACCATATACCCAAATCTAAAACCCATTCATGCAAATATTCAACAGATACGAGGTCCAAAAAACTAAGAAATGAACTAATTTATTAGAATAGGCGGTCTTTTTTTATCCCTAGACATCTCTCACCAACCTAACTGACCCCTCTATTCTCGTTCCTTTTGTTTCCCTTTGAATTTCAAAGTACAACAGATAATTTTATAAATAACTTGGCAATCTTACCGAATGGATTAAGCTAGTCACTAATTGGATTAAAGCAGTCATTAAATGGATCAAAGTATTATTTTTTGAAGTAATGTGAATGGATTAAGCTTGTTACTAAATAGATTAAACTTGTCAATACATAGATTAAAGGAAAAATTGATTTAATCAGTCCCAACTATGGGTGCCCTGACAAAAATAGTCCCTACGTTAATTTATTATTGTTCAGTCCCAACTTTTGGGGGTATTTTACAATAGCGGTCCAGGTTAATCATCAGCAACCGGTTAAAGAGGTTAATTTTTTTAAAAAAAAAATTTAACATTTTTTTTTGCTGTTTTAACCTCATCTTTCTATCTCCTCCCTCCTTCATCCCATTCCCCCTTCCTCCTCTCCGATCTCCTCTGCCATCCACCCCCTCCCCCTGCCGATCCCCCGCCACCGACCAAACCCGCCCAATCAACCCAAAAGTACCCAGTCACCGCTCACCACCAAACCCCACTCACCCACTTACTCGAAATCTCCAAAAAACGAACACTAACTCAGCCACCGCCATCAAAACCTCACCACAACCACCAACCTTTGCGTGCCATGCCTCCGCGAACGCTTCCACTTCGTTGTCTTTCTCTTCCATCGCACCTTCCTTGAGCTGGTGGTTTTGTGTGGCTGGAGGAGTCAAGTAAACTAGAAGACGTGGTCAGTAGCATAAGCATAAAGGCACATTATTTAAATAGCAGAAATTGCCTCAATCTCCTATCTAAAATTGTGAAGACCTTTCTCACTCTTCCCCTTTTTCATAATAAACTTCATCACAACAGTCAGAATTTCACAAACCCAACTTTTTTAGTGAGGAACAAAAATTATTATCTTCATGGACAATTTAAATGAAAGAGCAGATTTTCTTGGCTAGTGTATTTTCTCTTTCCTTTATAGACCCTTCCAAATGAACCTTCACCAACAAGCTCAAGTACATGATAGTTCTCAATACCCATTTTCTACGAGGACATACACAACATTATGAAAGCGGGAACACGGAAAAAATTGATAGCCAACACTCAAAACATGTTTAAGACCAATCTTATAGTTATACTCCATATAAGATTGCGTTTATTTAGAGAAGGGGATGAAGGAGGTGTTTTTACGGGCGGGGGAGGTGGTGGTGGGACGGGGGATGGAGTTTTGGGGGATGAGGATGGGGGTGGCTAGGGAAGGGGAGTGATTTCGAGGGGCGGGGATGGGGTTTCGAGGGCGGGGGATGGGTGGCGGGGGGGAGGAAGGGGTTTTGGGGACGGGGAGAGGGTGGTGGACCTGGTGGGGGTGGTAACAGTGTCAGGGGAGGGGGGGTGAGGGGGGTAGTGGGGTGGAAGGAGAGGGGATAGGAGGAGGAGGGAGTAGTGAAGGAAGGAGGGAGGAAAGAGGAGGAAGAAGATAGAAAATAAAAAAAGAAAATAATGGCAAAGTTTACCTGCTATTGGGACCGCTATTGTAAAATACCTCCAAAAGTTGGGATTGCACAATAATAAACTGAACTAGGGACTGCTTTTGTCAGGCTGTCCATAATTGGGACTGATTAAATCAATTTTTCTTAGATTAAATTAGTCACTATATTCCAATAGGTGATCTGTTTTCTTCTTAATTATCCACTTAAGTCGTTATCTAGTTTTGAATTAAAAGTAGCGATCTCTAAAAAGACCAACTGAATGTAACCGAAATGAGTTATGACCAAATGAAATCGATATATATATATATAAAGGAGGAACTTTTCGGGAGCATAGGGAGCTACTCAAGATTTCGAGGCCATAGAGCGCGCCACGTAGGATTACCACGTCATCAAATTTTATTTTTATCTTTTAAATACATGTAAGGAGTTTTGGATAAGCAAAAATTAGAGTTTGGTTTTAAATAAACAACCTAAATTATTATATTATGTAAATTGTGTATAACTTTTGCTACGTAATTCGAAATATTATAATTTTTGTATAATTGGATAGTGCTTGGAATATGCTCCGAAATAAGATCCATTTACAGTATAGTCTTACAACTTATGAAATAGAGAGTGCCACGTAGGATTGGCATGTCATTAATTTTTATTTTAAATATTTTAGAAAATAGATTTCTGCATATATTTATACATAAAGGGAGTTTTGGATAGAGAGTAATTAGTGTTTCGTTTTAGATAAACAACCTAAATTATTATATTATGTAAATTGAATATAACTTTTGCTACCTAATTCAAAACATTATAATTGTTTACCATTGAAAAGTGCTTGAAATATGCTTCAAAATAAGATCCATTTACGATATACTTTTATAACTCGTGAAAATATATTTAATTAGATGAATGGTAATGCATTATTTAGTCTTTCTTTTAGATAGATAAAATAATAGCTATAAGTACTATGTACTATATGTGATTATAGCATTTTATCATAGGTATGATTTACAGGGTTAAATATATTATCTTTCAAAACTTCAACTTTACTCAAATGAACCAAAACAATTTAGTATTGAAATAAAATTTATTAAGGAACTTTATTATTACAACAAAAACTTAAATCCATGGCTATAAAGTTACATATATATTAGAATTTTAGATGATGAAAAAATTAGAGTTTGATTTTAAAAAATAACCTTAGAAATTAGGATATTATAGAGAGCTCCATCTAAGCATGACATCTCATTCTTTTTAATTTTTATTTAAAAAAAAAAATAGTGTCCAACATATATATAAATACATATAAGGTGTTTTGGATAAATGAAGATTACAATCTGATTTTAGATAAACAACCTAAATTATTATAATATGTAAATTGAATATAACTTTTTCTATAAATTCGCAATATTATACTTTTTTTTTACCATTGGAGAGTGCTCGAAATATGGTTTGAAATTAGTTCCATATACAATATAGTTTTACAACTTATGAAAAATTATTTATTTAGATGAACAATAACATATTATTTATTATTTATTTTAAATACATATAAAAATAGCTATAAAAATAAATAGCGTATCATATGTCATAATAGCAATTATATCTTTCAAAATCATACTTTTAAAAATCGAGTTATATAAAGATAAAAAAAAAAATACATATCTATAACTTTGAACCTGTAGCATACCATGGTGGCATTACATGAAGAATCAAATGAAAGTTTGTCAACAACATTGCAGAGATATTATGTAATTATCTAATTATTTTATTCCTATAATATTTATCATATACATAATAATTTATGTTTGTCTTTTCCATATATCTATATGTCAGATCTTATTCTTTTCTTCATGAACTTAATTCTACTAAAACTAATTAGGAAATCAAGGTCCGCGATTCTAGACTATTTAAGGTAATTGATCATAAAAAAGGAGAAAGTTTGATATGATCATGATGGATGAAGAGGTATTTTTTTCTCTACTAGTATTTTCGATTATTAGTAGAGATTAGTTTTATATTTAATTAATTTTATTCATGATACCATCATTATGGTCTTTTTTATATAGTGTTTATGTGCCATTAAAAGTTAAAGTTGTGACTGACACTCATGTTTTACTCTATTCTTTCTTTCCTGCATCTATTAAATAAGTACCCTACTTTCGTCAAGTATCATTTGGGTATTCTTCATGTTAAAATTGTGTTAGCTATTGTTAGTCATACCAATTATAGGGATACCATTTAATAATATACTTGGCTACAATATTCCGTTGAATATTAAAAATTATATAATTTATATATCGCAATAACAAATTTAGAAATTAGAATATAATCACAAATTTTTTCTTCGCTATTTTTCTACTGCAACAATGGGGTTTAGCATGGTTTTTAAGGAAATGAAAAAAATGGGTAGTTTAGCATAGAGGTACCCCTTTAATTAACAAAAGCAAGGGATTAGTAAATCCTTAATAAAGTGAAACGCAACTTTATGAGGTAATTTGAGTAATTGATGATGGTTTCATTAACATAAAGTAAAGACAATATTGTCAAATATAGTTGCTTATTTTACGAAAAGTGGAGTGGTCCCAATAGATGAAACTACCCAAAGTGGTGATTATTGCAATAGAAAAGAATGGAGAAAGTATGTAAATAAAATGGTGTTGAAAAATCTCATTTCATAGCAACACAAAATCAACAATGTTAACAAAAATTAGCAAAAAAAATATAAACAACCACCCGTGCAACGCACGGGCTTCAAAACTAGTATTTAGAATTCTCAAACCGAAATTGGTCAACAACAAAGAAAAACGGAGGAAGTATTAACGTCCAAAACGGAGTAGCAACGAAGATAAAAGAGAACAAAGAAAGAAAAACAAACATAACAAATAAAAAAACAAAAGCTTCTAACCCTAACCATCGATTACAATTTACATCTCTCTACTCTACGTTCATCCATTACAGTTTTTCTCTCTAAAAAATCGACTAATTTATCTGCGTTCATCAATTGGAATTACGTATTTCCAGCATCAATTTACCTTTTCCGAATTTCAGGAGCAGCTAAGAAGAGAGAGACACCAGACCTAAAGGATTTTTCGACGACACCAGAAACTTCGATCTTCCGAAATTTGAAGGTTTTTTTTTTTTTTTTTTTTTTTAACTAATTGTACTATTAGTTCTAATTTTCTAAATTTCTAGCTTACACAAACATTCCAGTAAGAATTCAGAACTAAATTTTTATTTTTATGTTTACTGGTGATATATATATAATGATTTTGATATTAGAATAGAGAATAAAAAGTAAAACCGCGAACCATAACATTTGTTATTCGATATACAACACTTAGAATTATATATACGACATTTGTACATGTTCGGAACAAATAATGTTTAGAAACGTTTTGGAGTAATTCCTACTTAAATGAGATAAGGCTAGGTTGTGAAAACTGGCAATGCATATCTTGTTTTTGATTTTGCTTGTGGTGGCACTGTCTATGTTATGCTTGATCTTCATTCAACTTTTCGATTCTGCTTTTTAATTTCTCTGTGTAGATTTTAATGTAGATTTGTGCTTGATTTCATTACCCTCACCTCTGAATACCTTGATTTTTATCGTACCGCTCGTTTGTGGTTGTATCTGATGTTAGATATGAGCCTTATCTATCCGACTGAAATGTGTTCATCCGAATTGTATAGTCTGACCATTTTAGAGTTGTTATAAATCTTGCTTCAGGTGACGATATTTGGTCACTTAAAATTTTGGAAATTGGACATACTTCCTCGCGTATCTATTGTAACTGTTACTCGATTATCTTTTTGTATGATGAAAGAGATCCGAGTAGGCCGCCCGTCTGTTTCCTCGACTGCTGTGTCTGGAGAAGCTCAGGATGAGCTATCAAACTCGACAAGTGAGGAGATATTATCTTCTGCACGTGTTCAGTTCACCCCTGAAATCGAGAAGACGTATGTTCATCAGGTTTATGATGCAATTGCTCCTCACTTTAGTTCAACCAGATTTGCTAAATGGCCAAAGGTTGCATTATTCTTAGAGTCCTTGCCTCGAGGATCTCTTGTCCTGGATGCAGGATGTGGAAACGGGAAATACCTTGGGTTGAATCCCGACTGCTTTTTCGTAGGATGTGATATAAGTTCCCCTTTAGTTAGTATATGTGCAGAAAGAGGGCATGAAGCCTTGGTTGCTGATGCTGTAAATTTGCCTTATAAAAGTGGTTTCGGTGATGCAGCAATCTCTATCGCTGTTTTGCATCACCTGAGTACTCAAAGTAGAAGAAGAAAAGCTGTTGAAGAGCTGGTGCGAGTTGTAAGGAAGGGCGGTTTAGTGTTGATAACAGTCTGGGCTGTGGAGCAAGAAGACCAAGGTTTGCTAAGTAAATGGACCCCATTGTCCCATAAGTACCTAGATGAATGGATCGGGCCCGGTAGTCCTCGTGTACGTAGCCCTCGGTCATTAAATCTGGAAAGCATTCCTGAAAGTGAGGAAAACGGTTCTCGAGAGTCGTGCAAAGTCTCCAGTCAGTCCCTTGGTTCAAAGCTGGCTAGAACTTTGAAGATGAACGACCAAGAAAAAGATACTTCAATGACCTCCATTAATGATAGACGTAAAGAAAACCAGGAGTACTTTGTTCCATGGCACTTGCCGTATCATCGTGCTGAAGTTAGTGGTGCTTCTGCTTGTGCTGTTGCAAATGGTCTGGCAAAAAAAGATGACAAGAAGGGTGCTGTGGTGTATAACAGATATTACCATGTGTTTAGCGAGGGTGAACTTGAAAGGTAACCCACAAGTTTCTTGATTTGATCTTTGCCTTTGGTTATATCATTTTTTGTTGCCCATAATTTGCTATCAACTTCTCATCCTTCTTTAATCTTTTGCTTGTATAGTTATATGTGAATGCTTCAAACCTTAAAATAGATAGCTGCATTATTACATATCCACTAGGTCACCTCTTGCAATTTGCATCTTGCTTTCTGCCTTTCTGGGTTTTGATCAGTGCCAAAAATGTGATGGAAAAACTTCCAAATGAGAAAAGTCTCCTAATAGATTTAAATTTTGGCGGAGAATTCTGTAAGATAATGTAGCATTGGTGGGGTATTGCAGGTTTGTTCATGGCTGAAAATGCTTTTTCTTTTTTTCTCTCTGTATATAGCCAATGTTCAAAGATCTACTATCCCGGACAAAAACAAGCACATAACCTACACTGCATAGGAAATAGGTAAAATCTTGAAGATAGAAAGGGGCTGTTGTTGTAATCAATTTCGTAATACGGTCCTCAAGAAACCCTCCTTTGTTAAAATCATCTTAGCTACCAGCCTACATGGTTTCTCCAGCTTGATTTCTTGCCATGTCTCTCATGTGATTTAAACATAGCGTTTTTCACTTTATCCACTTCATGCATATTGTCCTTAGGTTCTTAATTTCTGGAAACAGTCAGCATGTGTAGGCTTGCATCATTGCTACTGAGTGCAGCCAATTTTGCTTCATATGTCAGTTAATCTTTTGTTCCTTTTTTTTTAGTTTCTCTTGGAGATTTTGAAATCTATTTGAGTATTTAACATCTTCCTTGAGTTGCTGATGTTATTGTCTATGTTTCTGAAAGTGTGTACCTCCGTTGCTGCTTGGTTATGTTCTAACTCAAAATCTGAGATAGAACTCCATATTTTTCTTAAGTCCGTGCTTTATAAAAAAAGGCGATAGTTGATATTGCCTTATATAACAGGTAGGATAGGAACCAATGATTGCTTGAAATTGCTAAGGGATGCTAATATACAAAAAATAGGTGAGAATTTCATGAGTAGAACCTCTCTTGGGGGAAGTCACATATGTATGCCATTTTCAAACAGATTGGGGAGTAGGGACTGGTAATAAAGATCATACTTTAGTGGAGGATAGTTGGAGGGCAATTTTGTAGTAAAAGTAAATAATAAATAGAGCGTGTAAAGGTATCCTAAGACACGGTGGCGTTATTCTAGAGTAACCAAAGGAGTCCTAGGAGTATGAAGAGAAAAGTGCCGTTGTTAAGGGACAAACATGGTGGAATGAAGCAATATATATTGTTTGCTTATGAATAATATATTGGTGGACAAGACTAGAGATGGGTAAATGTTGAAATTAGAGCGATGGAAGAAAACATTAGAATCGTGAGGGTTAAGGTTAAGTCTGAGAAAATAAAGTAATTTAAGTGATGAGAGGGAGTCAATTAAGGATGTAGTAACATTGGATGAGAGTTCCCATAGTGGTTAAAGTACCTTGGGTCGATTCTACAGAGGAATGGAGGTATTGACCAAGATGTGACTCACGTGATATATGGGTTTAACAGGTGTGGCTGTTTGTGTTTCCATCCATATGAACATGTAAAGAACTAAAACCTCTTGGATTTTTTTTTTTTTTTTTGGGGGGGCTTTCACTTTGGTGCATTTGCACTTTCTGTTGCAGTCCTCATATTATCCATGCTATGTATGATATTGTCTTCTTTCTGAAAGAGACTATCATTTGGCCTTTCTGTGATATCTATTCTTCAGTGGCTTTAATTGAAAGTGCTTCATACTCACACCACCAGCACCACACACCCCTCCCCCCCGGGGCTAAAAAATCATAATAAAAAATTAAAGGATTACATACTTTCCAGAGCCTGTAAACTCATAACAATGTTAGAGAGAATTATAGTCAGGTAGGCTCTAACTTTTAGACGGAGTGAATACTTAAAGCTGTAATTGTTGATTTTTTGTTGCAATTTGTGGAAAGTTCATGTTGCTTTAATCTTCACGTAGAAATGATTAAAGTGATGGAACTCTGAAACTGAAACTTTTTCTCCTCTATCTTTGGCAAGTATTTTTTTAATCTTTACTTGTGCTCACCAGCATTGCAGACTTATCCTACAAATAGAAATGGCAATTTTGGATGAATGATATGGACTAATTTGTTTGGCTCCATGAACAACTATGGGGCATTGATATGTTGGTTCCCATACATGGTTGCTTCGCTCTGCCTTTTACCTTATTGGCCGGGATATCACGAGTCATGAAGTAGTAATTAGCTTGAAGCTGTTTGACTTTCTACTCTTCCACTTAACTTCTGAGTTCTGAGTCCAGTAAATTATTATTATTATATTTTTTTTTTGACACCGAGAAAACGTACAGAAACAGAATCATGTGGAATTAAACTACTACTATAGTAGGAAATATAGCTGATTGCGTAGCCTTGGCTAGGTCATGAGCCTGTCGGATTTGGTCTCTGTGAACCTTGGTAATAGTGCACCCATGAAGAGTGGCTGCTATAAGTTTGATGTCCGCAATGGTGTGCCGAATAGAGATATCTGTTGGTCGAGGCCAACGAAGTTGATTTACTAAAGCTGCCGAATCGGTTTGAAGCTCCACGCTGGTGATGCCCTTGCTTTGGACCCAAAAGAGGGCTTGAAGGCACGCCTTAGCCTCCGAGACTAGAGCTGAAGAAGCAAAGAGGCTTTGATCCAAGCTGCCTTTTACGTGTCCTTGGTGATCCTTTGCAACCCAAGCCGCTCCCCCTCTACCGTAAATTATTTTGAGATTCTCTAAGGCCTCAATTTAAAATTGAAAATCAAATGTTTCTATCTATTAAAAAAAAAGTTTAACTAGCTCGATTGATTGGCTAATGTTCCTCACTGATGTGGTATTCTCTTCTCAATGATTTAAAAATGCTTTATGGACGTCCTAATATGGTTCTGTTTGCGCTTATCTTTCATGGCCTCCTATTTTCCATCCATTGTCAAATTACAACATTGTCCCATTCATGGTTGCTGCTTTGCATGCTTTCTCACTTTTGATAGGCGTTGGGTGAGAATTGGGAAAGTTGTTTTTTTAGTAGGGCTGTGGTCTGTAGGTCAAGCCCAGAAACTGTTTTTCAGTTGCTTTGGCTCTTCGTAACTGTGTTGGCCATGTTTGGAAAGTCAAACTTACCCGAGTTCTAGGAACCTGTAATTTATTCAGCACTTGTTTTGGATTGTTCTAATCTTATAGAGTATTTCTCTGAAAACTATGCTTTTGAGAGAAAAACTTGCCGATATGCAATTTATCTTGAACTGTCCCTTTTAGATGTGAATTACTCATAAATCGCAACAACTAACTATTTCCTTCTATTTTGATGAAATTGCAGTTTAGTATCTGGGATGAGCAATACTATAATCGTGGATCGCTTTTTTGATAAATCAAATTGGTGTATTATCCTTGAAAAAACACAATGAAAAATGAGTCACCAAATTTGACAAATCATTTATTGCTTTGGCAATATGACAACCAGTGCAACTTCATTGTTCGTGAAGTGGCCACTGGCCACTGGCCAGCACATATCACTCAGAAAGGCTGGTCGATTTGCGCATCGTTGTATTTGTATCATCTGTTTTAAATGCAGAGACATTCATATTGTAGAGTGAAGTGTAGTATTAGTGTTGCTGAATTTGTATTCTATTTGAGTCAACATGACCAAAATTTAAATTTTATGCCGAGAATTGCTTTTAGCCTTTGACAATTCTCATTGTAGAGGTATATTTCTGATGCTCTGCAGTTTACACTTTCCTTCCCTATACTTGGTGACTTTGATGTCACAAGTTTGAGTCCCACTACCTACTTGTGCTTTGGAGTAGGGATTCCCTTATCCCCCCTACTCTCAAACGTTGACCTGTGTAGTGAGGTTGGCTAACCTGCGATAGGTGCTGGTCCAGTAGAGTCCTTCTTACTAAGGGGTTCTTAGTGGGGGCCAAAAAGAATATATTTATACAAGAAAAGGGGGAGCTAATGGTGTCCTTTTATAAATTTACTTAATTGACCATACTAAATCAATTATTACCAAAAAAGGAGAAAAAACAAAGTCAAACTTAAATATAGCATTAAAAATTTAACTTAAATGTTGAAGGCAATCAAGTTATAATTGAACCATCAAAAAAAGGAAACATTGACTATAAGATTTAGTACATTTATGCGGAAAGAAGTAAAAATGAATATTACACCAATCAAATATCTTATCAATCAATTCACATACACAATCAAGTATTACATCAAAATGGAAAATTCAATCAATTAACAAAGTGAAATGATTTATTTAGCACAAAAGACTATGTTTTTTTGGTTGAAAAGAAAGACTATGTTAATACAACATAAGAAATCCTAAATAAATTCACTAAACATTCTTTTATCGTTCATCAAGTTTAGTTATAAAAACCTAAAAGAAAGAATAAGTAAAAAAAATAATAAAAGAATGGTTAAGTTATAGAGGATTAACCTACGAATTTTAGCCCAAAAATGTCTAATGTTCAGATTTTTACCCCTATTTATTCCCAAAAACCTGGAATCTATGTTTGGGAAAAAAAAAAATCAGGCATGCATCGCGTGCATAATTTGCTAGTTGTTCTATCGCCCAGGAAGTTACAATATGTGTTTTATGTAGATGATTTTACCGTGTATACGTGATTAATGATGATGCTAGTATTTAGAACTATTACTTATTATGGTAGATAATCCACTAGAGATATTCGTGGTTGAAGTTATGGAGACTGCACAGACAATAGAAGGGAGAAGAACAGAGGGAGTAGTATATAAAAATCTTTTTAGTATCAACAATTATAATTTTTGCTAATAATTAATTGGAGATATTAATAGTTAAAATTGTATGACATGTGTAATAGTATGTATCTATTAATATATCAACTCAAGGTGCAAAACTTGGAGGGAGATGCACCTGGTCAAATGTCAAAAAATAACTTGAAACAAAATTAAATTCCATATGTCTGAAAAGAGTGAAATAATTTTGAAATGAGTTGAGACCCTGAAAGATATACACCACCTAGACTAGGACTGTTTGTGGGCTAGGTTTGGTATGGTTTGGGATATAACCCAAACCAAATTGCAAATTTACGGTTTGACATTTTTCCAATCCAACTCGTATCGCACTTTTGCCCAAACCAGCCTAAACTGCATCACGCTAAACGGTTTGGTGCGGTGCAGTTTAACCATTTTTTCATCCGCGATATGAGTTTTATAATCTAAGAACTAAGATGTTTTAAGGAGCATATTATATGTGAAAGACCTAAAAGAAGTGAATAAACCATACCCTTATTTAATCTTTCGCCTTTTGGTTAGTGTATTTAAAAAAAATAAAAATAGATAAACTTTAATTTTTTTTTATTTTGTGGTTTACGGTGCGCTTGTTTTACAAATATTCAAACCCAACCCAAACCACAAACTGCAGTTTGCTTGAAATCACAAACCAACCCACAATTTTGAAACCGCAAACCGCAAAAAAATGGCTTGGGTTGTGTAGACACAAAACCGTGTCTCCCCATTGAGTATCCAATGATGAAACATATCGTCGTCCTAATTGGTCCGATCCAAATTAAAGGATGAAAGCCCAAAAGCGTTTCGACAATATAAACTCCATTTAGTAAATCCAAGCCTAATCTAAAGGCTCAATTAATTATACCTGATAGTTAATTGTATTTTTAATATTTTATTATTAATTATTAATTATTAATTAATATTAACATAAATCAATGTCAACCATATTGTATCACAGGCACCTAACCACAAGTAATGATAAGATGAAGGGCATCCCTCAGTAGGAATATAGAGCAGTGTTGATCATCTAGACCTGAATACATATAAGTTGTTAATGCATGAAGTAGCTAATCAAAATTGCAAGGGATCAAAGAGAGTCAGTAAATGATCTTACTTTCTGTTTCTGCTAAGAAATTAAGGATTGCAATGGGTTGTGAGATGTGATGTGGGCCCCAAGAGCGGTCACCTGAGCTCCGATATCCGTACGCTTGAAACCTGCAAAACATAGTTAGACTACCCCGGGTGTGGTTCCGGGATCGCCCCTCCGACGCTTAAGTTAGATGTGATTGAGGTAGAGAGAGAAAGTCTAGAGAGAGATGCTCTAGTTTGTTAGGTGAGAATTGAATACCTGTTTGTTGATGAGACTCTTGGTATTTATAGTGTTGGGGATTCCAAGACAGGAAACATTGATTGGATGGGCCTCCTTGGGATCAATGGTTAGGTTACCTTTTCAGGCAATAATTATTTCAGCCCCTTAAAGGATCCCTAAGCTTCCGAGATTAGGTCAACTCACAGGTGGAACCCAATATTGCCACCTGTCCCAGGCTTTAGGGGCTTTTATATCTTTATTGGGCTGCTGATTAATTGAGCCCAAACAATTAGCCCCACGCCGGGGGTGGGGAATCATGGAAGTCCAACTGAATGACGCCCGCCCGTGGCGGAATAACGACCAGTTTACTCTCGACCGACTCCCTTGTCCCTCCAAGGCGGGAAGACCGAGTGTATCATGGCGCCGAGCGGGTCGATCCCTGTTGGAAGGATTGTGCTGACCATGTCACTTCTTTTAGAGAAGAATTGCGCCGACCAGGTCCCTTTCTTTTGAGATGGACTATGCCGACCAGGTCACTTCCTGTTGAGAGGAAATATGCCGACCAGGTCCCTTCTTGTTGAAGGAATAATGCTGACCAGGTCTAATCCTGTTGAAGGAAGAACGCCGACCGGGTCAATTCCTATTGAAGGAAGAATGCCGACCAGGTCCCTTTCTTTTGAGTGGGACTATGCCAACCATGTCACTTCCTGTTGAGAGGAAATATGCCGACTAGGTCCCTTCTTGTTGAAGGAATAATGCCGACTAGGTCTATTCCTGTTGAAGGAAGAACGCTGACCGAGTCAATTCCTATTGAAGGAAAAATGCCGACCGGGTCTATTCCTATTGAAGGAAGAACGCCGACCGGGTCAATTCCTATTGAAGGAAAAATGCCGACCCGGTCCCTTCTTGTTGAAGGAATATTGCCGACCAGGTCTATTCATGTTGAAGAAAAAACGCCGACCGAGTCAATTCCTATTGAGAGGAAAGTGTCGACTGCGTCGATTGCTTTTGAAGGAAAAGCGTCGACCGAGTTAATCCCTATTGAGGGAAAAGGCTACTCGGATGAGGGGCTAATGAGCCCCAAGCTGTCCGAGTAGGTGCTAGCTGATACTTGGCCATACTTGACCAAGTATAGAAGCGACTCGGCAAGGAGGGGAGCTCATGCTGACCGAGTGTGTTATGAGGCTACTCAGATGAGGGCTAATGAGCCCCAAGCAATCTGAGTAGGTGCTAGCTGATACTTGGCCATACTAGACCAAGTATAGAAGCGGCTCGGCAAGGAGGGGAGTTCCTGCTAACCGAGTGGGTTATGAGGCTACTCGGATGAGGGGCTAATGAGCCCCAAGCAATTCGAGTAGGTGCTAGCTGATACTTGGCCATACTCGACCAAGTATAGAAGCGACTCGGCAAGGAAGGGAGCTCCTGTTGACCGAGTAGGTTGTGAGGCTACTCGGATGAGGGGCTAATTGGCCATACTTGACCAAGTATAGAAGCGACTCGGCAAGGAGGGGAGCCCCGGGTGACCGAGTAGGTTGAGAGAATTGCACTTATTTTTCCTGAGCGGGTATGTCCGACCTTGAATGCCACATGGCCACTTTTGATACTTGGGATCTGGGGACCCTTCATATGGGTCGAGCTGACTAGGCGTTTGCAAGGAATTTTGACGTTTGGTCTCCTTGGGCCCTCGAGGGATGACGCTTGGACTTATTGGACCATTGAAGGGTTGGACTGAGTAGGTCCAGTTGGGCCATTTCAAAAAGCCCATGAAGGCGACGCGGGGGGGGGTTTGCGTTGCACATCCCCCTAGGCGTGCCAATATATGCGAGGGAGGAGAGAGATTTTTCAATCATTTGTTCATTTCTCCAAATCTTATCTCTCAAAAACCTCCGAATTCTCTCTAACTTTCAAGTTCCTCCTCCAGTCTTTTCGTCCGACCAGGTTTGCTCTTACTCTTTTTTTTTTTAAGTTTCTTTTTATTACTTTTCTTTCAAATAATCTCGGCCGACTCCCTCGTCCATAAATAATGGGAGATTCGTCCGAGTTAGCGACATCCCCGACCTCACCTTACTATAAATTGTCCGAGGAGGTGATGGGGATGGGAATAACACTGGCGTCGACTGTAATAAATTGTCCCGATCCCTCAGCTGTGCCCGACGCAGTTGTTCTTCCGAGCCCGTCTTCTTCGCTAGAGGAGGAGGTCGAGGGTATCATTCCATATCCTTGGGAGGTGTTGTTAGCCTATTCCCTCTCGAGGAGTTACTTAGACAAATATTTGTCTTCTGATGTAGTGAGGATGGCCATGCCGAGGGGAGCAGGAGAGGCATCTACTTCCGGTCAAGAAATAGAGTACCCTGACCTAGATCCGAATGGGGATCCTGGAACCTTCTTTCCCGAGCCGAGTCTGATAAAGTCCCTGATAGAGGACCTCCGAGGGACAGCGACGAGGTTCTAGATCAAGGACCCATTCTATTTGGTTCGACCGGAGGCTCACCATACTGTACTTAGCCCTCCGCCAGGGTGTGTAGCTGCCTACTATAAATCAATGGAGCTGCGGCTTCGGTTTCCTGTGACCCCCGTCGTCAAGGAGCTGCTGAACGCCTACAATTTAGCGATTTGTCAAATTTCTCCTAACTCATGGGGGGGATCAATGCCTTCCAGATCCTCTGTGACCTGATTAATGTCTGACCGACCCTCAAATTATGGGGGCACATGTACAAACTGGTCGAGGTGATGGGCGCGACGAATGGACCCGGGTGGTGGAGCTTCCAGGTCTGACCGGGGTATCGGACGGTCCTAAACCTCCCCTCTTCTCAGAAGGGGTTCAGGAGGGAATTTGCCTTTGTATATTTCGGTGGAGATTGGGGGATTCCCTTGTCCCCCCGTTGACCGAGCCCATCGTCAGTCTCAACCTCCGAGTAGGTGCTCTCGATGATGAGGAGGGTGTAGCTGCCTGCTACATGCCGATCGAGTCGAAGATCGTGGACGGGGGCGATATATTCGTGCTCGGCCAGTGGTTGCCCGACTGCAAGCTCTTCAAAGATGAGCACTTCCTCTCGGCCATGGGTCTTAGCTCGACCTTCTCGAAGGGTAATCTGTCGAGGGGTGGCTAAGGTTGTCGGTCGGATTTCTTATGCTCGTTATTTTTTTACTAACACTTTGCTTTGCTTTTGCAGAACCTTCCCGAGCTTACGTTGAAGAAATTGACCCTACGATGGCCGACAAGCTCAACATTGCCGCAATGAGGGCGGCTCGGATGAAGGTTGAGATAGCGGCCAAGACCATGAAGGTCCCTGCCCCGCCCAAGGTAGGTTGAATGTTGTACTTTATGTATCAGCTGAGTGGCTTTCTACCCGTTTTATGTTGAATGACTAACTTGTCTTGTTTCAGGACCTTGCTAAACCAAAGCAGAGGAAGAGGAAAGAACGATCTTCCGACAAGGTCGCCCAAACTGAAAAAGGCGATCGCCAAGGTCAAGGCCGAGCGGAAGAAGGCGGCCAAGTCGGTTGAAGTGAATAACATGAGGGGCTTGGACAAAGGGCTGCCCCAACAGACTGACGGGGGGCGATATTTCCTTACACTCCTCTGATTTCATCCGGATCCGGAGCCCCTAGTATACTCCTCTGTCTCCGTCTTTTGAACGGCTCGGGGGGGAGTCCAACTGACGTGGTGGCCTCAGCCGTGCCCTCCACGGGGCTTAGCCGAGCTGAAAAGGATGGACGCTGGATTAAGGCCCTGGAGTACATATATACTCCGGCCGACCGGGAACATATTGAAATTACTCATGGTAGGAATGAGACTAACGAGCTTTTCCGCACTTGGCTTGATGTGAGTATGCTCCTTTTGTCTTTTTCCTTCCGAGTCGCTTTTTATCTTTGTTTGGCCAACTTTCTAACTATTTCTCTTTTGTTTCAGTTCTCTGCTCGGATGGCCAATGTTGCTCAGAATAGGGTAAGCCTGGACGAAGAGGTGATTGTCCTCAAGGAGAATGCTAAGAAGCATTTTGATGAGGTTTACCGAGCCAATGAGGACAAGCGCATTGTCGAGTCGAAGCTCGATAATGCCGAGAGGGCCATCAAGGCTGATCAAAAGAACTTCGAAGAGGAGCGGGCCAAGTGGGTGAAGGAGAGGGCCGACCTCATCCTGGTCCGCGACTCTGCTCAGACTTCAAAGGACGATGTGCTCCTCAAGCTGAAAGAGGTCGAGCAGCAAGTGACCGACCTAGAGGGCAAGTTGGCCGAGGCTGAGGGCAAGATCAAGAGCGAGGATCAATGGTTTGGCCGACTGGGAAAAGTCCGAGGCTGCTGAGGTCTATGCCAATGAGGTAGGGAACGCGACCCATAAGATGGGGGAGGACAAGGCTCTGGAGCGGCTGAAGAAGGTCCTAGACGAGTCCCATCCCCATCTGGTTTGGGCTGAAGTCTGGTCTGGATATCAAATATCGGTTGATGCTGACAATGCTGAGATCTAGGCCCAGATGGCTCTCGAAAAGGCTGGAACCAATGGCGGTGAGGAAGAGGATGATGGCTAGCTAGGTCATCATCAACGTGGTTGAGGGCGATGATGACGATGATGATGAGGATGCCGAAGAAACCGACAAGGCTAATCAAGGGAAGGAGCTGGTCGACGATAATACTGATACCAATGCCGGAAGCATGACCGAATGCCCCCCTCCCCCTTGCTCTTAGGGTTCATGGCATTTGTACTTAGCCATTTTTCAACTTTTTGCTAGTTTTGTGATGATCCTCCTCTGTAATGCTCGGCCAACTTAATGAAACTATCTTTTGGCTTCATTCTTCAAATTGTGTTTGTTGATTGCAATATCGCTCATCTAATTTTTGTATGACTGACCTGCGTTCGCCCAACTGGCTTGTTTTATCCGACTAACTGTTTTAGTGGATGTTCATTTTGAATAACTGGTTGAGTTATGCATTTTTTACTAAGTTTATTTTCGATTGTTAAGACTTTGCCGAATAGATATCACTTTGATCGGTTAAGTCTTTGCCGTCACTTTGACTGGTTAAGTCTTTGCCGAATAGATATCACTTTGACGACTTAATTGATTATAAAAATGCCGAACTATTTCTACTGGTTAAGTCTAGTAGTCTGACTTGTTACAGAGAAAGCCGACTGGCTATGATAGATTAGCTACTACAATGTGTGCCCCTATTGCAAGTAATAAACACTAGACATAGAACTTCTTGAGGTTGTCGGCGTTCCAGGGTCGGGCCAGGGGGACACCTTCAGGGGACTCTAATCGGAATGTGCCAGGCTTAAATGTCTCTGTTACTCTGTAATGGCCATCCCAGTTGGGTCCCAACTTCCCTTTCAGGTGTGAGAGTCCAGTGGCTTCAACTTTCCGAACGACCCAATAGCCAAGTTGGATTGGTCTGGCCTTCACACGGCGATTGAATTGCCGAGTGACTCTTTGTTTATACTGAATGCACTTCAGTATTGCATTGCCCCTTGATAGGTTTTTCTTCCTCGTTCTTCTCGAACTCGTAGAAGGTCATTCGGGGTGAGGGGATATCGACGTCCACTGGTAAGACCGCTTCGCTTCTATAGACAAGGCTGAACGGGGAGTGCCCTGTTGCTTCCTTGACAGTTGTTCGTGCCGACCAGAGGACTCCGGGTAAGTCGTCAACCCATGCTCCTTTGGCAGCCTCTAAGGATTTCTTGATTCCCTTGAGGACTATCTTGTTGGCCGACTCGACCTGTCCATTTGTCTGTGGCCTCGATACGGCAGAGAATTTGGTCTGTATTTCGAACCGGGCACAGTAATCCCGAGTAGGGCCGCTGTTGAATTGTCGTCCATTGTCGGAAATTAGCACCCTGGGTACCCCGAATTTGGTGATGATGTTCCTCCAGATGAATGCTTGAACTTGTCTGTCCGTTATGGAAGAGAGTGGCTCAGCCTCTGTCCACTTGGTGAAATAATCAATGGTGACTATCAAGAACTTCCTTTGACCAGATGCTGGGGGAAATGGTCCGAGCAGGTCCATACCCCAATTAACGAATGGCAGCACTGCTTGGATTGTTGTCAAGGGGGTGGTTGGTGCTCTCGGGATGTCCGAGTGAATTTGGCACGACGGGCACCTTTTGACTAGCTCTTGAGCATATGATTTCGGAGTAGGCCAGTAGTAACCTGTTCTGAGGGCCTTTCCGGCTATGGTTCTTCCCCCTTGATGGCTCCCGCAGGCTCCTTGGTGGATTTCCCTTAGGATATAATCCCCTTCTTCAGGAGTTACACATTTGAGCAGCGGGTGGGTGAAAGATTTCTTGTAGAGCTGGTTCTCGTGCCATAGGAACCACCCGGATTTGTGCTTGACTCGCTCAGCTTCTTTGTGGTCCTCGTGCAGTACTCCGTCTCGCAGGTATTTTACCACCTCTTCCATCCAGGTGGATGTCCGATTAAGTACCAATTGTTCCTTGGCGTCGATGCTTCGCTGACGCAGTACTTCCCACAAGATGGTCCGAGGGGCTGGTCCCTCAGCTGAACTGGCCATCCGAGCTAAAGCATCTGCCTGTTGATTTTCTGACCGCGGAATGTGAGCGATGCTGAACGCGGCTAGCTTTTTGATGAATTCTTGGGTTTTGGCCAAGTACATTCTCATGTTGTCTTCTTTGGCCTCATATTCGCCGAATACCTGCCCAAGTATGAGTTGTGAGTCGGACTTGGCTTTGACCGCCATGGCCCCGGCAAGTCCGAGTATCAGGGCCTCATATTCTGCTTTGTTGTTCGACCCTAAGAACTCGAACTTGATAGCATATTCCATTTTTTCTCCGACTGGGGGTTTGATGACCAGACCTGCTATATACCCTGTTTTGGTGGAGGAACCGTCTACCTGTAGTTCCCAGCTATCTTGCTCGCTGACCGGAGGCCTGGTTGTACATTCAATTGTGAAATTTGCCAAGGCCTGGGCTTTGATGGCCCTCCTTGGTTCATATTCCAATCCAAAGTCCGCTAGTTGATCTGCCCAATCAGTCATCCGACTGGAATGGTTCCGCCTCTCGATCAGTTTTCAGAGTGGCTGTCCGGTGAGGACCTTAATGGGGTGAGCCTGGAAGTAGGGCTTCAACTTCCGACTTGCCATTACTAGGGCGAAAACCATATTTTCTACCTCAGTATACTTAGCTTCTGCTCCTCGGAAAGCGTGGTTGATGAAGTAGACTAGGTGTTGCTTTTCATCTCTCTCGGCTATTAGAACAGCGCTGAGCGCGTATTCCGACACAGCCAAGTAAATAAACAATGTTTCCCCTGGCAAGGGTGATATTTAGGTAAGGTCGACAAGTGCATTTTGAGGGATGTGAAAGCCTGTTCGGCTTCGTCATCCCAGGTGAACTCCTTTCTCTTCAATGCTTTGAAGAAATGTAGGCTTTTATCTGCTGACCTGGAGAGGAAGCGTCCAAGGGCAGCCAGACAGCCGGTTAGGCGTTGTACCTCTCTCATATTCCTAGGAGACTTCATGTCCATCACGGCTTTGATCTTGTCGGGGTTCGCCTCAATTCCCCTTTCGTCCACTAGGAGTCCGAGGAACTTCCCTCCCTTTACTCCGAAGACGCACTTCTTCGGGTTCAACATCATGCGAAATTACCTTAACGTGTTAAGGGTTTCCCTCAAATCTGAAGGGTGATCAACTTGGACTTTGCTTTTGACGATCATGTCGTCAACGTATACTTCAATGTTCCGACCCAGTGGTTGTTGAAGATTTTGTTGACTATCCGCTGATATGTAGCCCCTGCATTCTTAAGTCCAAATGGCATCATTTTGTAGCAATACACCCCTTGATTTGTATCCATTGGAATATGGCGATACCCCACATTTGCATCCATGAAGCTTAGGAGAGCATGTCCCGCCGTTGAGTCGACTAGCCTGTCAATCTTGAGCAGAGGGTGGTTATCTTTTGGACAGGCCTTGTCCAGGTCAGTGAAGTCCACACACATTCTCCATGCCCCGGTCGACTTTTTGACCAGCACAACGTTGGCCAACCATTCCGAGTATTGACACTCTTCTATGAAACCTGCTTCGAGCAACTTTTTAACTTCAGCTGCTATCGCGATGTTCCTTTCGGGGCCCTGTTGCCTCAGTTTTTGCTTGACTGGCTTGAACCCCTCTTTGATGTTGAGCTCGTGGCACATGATTTTGGGGTCAAGCCCTGGCATTTCTGCAGCTTCATAGGCAAAAACATCCTTGTACTCTGTGAGCACGTGGATGATTTCTTTTCTTGTTTGCGGGTCCACGGCTTTACCTACTCTCATGGTCCGACCGAGCTTTTCATCAATTATAACTTCTTCGTCGTCCTCAGCCAGCTGAGGGCGCTTGTAGTGCTTGGGGTTTTATGTGATGTAAACCCCGAGGCCATTTGAGGGTTGATTCTCTTCTCCTTTTCTCTTCCTTAAGTCCTCTTGGACGTCGACCTTGCTCTTCAAGCTATTAACGTAACATTTTCTTGCTGCTTGCTGATCCCCTTGGATTTTTCCGACTTTACCTTCATCGGTTTCGAATTGCATGAGGAGTTGGTAAATAGAAATTATAGCCTTGACCTTGTTCAGAGTTGGTCTTCCCATTATGATATTGTATGGTAGAGGGATGTCCACCACTAGGAAGTCAATCAGTAGGCTTCTTCCTTTGCCCTTCTCTCCCATCCGAGTGGGTAACTTTATAGATCCGACAGGATGTACCGAGTGTCCTCCGAAGCCTATGAGTGGCTGATGGAGGGAAGTAACGTCCCTTTCACCGTATTTCAACTTCCTGAGGCACTCTAGTGTGATTATATCAGCTGATGACCCGTTATCAACCAACACCCTTTTGACTCTTGTGTTGGCCACTTTGAGTTCAATGACTAACGGGTCGTCATGAGGCGTCTGTAGGGTCCGACTAGATTCCCCGAATGTCATTACTGGGCAGTCAGGGTGGGGGTGATGAACGTCAAGCACCTGGTGCTTGAGATTCTGGAGGTGGGCCTTGCGTGATCGGCCGGTTAGGCCTCCCGACACGAAGCCACCTGCTATGACTCTGATGAAGCCCTCTGTATCACCGCTGTTTGACTAACCCACTTTTTTCTTGCCTTCTCCTCACTCGTGTGCTTCAGGTAGCGATTCAGCTTGCCTTGATCTGCTAGATTATCAAGAGACTTCTTGATTTTTCTGCAATCCTTGGTTGTGTGTCCGCACTCTTTGTGGTACTCGCACCACTGACTCTTATCACTCCGAGTGGAGGATGTTCTGATGGGAGGTGGGCGGGGAAGCATGGACTTGTCCTTTATGTCCAAGTAGATTTCTCTTCTGTTCTTGCTGAATCAGGGGTCGTTGCCGTGGTCGCTGAACCTGTCTAACCTTCCTCCCGTCTTTTGTTGTTTCGGCTGGTCCTTGTGATTTCCTTCTTCCTTCCTTTTCTTGCTTCCATCATCCGAATGGCGACATATGTCTGTCGCTTGGATGAATCTTTGAGCCCGAGTCATTGCTTTGGAGAAGGTTTTTACTTCATTTTCTGCCAAAGACCATCTCAGCCGACCGGGTTGCAGTCCGGACATCAGGGCGGCGAACGCAACTGCGTCTTGTAGATCTGAGATTTTCAGAGACATATTCTTTGAATCTTTTGATGTAATTGGCCAGGCTCTCATTCTTCTCCTGCCTAACCCCCATCAAATGAAGACTTGTTTTCTTCTGTCTTTTCCCGGCAACAAACTGATGGATGAATAGGTCTTCTAGTACCGAGAAATCATTTATGATCCCAACAGGGAGTTCCTGGAACCAGTTCAGAGCAAATCCTTTCAGTGTTGTGGGAAAGAAGCGGCATCAAGTAGCTTCACAGCCGGTCTGGACACTCATTTGTGCCTTGTATGTGGCCATATGATCATCCGGGTCGATAAGGCCCGCGAATGGTTCGATATTCGGTGTTTTGATCTTGCCCGGGCTGGGCGCCTCAAGTATTGCCTGACTGAATGGGACCATGAACTTAAGATCCCCACTGTTGATCCGGATGGGCTTTGAGTAGGCAGAGTCGCCATGCCCTTCCCGCTGAGCGGCTTTCTTATCTAGAATGTACATGGCGTCCAATCCCTTGCTGAGGCTCTTTTCATTCAAGAAATGTCGAGCGTCATTGGGTTTTTGCCCGATATTGCCTCTGGGTGATTTGGACACGTGGGTCTCCTCTCCCTGCCGAGAAGATCTTCCCTTAGACAGATGACGTTACTCTTCTCCCTGCCTAGATCGTTGCCGCTCGTGCTGGCTATGTTCTCTTGTCCCCGATCGTTGCCGACTAGGCTGACCGTGGGCAGAGCGGTGAAGATTTTCAGCCCGAAGAGAAGGGACCATGGCTTGGTCTTTTGGTTGCTAGAGAGGGCGCCCCTGCTGCAGGTTAGCCAACATGTCCATGAGGCTACGCTGTACGGTCTGTTGAAGCTGAGCGTCTATTAAGTTTATGTCCGCCGTAGATATGGGATGGGGGTCGGCCTGCTATAACTGGTTTGATGGGTGCGGTCCATTTTCAATGGACTGCTCCTCTTCAGGGTCGATGGTTTGAATGGTCGGTATTTTGCGAGGAGCAGGCGAGGGTGGACGTTCTGACCTTCGGTGCTGAGAGGGTGAGGGGTCTTGTTCGGACCTCTGCCTGTGTTGAAGGCTGTCTATTGCGAGCGTTCTTGGCTTGGGCCATTGCTAAGTAATAATGATGTGAACTTTGCTGAGTGGAGGCGAAGCAACTTTGATTGTAACTTCCCCACAGACGGCGTTAAACTGTTTCTGCTAAGAAATTAAGGATTGTAATGGGTTGTGAGATGTGATGTGGGCCTCAAGAGCGGTCGCCTGAGCTCCGATATCCGTATGCTTGAAACCTGCAAAACAAAGATAGACTACCCCTGGGGTGGTTCCAGGATCGCCCCTCCGACGCTCAAGTCAGATGTGATTGAGGTAGAGTGAGAAAGTTTAGAGAGAGATGCTCTAGTTTGTTAGGTGAGAATTGCATACCTATTCGTTCATGAGACTGTTGGTATTTATAGTGTTGGGGATTCCCAGACAGGAAACATTGATTGGCTGGGCCTCCTTGGGATCAATGGCTAGGTTACCTTTCAGGCAATGATTACTTCAGCCCTTTAAAGGATCCCCAAGCTTCCGAGATTAGGTCAACTCACAGGTGGGACCCAATATTGCCACCTGTCCCAGGCTTTGGGGGCTTTTATATCTTTATTGGGCTGCTGATTAATTGAGCCCAAACACTTTCCGAAATGCAAAATTCGTCGTCACTGAAGGAAAAAGACTTCATAATATCAGCAAAAAATAGTTTGGAAGATGTTTCATCAGAGTTGTCAGTGTTCTTTGGCCGAGCCACGAATCTGCAGTGGAACCTATATGCACCAAAACTTATGGGGACAACATTACTTTCCCAAGGTTCCACCAATTCGTCATGTTTCTTGTTATAAACATCTGTCGCCATTTCTGCATAGAGTTGTGCCCTTATAGCATCAAAGCAATCAAATGAATACCTTCTTATTAGGTCATACATACCAGCACGTCGATGAAAGTGAGCAAGATCTGGGGGACAAAGCTTCACAGCACTCGAATATTGCTTTGGCAGCTGATGCACCAAAAATCCAAAACCAAACGTAAGATAATGTGAAATTAGATAACAGTCCTCCATCTAAATAATTGTCACATTGTCTAATTTATGAATGAATATAGGCATATAGTTATGATATGACATTATCTTCCATGAAAATAGGAAAAAGAGTACCTTCAATTATATCTATTACTTCACTTTAATTCAAGACCATATTAAGAAACTCAATCATACTCCATTATTAATAAAGGATACATGACAACTTTATCTAAGGATCACAAAAAAATACAAGCAACTTTAATTTCTGTGAGGGGGCATTTTTGATCGGAAAAACACTGACATGCACAGTTAGCAAGTAATATAGGGACACTGATAACTTTAACAGAAAATTAATCAGCTTACGGTCAATGATGCTGCAATGCATATCACGGACTTTTTTCTTTGTGAGGAAACGGGGTGTTGTAGTTTGATTAATGCAGAACAAAATCAATGAAATAATAAGGATTAGAAAAGCAATAAAGAAGATAAACAAAAGAACACAAGGATTTACGTGGTTCGGTCAAAATAGACCTACGTCCACAGGTGGGGGATTCGAGCTTCTTCACTATGATGGAGAAAAACAGAGAGAATAATACAAGGAGTCCTAAATTCTAGAGGTTAAAAGTGTTTCATAAGTTGAGTTTATAATAATGAACACCAAGGGGGCCTTTTATAACATAAGGAACCCCGTACAAAACCCTAAAAGAGAATCCAATTCGAAAATCGCAAAGCCGCGTAAAAAACCCAGCCGCCCGATCGGGCGGTCATCAAATTCAAGCTGGCTGACGTTTCGCGGCCGATCGGGCGACATCCGCCCGGTCGTGATTCCAGTTCGACAACATTTCGTAGAACAGCCATAACTTTCTCGTTTCTCAGCGGAATCGGGTATATGACCTGTCGTTGGAAAGCTCTTGGAACAAGATTTCACCTCCAATTTGAATCACATCAAAACCATTTATAGATTGAGAGATATGTGCATTCAAAATTAGCCTTATGGCAATTTCACAAGATTTCAAGTCACAAATAACAAATCTCCACCTTGACTTGAAACCAATCAATCAAGATACCTCCGCCTTGAACCAAAAGTGATGCTCACCTAAAAAACCATAAAACCTCCACCTTAAACAAAATTCCATAAGCCTACTTACTTTAGGCAATCCAAAAAACGGACATCTTCTATAATTGTGTATCGATGCGTCTTCGAACACAAAACTCCGTATACAAAACCATCACATGGCCTAGATTGAGAGTACAAAGTCACAAACGCCAAGCGTGCTTATTCAAATTGACCAAACTCTCTTCAAACACTTCTTGATCTCAACAACAAACTCAAACAATTCTAGAAAATCAAATGACAACAATAATTTCTAAATTGCAATTGTACTTAATCAAAACACAAAAGTACCAAATTTGAGATAAGAAATAGCATAAATAGAACAAAATCTAATTCATAACCAAGATTGTTAGTTTATTACAAACCCAAAAAACAATCTATCATAGACTCCATAGCAAAATCCACACGGTTTTTTTGGTTTCACCAAGAGATCTGAAAGGTCACAAATCATAAAGAGATCGTAGAAACCGCAGCCCAAAAACTTGTAACCCTAAAGTGCAAGATCATCATCAAGAACATTGTTGGCGATATTTGCGGATTGGTCCTCATTGGACTTTTTCCCATTCTTCCTCTATAATTTTCAAGAATCGACTTTGATATGACCCTTCACGTGACAATAGTTACAGATTTTATTTTTGCCAAAATTCTTTCCACCATGAGCAACCAAAGCATTTGTTTGAGCAGCATTATTAGATTTATTAACCAACTTATTGTCAATTAAATCTCTCTGAGTTAAGCCATCCTTAACATCCTGCAAACTCAAATCGTCTATACCATACGATAAAGTATCTCGAAAATGCTTATACGAAGGCGGTAAAGAAAACAACAACCTAATAGTCATATCCTCATCATCGATCTCAACATCGATGTTTTGCAAATCCATAATAATAGAGAAGAATTCATCTAAATGAGACTCAAGCGATTTACCTTCTTCTAGACTGAGATCATGAAGTCTAGATTTGAGTAGTAGACGGTTGGTCACGCTTTTTGTCATATAAAGTGACTCCAATTTCAACCACAAACCCGCAACAGTTGTCTCCTTGGCAACCTCTCTCAAAACTTCATTAGATAGACTTAAATTGGCATAGGCCAAAATTTACTTGCCTATCAAATTTCTCAATATCGAATTTCATTATCATAATTTAATCAAACTCGTTCTATAAACACCTAAGATCTGAAACAACCAAGCTCTTGATACCAGTTTGTTAGGAAACGGGGTGTTGTAGTTTGATAAATGCGGAATAAAATCAATGAAATAATAAGGATGAGAAAAGCAATAAAGAAGATAAACAAAAGAACACAAGGATTTACGTGGTTTGTTTAAAATAGACCTACGTCCACAGGTGGGGGATTCGAGCTTTTTCACTATGATGGAGAAAAACAGAAAGAATAATACAAGGAGTCCTAAATTCTAGAGGCTAAAATTGTTTCATAAGTTGTATTTATAATAATTAACACCACTGGAGCCTTTTATAACATAAGGAACTCAGCACAAAACCCTAAAAGAGAATCCAGATCGGAAATCGCAAAGCCGCGTAAAAAACCCAGTCGTCCGATCGGGTCGGGCGACATCCACCCGATCGGGCGGTCATCAAATTCAAGTTGGCTGACGTTTCACCCCCGATCGGGCGACATCAGCCCGGTCGTGATTCCAGTTCGACAACGTTTCGTAGAACAGCCATAACTTTCTCGTTTCTTAGCAGAATTGGGCATATGACCTGTCGTTGGAAAGCTCTTGGAACAAGCGTCCAATTTGAATCACATCAAAAGCATTTATAGATTGAGAGATATGTGCATTCAAAGTTAGGCTTATGCCAATTTCACAAGATTTCAAGTCACAAATAACATTCTTCATATATAGGAACCTAGCGAAGAAGAGCTTTGGTTGATCTGTAAGAAAACCATCCTTTTTAAGCTTGACAGCAGTGAAGTTGCAGTGAAAACGCACCCCAAAATCGAAGAGACGAGCACTGGACAGGGGGCTCTACGAGTTTATATTCTGTATCATGTTTGTCATTGTAAAATGCCAAGGCAGCTTTCGCACAATATATACTTTGGGCCAAAAGAAGCCCTTCTGGAAACTTGCTTATACCAAAGATATTTTCACAAATATCCTCAAATGAGTACTTGGATTTTTTGCTGCTTGCTCTGCATTTTTGATTGATGGGCAGCTTGCTCCATTTCTCTTGGTTAAATGAGTGTTTACTCTTTTGATACCCAAGTACCCTTCTACCGCCCTAACGTTGATTCTAGTGCTCCAAGGACCAAGGGAGCATTACAACAAGTCAATTATGTGGGAATTGTATCAATCTGCAACATAATTAATAGAATTTCAAAATCGCACTCGTCATTTTAGATACACACTTTTTACCACAGCTGTATAAATTCCATTTTATTTCTATGTCAATCAATACAAACATGGTGTATGTACATAATCCAATCATGATCTACATCTACTTTGGGGAAACTTCAAGTGGCTTAAATTGCAAATAATTCATTAGATCTAACCTTTGGAGCCGAGAAAGAAACTGTAGGTTGCTTTGTGGTGGTAGTGCATTCTAAGATGCTTCCAAGATTTAGCTTCATGGAAGTAGTAAAGAAAAATGAAAGGGAGAAAACTAGAAAAGAGTTGAGCAAATAAATGAAAGCTTAGTAAAAGCAAAAGATGAAGAAAGGAAGGAAATTCACCTAAAAACAAGCTCATCAAAATCGATGTTATATTGTTATTGCAATGGCTTTCTTGAGACACGATTTTTTTTTACCTAGTAGACGTAGATATGAAGCAACAACTCCGTTGTTGGCTGAGTACGCACATATAGCATGGATAGGGGTGTTCACTTCTTTGATGTTCAAGTACTCTTGCTTTGCCTCAAGGATGATTCTGGAGTGTTTCAAAGATAACATTACAAGTAGGGGTGATAATGACTAAGGGGTGTTCACTTCTTTGATGTTCAAGTACTCTTGCTTTGATGTTCAAGTACTCTTGCTTTGCCACAGATAATGATTCTTGCTCGAACAAAGTTTGGCTCGTTAAGCTTCAAGCTCGACTCGAGCTCGAATAAACTTAAATGAACACAAGCCGAGCAGACCTTTATAATTAGAAGTGTGAAATCAAAATGATGATTGAAGAAGAAAGTCATTTAATATCAATTGAAGAGTTCAAAGGATGAGTTAAAGTCCAAACTATAACATACTCTGATTACTAGAATAAAGAACTCCACAAGGGGCAAACATAAACGATGCGACAATCGATCTATCCCAATCCACATGTCTATCATGTTTCTATATACTTTCTTTCTTTATAAACATAATTACTAAGTACTTCTCAATTGAATTTCCAACTCGTTCACATGCTCTCCCCATTCTCGAACATGGCATTCACTTTCTAGATTCATTGTTATTTTATACATTCACATATTCACTTGAATCACTTGTTCTATTTTCAGTGCCTGCACTACTAGTAAGATTTAACTTGCTTTTTTTCCTCTAGTTATCTGGTTCTATATCAAACACATAAGGCACCATTAAATCAAATTATTCAAGGCTCGTTTAGTAATTCCGCCTTACCTTTTGATTTTATGTTTCAAGATTTATAAGATATAGGTGTAATTTGTATAATTAATTTAAAAAAAAACTCGTATCTACTACAATAACAGAAACAAGAAATTGTAATAAAACGACAATTCATCAACTATAAAAAATTCAAGAAAAAGGAAAAAGGAAGAACTAACCCTAATAAAAATAAAACTAAAATACAATACTATAATAAACAATCAATGAAAGTGCAGATGGAAAGTAACGCACCTTTCGAGACGAGAATTATAGCGATCAAATTTTCCTTCCTTCATTCTTCTTCTTCTTCGATCCCTCCAATAGGGCCCTGTTCTTTTGAACTTATTTTCAGTTAATTTCAGTTCAGTTAATTTAATTTCAGTTTATTTCAGTTTATTTCAGTTCAGTTAAATTAATTTCAGTTCAGTTAATTTAATTTCAGTTCAGTTAATTTAATTTCAGTTTAATTCAGTTAATTTCAGTTAATTTCAGTTTAGTTCATCTTATGTAATGTTTTAATTATTATTTTTTATTTATTATGATTGTGATTATTATTATTATTATTATTATTATTATTATTATTTATGATAATAATAATAATTAATATTATTATTTAATATTTATTATGATTATTATTATTATTATTTATGATAATAATAATTATTATTATTATTATTTATTATGATTATTTTTATTATTATTATTAATTTTTTTTTTATTATTATTGTTTATTATTACTATTATTATTATTATTTATTATTATTATTTATTATGATTATTTTTTTATTCTTATTATTATTTTTTATTTATTATTATTATTATTATTATTATTATTATTATTATTATTATTTATTATTATTATTATTATTATATTATTATTATTTATTTATTTATTATATTATTATTATTATTTATTTATGTATTATTATTATTATCATTATCACTATTATTATTCTTTTTATTACTTATTATTTGTTATTTATTATTTATTATTATCATTTATTATTTAATTATTTTATTATTATTATTATTATTATTATTATTATTATTATTATTATTATTATTATTATTATTTATTATGCATTATTTTTATTTATTATTATTATTATTATAATTATTTAATATTATTATTATCATTATTATTATTATTTATATTTATTTATTATTATTTATTATTTATTGTATATTGAATTTTTTTATTATTTATTATTTATTATTTATTATTATTATTATTATTTATTATTATTATTATTATTATTATTATTATTATTATTTATTTATTTAGTATTATTATAATTTTTATTATATTTACTATTATTATTATAATTATTTATTCACTATTTGTTATTTATTATTTATTATTATTAGTATTATTTATTATTATTATTATTTATTATTTATTATTTACTATTTATTATTTATTATTATTTATTATTTAATATTATTAATATTATTAATATTTATAATTTATAATTTATTTATTATTATTATTTATTATTATTGTTTTTATTATTATTATTATTATTATTAATATAAAGTTGAACTTAACTGAACTTAAATTAAATAATAAATAATAATAATAATAATAATAATAATAAATAATAACAATAATAATAAAAATAATAATGAATAATAACAATAATAATAGTACTAATAAATAATAACAATAATAATAATAATAAATAATAACTATAATAATAATAATAAATAATAACAATAATAATAATAATAATAATAATAATAAATAAATAATAATAATAATAATAATAATAATAATAATAATAATAATAATAATAATAATAATAATATAATAATAATAATAATAATAATAATAATAATAATAATAATAATAATAATAATAATAATATGTTAATACTTATTGATTATTATCGATAATTATTATTTTAGAAAATTAAATATACAATTCAGTTCAGTTTCTCTCATTTCTGTTAATTTCAGTTAATTTAATTTAATTTCAGTTTAGTTAATTTAATTTCAGTTCAGTTAATTTAATTTCAGTTAATTTAATTTAATTTCAGTTCAGTTAATTTAATTTCAGTTCAGTTAATTTAATTTCAGTTTAGTTCAGTTAATTTCAGTTAATTATATTTAATTTAATTTAATTTCAGTCAAAATAAGTTCAAAAGAACAGGGCCTAAGCCTCTTGAAATGCATCAACCAATTAATCAAACCACAAAAAAGATAATTTATATAAATTGTATGAACACTAGTATGGAGAAAACATGGCCTAACCGGTAGTCCGGTACCCCTCGATTGATAACAATTTGATCTCAACTCTCGCTGCTTGCCTTTTTAAGGGGCCAAATGAAGAAATAGAGGTTGATTATAACTTGGTAACTAATGTAGCTTATATGAAGTTTTGGTAAGTAAAAATAGGTTTGGATTCTATTTTGGTAAATAAAAATAGGTTGGTTACGGGCCCACAATCTCACCCGCTCTGATAAATATCCGAACCAGTCGACCTCAATATATACTGACGAAAACCTGAGAAAACATGGAAGATTGATACATGATGGATGGGTTGGATATGGATGAGCATACATCCAATCCATCACCGACCCGACCCACACCATCCACCCGCTTTTTGATTATTATAACATTAAATGATTAAATATAAAAACTAAAAATGGTTTAAATCTAGCTATTAATATTCTTGTCTTTTAGTTCAATTATTTTTTCAAATTTGCACACGTTGTGTTTTGGGCACACGAGCCATAAACCCATGACTTGTCATCAACATTCAAAGTCTATGTTAATCAACTTGTTTTTTCTCCACTTTATTAAAATATGTTTATGCATTATTTATAGGAAAAATTATTATAAATAAGTTAACATTTGTACCATCCACTAAAAATAAGTCACTTTGATTATTCTAAAATAAGTCTAATTTTAGTACACATTGGTCTTAAACAAGTCAAGTAATTGGTGACCGGATAAATGGGTCAAATTTTTCATGATTTTTTATTTTTCTTTTTCTCCCTACTCCCCACCACCTCCAAGACCACCAATCATTGCCACCCCCTACCCACTGCCACGTTCCCCTCTGCCTGACCATCACACCACAACACACCAAGCCAACCTCGCTACCACAACCACCCTCACAATCACCGGCCCATATTATGAAGATTGTCCTTGTCAAGAGTGTTGATTAGAATTTACTTTACGCCAAGTACTGATTATGCTGTCCAATGACGATCAAATGTACTAACCTTATGAGTTTCAAAGGTGCAACATCATCTCTTCATATGACAACAGGTTTGATGCTATCACAAGCTTGTTTCATGGTTTATCAATGCTAAGAAATCAGATTCGAGGATGAATCTTTTTCAAAGGAGGAGAGTATGTTATATATTCTATGAGCCATTTCAACTTAACCAAGACGTTTGTAATAGGTTTATTTAATTATTGGTTATGGTTGATATTAAGGTTAAAAAGTTCATTAATAGGAGAACTTATGGTTGTTAATTTTAGAGTTTAATTTTTAGAGTCTTATTAAAGTCCTTTGTTTGGTAGGAGTTTAATTAAGAGTCCTTTGATAATAGGAGATTGAATAAGTTAGTTTGTTTTGTTTAATTAGGAGCTGCTGTATATTTACGCATGCATTCTATTGTAAGAGTCAGGTTAATTAGCCTAAATTGTAATAATATAGAATAGTATGTGTTTGTGCTTGCTGTTCAAAGGAAAACTGCTGTTCAAATGAAAAGAAATAAGCAAATAATGGCGTGAAGTAAGTGTGCAAGAGGAATGGCATGAATATGGCATGATTGTAGGAGGTTGTTACAACAAATAACTCCCTCTGATCATCCTAGGCGTGATACTTGCTGCAAGGGAACAACAACAGTAGTAGAGAAGAAATTGAGAGGAGAGAGAAACGTTAAAAGTTAAAGATAAATTAAAAACATTTCTAAAGATTTAATGTACCTGATTTTGAAACGTTAAAATTTTTACCTTATCAATTTCAGCCATTTTACCTACCTGAAATTTTATTTGAGGTACTTCCTAAACACTCTAATCCATTTTAGCACCTTATTATTTTAGGCACCTAAAATGCTTCCCCAAACAGACCCAATCTCCCAACTCATTTCACAAAAGGAATTCACGACTCACTCTCACAATACACGACCAAACATACAAAAACTCACAGAGCTTCACCTTACACATACACGGCACCCCTCATCTCTTCACTCTAAAACTTCACGGCCATCCCTCATCATACTCTCAATCCCCATCACTCGACACCTACACCCACAGCACTACTGCACTAATATTTCACCACCTAATATCTAGTCAACGCCTAACACCATCACAATTCATCATATCCTAATAACACAATACTCCATCCACCGCCATCACCTTTACTTCATCATCATCTCTGCATCCTACACACTCAACCTAACGTTTCATAAATCTCCTGCTGCTACACATACAAACCGCATCATCGCATCATCATCTCACCTCATTCAATCACTGATCTCCTCTAACTCGGCACACTCATCGTCCCTCCTAATACATCCCACGTCCAATACTAATCCGCGCACGCCTATGTTACACACCTAATACAACGTAGCAAGACCAAATCTTTTTTATAAGACTTGTACGATAATTCAATTTTCCAAGATCCGTACAAATCAACGACCTCGGACGGTGGTGTAATTTTTGAGGGTGAACTAAATTAACCACCTTTTTTTATTTCTTTATTTATTTTGATTATTTTCTTGAAGTTACTAACATTCTATTCGTGATGTACATTGTTAACGAATTCCTGCGACTGTAAGTATTGTACATGTTATACTAACTCCCTGCAATATTTTCTTTTCTTATTTTTACTTCTTTTCATGAACATATTATTTTTGTATGCCTGATTGCAATATTTATCACCTTGTGTTTATTGTTAAACAAGACCTAAGAAACCGTTCTAACTAATTCAGTTAAATTGAACAACCTGTTACCATCCTTGTAATATGAATGCTTAGTAACTTGTCAGTAAAAATATAGTTTTTTTATGTGTTTCCTGAACCAACCTAGACTAATTGGTTTTTTAGGGTATTGAAAATATTGTACGATTATTCTTTTGCATACAATATGTAATGAATCGATATTTAGTAAAGGCCAGCAATAGGAAAACGTGGTTCATTATGACCATAGTTGTATCCTCACCCCCAAACACGATCTATGGTTCATTTTGACCATCTATGGAGTCTGGACGGGGAAATCTACATTGGATAAGTCCCTAATATTTCCCTACAGTTCAATATCCAATTAGGTTTATAAGTTTTCCTCTAAAAATTTGTTGGCGACTTCAAAAACATAAATCTAATAAAACCTTAACAATGGAGTAGTCAAATAAACGCGCTCAGACTGTGTGTAGGCATAAAAAAAAAAAAATCACGCCTACAATTTGGCGACTCCACTGGGGACGATTTAAAAATTTTTTTTTTTTAAAAATGAGTGGGTGAAACTTGAAAAATACGATTCATTCTCCTTTTATGCCTTTGAATAATATATTATTTTGCATATGCATGGCTATTGTTCAGCCACCATAAGGACAATCTACATTGCCTCATTAGCACATGTTCTATGTGTGAGGTCACCCCCGGGGGGTTTGCGCTTTGTCCTTCCAAAAAGTTTCTTGAGCGATAGTGTTGGATCTTAGTCATAAGCAAATCTACCCAACCATGGCATTGTTCTATTGTTGCTGACTTGAGAACTGGAGTGCGTCTTACACGTGGCCACCACTTTAAGCAGGGGTACGAAGCGTGAGATCAATCTCTTAGTCATGGACCCTTTTCAGCCTTAACCTAAACCTTACCATAGAACTCAAACATAGAACTGGACTTTAGGTTGAAAACTTTGCATATTATTATCCTACTTGTGCATATTCACGTGTGCGTGCCTTTAATTGTTCTATATTATCGATGTTTCGAGTCAACCTATCGAACAAATGATTGCGACGAGCAAAAAGTTAAAAGATCATGTCTCACTTAAGCTGCGTTTAGCGCACAATGTCTGCGTCTGACGCCTTTTCCCCGCGTCCCGCACTTCCTAGTGCGTTCCACGCGACCCGCTTCTGCGTCCAACGCAAATATCCTGCGTCCCGCATCCCGCTTTGTGTTCTGCGCTCCACGTTCAAACCCATCTGCATTCCGCTCTTCTCCTCGCCTGTACATCTCCATTCTATCTTCATATGCTTTCTTTAAAAATCCATGTCAAAAAAAAAAACATTATCATGCATCCAGATTCGTTCCTAGAAGCTCGACTTTTAAAATTTCTTTATATACATTCCTTCATTCCATTTCTCTCTCTCCACCATCGCTCCATTTCTAATCTCCTGCTGGACGATCCATGTATGTAGAAATCAAGTGACACTGAGATGGGTAACCCATTGAATATCGAGCAACAATTCGCTGAAATGGCTAGAGCCTTAACCAAGAAGGTCGAGTCTGGTGAATCTCCTGGATTCAACAAGAAATTGGAGAATGTCGTAACCAATGCAAATTCCTATTTTGAGTTTATTGATAATACCAAACTGAAGGGGTTCCCGAAAAATTCTCTGCAACTGACATTCCTAAATACAAAAACCACATCAAATACTTGGGTCGATAGCTTCACAAGAGTATATGATGTGGGTATCTGAAAAATGCCGAAGACAATGACCTCAATGTAGAGAGGGCAATGGGTCCTGGACCCGACCCAGACTAGGACCTGACCCATTTATAAGGGTTTGGGTCCAGAAATTTTAGACCCAACGGGTCCGGGTCGGGTCTGGGTCCCGAAGAGCATGCGTCGGGTCTGGGTCCGGGTCCACATATGCCAGACCCGACCCACAGACCCATTTACATATTAATTTTTTTTTTTTACCTAAATTCTAAGGTTTTATGAGTTGTGATTTTTTGAACTCGTTAGTGTTGTAATGTAACTCCATCTAAGACTCGAAACTTTGTAAGTTGTAACATTTTAAGATTTTATGAGTTAATTTTTAAAATTTTGTTTAGATAATGCTTTACCCATGGATGCATGACCTATATATATTAGTGCGAATTTTTTTAATTAATTAGATTCAAAAATGTGATGAAAACTAAAAACTAAGAAGGACCCAGTTAGGACTCATGGACCCGCTAGACCCAATGCCATAGAAGCATACACACATTTTTGAGCTCAAATGCTCATTAAGACATTTAGACTTGCTTAGGTCCAATCAATACGAAAAAAAAACACTTCTTCTCTTTTCATTTAGAAAGAGACCTCATGAAGACCAAAATGACGAAGCTATCTCGTCACGTGACGTAGGAGTCTAGACTTAGGATTTCATATTCTATTTCATCTCTCTCATTTTACCCAGTCTAATATAGGATTTTCCCTCTTACTGCATGTACTCGTAATTTTCAATTAATAAATATTTCTTTTCTAACCTTGCACTAATGAGCATCAATGTAAATCACGATTGTTGCCTTAAAAGAAACGAATTTTTAATTCTCCTGACTATTCTAACAAAGGCAATGAACAACTGGCATATAAAAATAAAAGGCATTCCTCCCTTCCCGACAATTATTTAACCAATCCTTATCATGCATAACATCCCTCTCCCTTTAACCTACCTTATGGGAAGTACATTTGACAACTCAATGTAAAGAGCAAGTAAAAAAAAAAAAAAAACATAGCAACAACAAAAAGAAATCAAAAATAAAAAGCAAAAGAAAAAAATAATAATACAAAAAGTGCATATATATATAAAAAAGGAAGTGTTGCAAATAAGCCCATCAATAGCTTTGTCAAAAGGACTTCTTTCAAAACCTTTAACCTTCAACCCCAACACTTTAACCAAATGGCATTGACCTCCATAGCCGAAAACCATAACAAGTCAAATCATATGCACATTGCTTTCCAATAAGCCATAAAAGGGTGACTTAGGCAAAAGTCATGGCACCTTCTCCTTCATTAGCCTGAACTACGAATGGTCTGATTCTTCTAAAGATACGTAGGAAACCTCACCCTGAGGTCCGACCGCTTCAAACCAAACCAAACCTGCATGATTGTCCAGCCTTGCCAAAGACCTCTTCCAAATCAATGCCTAACTCATTACAAATGGCTCCCAAGTAAGATGCTTGGCCGCCATTAAAATGCTAAGAGCTACGACTGGCCTGATTCCATCATGGATACGTAGGCAACCTCTTTTGAGGCCCGACCATTTTAATTTAAAACAAATTTTTAAGGCTCGCCTAGGCCCATGAGAAAAGCGCGATCACCCAAAAAATCATGAATTTTCAATGCTCATCCCCACCCTTAGAACTAGACTGGGATTTGAACCTGCATCATTAGCCTACCTTAGCTTATTGCGTGAGTCGATTCATTATGGCTCTGCCTTTTTCTTGTTCTTATCCCTTGACGTTTTCTCAACTACATTATCGCTTCTAAGCAAACCATAACCTTTCAACACTCAGCGCTATAACCACGCCTCATCCTTTGAGTGTTCCTTTATTTGGCCTTTCTTGTCTCTTTTCACCTTAGGAACCCTATATGGAATCTTTGGTCGAAACTTCCACTATTCGTGACGTGATATCTTCAAAATCAAGCAATCAAGCTGGGTACTTTATCAACTCCGTCTTATTGGGGGCTTCATCACTGGTCCACCCAGAAAATCATAGGCTCCAAGTCCAGACCTATTGAAGGACTTCATCACGAGTCCATATATGACATCTTGGGTTTTAAACGCACACTAATATAAGACTATACCTATTTGCGAGCTCACTTAGGCCCTTGGCAGACGAAGCTCGAAGCATATACAACTCAAGCGCTACAAAAGCTCGTTGTATAATGTATTTCAAATCCAATAGGTCATCCTTGGGGGCTTCCCATTTCTCTTCTTTCATAGGCTCCATGTGTACCTTGATCAGGACTTCCTTATGAGTCCATACAAAATATTATGGGCTCCAGACCCATACGAGATCCTAATTGTTTTATGGGCTCACTTAGGCCCGTAACAACTACATCACGTTTCAAATCAAACATAACCTACGTGGATCATCCTTGGGGGCTTCCTATTTCTCCTCTTTCAAAAAGCTTCTAGTGGAACGATCAAAGCATCATTATCTGCATTAGCATAATATCTCTACATTAGTGTCATATCATCTACATTTGTGTCACACCTCTGCATTGGCATTACATATCTACATCATCCAAGCATTGTGTCAAGCATTGCATCCTTCGTCCTTAGCCATAGGATTCTAGCGTCAATCATCGAGTCGCACACACATACACACACACACACTTATGCATACAGTAGCACCTTTAAGCCTAGAGTACTAGAGGTCACTCTTTATAGGCCAAGTCTTTTCCTTTCCATACACTAGCACCCATATCATGGGACACATGCATGTCCCCTAATTGTGTGTATGTATATTTGTGTGTTATTTGTATTCACAGGTACCCAACATTAAACAACTCTATATGAGTTATATTCAAGAAAGGTCTCATGGACCACTACAAATTAACAATAGAATACAAACACTATATACATGGTGAGTCCAGCGCACCGACAACGATGTGCCACACGCAACAAAGCTGCGTCTAGCGCAAAGATACCACGCCAAGCACAAGCATGTGCGTCCGGCGCACTGGCCGTGTATTGCGCGCTTGCGGGCTTCTTAGCTAAGTGGGGCTCACATGCTCAACTCCTTATGAATTCAAATGTTCATTACAACATCGCACGCTGCTCTGCAAGCGAAGCGCAGGCCTGTGCGTCTGGCGTAAAGTCCAGTACAACAAGCTTGGGGGGGCTTGTTAGCCATGTGGGGCCCACACGCTCGATTCTAAATGATTTCAAATGTTCGTTGCACTTCGATATCGCGCGTGACAAACCAACGAACTTGCAAAAGTTCACAAAAAAAATACGATTTTGCCATTCTTCCAACACATTACACTCTACATGAATTTTCAACATACATTGCTCGAGAGACAACAAGTACTCAGGAGTATCAAAAATGGAAAGCAAACAATTAGGTCTGCGGACAATTTCAAATCAATGACGGAACACAAACTGTCAATAACGGAACACAAACCGTTAGGTCTGCGGACCATTTCGAATCAATGACGTAACACAAACTGTCAATAACGGAACATAAGCCGTTAGGTCTTCGGACCATTTCAAATCAATTACGGAACACAAACAGTTAGGTCTGCAGACCATTTCAAATCAATGACGGAACACAAACCGTCAATAACGGAACACAAACTGTTAGGTCTGCGGACCATTTCAAATCAATGACGGAACACAAACAGTCAATAACTAAACATAAACCATTAGGTCTGCGGACCATTTCAACTCAACAACGAAAAACAAACCGTCGGGTCTGCGGACCATCATGAGCCAAGATAGCGGAAATCAAGCGTTAGCCTTTAGGTACACCATACAGCCTTGGAGTGAGACAAAAGCTCTACACAATCGCCCTGGAGCAGGATAAAAGCTCTACACAATTGCCTTGGAGCAGGACAAAAGCTTTACTCCGACATGAGCCAGACCATAATAGCTCATGATTCCTTTTTCCACATATCATTTCATTTTTTGCAAATTTACAATTACTTTACAAATGTGTTTTTGACATACGTCCGTTCCTGAAACATTGCTTATTTTACAGGTACAGGCGTAAAAGATTGATTTTGGATTGCAGAGCATCTAGAATCATTCTCCATCCCAACACGTATACTTTGACTTTCGGTTTTGCAAACCTCTGTCAAAGTGGGGGCTTCTGTAGACACATAATCTTGTCTCCCCATTTAGTACCCTATGATGACTAATACCCTGCTTCAATTGGTCCGGATCAAGGAAAGAATAAAGAACGAGTCTAAAATAAAATGTTTTAAGCCCAAAACCATTTTCTAACTCATTTTCGAAAACCTTTTTTATAAATACTTTTACTAAGCCGACTTTCTTAAACATTTTAAAATAACTTTTTAAGGCCCATCTTCTAAAACCTTTTAAAAATTGTTTTTATGAAAGCCCAATTTTATGAAACCCCTTTTCTAGCCCAATTTAATTAATAGAATTAATTAATTATATTAATTAGTTTTATTAATAAAAAATTGAAAAAATTGACGTTATGAGGCTCAACTATGAGCGGTTTTCTATAATAGGTCCCCAAGTATCAATAATTCAGTGGAGGTCCTAACTTTGGAGGGCATTGTCTTTTATTGGACCCCAGATGACTTATGACTTGTTAAGTAGGTAAACTGTTTTTTTTTTAAAAAGTCTTTAATCTTTTTTCTTACTCCCCTTCTAAGTGTCATTCTTCTTTCACTCTCCACCCATCTTCTGGCCAGAACAATCCCAATGGCTACCCCAGCATGGCCAACCAGACTACTAGCAACAACCCATGGAAGGCAAAATCGGATTTTTATTGAAATATGAGCAAACTACTGTCATTATAGAATACGCATCTGATCATCAAACTTTACTTAACTAATTTATATATAGAATGGTCTTCCAGCAGAAAAGGAAATTCACTATTTATAATTAGGCATCCAATAAGAATCAGGTTGTTCAATCATCAACAAAAGAAAACCCTTTTGGAATTTGAACAACATTCACCATCATTATAGTTACAAACCATGAAAGAAGTTTAGATGTTCAATTATTAAATAGAAGGACATAATTCAAATTAATTTCCATTTCAATTTCACACAACATTTCAACTATAAACCCCTACTCCAAAATTTGTTTAACAAACCCATCATTATTTCAGAAGACATCATGCAGCAGAAATCAATACATACATTCTACCAAACACTTAGCAGGCATGAATGAATGTCAATGATAAACGCGCAAAACCTAGAAAATTCAACAACCCATTACATTTCTAACGATTCTGAATTCATGTAACAATATGTAATAGCTCAAATTTGAAAAAAATTAATTAAAGTACATGTTTTTGAAGATTAAATCAGAGCAAATGCAATAGAAATTCTCATTAATAAAGAAGAGAGAGAAAGGGGTTGAATTATTAAGTCTTGCTAATGTGGAGTAGGACAGTCACGGGAACTCCCAGATTCTGAGCTTGGATTTCTTGAATAATCAGCAAGATATTCCCTTTAATTGTCTTTTATGGAGCTACATCTTTATTTTTATTTTCCTGATATTATCGTTGCTGTTATCTTATCTGTCATAATTAGTGAGAGAGTAAAGTATTGCTTGCAAAGAGTAGCCCAAACCCGACCCAAACTTAAGCTCTAGACATTCTCCTCTGTGTTCATGGGCGCTGCCACCATAATTTGGTGTCGTGGTTGTTATCGTTCGCCACTGGGGCCGTCGTCTCGAGTAGTTGTTGACCCTGCTGGGTGTTCCTATTGTTGGCGTGTCTTTATTGAATTTGAATTCTTTTTGCTATGAAATTTCTGGGTTGGAGATGAGAGAGAATGGGTGGGTGGAAAGTTTTGGGTAAAAGGATGAAGGAGGAGGAAGGGCTAGAAGGAAGAAGAGGGAGAAGCTAGTTAAAAAAAAGGGTGGGGATACACGTGACCATTAACCTAAAGTAGCAGGTTACATGACCTACTAGGCCCACTTAAAAATGAGTTATGCAATAGTTTGGTCTGCCACTGGATTATTGATAGTTGGTACCTATTAAAGAAAACCGCTCATAGTTGAGCCCCACAGCGTCAATTTTTCCTAAAAAAATATCTTTTATAAAAATAATTTTTTCCCAAAGTGTTTTTAAATATCTCTTAATAACTATTTTCTAAAATCTTTTTTAATAAAAACTTTTAGAGACCTACTAACTTTCGAAAACCTATTACAATACAACTACATACACCTATATATATAAAATCTCCCAACTCATCTCACAAAAGGAATTCACGACTCACTCCTCTCACAATACACGGCCAAACATACAAAAACTCACAGAGCTTCACCTTACAAATACACGGCACCCCTCATCTTTTCACTCTAAAAATTCACGGCCATCCCTCATCATACTCTCAATCCTCATCACCCGACACCTACACCCACAACACTAATATTTCACCACCTAATATCTAGTCAACGCCTAACACCATCACAATTCATCATATCCTAATAACACAATACTCCATTCACCGCCATCATCTTTAATTCATCATATCCTAATAACACAATACTCCATCCACCGCCATCACCTTTAATTCATCATCATATGTGCATCCTACACACTCCACCTAACGTTTCATAAATCTCCTGCTGCTACACATACAAACCACATCATCGCATCATCATCTCACCTCATTCAATCACTGATCTCCTCTAACTCGGCACACTCATCGTCCCTCCTAATACATCCCACGTCCAACACTAATCCGCACACGCCTATATTACACACCTATTACAACGTAACAAGACCAACTTTTTTTTTTGTTAATTAAGATAATTCAATTTTCCAAGATCCGTACAAATCAACGACCCCGGACGGTGGTATAATTTTTGAGGGTCAACTAAATTAACCACCTTTATTTTTTTATTTTTTTTTTTTAATATTTTCTTGAAGTTACTAACATTCTATTCGTGATGTAGATTGTTAACGAATTCCTGCGACTGTAGGTATTGTACATGTTATACTAAGTCTTTGCAATAGTTTCTTTTCTTATTTTCACTTCTTTTCATGAACATTTTATTTTTGTATGCCTGATTGCAATATTTATCACCTTGTATTTATTGCTAAACAAGACGTAAGGAACTGTTCTAACTAATTCAGACAAATTGGACAACCTGTTAGGAACTTTGTAATATGATTGCTTAATAACTTGTCACTAAAAATATAGTCTTTTTATATGTTTCCTTAACCAACCTAGACTAATTGTTTTTTTAGGGTGTTGAAAATATTATATGATTATTCTTTTGCATAAAATCGGTAATGAATCGATATTTAGTAAAGGCAAGCAATGGGTAAACTTGGTTCATTATGACCATATTTGTACCCTCACCCCCGAAATCGATCTATGATTCATTTTGACCATCTATGGAGTCCAGACGGGGAAATCTACATTGAATAAGTTCCTACAGTTCAATATCCAATTAGGTTTATAAGTTTTCCTCTAAAATTTTGTTGCCGACTTCAAAAACATATTTTTAATAAACCTTAACAATGGGATAGTCAAATAAATGCGCTCACACCGTGTGTAAGCATAAAGGAATAAAAATCCACGCCTACAGCTGCAATGCTTCTTTAAACCAAAGACTGGAAATTGTGACTCCATGTGTTGCTTTTGGTGTGCCGATTAATCACATTCTTCACCTTCTTATAGTATTTGATAATACTATTGCTTTTTAACTGCCAAATGTTGGTGAAGCTGATTGTGAAACTAAATCTTCACAGTATGTTTGCGCAAGTTGACGACCATGAATATGATGTGGACGGCTTGTGAAGTAACAGTTCAGTCATTAATGGAGACATGGTAATTACTTCATCCTATCTTTCAGGATTTCCATGTTTAATTAGAGGAAGTATTTTATTCTTGAACCATGATGAAAAGAATAGATGATTTTGTTGATATAGAAATTTCATGTTATATTAAACTCTCCCAAAATCTAAAATTTATTATTTTGTTAATAGTAAAATGGGGAAGTATATTAATTTATTTGATTGTTTTAGTATTAACATGTTATTTCTCATGATTTTGATTTGAGTATTAATATGATGATCATTAAGTTAATTTATTGATCATGTTATAGTTAGTAGGTTACTGTCACTAATTATGTTTTTGATTATATACTCATGGACAAGTTATAATGTTTATCTTATTAAAATAGATGTGGTTATTATAATTTGTTGAGTATATAATTGTTGGTATGAACATGAACTTGTGAAAATTGTAAACATGTTGCTTATTAGTAGGCCATCCTAGTATGGGTTATGTATTTAATTTCATTTTCACCATGTGTTGTCTAAATGTTATAGATGTGATTCTATGTTCGTTAGAATATTTATTTTTTAGACATAGGGTTAAAATGATAATTGAATGTACTTCTCAATTTTATATAAGTTGACTGATGTTTGTAGTTTACAAGTTGGAAAAACCAGTATTGATTTATCTCTATGATTTTATGGTAATCACTAGTATAAGTGTTTATATATATATATATATATATATATATATATATATATATATATATATATATATATATATATATATTTATCAAATGTGTCAGAATTTGTATATATGGTTGGGAAAATCTTATACTAGAAATTGATTTTGATTTATGGAATGTTATTATTTCATAGTTTTTCACTTTTTAAAGTGACAAGTATTATACTTGAATAAAGTATAATGAAAGACATGATAATTAATTATTTCAGTTTATGAGATCGTTAAGTTAATGATTTTGAAGAAATCGGTAGTATAAATTGGTTATGTAGTAAAGTTGGGACAATGGACAATGAAATTTGTCTAAACTTGGTGTTGTATACATTATGATTTTATACTTGGAACTGATTTTGTTTTAATTGAAGTTATTAAATGTCTTGGAAAGATAATGGTTTATTGTTCTTGACCTAATATATTTAATAGACTGAGTTATTTGAAAATGAATATGTTCTTCGTTTTAGAAGAATAATTTGGCGTGAGTTAAGTCTTGGTTTAGGGATTTGTATTTTATAAGAAGATGATATATATTTCTTTTTGCATATATAAGGTACTTCATGAAGGAGGTTCTTCGTGGAGGACGTTAATTCCTTATGATCCAAGAAGTGTACTTATGTGGTTGTTTTCATATACATAATCTTTGTTTAAATAGAAAAGGTGTTTATTTTGTTAATACTAAAATTGGGAAAGAATATTAACATGTTATTTGTTTCAATTGATATTTGAAGTGTTCCATGGCTTGGACCATGCAAAGCATATCACTAGTTATTATGATATACTTCAATGAGTATCAACGACATATGATTATTGAATGTTATTATGTTTATAATGGCAAATCACAACATATTAGATTGTGACATTGTGGTGTTTGTGATTTTATAAACATGGTGTCGTGTTAGCTAACTTTTTATGTTTTATGTTAACTTGATGAATTTGGCCAAAGTTGTTGTCAAGTTATGTTATATAAAAGTAGGGATGAGTTTTAAGTCATAAATAAATAATTTGCAAATGAAGAAAACTCAATTCACGTCTTTTACAACGCAAGATCTTGAATTCAATGAGGATCCCACTTTATTTGTAATTTGGAGCACTATAATATTTATAATTACATCCCAAGGTGAGTGCTTGTTTTTCTCAATGTTAGAGGTTGATTAATCTCTTAATAAACCTTTGGTTAGTTGCTCGGTTGCGAGAACATGTTATAGAAGGTTTACCTATATGAGTAAGAAATTTTGGGCACTTCACCTATTTGAGGCTTAACTATAGGAACACTCATGAATGTGGATATAGACTCAAGGCCTTTAATGGAGTCAAAGGTGACAATATTATTTGTGTAAGCTTGTGTGTATAGCATCTTCAAATTTTCATATGGTTGAATGATTCAATGCTTAGTCAATCATTTCAATTGAAAGTTTGTAAAGTATGTTATACTAAGTGGAAAAGCAATTTTAAAGACATTTTCATTTATGAACAAGTTTAGTTGATTTTGTTTAGTTTGTAAGTGTACGGACTACAAAGCATTTATACTGTAAATAGAGGGAGGATTGTCGGAACATTTATAGTTAAATCTGTCCGTCGATGATATGTGATGATATAATGTTTCGATGTTGTGGCGTATAAACGTAGTGAGAAATAAGGAAAAATGAAAAGGCAAATCAGTAGAGCACTCACGCAGTACGGAACGCTCGCTCAGAATTGTCAGGAAGTTGGAATACGAACCAACTTATTTGACAGGGCCATGGAGCGCAAGCTCCAATTCGACGGTTTGCCCCGACGAGGCACTTGTTTCGTGAAATGGTGCATGGCTTTTCGTGTGAATGGTTGCGTGGTTTCATACTTTTATTATGTAAATCTTTCCTAGTATATATAGGAAGATATCACAAATGGAATGGGGTTAGAAAAATATTCATACTTATTTAATGAGTGAAGTCATTCCCATGGTACTTGCTTAGAGAAGGAAATTCTCTTGTGTTTTCTCTAAACAAAATCAAACTACAAACTTGTGTTGGGATTGTTTCTTGTTAACAACCAAGATTTGATGTTTCTTCTTCGTATCTCATAAGTATTACCGTGATACTCTGTTGTTCTTAGTGGGTTGGTAAATAACTTATAGGAAAGCGTATAAGTATGTGCTTGGAAGATCATTTATCCGGTTACTCACTGTTACTCACTGTTCTTTCTCTTTCATGGATGGTCTATTAAGGAGACATGGCAAGCTTGTTGTGGGTCAGAATATAGATTTGAGGATCCAATTGATTCAATGGCATCACTCTTCTCCTGAGGGAGGTCATGCTGGGAGGGACTTAACTCTCAAAAGAAAAGAGTGTATTGTACTGGAAAGGAATGACCAAGATTGTTAGGCAACTTGTCATAAATTGTGTGACTTGTCAAGCTGCTAAGTATGACTCTTCTGCTTATCCCGGGTTGTTGCAAGCACTTCCAGTACCAGAGGAGGTGTGGGTAGACATTTCCATGGATCTTATCACTGGTCTACCCAAATATATGGGGTATGAAGTTATCTTTGTTGTTATGGACACATTGAGTAAATATGCTCATTTTGTTCCTTTGGCTCACCCTTTTATAGCACTTCAAGTTGCTCAAGCTTACTTAGATAATATTCAAGCTTCATGGGTGGCCAAGAAGTATAGTGAGTGATAAGGATGCTATTTTCCTTAGTAATTTCTGGAAAGGGTTATTTTCTTTACAAGGCACTGAATTCCTATTGTCCTCTTCTTACCCTTCTGAAACAGATGGCCAGACAGAAGTAGTAAATAGATGCCTTGAGTGTTACCTAAGGTGCATGTGTGGAAATCAACTTAAGGATAGGTGTTTGTGGCTGCCCTTGGCTGAGTAGTGGTACAACACTCATTTTCATTCCTCCACTCATCTCACTCCCTATGAAGTGGTGTATAATCAGCCACCTCCCCTGCATCTCCCATACTTGGCTAGAGAATTCTCTGTTGCCACTGTCGATAAAAGTTCACAAAAAAGAGAAACTATGATCAAGGATCTTAAGGGACAGTTACTCAAGGCTTAGAACAGGATGAAGATACAAGCTGATAAACAGAGGTCAGAGACATCTTTCCTTGTTGATGATTGGGAATGGTTAAAGCTACAAGCTTATAGACAAACTTTAGTACAACACCGTAGCAACATTAAACTCTCTCAGAAGTATTATGGTCCTTTCCAAGTGTTAGCCATAGTTAGCAAGGTTGCATATAGATTGAAGCTCCCAAGTACTGCTCAGATACATGATGTCTTTCATGTCTCTCAACTCAAAAAGTTTCATGGCATTCTTCTAGTTGCTGCATATACAGTGGTTTCAAGGTCAACTATCTTAGCTAGAAAAGTGGTTAAATTTCATAATAAGCCCCAAGCTCAGTATTTGGTGTAGTGGGAAGGATACTCAGAGAATGAAGCTACATGGGAAATTGCTGAAGTCTTTGAACAGTATTACCCTTCATTAATTTGTTGTTACTTAAGACTTGGGACAAGTCTTTTTAAGGGGAGAAGTATGGTAAGGGTAGAAATTAATAGATTTTATAAAACAAGCTTTTTGGTACAAAAGTTGTTAGTAACAGATTAATAGAATTCTGTTATTCTGTTAACTGTCTTTGTTTGATATATAATAGTTGTACAAATAGCTGTAAACTCTTGTATGTTGATTCATTCATGAAAATAAATACAATCTTTTACTCTTTTGTTATATATATATATATATATATATATATATATATATATATATATATATATATATGAATTCTCTCTTCTCTTTGTAGATTCTTAATCTCTCTTCTCACTTAAAGTCTACTCTATCTCTTCTATTTCTATTCTATCTTAGCAGGATCTGTTATCCTGCATCATACCCACCCGAAATCTTCATCCCCACCAAAAAAGCCCACCCACCCGAAGATAGGTGTCATCCACACGAAGATATCTACCATCAACTCTAAAATGAGGACGACCCAAAGGTGGCGAGGGAGGTGTTGCGGTTTTGACGACAACTCAAGAAGATTTGTTGGTGGAGAGGGGCGGTGGAGGAGGGAGTTGAGGAAAGATGGTGATGGGTTGTAAAGAGGAAGAAAATGGGTGAGGAGAGATAATGTTTTTTTAAAATTAAATTTAAATTAAAAAATTAAACCAATAAAAAACTGACACACACTAGAGGATAAAAGCTCAAGGGCTGAGGTAAAAGGGATGCAGTTTTGTAACATAAACGCAGCCCTTAATCTACCCGCAAAAAAAAAGGCTAAGATGGGCTAACCGCAGCCCTTTGGACTAAGGGCTGTGATTTTTGGGCTACCCGCAACCCTTGAGGGGCCCAAATATGAAATAAATTCCACACGCACTAAGCCACTAAGGGGGCGTTTGGTTGGGGGGTTACAAGAAAGGGAAAGGGAATCAAGTAAGCTAATATTCTTACTTGTTGTTTGTTTTGTCCATTATCATTCCCTTTACCCCTTGGTTACCCCCAAAGTCCTGTATATTGATTCCCCATCCTCCCCAAGGGTTTCACTTACCCTTTCTCTCCTCTAACTCTATGGTCATGTTGGCCCATTATTGACCACCAATCAAGCCACCACAACCACCATACTATTTCACAAAACCACCACATAGCTAACCCACCACCACGACAACCAGCGAACAAGCACCCCACCACCACCACAGCAGCGAACCTTACCCCACCAGCCACCACCACGGAATTATCACCGATTCTCACCAACCATAGTCACGCAACCACCAAAGCACCACGAAACTACCATGAAATTCGACCATGAAAACTTCAAATCTGAAGGTTTTATGGTCGAATTTGACATTTTAACCCTCAAATATGAGCTTTTGTGGTGGTGGAGAAGGAAAAGAGAGAAGAGGGGAGGCGTGAGGACCGCAGCAGCAACAATTGGAGAGGCGGCAACAAGGTTGGAGGTGGCGCAACAACGATGATAGGCGGCAAAGAACCGTGGAGAGGAAGCATCAAGGTGGTGGTAGAGGTTATTAGGAGAGGGAGGGAGAACATTTATGGTGGAGCAATTGTGAGAGTAAGAAGAGATGTATTGTAACTAGGCCTGGTTATTGGACAGGGCTGTCCAATGGCATAAAGGTCGGGCCATTATTAATGGGCTTATTACCCTTTTATTCCTTAGTAGACAGGGCTATTATAGGGTTTTAAATGGAAATTATCATTATTGGGTCTTATTTTTTTTTTTTTTTTAAAAATTTTGGTAAGATAAATTACATTAACACCCTCTCACAGGGCACCTATATACAACCTACCCCAAAGCCCCCCAAACCCCCCTGATGAGAATCGAACCCACAACATGTGGGTGGAAGATGAAAGGGTTTACCACCCTTCCACTCCCTCATTCTCATTATTGGGTCTTATTGGGCAACCACCATTAGATTATTATTGTTCGCTAAAATCATTCAAGGGTCTGATTTTTTTTTCTCTCTCCTCTCTCATTTCTCCTTTCTCTTTCAGTCGACAAAGAATTAGGGCAAAAATTCCAGCCTCTTTTCCTCCATCAAAATTTGAATCGATTAAAATCATACAGGGCAATTAATTCTTTGGAAAAATTTCAGCAATATCTTCGTTTGAGGGACGAATTTCCAAGGTATGTTGTATTTGCACTTGTTTAAATGGCTGAAAATTTTGAAATTAGGGTTGAATTTCTTTGCTTTTGCAACTTTAGAAATTATTGTATTTCTACTACTACCACTGCTACTGGTGAGCTTTGCTGAACTTTTTCGTGTCAGCGACCATTCAGCTTTTATTGCATAGTGTTTTGTTTTTGATTTGCTGATTAGATGCTTGCGTATCAATTAATTGACATTATGATGTTTAGTTGTTTTCTCATCATGGATGTCGAGCAAGGACTGTATGAAGAATGCTTAGAGTTGAATAATGCTAAATCTTTCCTCTAATTTTTGAACTTAAGTTTTTATGCAACAATTTGAGTTATATATATATATATATATATATATATATATATATATATATATATATATATATATATATATATATATATATTTGATAGTACTTTTAGGTGGTTTGTGGGAACTGTATGAAGGGAGAGAATATGGGTAAGAATCCCATCTCTATCAACTAGGGGTGTTCACAAAAAACTTAAACCGAAAAACCGTACCAAAAAACCGGTCAAAATGGGTGGTAACCGCACCGTAAAAGTAGTGATTAAATGGTTAGGTTACCGTACCGGTAAAAAATTACTATTAAACGGTACAGTTACGGTTATGATTTTTTATAAAACGGTTAACCGAAAAACCGAATATGTTTATTTTGTTTTATTATAAAATTGTTAACCGAAAATATTATAAATGTTGGAGACATTTTGTTTTAATGTTGGAGACATTTTTGTTGGCAGTGATTATGGACATGCCAAACTAGACTTTACAAAATGAAAATAAGATTGTGGACATGCCAACTCCGTGCCTCCTCCAACTTGAGTAGTATGGTATTCGTGTTTTATTTTTTATGTTGGTAGTGAATACTTATTGTTGGCAGTAAACTTTGTGGAGTAGTATTGTATTAATCTTATATTATTTATGTTGAGAAAAAGTAAAAATCTAATATATAAATTAAGTACAATATACTAATAATACTTGAGTAACGGTTAATGGTTAACCGAAAAACCGGTTAACCGCTTAAGCAGTTACCGAATTGAACGGTTACGGTTACGACTCACAAAAATGGTAAACCGAAACTTTCGCTTACCGAACCGAGATGTCGTTCCGGGACGGTTAACCACCCTTGAACACCCCTACTATCATCTGATCTAGATTAAATATGATAAGAGTTTTATAAGTTTGATAGTTTTGGTGGTATTTAAAACGACTCTAGCTAGATAGTTATATACATTGTAATGCCTTCACAACATTTTAAGATTTTGAGAAGAAAGCATTTATACTAGGGAGTCCAACCCCTAGTAAGGGAATATCTGTTGCACTGTCTTAGTTCAGTTACTTGTTGAATACTGGATTTCTGTCAAAGTATTATTTAACCCATCTTTTGCATTGTCTTATGTTTCTGCTATGTATATCTATATTTGATTTTCGTGGTCAAAATTTGCTAATTTCTGGAAATCGTGGACAATTCATAAACTAATTAAGTTATCAAATTGTTTATATGCAGCATCATAAATTTAACAATGATGGGGGATGATGCTACTAATTGAACGGAGCCAAAACGTGATGATGGATATACTGAGTATGGTGTGCCTCAGCGGCGGAAGAGAAAGAAAAGGTCTAAAGTTTGGAAGGAACTTATCGAAGAAAAGAATGCTCAAGGTGAGAGAATAGCTACTTGCACGCATTGTAATTTAGTATTGTCAACATAACGTGATAATGGTACTTCTCACTTAAAGCGTCACTGAGAAAGATGTTTACTTAGGCCTCTTGGACTTACGCATGAGGATGATAGTGATGGGGGGATAATTATGTGTTTAATATGGCTGAGCTTAGAGCATATATAGTTAGTTTCATAGCAGAAGAAGCTCATTCTTTTTCTATAGTTGAAGAAAATGGATTCAAGAGAATGATAGCTAGAGCTAACCGTAATTTTGTTCCATTTGGTCGTGTAACTGCAAAAAGGGATTTATTGTCTTCTTATGTGGTAGAAAGGGTGAATTGAAAGATATGTAGTCTAAAGTTTCGTGTCGAGTTTCTTTAACAACAGATAATTGGAAATGTAATCATACTAGGCAACATTTTATTTGTGTGACTACCCATTTTGTCGATGATCGATGGAAACTCCATAAGAGGATTGTTAGGTTTAGGGCTTTAGCTCCCCCATATGGTGGTGTAAGTATTGCTAATGAAATTGCTTTATTTCTTACTCAATGGAAGTTGGATAACAAGATACTTTCTATCGCCGTAGATAATGCAACCTACAATGATGTGATGATATCTACTTTGAAAAGGCGCCATGTTCCTAGGGGAGGATTAACTTATGGTGAGTGTTTGTTTCAGGTGAGATGTTATGCTCATATTGTAAATCTTGTTGTACAAAATGGGTTTATTTACATAATTGACATTTTGGATAAAATTCGCTCCTTGATAAAAATGCTCTCATAGAAGTAATAAGTTTTATGATTATGCGGAAAGGATTTTCCACTTGGATGGGAGAAATAAATTGAATCTTGATATGCAAGTTAGGTGGAATTCTACTTATCATATACTTGGTACTGCACTTTTTCAAGGATGTCTTCCTTCATTTGGGTTCAAATTATGCACCATTCAAAACTTATGTTCCTTTAGAAGACGAGTGGGATAAAGTGAGGGTAATTCATGACTTTTTGGAGTTGTTTTATCAAGTTACTTGCATATTTTCAGCTGTTAAACATCCCACTTCTAACTTGTATTTTAAAGTTGCATGGATGGTGCATCGTCACTTAGTTGAGGCGGCAAATGGTCCTTATGTGTTTCTAAAGGAAGTGATCGAACCTATGCTTTCGAAATTTGACAAATATTAGTCAGAATACAACATATACTTGTCTTGTGCTGCAATTCTTGACCCTGGGTATAAGGTTATGTTTGTGGAATATTGTTGTTGTAAGTTATTCGGTAATGATGAGGGTTCAAGAAGAGTTAATGACGTATTGAGTACCTTGATTGGATTGTATAATGATTACAAGTTACAATACGTTGGCGTCTCACTTGTTGTAGCATTGCCTTCTCCCTCTTCAAGGTTAGATACTAAAAACTATTTTGATGACTATGACCAATTTGTTAGTAATAGTAGGTCTCAAGTTGGAAAATCACAACTCGACATGTATTTAGATGATAATGTTTTTGATCTCAACTACGAGTTAGACATTTTAGAGTTTTGGCATCAAAGTTCTGTGAGATATCATGTTCTTTCAAATATGGCACGAGATTTGTTGACTATTCCCGTGAGTACTGTGGCTTCGGAATCTGCCTTTAGTATTGGAGGAAAGACCATTTCGGCCTCTCGTAGGTCCTTGAAGTCAAAAACGGTTCAAGCTTTAGTATGTTTGCAAAATTGGCATCGTGCAAAGTACAACATTGAAGATACGAATGAGGTTGATTATGGATGGAAAAAAGGAGGAAGACGGCGTGGATCCCTTTTTTAGGTAATACGATTCTGTTATTTTCTTCCTTGATTGGAATAGTCTATGGAATTACTTGTTTATTGCATAATCTACATCTCTTGTTTATTGCATAATCTTCATCTCTTGATTGGATGTCTATCCTTTGAAATACCTTCTCATACTTTAAATCTTTTCACTCGCAGCTGCATTCTAATTAGTGTTTTTGATGTGATTTTTGTTGGCGGTTTTTAACTCTTTTTGTATTTTTGTGAATTATGGACGAACAACAATGAAAATAAAAGGGATAGGCTCTTACATCTCAGTTTAAGAGGTTCTCTTGTGAGTCTTGGCTCCAATATCACACAAAGTCGCGGTTTGTGTATTTGAACACTCAGTTCTATGCAAGCACAACAAGCTTAACACTTTCAATTCTTTAAACTCAAATCTGATTTTTATTAATGAATTAAAAAGCCTTATATAGGCGTGTAAACAACCTAAGTATACTAAGATTAGGAAACTAACAAGATAACTTTAAACAAAATAAGATAACAAAGAAATAGCAAACTCCTAAACCAAGTAGAACGAGCTCAACTTGGCGCCTACTAACCGAACTCCTATTAAAGATATAACTCTACTCCAATTAGAATCCTAATCCAACAACTCCAATTAGCATCCTAATCCAACTAGGATTTGGATTTCTAACTCAACTAGAATTTATAAACTATTAGACTCCCTAACAAAACTAGGAGTTCGAATCCTACTAGGATTAGGATATTAAGAGTCATATTCCTACTAGAACTAGGAAAACAACACCAATCCTAACAGAACTAGGATTTGTAGGAAATGACGATATGGATCAGTTTTTGTCTCAAGCAGCCAACTAAACACTGATTAACTTTAACCTCTCTCTTTTCTTAAGTGTTTTTTGTGTTGCTGCCAATTTGCACATCATTGGCATTGAAAAATTATTAATGTTTGTGTATGATTTTGGGTGAATCTGTCAGACCTCTTACCTCTGTTTTGAAACATTTTTAGCTCAGTTTAACAAACTCTTCTACTTGTAATGGCAAGTGGCATGCTGACTTTGGTGAAGTTTCGAGTTTGATTTAACTGTTTTCTTTTTAAACATATCTTCTACTTTCTTTCTTCCCTCCATATTTTTGTAGCTTTCTTGATTTGCTGTAGAAATGACTTGCATATAGAAGTTGAAACTTAAAAAGGTATGCTGATATGTATCTGCTGGTATATTGCAGTTCGAGCAATCATAATGGGGACCCCACTGGTTTTCTTTTCTAATTTACTAGAGGAACACTAGAGAACACTAGAGGAAAAAAGGCCAAGGGGTGCGGTAAAAAGTGGCCTAAGGGCTGCGTTTTTTACCACAGCCCTTGGCATAGCAGCCCTTAACAATTTTGAAGGGATGCATTTATTAACCGCAACCCTTAATAATTAAGAGCTGCGGTTTTCATCAAAACCGCAACCCTTTATCCATTAAGGGTTGCGGTTTTCTCTCAAAATCGCAGCCCTTAATGGATATAAAAACCACAGCCCTTGTGACCCAAAAAAATTTACAACAAATGGAGACAAGAAGTACATCATCGCTAGCATCAAACCACACACAGCAGCACTGCAGCAAGAGAGGAATATAGGAGCACTTTAATGTTTTTCACATGTATTTAGGATAATTGTTCCAAATTGATTTCACATTTCCTTTGTTTCAGGATAGAACTTCAGGTCTCTGACAATCTGAAGGACTAAGTCTCATAAGAAATGTGTATCTAGCAAGGCATTGTTTGCCGAAACAAGAGTGTAAGTTTTGTTCAAATGAATGGCAGTTGCAAGGAGAAAAACGACTTGCATCAACTTAATCAACCATTTATATATATATATATAGATATACAAAAAGGGAAGGGCAGATAAAAGCTTACGTGATGCAAGGACCCCCATTCCCAGCTGCCTGAGCAACAAAGATGCCCACTTTAACTGCTGAAAGAAGTGCAGCATCAAAAGGATTTAGAAAGGTTGTTTTGGTTGCTGCTGGTGGACTGTTTGACAAATGATAGGATTTTTTGTGATGTCTGAGATTCAAAACTTACAGCAATATGTTTCTTTACTTTGTAAAAGACCTTGCAATTGACGGGCACCCAACCATTCAAGGCACCTGCTTATCTGCATGTCATTAGTTTATTCTCGGGATCCTCAAGTCCTCTTGTACTAAAGGAACAAGGCTGCCGACCTATGATTGGGCCTTCAATAAGAAATGGCCTTTTTGATATTTCTGTCTGTGCAGTTGATAAACTCAAATAATTTATAATATGTTGGGAAGGAATCAAGTGCCTAGTAAAATAGAGAAGATTTGGCTATCACATGTTAAAAATAGAGGGGAGGGGGGGGAGAGATAGAGAGCTTTGTCGTGATTAACTAGACAATTGAAGACTCTAAAGGTTATTGTCACATGAAAGGTTCCAGTATCTGCTAATCAGTCTTAAGAATAATAATTGTTGTGCTTGGAGTTCATACAATTTACATCTAAACTATTTCCAAGGACCATTCACATCTAAACTATTTCCAAGGCACAATTCACAGTACTTGATACATGTCTTTATAATATGAACTACAAAGCCATTTATAAGGTGCCGATATCTGTGAAATATGAACTACTCTAAAAATGATAGAACTAGAATTCACATTATATGTTATTGTCATCACACAAAGTGCTAAAGTGAAAGGAAGTCAGAGACAAATTATATAACTACATAGTCTCCAAATATTAACTATAGTATATTTTAAGAAATTTCTTATTTTTTTAGTCAGTCTCTAGCTTTTTACATGCGATCCGATTGTTATGCTTTCATAGTTGTTACCACCATTTTTAGACGTATGGTAGCATTTATTATGAGTACGTTGTATTAGACCTCAAAAGGTTTAATTTCGTCTTAACATGAAGGCCCAACATAAACATAAAGCCCATTAGAGAAAGTCAACATAAATCAAAGTCAATAGGAGAAGACCGTCAAGACCATCCGGAAATGAAAGTCAAGAATGATAAACGCACGAGGTGGTTAAAGAGCAATCATTGGACGGATCCACATAAGGAAGAACGTGCAAGGCTATGGTTATTCAGCGCCAGAAGACATTTGAGATTTGAATCAAAGATGATTCAAATGTTTTCCCTCCAAGTAAGCACGGAAGTTACACAATACTCTTCTCTATAAATAAAAAAAACGAACAAACACACAACAACTTGCATTTACTCTCTTCTTAGCGTAGCCTCGGCCTTACTCTAGCCAACCCCCTTCGGGTTATAGTTAGTGTAGTTCCTTAAACTTAGAACATGTTACGGCGCCAAGTTACGTAATTCTTCGATTGAAGCAAGGAACCATGGAGGTAATGACCTTCCGCTTTCCCTTTAGTTGTCGGCTGGCTTATCCCTTTATGTGTTGTAAAATCTTTCTTAAAGTTTGTGGTATGTATAGGAATGTTTTGCTTTCATTAAAAGATTAATTATTGCTTGCTCTATTTATTGCATTTCGCCTGAATTTAATAGGCGTTGTAGTTTAATCATTAATTAAATTGCAACAAAGTACGTTAGCAAGGTTTTATCTAATTAAAACCAGTAACCCCCAGGGACTAAGTCTCCCGTGGCGTTCAGTATCAAACTATTGGATGTGCATTGACTTGTTTGCAAGGTCAACAAACTGATTTTACACCAACAAGTTTTTTGGCAACCACAGTGGGAGAAGAAGACTCATAATCAAATTGTGAACATTCTTCTTCGAACTTTCGAAAAACTAACCGTAAAAAACGGTTGTTCTTACTAAAATGCCGGACACACTTTCTAAAAAGAATAAGGAAGTTGCTCGGGGAGGAATCAAGTTTCCAAAACAAGGAAACAAGTTCTTCAACCCCTCCGGAAACTAGGGTGCATGGTAACAATGGTGAACCAATTCACCATAGTCATGAAGAATCAAATGGAGAGACCCCACAAAAGGGAAGGCTCATCTCCATGTAGTGCGGGTCGTGGACTTATACAACAAATGTATGGAAAGTTCACGAAATAGTAAAGAATTTACGGTTAGAAGCCGGAGAAAGTCGGAGACAACAATTTGACTCCAACTACGGGACTCCAGCCTATGAGTTCGCCGAGTCTTCACGGACATCCTCCAAAGGATAAGTGAAGAGAATAGAGAGATTAACTCTAGGTCGATTGATAGGATACTTGTAAATATCAATGATACTATGAGTGCAACTTTCACGGCAATGTCAAAATCTCTTGTCCTTTGAAGTAGTTACTCGCCTAGAACCACTAGTCGAAAAACACTATCGGTAAATGAGAAACTAGTTAAGGCCTTAGAAGAGGCCCCGTTGAATAGAGCAAGGGGGAAATTCGGTACAGAGCCAAATGTTCCTCCACTAGGGTATCCTCCAAGGGTACATTTCTCCCATCCCGAAGCTAGAAATACACTTGTTTCGGGCGATCCACAAGCTTCCTCCCATGAGCACCAAACAAGGGCAATACCCTTGAGCCATGGAGAGGGTAATCATGGAAACCTTAGGAGAAGTGATGGAATGGCGGCGGGCGTGGAGCCAAGGCGGCATCGAGTGTCGGGACATCACCAACCTTCGTTTTCCATGGGTGGTGGACAAGTTGGTGACAACACACACCAATCAAGACCATCACGACGAGGACCGAGGCAAGATACTTTTGTTACAAACCACAATAGTACACCGCATGCATATGCGCCTCTTAACCAACCAAGTATGGTTGGGATTCCTTCTTTACCCTATGTTTACATGCCTCATAGCCAACCAACTATGGCTAGTACGCCTCATTATGGGAACATTCCGGGGTATAGTCGCCCCAAGCTCCATTTTCCCAAGCAACCGGTGCTTATCGGCGAGAGGATGCCCACAAATGGACATACATTCCCACCCCAAATGGCGCAAGGAGCAGCCCAATCCCGCTTTTATGCAACACCGGGGAGATCCCTATGGGAGGTTATCAAAATTAACCTTTCAATCCTAACCCTAATCCCGCATACAATCAAGCAGGAAACATGGGGAATGGGAATATGGGCTATTCGGGAACGCATCGGGATCCATTAGCAAGCCAAGTTGAGGTACTAGTTCAAAGACTAGTAGGGGGATAATTCTAGGAAAAATCGGAGGCAAATAGGTCAAAGACCTTACCCCGAATGGATTGATAAAGCCAATCCATTTCCTGGAACGTTTAGATACCTTACTTTATATTTCCGGAAATGATAGAGTTTTCGCTAAAGAACATTTAGTTAGGTTCAATTGTCAGTGTAGGGAAGCAGCTGATAATGATTTCTTAAAACTTTGAATGTTTTCCATGTCTGTTACTGAGACTGCCTTTTGGTGGTGCACTAATTTACCACCAAACTCCATTCACTCATGGCAAGACATGCAAGTGCACTTTACAAATCATTTTGCACGCACCGAACCGGGGAGTGACTCTAAGTGATCTCGGCGAGAATCCAACAAAAGTTAGGAGAGTACGTAGAAGACTACCTATCTAGATTCAAAATGGCCAAGATCGGGTGTCATGTTAGCATTCCTAAAGAGAGTTTGTACAAATGGCTCAAGAAGGAATGTTAATTCGGTTCGAAAAAGGTTTGATGGTCATGCCTTTGGCGATTTTGTTGAATTAGCATAATTGGCTGTGAGCTATGAAAGGAACCTACAAGCTAAAAGTGCGGCAAGACACCGGGAATTTCTTTGCTCGGGATGAAGAGCCCTTCCACTTTGAGACTGCATTAGAAGTGAACGTGGCGAAATCATTCAAGGAGTACCTTATAAATGTTCTCCTCTAGAAAAGAAAGAGTTTCTAGCGCCAAAGGATATGAAATCTGCACAAAAGAGGACATACACTTTTGATGCCAAGAAATCTAACTCTATCTTTGACTGGTTATTATCTAACAAAAAGATAAAATTGGTAGCGAGACATAAAATAAGAACTGTTGAGGAGTTTAAGGGTATAAAATACTGTAAATGGCATGATGCAGTAACCCATGATACTTCTGAATGTATTGTCTTTATAAACAAAATCCAGGATGAAATTGATAAGAAAAATATCATGTTTCCGATGATGAAGATGTTAATGTAGTTGGAATGGACGAACCATTTGAACTATTATGTGCTATGGTAGAAACTAATAATGTTTTCCTTTGTTACCTTGTAGGCATCTCAAGCTACCGAAATAGGTAACCAACTCTTCAACAAATTGCTTGATGAAGGAATCTTGGTTATGCCAAAGATAGACAATGAAGAGGGATTGTAAGATATGTGCGAGATGGCATATGAATGGGTCTCTTACAACGAGACTAGTGCCAAGTATTCGGGAGGATTCCTAACTAGGCAATTAAGTTTCTAAATACTAGTTGTCTCGAGATATGGAACAACATGCCATGGAGCTCGAAGCCTACAAGGCCAACTTAGCCAAAGTTAAGGCACTTGTTAATTCCATTGACTTCAAGCCCGATGATGCTTGAGGAAAGAGCTAAAACCTACAAAGAGGTCGCTCAAAAAAATTCCCATTGCAAACTAGGGCAATAGAAGGGTTGAAGGCTCGAGGAATGGAATGTGCTCACATTGTGGAGACAGGCTGACCTTTGAAATGGTTAGAACTCGGATCATCCCAAATGATCCCGCCTATGTACCGCTTATCGGTGTCCACTCCCAGGGAAAGGTCTAGAAGTCGAGGACCGAGAAAACTTGACAGCCCCATTTCACGTCCTTCCTCAAAGGGAAAAGGAAGGGGGTCAAGTCAAACTCCTATACCCAAAATTCTTAAAAGAAGGGCGAAGTCCCATGAGGACCAATGGGAGGTAAGAATCAAATCAGCGGCTAAGCCAAGGCCATTACAAGATGTCCAAAACTCACCTAAAGTAGGACATTAAAAATGAAGGAGTTAAGTGCAAAAGCCAAGTTAGCACTCAAAATGTGCGGGATTATTGCAAACATAAGGATTGATGAAGAGGCTCTACAAGTTGGTATCACTAAATTGCTTCCTCTTAAAGAGGAACAAGTATGGTGCATCATCTACAAAGAATGGTGGCCGGCGGCCTCGATGAGGTGATTCTCTTTATGAAAGAGACGCTAGGAAATGGCTTTAACGAGGACTATGATTCGAGTTTGGATCGATGATTTGGACTTATTGGTATCAGATAGTGACTTAGTGTTGGATGGAGACCCACTGATGAATGAGCCTCAGACATAAATGGGAGAGGGTCAAAACATGCAGTGTAATGTGGTCATGCTACAAACGGAGTTCAAAAAGTCAGAAGACCAACCCGGGATTCCGGACCAATACTACATCATGGGCGAGATGAAGTTGATGAGGAAGAGAGGGCGAGGTAAATTTAAAATTACTTCTTCTCAAAGCTTGTCATCTTACTTGAATGCACCTCATAAAAGAGTGCCTTATAAGACATCTCTAAAAGATAACCTAGAGAAACTAATTATAAATAAATCTTTAGGTCGGTGATCGATAATAAGCACACTAAAGCTATATTCCTAAATGTTGATTTTGAGGAAGTTCATTTAGGCAAAGTATTAGTGGACACTGGAGCCACAATTAATATTATGCCACTCTCTATGCTTAGAAAACTGGGGAAAACTAGAAAAGATTTGCATAATATACAAATCAACATAACTGGTTTCTCTGGTTTATTAGAAAAAGTGGAAGGAATGGCTATTTTAAAGATAAGGGTAGGAACTAAAACTACTTATTCTAGTTTCTTCATAGTCGAAAGTGGCATTAATTATAATGCCATACTAGGGAAGAAATTAGTTACACTATAACTATGCTATTCCATCATCACTCAACCAGGTCTTAATCTGTGGAATGGTGGCACTTATGAAATGGTTCGGGCGAGATAAGGAAGTTTGTCTAATTACATCTCCTGATTCTGTTTTTATCAGGGACTCTCTAAAGTCAGTTCCTATTATCAACATCGAGGTTGCTCTACAACTTGAGTCACAAACTCACCAAGAGATAGAATACTCAAGTGCAATTCTCATTGAAGAAGTCAAGGACGTTCCAGAAGTTGAATACATTCAATCAAAATATGAATATATTCAACAAGCGTCAGACTACGATCAACAACTAGCTCTTATTAGTTTGTAGAGTTAGAATGCATTTTTCTTATAAAGGTTATTACTCCCTCCGTCCCAGAATACTCCTGACACTTATCAATGCACGTAGTTTTAGATGACAAGTTGTTGTTTGGTTATCAATTGTTATTTTATTGAAAAGTAGATGTGATAGGATTTAGTAGTTAGTAAAAGCAGTATTATTTTATTTTAAGGAGAGAGAGTGTGGGCCATGGTTAGAGTTGGTGGGTAGTAGAAGTGATATTATTTTACTATTTGGAGGAGAAAGAGTGTGTGCCAATGCTTAAAAGGTAGAAGGATTAAAATAATAGTGGGTCATATCCTAAAATAGAAGTGTAAAGAGTATTCTGGGACAGATGAAAAAGGAAAGTGTAAAGAGTATTCTGGGACGGAGGGAGTATGTTTATTAACCTAGAAGAAGGTTGTAATGGGTTTACCCCTATTATTGATCAAGTTATGAAAGATTTAGTTTTTAGAAAATACCAACACTAGTGGAAAAAACCTTATCTGTCACTTAGTAACATATTCGATTTTTAGAAAACTGCATCCGAAAATCAATGAAAAAATAGGAGGGAAATCTGGGCAGAAAATCTGATCCGGTCCTTTAGTGAACTGGATCAGATTATAGAAACTGCTTGCGGTTTTTAATAAAGCTGATCTGTTTGAAGGACCGGATCAGATTTTTCGGTTTTTTTCTGCCACGAAAACCCGTGTTTTTTCCCTCCTTAATTCACCCAATTTCAGTTCCCTCCTTCACCCATTTTCAATTCCCTCCTTCAGCGAGTTGAAGTCTCCACACCTGAGCGCCACCACACTGGGTTCGACCACGCACCACCACACCTCACTGCCACCACCTGATTCCGCCGCCACCCGAAGCTTCCACCACCAGCTGGGCACCCTAGGTTGCACACCACTACTGCTGTAAGTCTCTGCCCTAGCTTGTGCACCACCACTCGACTCCTCTGCTAGCTTGCCGCACCTCCACCTTCCTCCTCCTAAACAACTACATTCCTCCTCTACCCCTGCCTAAACAACTACATTCCTCCTCGACCTCTTCCTAGGTAACTAAAAGTTCATAACTTTTATTTTAATCTCATATTTGAAACTTCAAGTTTATAATTCATTTTAGTTTTATGAATAATTGTTAGTGAAAATTGGTTGTATAATAGTTAAAGGGTTTTAAGTTGATTGATTTTAGTTAATTTGATTTTAGTTTAAGTAGTTAGTTTGATTTTTAGGTTAAAAAAACTAGGTCTTTGTTTTTGTTGTTGTTGTTGTTGTTGTTGTTGTTGTTTGGTTTAGTTTAGTTTTGTTTGATTTTTTAATTTATACTAATGTTAACTTTAACTTTGTTGTTGATTGAAGCTAGTTAGTGACGGAGTGTTGAGTTCGATTTTCCAATTTACAACCTTGATATTGGTATGTTATCATTCATATTTAACTTTCTTTCATAGTAAATTGGTTTATATGTGCAAATATGTATATATTTATCGTTGAATTGAGATTAGATGTAAAATGTTTTGTTGTTTAAAAACCTACGTATGCATCATCATATCATATGCCTAGATACCTGTTCGAGACTTACTCATTAGGAGTAAGTCTTGAATAGTCCCCGGTTTGGGACTGTTCTTAGATGTTTAATCTCACTTAGGTGGTGAATGTATGTCTTTATTTCGATTCTAGAGGAAAATCTTGGCTCGTCGTTTCCCTACTTTTGTTCTCTAGGTACATATGTAGATATAAGTAACTATATATCTACATCATGTACTTAGAGACCTATAGGGAAATGCTTGCCGGATTTTCCGTAGAATCGAAAAGAAGGCATACATTCACTAGTGAGATTAACATCTAAGGATGGGTTAGGTTGGAGTGATAAGGACCCTTGGAAAGCATGCCTAATTTCATTAAATATATTTGGTTCATAAACTCTAATCATGTAATGAAGTTCGTCATTGACATGAGGTACTTGTTGCTTGTGTTTAATTAGAGGTCTGATTGAAATGAATCGTGCATGGATGTACGGTAGTTGCGACACGTGTGAATTCGTGGATGGGGTCTTTGAATTTTGTGATGCTGCATTAAGTCATCAGGCTGCAACGGGAACCGAGGGGTTTTATTGTCCCTGTGTTAATTGTAGTAATGTGGGATTGTAACACCCCCATATTCCTCCTACTAAAATAAATATTATACTAAGTAAATTGGAGGAATCTGAAGATGTTACCGCCACGGTGATATGCATACGGCTGAATAGTAATTTTAGAAATCAAACTTGCTATCTTTTGAATGTAACACAGCGGAAGACTTAAACTGAAATAATTAAACTACAAGTTGGAAACCATTTAAGGCCCCTTAATAAAAATCTCATAAATCCAAAATCCCAAACTTAAGAAAGAAAGAAATAACACACAATGTCTAATAGAAATAAAATGAAATCCAACTCCAACAAAGCTAACTCCCATGCATAAATATGGATAACCTGTTACTAACGTGCTCCCCGTAATTTATAAGAAATTATGGATCATTACAGAACATGTAACCAAACACACAAAGAACAAGTCAGCTAATGCTGAGTACGTACTTAACCAAATTAATATAATATAAATACCAAACATGATACTAAAAAAATTGTAAACAACAAATCATGCGACTTAATTAGAAATTAATAAACACATGACTCCGTAACTTTTATTAATATTTCTGGCATGGAACGGGCACCGTCCTCACTTTGGAGTCATACGGGCTACTAAACCTTGAATAACTAAAGCGTCCTTAACTGCCTTTAGTAGATAAACCTTGAAAATCAGTATGATCATACCCCCGAGAAGTGTCCTTGACTAACTTTACTCAGGAAGCTTAGATAACTTATCTAACTCGATTATAATAAAATAATTAACTGTATCGTTATACAAGTTAATATGTGTAGGAGAAGGTAGTTCAAAGACTACTTCTCCCCTCTTGTTCAATACTCAATAGGGGATCCATCCTATGAGTTTTCATGCCGTTCTCTTTTTCTTTAAGTGTTTAATAAATTTTATTAGGTCCGACAAGTATGAAGAAAAATAATGACAAATCCAAACACTTATAATTTATTTTTATCTCATTAATAAAGAGTGATTATACAATAATAACCTCACCTTTATCAAACCTTTAATCCTTGAATTGGGGACTTGGAAAGTCTCCCTAAATAATTGAACCTTGTTCAACACTAAAAAGAACTTGAAATAGTCACCAAAGACTCTTAAATATTGCAAACTTGCACTTTCAACATGAATAGGTTATAAAATAAACTCACAAACCACCCTAATCATGATACTAACTCAAATGGTCATGCTACATAAAATAACATGTCCACTACATAAAAACTACTACTTTACAGACAATAATAAAGTCTATTCTTTCATATAAATTAAAATCATATAATCATAGGTATTATAAATACTACTACATTATATCACACAATTTTTGTTCCTTAATCATGATTCTAAGTTCCATCATGCTCCGAAATAGATAACTAAGCATAGTAACAGTAACTACTAATACTACTAGTAATACCTAGTACTAGTACGTACCTCTGAAACGTGAATTCCACACAACTGCGCACTAAAATTTCCCTTCTACAATTTGGGAACCTAAAACACATATTGAGTAATAATTAATACTCAATTCACATCAAATTACTACTTAGATACCTAAAAATCAGATTTAAAAGTCATAGCTTAATCTGATTTTTACCTTCTTTGAACACTTAAAATTCATTCAACAATTATTTCAAACTTTAGTAATAAAATCTCTAACAAAAATCCCTTTATGTATAAGTCTTTACTATTGTATATAAATCTGAAATTTATTAACAAAACTCAAAACATCGTCTTTCCTTGTTTCTTTAATTACACGCACAAAACAATCATAGGTACTCATGTTTCTCGGCGCAAATTGCAACATAAAACAGAACACCATCTTTTCTTTTCCTTTTTTTTAATGCAAATCAAAAGTCATCAACTTAACTAAATATTTGATATTCAGATGCTGCTACAGCCTGCATATAGGTGTGAAGAAGAAAACTACTACTGCCGTAATTTTTTTTTTCTTTTCTTAAGAAGGAATTGTGAACAAAACAACAATAACAACTTGTTTTCTTTTGGTGTCGAAATTTCAATAGAAAATCGTCATGAATATCAAACAGAACTAAATTGAATGAAGTAACTAAGTAGACTAGTAGAGGATACCTGCAATTAGATGAGATGAACTATCCAATTGTTGAAGATGGGAAACAAGGAAGTAACAATTTTGGGAGGAAGAAAAGGAACCTAGTTCGTGTTTTTTTTTCCTCTGTAGCTTTTCTTCTGTAACGTGAGACTAAAGAGAGAAAAATTAAGATAGTTTTGTTTATAAACCTAATTTAATGTAGGTTTAGTCAAACCCTAACTAGAAAGGGATAACTAAGTCCTACTAGGTACAAACTCTTTCATCTTTATAAAGGGATAGTTTTTTTTTCATCTTTATAAATTCTCTTTTAGTAAAATATTAAAACACTATTTTATTTCAACCTTTAAAATACATAATTCACCTATAAACATTATTAAATATTTGAAAAAAAAATACGGAGTATTACAGGCATGGTTAGTAGCATTGGGTCGCTTAGGGAGCATATCATTCGTCGCGGGTTTAGGCAAGACTACCATGTATGGGTTTGGCACGGTGAGGAGGGTATATATGATGGTGGGAATGCCATTGTTAACGATGTGCATGAAGGTGGTGAGTTTGATGTCATTGAGAATGACAAGAACATCGAGGACGAATATGAGGGATACTCGAACTAGAGGATGATGATGATGAAGGGGACTATATCGAGGAGATGATGGTGGGGGTGGATGATCATGCCGGCAAACGGCCTCGTGTTATTGAGTGCATGACCGAGGCATCTCAGAAACCGTTGTATCCCGGTTGTACGAGGTACACCAAGTTGACGGCCGTGATAACACTCTTTAATATCAAGACGAAAGCCGGTATAAGTGACTCTTGTTTCACTTCCTTGTTGCAAGCCTTTGGTGATATGTTGCCGGACGACCATGAACTACCCAAGTCGAACTACTATGCTAAGAACCGATGTGTCCCTTCGGTTTAGAGTACCAGAGGATACATGCTTGTCCAAACGATTGTGTGCTATATCGAAATGAATATGAAAATATGGATGAGTGTCCTTAATGTGGGAAGTCGCGTTACAGGCTATTACAATCAACTAAACTCGCTTCACATATTTTCAAACCCATTTTGGGTAAGTGAATGTCATTTCGGGCCGATTTCGGCTTTTCAACATCAATTAACTTAATTTATCGCTTTTAGCCTCATTTTAGGTCATGTATAGTTCTTTTTGGTATGTATATATGTATTACAATCAACTAAACTTGATTCACATGTTTTGAAACCCATTTTGGGTAAGTGAATGTCATTTCGGGTCGATTTCGACTTTTCAAGATCAATTAACTTAATTTATCGCTTTTAGCTTCATTTTAGGTCATGTATAGTTCTTATTGGTATAAATAGACGTATTACAATCAACTAAACTCGCTTCACATGTTTGAAACCCATTTAGGGTAAGTGAACGTCATTTCGGGCCGATTTCGGCTTTTCGAGCTCAATTTCTTTAATGTCTCGCTTTTAGCCTCATTTTAGGTCATTCATAGTTCTTATTCGTATATGTATCACCATTAGAGCCACTTAAAGTCGGGTCACATGATTTTAAAGATATTTCGGGTAGATGAATGTCGTTTTCCGTCTTTCCGATCGAATTATGGCTTGTGCGGGGGGGTGTGCAAGGGGTGGGCGGCGGGGGTGGGGCAACAAGGGGGTCTACGGGGGGCAGCAAGGGTGGGGGTCTGCAGGGGGCAGCAGGCTGGGGGGTCTACAAGGGGGCAGCGGGGTGGGCGGTGCAGCAGGGGGAAGCAGGGGTGGGGGGGTGCACGGGGGAGACGGCGGGGGTGAGGGGGTCTACGGGAGGGATCTAGCGGGGGTGCGCAAGGGGGTGCGGGGTGGAAGCGGGGGTGGGGGTCTGTAGGGGGACAGCGGGGTGGTGGGGGTGCGGGGTGGGGGTGCACGGGGTGGGGGTCGCAGGGGGTAGCGAGGGTGGGGAAGGGGGCAGTAGGGCGTGGGGGGTCACGGGGTGGGGGCAGCGGGTTATTTTTTTTATGTTCGTTAGATGTTCGTTTCTAATTGTTATATTTGTTTGATGTTTGTTTGATACCATTGTTTTTTTTGTTAACTCCTGCGCGTTTCTAATTTCTTTTTTTACATTATTTCGGGACTTTCAAACATGGTCCGAGATGAGGTGATTGTGGAGGAAGAAACCGATGATGATTATGATAATTCATTGGATGATGATGATGAGTATGATGTGGACAAGGAGGAGGATAAAGGTGCACCGGAAGACATAACGCATGATGAGGAGAAGCGCTTGCGTGATAGGGAAATTTGCTTGGCAGACATAAATGAGGAGCTAGCCGATAATGCTCCCCCCATTGACGACAATGCTAGGGAATATTATCCATGTATTTCATCCATCATTGTGCCACACAAAAATGCGGGGAAAGAATTGTATAGTACCAAGAAAACTCCAAGCATCATTGCAACAAAGAAGCGAAAAGGAAGGGGTGCGACTAAGGGTTTGAATGTTGATAAAAAGACCCATATGACCCTCGAGTATGATGATTTGGGTCAACCTTGTGGTAAGTGGCGTGCAAAGTATGGGCAATATATTGGGTTTTGTATGCGCAAACTCAACATTTTGGTTAAATGGAAAGATGTACCCGAGGGAATGAAGAAATCATTATGGGAAGACACTTGTGTAAGTTTAATTTTCAACTCAATTAGTTTAAGTTCTCGCATTTAGCCACCCGTTAGCTCATGGATAGTTGTAATAACAACATATACAACCATTAGAGTCAAGAAAAATCACTTCACATGCTTTGAAACCCATTTTGGGTAAATGAAGGCCATTTCGGGCCGATTTTTGCTTTTCATGTTCAATGTACTTAGTTTCTCGCATTTAGCCACATGTTAGGACATATATAGCTCTAATAAAGACATATAAAACCATTAGAGTTAACTAAAATCCATTCACATGCTTTGCAACCCATTTGGGTAGATGAAACCCATTTTGGGTAAATGAAGGCCATTTCGGGCCGATGTTTGCTTTTCATGTTTTAGTTTCTCACATTTAGCCACATGTTAGGACATATATAGCTCTAATAAAGACATATACAACCATTATAGTTAACTAAAATCCATTCACATGCTTTGAAACCCATTTTGGGAAAATGAAGGCCATTTTGGGCCTATTTTTGCTTTTCATGTTCAATGTACTTGGTTTCTCGCATTCATCCACATGTTAGGAGATATATAGCTCTAATAACAGCATATACAACCATTAGAGTTAGCTAAAATCCATTCACATGCTTTGAAACCCCCATTTTGGGTAGATGAAACCCATTTTGGGTAAATGAAGGTCATTTCGGGCCGATTTTTGCTTTTCATGTTCAATGTACTTAGTTTCTCGCATTTATCCACATGTTAGGACATATATAGCTCTAATAAAGACATATACAACCATTAGAGTTAACTAAAATCCATTCACATGCTTTGAAACCCATTTTGGGTAAATGAAGGCCATTTCGGGCCGATTTTTGCTTTTCATGTTCAATTTGCTTAGTTTCTCGCATTTAGCCACATGTTAGGACATATATAGCTCTAATAACAACATATACAACCATTAGAATTAACTAAAATCCATTCGCATGCTTTAAAACCCATTTTGGGTAAATAAAGGCCATTTCGGGCCTATTTTTCCTTTTCATGTTCAATGTACTTAGTTTCTCGCATTTAGCCACATGTTAGGACATATATAGATCTAATAAAAACATATATAACCATTAGAGTTAACTAAAATCCATTCACATGCTTTGAAACGCATTTTGGGTAGATGAAACCCTTTTGGGTAAATGAAGGCCATTTCGGGCCGATTTTTGATTTTCATGTTCAATGTTCTTAGTTTCTCGCATTTAGCCACATGTTAGGACATATATAGCTCTAATAATAACAGATACAACCAGTAGAGTTAACTAAAATCCATTCACATGTTTTGAAACCCATTTTGGGTAAATGAAGGCCATTTCGGGCCGATTTTTGTTTTTTCATGTTCAATGTACTTAGTTTCTCGCATTTAGCCACAAGTTAGGATATATATAGTTGTAATAACAACATATACAACCATTAGAATCAAGAAAAATCACTTCACATGCTTTGAAACCCATTTTGGGTAAATGAAGGCCATTTCGTGCTGATTTTTGCTTTTCATGTTCAATATGCTTAGTTTCTCGCATTTAGCCACATGTTAGTACATATATAGCTCTAATAATAACATCTTTTCATTGATATTTATGTATATGGAAATTAACTATTTGTTGGTTTCTTGTTTCTATAGAATTTGTTCCATATTACTCCTAATGAAGCCAAAAAGGCGTTGTTCCTATCCGCAGTGGCCGAAAGATTTAGAGCTTTCAAATGCAAACTAGTTAGTGGGTGGATCACGAAACGGAGAAAGAGGAGGAAAATTGTAAAATCAAAGAAAAATGAGACAGAAGAAACGAGAAAAGGACGGGGGAGAGGAAGAGCCACGACAACCGGATAACATGCCTTATGAGATTTGGGGCCATATAAAACGAGAAGATTGGGAGGCATTTGTTGCCCAAAATACTACGCCGGAGATGGTGGTAAGTATTGTGCTTTAAGCTATATTCGACTTTGTATATTTTTACAATTAGATGTGTTTTCAAACTAACCATGTGATTTTATTGTGCTTTAGCCGGATAACAATTAGATGTGCTTTAAGCGTGAGAAACATGCACCCAGTTCAAAACAGAGGAACCACTACCATCATATGGGTTCCTACACTTATGCGAGGGCTAGACAGTGTGTGGATTGACGATAAATTTTACCATTGTATCGATGCATCTACAACGACATCTTCTACCTCCAACGCCACATCTGTCCAAAGTTCACCGTGTCGCCGATTGGTGGTGCTCCGTGCATAGGCTTGATTCAAACAATAAAATGACCATTTCGGATCTAGGGACCTTGAAGATAGTAAATGTCGTTGTAAGTAATTGCAATAATCTACCCCCCGCTTGCTCGCCATACCCTCACCCCTGCGCCCTCCCCCCCCAATCCTGCTTGCCCCCCTGCGGACTCCCGTCCCCTTGTTGTCTCCCCGCGGACCCCTACCCCTTTGCCCCCTCCCACCTCGGACCCCCTATCCTGCTTTGCCCCCCCTTTGTAGACCTCTTGTACCCCCCGCCCCCTCTTGCTCCACCCCCGCAGACCCCCCACCCTCCTCCCCCCTCCTCCCCCTGCGGACCCCCTACTCTGTTGCCCCCCCTTGCAGACCCCCTTCTTTGTACCCCCTGCAGACCCCCCCTTCCCCCTGCTTGTACCCCCTGCGAGACCCCCCTTCCCCAGTTTGTGCCCCCCCCCTTCGCTGCCCCCTCCCCGCTGCCCTCCCCCTGAGACGTTTAGCCATATGTTTGGACATATATAGTTCTAATAGCAACATATATAACCATTAGAGTCAATAAAAATAATTTTTCATGTTTTGAAATCCATTTTGGGTAAATGAAGCCATTTCGGGCCGATTTTTTGCTTTTCATGTTCAATGTACTTACTTTCCCGCATTTAGCCACATTTTAGGACATATATAACTCTAATAACAACATATACAACCATTAGAGTCAACTAAAATCCATTCACAAGCTTTGAAACCCATTTTAAATGAAGGCCATTTCGGGTCGATTTTGGCTTTTCAAGTTCAATTTACTTAGTTTCCCATATTTAGCCACATGTTAGGACATATATAGTTCTAATAGCAATATATATAACCATTAGAGTTAAGAAAAATTAGTTTTCATGCTTTGAAACCCAATTTGGGTAAATGAATGCTATTTCGGGCCGATTTTGGCCTTTTAAGCTTATTGTACTTATTTTCCTAAATTTACCCACATGTTAGGACATGTATAGTTATAATAACAACATGTATAACCATTAGAGTCAAGTAAAGTCCACTCATATGCTTTTGAAACCCATTTTGGGTAAATGAATGTCATTTTGGGCCGATTTTGGCCTTCTTAGCTCAACTTTCCTTAATCTCCCGCACTTAGCTCATTTTAAGGTCATATATAGTTCTAATAAATACATATGTAAGTATTAAAGTCAACTAAAGTCCACTCACATGCTATGAAACCCTTTTTGGGTAAATGATTGTCATTTTTTGTTGATTTTTGCATTGTAAGCTCGATTTCCTTAATTTCTTACATTATATTATTTCCTCAATCTCTTTAGAGTTAACTAAAGTCATATGTGTGCTTCCTTATGTTTGTTTTATAAGGTATTCCTCGATGGTAAACCAAGGGAGAGGTTCGGGATTTGCTAGCACGCTACCTTACCGACTTTTGCATGTGAAGATGATGTCGCAGCTTTGAGTTTTTTTTGTTCATATTGTGTTACTAGCTACTTATATCGGTCCAATTGATGTTTATTTTTTATTTTAGTACTTATTATAACTTTATTTGTAGTACATTCTCAAAATATTATATATATATATATATATATATATATATATATATATATATATATAAGTGAGTTCATATGAGAATGCATACTTACATGAGAAATGAGAATGGATTTTACACGCAATAACTCTAATGAACAAGTGATGTAACTCTAATGAAAAAGTGATGTAACTCCAAAAAAAATTTAAAAAAAAAAATTTGAAAAAAATTTTTTTTTTTTTGGGCTCGAAAATTTTTCGGGGTATAACTCTAATGAACAAGTGTTGTAACTCTAATCCAATCGTGTGGTTGAGATTCATTCTCATTTCTCATGTAAGGAGCATTCTCATGTGATCCTGCCCATATATATATATATATATAATATCATTTTGACTTGTATACGGCGCGTGCGTGATACTTTTTTCCAATTATAGCAAGTTTCGATATAAGCTTGAAATAAATATATATATATAAATATTATATATATATAAATATATATATATATAATATTTATATATATATATAACACAAACTAATTCGGTCCTCTAAAATAACTCGGATCGGTTTTTGATCTTTGCATACAACCATTTTGGCGCCAAGACAATTTATCGATTCGGTTTTTTAGGAAATCCGGATCAGTTTATATTAATAAGCGATCCGGTTTTCCTAAAAACGGATCGATAAATTATTTACGGATCCGATTTTGGAACGGATTAGTAAATAATTGGGATCTCGCTATGAGCCCACTGATGCGGACCAAAACCGCAGCAGTAAGCCCGTTTTTTTCCGCATCGAGATGGGCTTTTTTTCCACTAGTGCAAGAGGATTTTCTTAAAACTCTAATGCGTGTTGCTCAACTTTACATGAAAGCGAATCCTTGGAAGAGGAGGATGAGAAAGTATGGGCTAAAAGTGAGGATATTAAACGGGAAGTTCATGATACACTAGAAGAAATAAATTTAGGGGATAATGAAAATCCATATGTTACTTACATAAGTAAGCTCCTTACTAACCAAGAAAGATAGGAAATAATAGAAATTCTAAAAGAATTTAAGGATTGTTTTGGTTGGGAACATCATGAGATGCCTGGCATTGATAGGAAAATAGTAGAACATAAACTACCTATCAAGGAAGGATTTAAGCTTTGTGGCCTAGATTCCTAGAAGACTAGCGCCCGAACTAACAGAGCCTATACAAGATGAAATAAACAAGCTCCTCAAGGCGAGTTCATAAGGCCTTGCCAATATCTTGATTGGATCTCCAATATAGTTCAAGTAGTTAAGAAAAATGGCAAGATACGAATCTGCATTGACTTTAGCAATCCGAATAAAGCTACACCTAAAGATCAATACCCCCATGCCGGTGGCTGATCTCCTAATAGATGAAGCATCAAGATATGAATACATATCTTCTATGGATGGGTATGCGGGGATACCACCAGTTAAGGATTGCACATGAAAAGCGTAACAAAACAGCCTTCGGATGTCCAAAATCATTATGCTTGTTTGAATACGTGGCCATGCCATTTGGATTGAAAAATCTTTGGAGCCACATATCAACGAGCAATGGAGGCAATCTTTAAGGACATGATTGGTAAGATCATGGAAGTATATATGGATGACATCCTCGTAAAATCAAATGACTTTTTAACACATAAAGAGCATTTGGTTAAGTCATTTATTAGAATAAGAGAATATCACCTAAAAATGAATCCACTCAAATGTGCATTTGGAGTTAAAGCTAATAACTTCTTAGGATTCCTCATTCATAAAAATGGAATGGAAATTGAACAAAACAAGGCAAAAGCAGTATTGGCAGCCAAGCCACCTTCTAACAAGAAGGAACTACAAAGATTCCTTGGACAAGTCAATTATGTTAGAAGATTCATGGCCAACTTAGCTGGAAAAACTAAAAAAATTTCGCCTTTCCTAAGATTAAAGTATGAATCATAATTTAAATGGAATGAGGAGCATCAAAAGGCCTTTGACCAAATCAAACAAGATTTGGCAAGTCCTCTTATATTGATACCTCCCAGGCAGAATGGAAAGCCACTAAGGTTATATCTGTCTACCTGCGAGGATTCCATTGGTAGTCTCCTTACTCAAGAAAATGAGAAAGGACATGAGCAGGCTATATTCTATCTAAGCAGAATCCTGCATGACACAGAGAAAAGGTATACCATGGCATAAAAATGGTGTTTGTGCTTATATGATGCATCAATCAAGCTCATACATTATTTCATGGCCTTTACAGTGGAAGTAGTATCTCCAACAGATGTCATAAAATATATGATATCCCAACCTTTTAGAAAAGGAAGGTTAAGCAAATGCAGTTTACATTTACTACAATTCGACCTTATATATGTGCCACAAAAGGCAGTGAAAGGTTAAGCTTTAGCCGATTTCTTAGCAACCTATCCTTGTTGTGACTCAAGAATCATTGATGTGGACATCCTTCCATGGGTCTTGTTCTTTGATGGGTCCAACACCAGAGAAACAGCAGGAGCTGGAGTATATATTCTATCTCCTGATGGGATACCAACTAAATTAGCAGTAACCCTAAGGGTCCATGTACCAATAATAGAGCTGAATATAAAGCTTAGTTGATTGGATTAGAGATGCTGCTAGAATTAGGAGCTAAGAGACCAAAGATATATGGGGATTCTCAGCTAGTCATTTGTCAAATGACTGAAGAATTCAAATGTATATCATCAGTATCACAGGAGTATGGAAGGAAAGCACAAGAATTGTCTAAATAATCTAAGAAAATCGCTTTCATACACATTCCTCGAAAAGAAAACAAAGTAACGGATCGCCTATCCCAAATAGCTTACGCTAGAGAAGAAATACCTTCACAAAATGAAGATATTATTCTCCAAGAGAAGATCCTAGATCCTCTAAATGAAACTGATAAAGAAATATCAAAAAACTTATTGGAAGTCTATAGAATTTCAATATTAAGAGAGGAAAAGGACTGGAGAGACGAAATTATTCATTATCTCCAGGACTCAACTGGGACAAAAGTGCCAAATAGAGTCAAAATGGCAGCAACTAAGTTTTGAATGTAGTTTGGTGAACTACACGGAAAGGATCCTGAAGGATTACTTTTGAAGTGTGTAGATGGTGGAGAAGCTCTAACCCTCATGGTAGAGATTCACCAAGGGATATGTGGTGCTCATCAAAATGGCCTAAAAATGAGATGTTTGTTGCACGAACATGGTTTCTATTAGCCTACTATAAGAAAGGATTGTATAGATTATGCTAAAGGTTGTAAAAGATGTCAGAAGTTTGGACCCATTAGTAGGGCACCAGTCTCAGAACTGAAGTACATTCTTAAACCATGGCCTTTTAGAGGATGGGCAGTAGATGCCATAGGATAAATCAATCCTCCAAAAAGCATTCATACATCCTAGTGGTGACTGATTACTTCACCAAATGGGTGGAGGCTCAGGCTTTCAACAAGATCAATACCCAGGTTGTAATAAACTTCTTGGAAGAGAAAATCTTTACAAGATTTGGAATTCCAGAAACTATAACCTTTGATCAAGCCACAGTATTCAGGAACCCTGACTTCCGGGATTATCTTAATTAGTTTGGGATTAGTAAGTTGCATTCAACACCTTACTATGCTCAAGCAAATGGTCAAGCTGAGGCTACCAATAATATCATGGTTAAAAGGATCTCAAAGCTAATAGATACCAATCCAAGGAAATGGGATGAATTGCTGCTATATGCCATATGGGCCTACAGTACCTCTAAAAGGGAAGCACCATGAGTTACTCCTTTTAACTTAGTTTATGGACACACTCCGGTAATCCCTGTTGAAGTGAATGTAAGGTCATTAAAGGTAGCCCAACAAATGGGATTATCGGGGAGTTGAATTTTCCAAGCGATGAACATTGAAATTATGGATGCTCTAGAAGCTAAAGAAGAAGCTCTGGCCAAAATGAGAATCCAGAAAAAAAAGGTTGTTAGGGCCTACAACAAAAATGTAGTACCTAAAGAATTCCAGGAGAATAATTAAGTGTGGAAAATGTTCCTGCCAGAAGTAGCTTACAAAGATCCACATCTAGGGAAATGGTCACCTAAGTGGCGGGGTCCCTTCATCATTCATAAGAAAATGTCGGAAATGCATACCTATTGAAGGATATAGATGGCAACATAAAAGATAGAGCCTTAAATGGCAAGTTTCTACGGAAATATCATCCATCTATATGGGAACAACATGATCCTATGTTTCATCAAAAACATGCAGAATTGTTTCAAACAGCAAGGGATTATTAAAATTACAACATCAATAATAATGTTACATCTTAGACATTCCAACATTGTCTAACAGCTAAACTAAGGTGTTTAATGGTGACCAAGCATTACAAAGTTTCTCTTTTTGGAGAATCGAAGCTTTGTTGTACAGCCATATCTTTGAACATCTCTTGCCTCAAATGAGCAAGATTTGTTCGCCCTTGGTGTAACTTCTTCTCTTCAGTCTCAATAGAGTTTTGGAGTGAAACTTCTCGTTGATGATATTGATCTCCTCCTTATTAATCTCAGCCAGGCGATTTTGTAAAGATTGCCTTTCCTCATAAAGTAGCTTCGACTTTCCGAGAGCTTAAAGAATCTTGGATCTGTTTCTTGAAGTTTCTAAAGGATTTAGCTTGAGCTTCTAAAGAAGTCTCCTCTTCCTAAAGTTTCTGAGCTGAGAACTTTGGAGGTTGGACTCTTGATTCAGCATTACATTGTTGAAGAAGAAGAGTTTCCTTAACATAATCAAGACAAGGTATCCAGTGCTCAAAGCCTTGAGAAATCGGGGATTCCAAAATGCGCTTAAGAGCCTGTGCAGAAGCCTGGTCATAAGGGTTGTTTGTTATGATCAATAAGAGTTCCCAGATTTTATCTTCTTGTTTTATGTGCTCCGATGATCCATCACTGGAATGATCACTGTTGGCAGAGGTAGGTTGATCCCTTACAATGATGGGTGTTTGTAGATTAACCTCTTTCCCTCCATCAGACTCTTTCATCACACTTGCTTCTTGAGTGCTTCCCTCTGCATCATAAAGAAGAGAAGCCAAGTTAGCAAGAGAGTCAAGTACGGTATTATGAGGACATGGAATCATATAGAGGAAGTCTAAAATAAGTTCATGAGGAAAGAAAGGCGGACTAGTCCCCGAAGTAGATCTTTGAAGTTGATGAAGAACCTTTGCAAATAGAGGAAATCACAAGTTCAGTATTGCTCCGTAAAGGTGTGACCTCTAAAGGAATAACATCTTTTGGAACTTCATTTCCAGCAATAGAAGGAATTGCTAATAGTTGTAGCAGCATGAGAGTATGGAACTTCAACTTCTAAAGGACTTGATTCTAAGGGATCTTCATCAAACTGATGAAACAAGTCGTCATCAGGAAATTCCACATGAAGATGCTCAGTCTCTTCCAATTGGGGGGAAGCACATCCTTCCAAAGAAGGGGTAGTTGTATTCTCCAACTGGGGGGCAGCACCACTTGAAGTGGGATGATTGATGACATATTCATCAACAGGACCACCCTTTGAATTTAACTCTGGATCAACTATCTTGGGAGCATCTCCTGAAGAATGGCTGGCAGAGCCAAGAGGTGACAACTTCTTAGAAGAAGGATCACTAACAGTCTTAGGCTCAATGTCATCAGCACCAGAGGAACCTGGAATAAATTCATCAGTATTCCAAAAAGTGAAACTTCTCATAAAAAGAGTAAAGGTGAAATTCATACTTGCTTTGACTCCTGGGAGTTTCCTTTTGAAAATTTGAGATATGGTCTTGTCATCATCTTCATCAGAGGAGATGATGTACTATGATATCTCTGAAGAAACCTCTAACTTAGGATGTTTCCTGCTGGGATGCCTTAAAGGTGTGGAGGCAGAAATACAGCCATAATCTCTCTTCTTTGCATCCTTCTTAGGAGGCTCAGGTTGTTCCACTGACCCCTTGGTTTGAGTGTCCTTGGAAGTAGAGAGACAATTGTAATCTCTTTTCCTTGCAGCTCCTTTGAAAGGGTCAATCTGCTCCAGTGGCCCCATGGTTTGGATGTCCTCCATAGTATGGACATCTCCATAGGAAGTCCCTTGATCATAAGCAGCATCATCTTCATCCTCTGATGAGGTATGAGGTGGAACCCTTTTGTCTATGGTTTTCCAAATGAGCTTATCATATCTAGAATATGTTGTCATGCCATCAGGCACTCTTAGCTTCTTCTTGCCAGCTTTTGCTAAAAAGTCAAAAGGAAAGCACAAAGAAGATTTAGTAAATTTCATTCCCACAAAAAGTTATAAAATAAATGAGGGTGGAAATTACTTACAGCCTAAGAAGAGCTAATCTTCAAAGTTCGCCAAAGCATCATAACATGTTGAGTTGTTTGGGAACACATGATCCCACCACAGATGGAAGCCTTGAACAGCTTTAGTGATCCATTTTCAATGAGAGATGGCCATGGAACTAAGGCTGAGAGTTCTACTCTGGAGAGCTCTACGTTCTTCAAAACGACCCCTTGAAGTCCAAGGATCATTGCGGGTCAAGAAGTAAGGAATATCTAGCGTTTGGACCAATCCAAATTGTCTAGCTACCAGCTGCGGATTATAAGCCTCAAAGCCAAAGTATTCAGGCTCAACAGGTATTAAATCCCTAGACCTAAGAACACTGCTCCAAAAGTTTCCACTCCCTAAGGAACTAGAGTGGATGTTCAGGGATTGTAGCCAAGCAGGCAATGCTTGATGGCGCCAAGTTTCATTTTCAACAGAAATAGCCATCTTACCCTGGAAAATATTCCAGATACCAGGATTGGACTTAGAAGCCAAGAAGTATGAAAAAATCAAACTTGGATGCCAAACCTCGTCTGGAGATATAAGATTGAAGCTGACTTCACCATAACAGCTACAATCATCAAGATTAGAGAGGAACAAAAGGGGATCAAAAGAAATATCTTCTTCCTCTAAACCCTTAGATGCTTTAACAGCAGAAGAGGGATTGATGACCATCAGACAAGGTAGATACATATGGCCCCAACAAGTCAAGAGCCATAGGGATCCAAATCCCTTGTCAGTAGAGAAAATGGGAGACTCAGAGGTATGAATTCGAAAATCTTTGAAGGATTCTCTACTCCTGAAAAGACATCTATAAAGTTGTCCCAATAGAACAGGAGCCAAAGCTACTTCTTCAAAAGTAGAGGAGATGTTAACAGCTAAAGATAGCTATAATGTTACTACTCCTCCAACTCTAGACATCATTAATTTGGAGAAAGCAAAAGTAATAAAAAGTACTTCCTCTTGAGAAGTAACTTACTCACTAGTATCCTTATTGATGAAGAAATCAACAAATTTCTGAAAGCCACACTTGCTAGCACTAGCAAAAGGACTAGCAACTTGGCAAAAGATTGATAAGCATTGACTGTATAGCTGATTGTGTTCTTTAACATGGTGAAAGATAGGGAGTTCATTTCCATATTTACCTGTTGAAGAAGTCCCAGTAATGAAGGCAATATCAGCTAAGGTCACAATCATTGGTCCCCATCGAAACAAGAAGCAGTTGATGGCAGGGTCCCAACATGCCAACAAGGCAGTAGACATAGCCCCATCAAAGGGGATGGTTTCATAAGAAGCTAGTCTCAAGAAGGGAAATATTATGTTCTTGGACCATTTGTCATGAAAAGGTTTCATTCGCAGAAACCATGCTCTTGCATCCACTCCTGAAATCCAACCTTTAAAAGGTTCGTTGGTCAAAGGGCAATGCAAATGTTAAGGGATTTTGGAGCAAATGGAAGCTTTCTAGGCCTATTATCTTCTAGGATAATATTGTCCAAGAATGGGTAGACTTTGTTGCTCTAAGACAATTTGGTGCTTTGGTTTTCGAATCTTGAATGGAAAACAAGGACCCATAGTGGCAATCCACTCCTCCAAAGGAGTATTAGAGTCAGAGCTTTTGTTCACATACCAGAACACTTGAGACTTATAAGTCCCAAGGTTCACTCTAATGGCGTTGCATAATTGACGAGCTGCCTCAGATTGCATGGCATCACGTTTTTTAGCAAGTGTTTCACGATATTCATCCTCACGAATTCTTTCATTAGACATGGTGAATTGAAATTTGGTGATGGTTGTGAATTCTTAAAAAGTGAATTAAATTTTTCAGAAAGATCTCCAATTTTCCTAAAATCTTTGAAAAGGGTATTAATAGAGAAGACAACCATTCAACCAAAATGAAACAAGAAAAGAAGAAAACACGTGCACAATGCGTGATATGTTTTCTTTTGGGTCATGTTCAATTGGGTCATGTTAAAAGCCTAGTTTTAACAAATTAAAACATAAGGTCCTAAAGTCTTCTGGTTTGCAAATCATGGGGCAAAGTCATTACAGAAGAAATGTGGAAGCCTAACATGCCTTGGAGATATCTAAGAAAGCTCTTTGTCAAGGGAACTACAAAGAAAATAAAAGTCTATAGATTGGTGGATGGGTCATCATCAAGAGATGTGGTACAATACAAATGTGCATGTCAAATTTGGTACGATCTCATGGCCTATGATGTAAGTCCTTGTTGGTTATCTCCAAATAATCCTACAAGTTCGCATCTTGAAGAAAATTTCTTAATGGATTTCACAATGGCTAGAAAGCTGGGTGAAGGAATGCACGAAAGATTATTCTTTTCAACCAAATTTAGCCATCCTAAAAGAATGTTCATTGACCATCTTAGGACAATGGAAGAAGTCATATTCGGAATATTCTTGAATGATATTGGCTATAAACATTGAAAGTCCTTCTCTTGCTCATAATTTGTGGGTGTTGAGTATATCACTCCACAAATCAGGAGGGAAATTTGTTACCACCATTTTTAGACGTATGGTAGCATTTATTATGGTACATTGTATTAGACCTCAAAAGGTTTAATTTCGTCTTAACATGAAGGCCCAACAAGAACATAAATCCCATTAGACAAAGTCAACATAAGTCAAAGTCAATAGGAGAAGACCGTCAAGACCATGAGGATATGAAAGTCAAGAATGATAAACGCACAGGTGGTTAAAGAGCAATCATTGGACGGATCCACATAAGGAAGAACGTGCAAGGCTACGGTTATTCAGCGCCAGAAGACGGTTGAGATTTGAATCAAAGATGATTCAAATGTTTTCCCTCCAAGTAAGCATGGAAGTTACACAATACTCTTCTCTATAAATAGAGAAACGAACAAACACACAACAACTTGCATTTACTCTCTTCTTAGCGTAGCCTAGCCTTAGCCTAGCCAACCCCCTTCAGTGGTTATAGTTAGTGTAGTTCCTTAGACTTATGATAGGCTGTCGTACACCTGTCAAAAATAATTCCTGCAAAACCTTCTAACAGTGTAGTAGGGTAAGTAGGGTCGAATCCACAGAGAGATGGATGTTTTATTCTAGCTTCTAAGTTATAGAGAAATTAAACAAGATCAGATAGAATTAAAGTTCGAAACTAATCAAACTACGAAAATCAAACTAAAAAGGATCTAGGGCGATGGTTTACCATGTTTATAACTATAATCTATCAAAATATCATCAATGGTTCAATGAATCAGATATCTAGAGCATATGTTAATCCTACGGTCGGGCCTTAACGCTCTCAAATCAACGTATGCTAGTACGGTCGCTCAACATAGTCAGATTTGCTAATTGTAGGTAAGCCAATAAAGAGTACTATCTCTCGATCTATGACTCGATATTAGCAATATTTAATCAGACAATTGATCAGATTGCAAGATTAGTAATATAAACACTAATCAAATAGAAATAACGATGACTAATGAAACCATCAATAAACATCCATAAAGAATTATAGCATATAAACATATGGATTCTCAAACCCTAGAAATAAAAATTACTCAATCATGAAATAAAGAATAAAAACAACATCTAAAAAGAGAAAGGAAAACATAATTAAAAGAAATGAATGAAAGAGAGAGAATGAAATAATAAAACTAATGAATTAAAGAAGAACATGAAAAACTAGGGTTTAAACTAAAGAGAGAGAAAAGAAGAAAACTAAACTAAACCTAAAACTAAGAAATAACGTCATAAGGAGAGGTCTTGGAAGAGAGAGAGAAAACCTATTTATAGTTTTTACAAAACCGGCTAAAAAAGGCAAAAAAAAAACATTCCAGAAAAACCGCCCGGTCGGGCGACGTTGTCTTGAACTTACGAGCAAAGGAACAATTTCGCCCGGTCGGGCGCGCAAACGATTTTGGCTCCTTTCTCGCCCGATTCACCGGGCGGACATGCCTTGGAGTCTGAAGAAGATTTCTTCTCGCTCGGTCGACCGGGCGGGAAAACTGCGATTTTTTCGTCAACTTGCGAAGGCTGTAACTCTTAAACCAGAAGTCAATTTGGGACATGTGACCTATCGTTTGAAATCCCTTCAATTTTAGTTTCCAACCCAACTGGAATTTCTTGATTCTAAGAAGCACATCAAAAGTTATGATCAGAAGAGTAGACATGACTCCTTTTTCACATTTCTTCTAATGATTTTCCGCTTCGTTTTCGCTCAAACTTGTACTATGACATATCCATACGATCCTTATGCATCGTAGCTTCTTTACAACTGCTCCTAATCCTCAAGCTTAGCTTAATATACTCCAAATACGTTCTCATTACCTGAAATTCATCAAAAATAAGAAAACATACCGAATAAGAGTAGAATAACATAACTTAAGAATATGATGCAATAATGAACCTAAATATGAATCTAAATGCTCTAAAATGCAACCTAAATGCACCTAAAAACTATATAAAAATATGACATATCAACTTAGAACATGTTCTAGCGCCAAGTTCTGTAATTCTCCGATTGAAGCAAGGAACCATGGAGGTAACAGCCTTCGTGCTTTCCCTTTAGTTGTCCAGCCTGGCTTATCCCTTTATGTGTTGTAAAATCTTTCTTAAAGTTTGTGGTATGTATGGGAATGTTTTTCTTTAATTAAAAGATTAATTATTGCTTGCTCTATTTATTGCATTTGGCCTGAATTTAATAGGCGTTGTAGTTTAATCATTAATTAAATTGCATCAAACTACGTTAGCAAGGTTTTATCTAATTAAAACCGGTAACCCCCAGGGACTAAGTCTCCCCTGGCATTCAGTATCACTAGTGGAAAAAAGCCCATCTGATGCGGTCAAAATTGGGCTTACTGCTTCGGTTTTGGTCCGCATCAGGTGGGCTCGCAGCAGATTCCAATTATTTACTAATCTGGTCCAAAACCGGATCAGTAAATAATTTACTGATTCGGCTTTTAAGGAAAATCGGATCAGTTATTCATATTAACTGATCCGGTTTTTAAGGAAAACCGGATCAATAAATCCCCCCAAAAACCAAAACAAAAATTGCATTTTTTCATTATTAATCGATACAAAATCAATAGTATATATAAATACTCATTTTATTTAGTATATTATGCTTAATTGAAGCATAAGCATAAATAATTAGATACATAAAAATATTAACTACAATTTAACTTCCATTGCAGTTCTAAAACTCTCTTCACTTCTTGATATTCTGCACAACTATGCCATACACTATTCTTTACTTGCCCAAACAATTTGCTTAGCTATTTCTCGAGAAGACGAGTACCTTGAATTGCGAGATTATGTTGGTACACGAGCTATTCGTCCTCCTTTCTTGTACATGCTTTCCATTATGGTGCTCAGACACATATTTCTTTCGTATCCGGTCACCAGATGAGGAACTAGATGGCAAAAATGATTTTCCAGAAAGAAAGGACTTCCCAGTTCCACAAACCAAATTATGGGGTTCAATCACACTTGCTACTTGTAAACATTCAACTACATCCTGACTAACATCCATGTTAAATTCATTGTCATCTGAATGCGGAAACACCATCTCCCTTTTAGCAACTAAAGCAATTATCTGAAGATAGTTCTCATAAAGTACTTTGTGTCTTCGATGAGTAGCACGCGGCGTTGATGGCTTATCAATACCCATTAACTTTGCAAGAACACTCGACATATGTCTTTATGTTGCCCATTTTGCCCAATCTATTCAACTCCTAGCATATAGCCTCAACGAGCTGAATGCATATCAAAGATCGAACCAATTAACACAAAAATTCAAGAAATGCGACAAAAATCATATTCATGTACCCTTAAAAAAGTATGAATGCCAACATGCCAGGGACAACATACACTAATAACAACTCATCCTTTAATTATTTTATCTCAAAGCTAGCAAAGACAAATCTAATGATGTACTAAAAAAAATGGTTGAATCTGCATACTCAGCCACATACATTTATCAACAATATGACCCACTAAGTGGAATTTGCTACATAATGTATTAAAAATCAAAGAAACCAAAGTTACATTTATTCTTCCCCATCAAACAACAAATTTAATCAATTTAAACACTTCATTGAAAAAATAAATAAATAAAAATTCATGAGAATTATAATGAAAGAGAGCCTGACAAACCCATAACACTAAGATTAGTAAGGAACAACAAGTGGCCACAAAACAACAGACATAATTATTTGAAGCAAAGAGTATAAAAAAACAATAACCTATAGATCAGAGATCTCTCATCTCGGCAGAGAAAGAAAGTCAGCATGAACTACTTCCAGCACATTCAGCATGTCCTTTTACTTAGTCTAGTTAGTGGGGTCAATCTGGTTCACTAGCTGGGTTTGGGTTGACCCAACATGGGTCGGAATGATTTGGGTCGGAATAATCTGGGTGAGAGTGTGCCATGGGTCGGAGCCCGGGTGGGTCGGGTGGACTTGGGTCGGGTTGAACTGGGTGAGATGGCTCTAGGAACTGGGTCGGCTGGGACTGGGTCGGCCGGTATCTGGGTTGGGTGAATTTGGGTCGGAATGGAATAAGGTGAAGTCGGCCCAAATTGGCTTTTGGAATAGCTTGGGTCGGAATAAATCGGCTTTCGGAATAATTGGTTCGGAAGAAATCGGCTTTCGGAATGAATTGGGTCGGAAGAAATCGGCTTTCGGAATGAATTGGGTCGGAAGAAATCGGCTTTCGGAATGACTTGGGTCGGAATAAATCTGATTTCGGAATGAATTGGGTCGGAAGAAATCGATATCGAAATGACTTGGGTCGGAATAAATCGGCTATCGGAATGACTTGGGTCGGAATAAATCGATATCAGAATGACTTAGGTCGGAATAAATCGGCTTTCGGAATGACTTGGGTCGGAATAAATCGGCTTTCGGAATGACTTGGGTCGGCAGAAATCGACTTTCGGAATGACTTGGGTCGGAATAAATCGGCTCTCGATAGGACTTGAGTCGGCTTAAGCCTCAAACCGGCGGCATATTGACTTGGGTTGGAAGAAATCGGTTCTCGGAATGACTTGGGTCGGAATTATATAGTATATATTTAGTTACGGAGACGAAAGTTATAACAATTAACATGCGATCATATACTGATATTGTAAATTGTGATTGAGTCATTGTGAATTTTTATGATAATATACATTGAGACTTATATTACTAATTTCATTAAAAAGTTACTAAACTAAGACTTATAATTTATATAGTTATATTATTGGCTATTGGCCATCGAGTTATTCTTATTCATGATTGCATAAGTATTCAAGTAACAACCATAAGGGCTAAGGCATAAGTCCATACCGATTATTGATTAAAGTCAATAAACTATTGAACTTAAACATTTAGTGAGTTAGTGACTTAGTCACTCTCAAGTCTCACCGAGTCACTACATAGCAACAAAAAGAGTTTAAAATTAAAGAATTAGGTTGACATTAATGAAAGCATCGTAATTATAAAATTGTTCGACTTTCATCGTTCATGGAACAATAGAACAAGTAACAATGATCAACGTTAATCGAATATGAAGATGATAACTGTGATCAAGATGATACATAATCATATCAGTAGAGGATGAAACATTGAAACTATGAAAGTAGATCATAGTTAATACCAATCATATCAGTGGAGGATCAAGATCGTTGATGTTTCGGTTGTTGATCTTAAAAGATAGTAACATAGGAGGCGATCTTATTAAACGGTCCATGTTAAACGGTTGTTGATCGACTTTCGTTAAGTTAAGGTTCACATAGATCAAATGATCATAAGATTGATTGTCTTTGACATTAATCAAAACCATCAAAAGATTAATGTCTTTCATCTTTCGTGTTACGGGGTTCTTTATAAAAGATAGGGCTCGACCATCGATGTTATTACACGGTTAACAATGATCGAAGCATCATTAGATTGATCGACTTTCATCGTTGATGTTTCAGTTGTGGATCTTAAAATATACTAAGATAGTAACATAGGACTTAGGAGTCTTGAGTCTATTTGATTATCCATATCTTTGAGTTGCTATACGTATCGACATCGTCGTATCGGTATAACGGTAATTCATAACAGTTTGACGTCATTCATAATCATCTTTACACGAATCAACTTGTTTAAAATTAAAATTAAAAATACTAATTAAACTTCTAAAGTTTATAGTTTTTATTAATTTATAATATTAATAATAGTTTAGATTACTAAATTACTAATAACTAAACAAATTAATACTAGAAGTGTAGATTAGTTGTCTAGAATTATTAATTTAGAAATTAGAAAATAATATACTTAACTTAACCTTAACAATTGATTTGAGAAAGCTAAAATCCAACCATTGATATTTTGAAATCCATGTGCTTGGTAAGTCTTGATGTTCATTGGTAAAAAAAAATAAAGCAAGGATCATGGTTTGAGACCATTGTTCGCAAATATAAAATCTGAGCCCTTCATTTATTTACTTACTCTCTAACATCTAAAATCTTCACTCTAAAATCTGAGCCATTCATTCTACAAACCAACGGTTTAGATTATTAAAAAAACCCCTAAAAATCCCTACTATATAAACCCTAATTTTAATGCCCCCCTCATTTCACCTCTTGTAAAACCAAAACGGCAAACCCTAAAGAACCTAAAATTCTCTCAGTTTCTCTCGAAGTCTTTCCATTCTCCTCTCATTCTCTCATTTTTCGATCAAAATAAAACCCTAAAAAACCTAAAAATCAACCGCCCTTCTCTCATTTTCCGATCAAAAAATTGACTAAAATCTCAGCCCTTCTCTCATTTTCCGATCAAAAGCCAAAAAAAACCCTTAAATTCTCAGCCCTTCTCTCAATTTCCGACAAAAACCCCAAAAAAAACCCTAAAATTATCTATCCTTGTCTCAAAATTTCCGATCAAAAAATAAAATTATGAGTTTTTCACTTTCTCTATTAATTTTTCCGAAGAATGTAGAGGTTTGTGGTGAAGGTTTGAAGAAAAAAGGCATGGATTTGAAGAAAAAAGGCGTGGATTTGAAGAAAAAGGTAACAAATTGAAGATCGGGGGAAAACAAAAGCAAAATTTTAATTTTTAAAAACGCTATGTCACAACTAGGGGTGATAATGAGCCTGACAGGCTCGCGAGCAGCTCGGGCTCGGCTCGGTCAAAGCTCGGTCAAAGCTCGGCTCGAGCTCGGGCTCGGCTCGAGACTTAAACGAGCCGAGCCGAGTTAGGCAAAGCTCGGCTCGTAAAGCTCGTGAACAGCTCGATTATTATTTTATACTAATAAAATTATTTCATATTAAAAAAATATTTTATATTAAAAAATATTTTATATTAAAAAATTGTTTATATATTAAAAAATTATTTATATATATTAAAAATTATATTAATTATTTCTTTTAAAATATTAACTAAGCTATATAATAGAAGAAAGATTAAAAGAAAAGGTTAAAACAATTAAAAAGAAAAAGAAAACAAACAAGATAGAAGAGTAAACCCTTGAAGGCTCAAAAGTCAAAACGCATAATGCTCATTGCTCATCAGTCATCTTTCTCACTCCCTCCTCTGCGGCGCCATCGGTAACCCTCGAAGGCTCTATTCTCGAAGCAATACAACGGCTACGGCAACCGACAATCGACGACCACTAGTCCACCACTACTATGAGCGGCGGTGCAGGTAAAATACTATTTGATTCATTTTGGTTTTCCCCCTTTGTCTTAATATCTGGATTTGCTGCTGTACCTAGATTTGCTGTTGTGAGTTGTGACATCATTGATTTCATGTTATAAGTTGGAGATTTTTAAGTTCTTTTTTGTTCAGTTTAATTGTTTCCATATGATAGTTTTTGCAATTGTGTTTTGTCCTTTAAGAAACTACTGTTTTGTCATTTTTGGCTTAAGAACATTGTTTGGCATTGCTTATGTTTTAATGAAGTTGGGTGTTCGAAATTATTTTCGACCCTGCAAACTTAATGGATGTCTGGTATTGGAAATATTTTTCCTTTACATTGAATTTTTTTATTTTTAGGTCCTGCTATTCTTGGTATTTTGTTTAGTGTTATTTTCTTAAAAAAAATTGCAACTCATGGGATATGTAATATACCTGTAGGTTGTAAGACCAAATTTGGTGTCTTCCTCATAGTGTTGAGAATATACAACAACTTGTGGTTTATCTGTTTTTATGTGGTGATTAGAGGTCCATGATTTGCATACACAATTTGTAATTTATTGACTTACCTACTCTAAAATTTATGCTTAAATATTCTCATGTATGCCCTTATGTGAATTTGCTATTTTGTGTTAGTCAATTGATTTTTTTGTTATGTTATTGTTAGATATGTCTAGTAGTACACAACCAATGTCATCAACACCTCATGGCTCTACTACTTCTCCACTCATAGTAGAAGAGTTTTATGTCAATGATGATGATCGTGTGCCATATGTGAATTTTTGAAAATGAGGAGGAAGGAAGTGAACCACCCCTTTCAAATGCAACTGAAAATGAGTCGGAGCCTCAAAATCAAAGTCAACCATCAAAGAGAAAGAGAGCAAAAGTATCTGAGGTTTGGAAAGACATGGAACGGGTTAAAAATATGAAAACCAAGTGTAAGCATTGTCATCAAGTGTTAAGTGCTTCAGGTACAACTAGTCACTTAAAGCGACATCTTGAAACTTGTTTGAAAAAAAAAATGAATCAAAGACAACAAAATATGCTTAATTTTTTGCCTTCGAATCTAAATGCCGGTGATCCTAGTTTTAATTTTGTTAGCGCTTTACATGATGGAAAGATTGATATGATGGTAATGAGGGAAGGGATAGCACATTGGATTTTGATGCATGAACATGCTTTTTCCATTGTTGAAGAAGAAGGGTTTAATTTAATGTTAAAAAGGGGAATTCCACAATGGACTACTGTGTCACGTCACACTATAAGAACTGATTCTTTTAAAGTTTATGAGGCGGAAAAAAAGAAATTGAAAGATTTGCTAAAAGGTGTGGAGAAAATTTCTCTAACTACTGATTTATGGCGTTCCAAACCTCAAAAAATTGAGTATATGGTTCTTACGGCTCACTTTGTTGATAAAAATTGGAAGTTGCAAAAGCGAGTACTCAACTTTGTCCACATTCCCCCTCCTCGAAAAGGCAAGGACATAGCCAATTGCATTTTTAAATGTCTAAAGGAGTGGGACATTGAGAACAAAGTAAGTTATAGTCTTTTTTTCTTCAAAATTATATTAATTATGTATGACTAACTTTTGATAATTAATTTCATTTATATTCTTTTTGTAGGTTTTCACGGTTTCGGTGGATAATGCTTCGGCAAATGATTCTTGCATAAGTATTATGAAAGATACTTTCTCTCTAACAAAGAGGTTGATTTGTGGTGGGAAATTGTTCCACGTCCGTTGTTGTGCACACATTTTGAACATTATGGTTCAACATGGCCTTAAGCAAGTTAAAACCATTGTTAAAAATGTGCATGACACCGTTGATTATCTTAATGGAAGTGAACATCGTTTAAAGAAGTTTGCCGAGATTGTCCAACAATTCAACTTGAAAGAAAGAAGATTGATTCTTGAATGCAAGACAAGATGGAATTCAACTTTTGATATGTTAGTTTGTGCTCTCAAGTTTAAAGAGGTATTTTCTAGGCTTGCTTTAGAAGATAGTGATTATGTTTTTTGTCCAAGTCTTGATGATTGGGATAAAATTGAGAAATTGGTTGAGATCTTGGAAGTATGTTATGAAGCTACTATGATTATTTCGGGATCAGAGTACCCCACTTCTAATTTGTTTCTTGGGGAGGTTTATAGAGTCAAAAGGATGTTGGATAGTAAGTGTGATTCTAGTGATGTGTTTGTCAAAGAAATGGTGAAAAACATGAAAGAAAGGTTTGATAAGTATTGGGGTGAATGTAATTTGTTGATGTCTATAGCTGTTGTGTTGGACCCTCAAATTAAATTGCAAAGTCTTGAAATAGTTTTCCCAACAATGTTTTCGCCCGATGTTGCTAGGGAGAACATTCATAAAGTTAAAACAACTTTGTATGAGCTTTATGATGAATATGTTCATTTGTATTCTTCTTCAACTACTCGTCAATGTGGAAGTACAAGTAGTGCTAGTGATGGTGTTGGTGTTAGTATTGGTGGTGGGAAGAGGAAAACAGGAATGTTTGAGCTAATACAAATTGCAAGGTCTCAAGACATACCCGGGGTTCGGAAATCAGAAATTGAGTCATATCTTGAGCAACGGTGCTTCGTTTGACATCTTGGGATGGTGGAAAGATAGAACTAGCGAATTTCCTATTTTATCTAGATTGGCAGCTGATATTTTAGCCGTTCCCATTACTACTGTAGCATCTGAGGCTACATTTAGTGCCGGTAGTCAAGTGATTGACCCTTATAGGTCTTCCTTGAGTCCTGAAACCGTACAAATGTTAATTTGCACCGGAGATTGGTGTAGATCACTTCATGGGGTGAAGAGAAAAAATAAGGTAGATCTTTCACTAACTTGGTATATTTGCTATGGCGCATTAATTTTCATTTCATTTATAGTATATCTTAACTAACTTTATTATATATATACTTCAGGACAAGGCGGAACAACCTAAGGAAATTATTATTTCTATCGAATAGGTAATCATATGATATTTTTTTTAAAAAAAAAATCAATCATATTTTTCGAACTTGACTAATCTTTTTATTTAACTTATGATTGTATGGTGTAATGGAAGTAGCATGCAACGGGCATTGTAGGCTTTGGAGCATATGGCAACTTACAAGAATGACATTTTGCCTTGAGAAAAGATGAACTCTTTATTTTATGTAATATATTGTATATGTGTTGGTTGATATATTATCGTTGTTGAACTTTTGTATTGTTGTAAAACTTTTGTATTGTTTGCAATATGCGAAACTTTTGTATTGTTTTATTGGAATCATCAATGATGATAGAATCATTAAACTCACTTTATACAGATTTTTTGCAAAATAAATTTCCTAAACGCGCTCGAGCCCATAATAGAGAGCCGAGCCTAAACGAGCCCACGAGCCGAGCCTAAACGAGCCCACGAGCCGAGCCTAAACGAGCTCGCGAGCCGAGCTCGAGCCGCGAATTCTGATCACGAGCTCGAGCCGAGCTCGGCTCCCCCAGGCTCGGCGAGCTCACGAGCCGAGCCGAGCCGAGCTCATGAAAACTTAAACGAGCTCGAGCCGAGCCCAGTGCTATTCGGGCTCGGCTCGCTCGTTAAGCACCCCTACTCACAACCAGGTAAGTCTTCTAATTTTCGTATTTTTTTTAGAATTAGGTGAAGATCTGCTTGATTGTGATTGTGGGATATGTGCTGGTCCAGATTTGAAGATCTGCTGGAATATCATTTTTTTTTTTTTTTTTTTTGTCATATTCCAAATCTAGAATTTTAGGGTTTGTGCTAAAAATTATATGCATGAATTATTTAGTTTCTTTTATTATGTGTTAGTTTTTAATTATGTGTTCGTTTTTTTTTATTATGTGATGTGTTCGTTTTTTTATTATGTGTTCTTTTTTTATTATGTGTTCGTTTTCACTTTCACTAAAGTTCGTTTTTTGCGATATGAAATATTGAAATTATGTGTTCGTTTTTATTATCTTGTATATGAGTTTCAAATTATCTTGTATAATGTATTAGTTTTTAATTTCTGAAATATTTGTATATTACTTTTTTTTTGCTGTTCTTGTATACTGTTTGTTCATGATTATGTCTATCATATTTGTTCTTGTATTTCATGATGTTTGTTCTTGTATATCATGTGTATCATGTTTGTTCTTGTATATCATGTGGGTTTGTGACTTTGTGTTAGGGTTTTGTGTATTCGGGTTATATTTGTGTTTCTGGGCTTGTGTTCTGGGCTTGTGTTTCTGGGCTTGTGTTTCTGGGTTTGTGTTTAGGGTTTTGTGTTTAGGGATTTATGTTTAGGGTTTCTATTTAGGGTTAGTGTTGAGGGTTTAACCCTAAACCCTAAATTATCTTGTATAATGTATATTATTTTTTAATTTCATCATATTTATATATTACTTTTTTTACTATTCTTGTATATAACTGTTTGTTCATGATTTTGTGTATCATATTTGTTTTTGTATTTCATGATGTTTTTTCTTGTATATCATGTGTATCATGTTTGTTCTTGTATATCATGTTTACTTTTATGGGTTTGTGACTTTGTGTTAAGGTTTTGTGTATGGGTTTTTTGTATTCGGGTTATATTTGTATTTACGGACTTGTGTTTTCGTTTCGGGCTTGTGTTTCTAGGTTTTGTGTTTTTGGGTTTTGTGTTTCTGGGTTTGTGTTTCGGGGTTTGTGTTTCTGGGTTTTGTATTTCTGGGGTTTGTGTTTAGGGTTTATGTTTAGGGTTAGTGTTGAGGGTTTAACCCTAAACCCTAACCCTTGACCTTGACCTTGACCTTGTCCTTGACCTTGACCTTGACCTTGACCTTGACTTTGACCTTAACTCTGACTCTGACTCTGACTCTGACTCTGCCTTGTTTAAATTTTAAATGTGTTAATTTATTTTTCAGTTGATCAGTTGACGTTGGACTCCATTATTGGGTCCAATCTCCTTTCTGTTGAGGAGGAAACCATTTCTCTCCAAACCCATGATCCCCTCCTGTTTGGGAGGCGTACTACCAAGGTTTGGCTGCACTATACCTTGTTTAATAAGGAAGATGGTAAGATATTTTCTACATGTAAGCATTGTAATGCTAAGACCTATCGTGCTGAGGGAACCCAAGGTACTAATAACCAAAATAAACATTTAGAGAAGTGTGAAGCTTACTTAAAAGTAAAAGCTGCAGAACCTCGGGGGCATTATAATCAAAAAACATTATGTCGTATGTTTCTTTGAAGCTATTATGTGTCATGCATATCCCCTGTTGATTATTAAGCATACTAAGCATAGGATATTGCTTTCTTACTTGAATCCTAATGGGAAGCATATTTCTAGGAATACTATGCTTAAGCATTGCACTAATCAGTTTGATGCTCTTAAAGCTCAATTAAAGACAATTATAAGTAATTTAGAAGGAAAAGTATGATGTACTTGTGATTTGTGGTCTGCACTTAATAATGTCAGTTTTACTGTTTTGACTGCTCATTATGTTGATAACTCTTAGGTGCTGTGTTCTAAAATTCTTGTTTTTAGACATTTTCATGGGTCCCACACTGGTAAGGAGTTGGGTAAGTTTACTCTTGATTTGTTTGATGAGTGGAATATTAGAGATAAAGTGTTTTCTTTGACTTATGATAATGCTACTGCCAATGATGTTATGATTCAAGAGATGGTTAGGGATTTGAATAGAACTAATTTGTTGCCTTGTTTTGGTAAGTTTTTTCATGTAAGATGTTCTGCCCATATATTAAATCTGATTGTCCAAGCTGGTTTTAAGTTTATGGATAAAACTGTTTTGAAGTTGCAACAAGTTGTTACTATGTTTCTTTTTCAAACATTAGAAAAGAGAGGTTTGATAATTGTGATAAGTATGTGAATACTGGTTTTCCTGGTTCATTGATTGGTGATGTTCGTACTCGTTGGAATTCTACCTTTCTTATGCTACGTAGGTGTTTGGAAGCTAGGGAGGTTGTAGATAGGTATTGTTTACTTGAGCATGGTTTAGATGTTTCTCTAACTGATTCTGAATGGAAAACTGTCCAAAATGTTTGTGATTTTCTTGAACCTTTTTATGATATTACTTGTCTTTTTTCTGATTCTGATTACCCCACTGCCAACCTATATGTTGAGAACATTGTTTTGATTGAAAGTCTTCTGTTTTATTCTAAAGAAAACCCAACTGATTCTATTCGTCTTATGGCTGCTCCTATCTATGAAAAGTTTAACAAGTATAGGGAAAATTATTCTTTGATTCTTACTATTGCTATCATGCTTGATCCCCATTACAAAAAGAACTTTGTTCATGAGTTGTATGCTACTGTTTATTTGCCCCAACATCTTGATGGTAAGGTTAAAGAGGCGGTTGATGCCTTTACTGAGTTGTATACGCACTATGCTACTGTTTATTCTCACTTACAATTAAGTCAACTCCAACCCTCTTCCACTACATCTTCTATGACTACCAGTTCTGATTCATCCACTCTAAGTTTTGCAAGGTCGATTGCCCGTCCTTTTAAGAAGGCCAGCCATGGAAAGGTTGGCTATTATGTGTAACATTTGATTGATTCATGATTACATTACAGTTTGTGATTGCTAATAGTTTTGTGATACTATTTTGTTTGCTGTTTTTTAGAGTTTTGGAGCCAATGTTGTTGCTAGTAGGGGTATTGAAAATGATATGGAATCATATTTCAGTGCCCCTCATGCTCCCGCTGACCAAGATGACCATTTTGATGTTTTGGCCTATTGGAAAACCCATGTGGGAGTTTATCCTATTTTGTCTCGGATGGCTAGAGATTGTTAGCTATCCCCATTACATTTGTGGCCTCCGAGTCTTCATTTAGTATGAGGGGCAAAATTTTAACAAAGTATCGCACGCGTTTGCTGCCCAAAAATGTTGAGGCTCTTGTGACTTGCCAAAATTGGATCTTTGGTTATTCTAAGATTGAGGATGAGGAGTCTCTTGAAGTTGTTAAAGAGATCGAGCCTACTGATATTGATTATGATTCAATTCCTTAATTTGTGCTGCTGTTGTTGTTTGATGGTTGTTGTTTGATGGTTGTTGTTTGATGGTGGTTGTTTGATGGTTATTGTTCTGGCCTTGTGTTGTGGCCTATTGAAAATGTTTGATGGTTGTTGTTTAATTTGATGGTGGTTGTTTGATGGTTATTGTTCTGACCTTGGGTTGTGGCCTATTGAAAATGTTTGATGGTTGTGTTCTGGGTTTGTGTTGTGTTCTAGGTTTGTGTTTGTTTCTAGGTTTGTGTTTGTGGGTTGGTTGTGTGCTGGGGTTTGCTTGTATTTGGGGTTTGCTTGTGTTATGGGTTGGGTTTGTTGTGTTCTAGTTTGGGTTTGTTGTGTTCTGGGGTGGGTTTGTTGTGTTGTGGGTTTCCCTAAACCCAAAACCTAACCCTAGGCCCAAACCCTAACCCTGGACCCAAACCCTAACCCTAAACCCAAACCTTGGACCCAAACCCTAGACCCAAACCCTAGACCCGAACCCTAAAATTATAAATCCTAAACATAATTCTTGGGTTTGGTTTAGTTCTATATCCTTTTGCTTAATAAATGTCCCTTGCGCAAAGATCATTGGTTGTTAACTTGTTTGCGACTCTTTTTCGCTACATTTTACTTTACACACATGTTTTGCCCTAAGTGTCACGATGTGGAGCTACTTTTCTTTTGTCTTATTGGACATGATATGCACTTGATTGGCAAAATTGGTTTGGTATTATTTAAAAGACAAAGAATTGTGGATGCTCGTGTCGCTTTTGTTGGCTTTCTTGTGTCGTGAAGTTGTGTTGTTAATTAGAGTCGAGTGCTCGATGATGAGGTCAACTTGTGTACCTGAGAGCCATTACTGATTTTAAAAGTAAATTAAATTTTCTTATCTTTGCAATATTTACTTGTTTAAAATTGACACTAACTGCTATTGCTATATGGTTTTCTTTGCGAGTTTTTTTGGGTGTTTTTCTACCTTATGTTGGCTTCATTCTTTGCGAGTTGTTGGCTCGTTGTTCTTCGTTGTTGGCTTCGATTCTTGATCTGTTGTTGAGTTCTTGATGATCTTCTTGGTGGTCCGTTGTTGTTCTTCTTGGTGGTGGTCTCGCTCTGCTTTGGTGCTCTAATCTTTGCTGCTTGGTGGTGTTCATTCTTGCCGCTGCCGGTGGTGGTTGTCTGTTCTTTGCTTCTGGCCGCAAAGATCCGGTTGATTTCCGATGTTGCTGCTGTTGGTGGTCATTTTATAATTTTATTTACTTTAGAGTTTATACTTACTCATTTTGATATGTACATTATTCATTTGTAAGTGTACTTGATCTTTTGTAAACATTATACTATTAAAGTATATGAATATAGGAGTTTTCTATTTCCTAAATTACTTGTCTTATTCTCTCCAATATCCCTTCAAATTCAATATACTTTTCGGTTCAACTATTTAACTATGCACCTTAATCTAAGAATAATTTAACTATGCACTTTCAAATTCAAAATGATCATAATGTATAAATGGGTGAGGCAATGGCTGCAAGCCTCCGACTATACTATTAATAAGTTTAAGTGCATTTTGGGAGAAACAAGTGGAGGAATGTTGGTGGTCATTTTATAATAAGTATATGAAGTACTGATGTTTCGTGTTTTTGGGGCGTTGGGCGACTGGGCGTGGGGGGTTGAGTTTGGGGGGTTGGGAGTAAATATAGGATACTGTGATTAATGTTCTTTTTCTTTTTTTTTTCTTTTTTTTAATAGCTGATTAATACTAACTAGTTACTACTCATACATAGTTGTGATGAGAGGAAGAAAACTAGGTCGGAATAATTTTGGGTCGGGTTGTATTAGGTCGGGTTGTATTGGGTCGGAATGGTTTTGGGTCGGGTTCAGTTAGGTCGGGTGGTAACTGGGTCGGGTGATAACTGGGTCGGTGATAACTAGGTTGGGTCACAACTGGGTCGGGTGCTAACTGGTTTGGATCACAACTGGGTCGGGTGATAACTGGGTGGGTTTAACTGGGTCATTGGCGGGTGAAGTTGGGTGCGGGTTAGTTTTGGGTCGGAAACAGGCTGGGTCTGGGTCGTTGTTTACTGGTGCAACTGGCCACGGGTCCACCTGGGTCGGCCCAGTTCAGGTTGGGTTGCCAATTCCACGGGTTGAACTGGGCACGGGTGGACGCTGGGTCGGAATGGGTCGGCTTTCCACCCGACCACTCTCGGCTCGGAACAGGTTGGGTCTGGGTCGGATGCGGGTTCACCCGTGGGTTGGCCTAGTTTTTGACACCTCTAGTCTAGTTTGTTATGTAATGATATAGTTTATAGCCTTGCATAGCTGGACATGATCATGTGCTCCAACAAGAATATCTCGAGCTTTTTCTGCATTTCCATAAACCTACCCAAAAAAAAAAAGCAGGATAAAGACTTTAATAGCTCTTTCTTTTTGTAAATTCTATTTTACAATTGTACAACAAACTTACATCCTAACTGTTATTATGTAACGACTTAATACCTAACGTCAACGTCTCTTATTTCCATATAGCAAATCAAATCAAGTTATGTACTGTGCAACAGTGATACAATCTCAAACCAACAAGTAGCCATAATATAACATGCAACCTACCAGGTAAACAAAATGAGAATATTGTGCAAAGAGCAATGGTAATATTTGTGAATGTTCTTTTCCTTCCTCAATGGCAATAGCTTGTTCATATAATGAGAAAGCATCCTCCATATTTCCCTGAAATATAGAAAGAAGTTATATTAAAGAGCACATGGTCCCAGTTGTAATCTAAGAGATAGAGGAAGAGATTCATACCAGCCTGCGTTCCATGTTAGCATGGTCAATAATGGCCTCCGAAAGCCCAGGAGAGATCTCACTGTACACAAGTTGATAGGCAGCACGAGCTCCGGGAACATCATCATGTTGTTCTTTGAAGCGAGTAGCCAAAAGGTGAATCTCGGTTTGCCTCTGCATACAAGTACATAAGTTAACAACTCATAAGGCCTCCTAAAATCCTTCAGTCAAAGAACACAAATAAATAAAAGTTGATCCAAGAAAGACAATCTACGCTGTCATAAACCATGCAATCGTGTAATCACATCACATATAAACTGGCGAGTGGAATGAAACAATTAAAAGAAAAGGTAATGAGCCAAGCAAGCAAATTTGCTTTAAATCAATCAATTAGCCATTTACTCCCAGTATTCCTTTCATTCTGCTACCATCACTCAAATTAATAAAGCACAAAGGCTACGATACATATCCATGCTTCATTTGTCCTACAAGTTTATGCTAAAGTAATCTATACTGAGCCCATTTGAGATGAACTACATCGAACTTATTTACACTAAACTGAACTGAATAATTTAGGTTAAGAACAATACACCCATATTAACCTATCAAAGCTCAGCGTTAACACAATAACACATCCCAGGACCAATACAGAGCAGCTGACACCATAGATGCCGCAAACATAATACTACACACACTTCCTGAGAAGTAGTGATGCAGTAATCAAATAATTACTAACCAACAGCTCAATATCTGACATAATTCAAGCAAAATTAACCTACTTCACATACCAATTTCTCAAATTAATAACCAAATTGCAAAACATAAAAGTAAAACTGATCAATTCATAACAGTAGAGTAGAAGAAACTAACTTTTCGCGGAAAAAAGCGAGAGGAGCAAGAATAGAAAGTGCAATAAGGTCACGAAAAATGCAGAAAACTGTTTGATTAATTCCTTCATTAAGAACAACTTTGGTGATAACATGATAACCTTCATAGAAGAGCTGAACAAGCGTCATCGCACCATGTGCCCTAGATGTTTCGCCGCCATTGACGTTGTTGCTGATCGACGAGCTACCAGCTCCATTCGCCATTTTAGGTGCTCTGAAAATGCAATCGTCTCTCTCTCTAAATCTCATGCACCTCCCACAATTTTTTCTTTGATTTTCACCCACATACACGCTAGAGTATGAAGAGGTTCGCCGGAATTTGTGAAAGGGTGCGACGGAGTGAGAGTGAGAGAGAGGAGTGCACCAGATTCGCCGGGAGAAGGAGAGAGAGAAAGTGAAGAGAGAGTAAGTTAGGGCTTGTTCAGACTCGAAAAAGAAAATAAAGAGGGGGAAAGGGTTCGTGAACTGGGTCGATGATTTTCTTAGACGTCCTTTTGGGCTGTTCCTTTTGGGCCGTTCTAAGGGAGCAAGCAGGCAGAAATGAACGAAAAATCTAATCCGATCTTGTGAACCGGATCATATTTTAGAAAACCGAAGAAGTTTTTAAAATCTGATCCGGTTCACTAAAGGACCGCATCATATTTTCTACACAGCTTTCCCTCCCCATTTTTTTAAACGATTTTCAGATGCGATTTTGTAAAAACCGAATCTGTTACTAAGTGACAGATAAGGTTTTTTCCACTAGTATATCAAACTATTGGATGTGCATTGACTTGTTTACAAGGTAAACAAACTGATTTTGCATCAACAATAGTAGTATATATAATATGAATTTTGATGGTCATTTGTTGAGTTTGTAGGGAATTCAATGATCTACATCAGATAGGTATGATGGCACATTAAGATTATACAGCGTTACACGGCCAACAGAACGAAAGCGATACATCACATTTTCTCCCGCACTATCTGAAAAAGGGGGTGACCATTATGGATCAAAAGCAACTCCACTGACCCACAAGCATTCAGTTCATATAGTAAGGGGCACATCAGAGGATCGGGAAAGGAAGCAATTGATATGGTATGCAACTTGGACCAAACATGTGCGAGATAAGGGAGCCTAAATTATAAAACAAAAAGATATAAACACAAAAATAAACTAATTATAGTTAAAGTAATATAGACTAGACTCAATCTCAGACCATGAGCACCACACCAAGTGACTTTACCAATTAAGCAAGCTAATTATAAACTATGTCTCTTAAATTCATGTAAAGTGTGTTTTGTAGGAGATATGACTAATAGAAACTGAAATCAGATCAAACTTATCTTAAAATGATGTGGCTTGATAAAAATCACTGCGCTAAAGTCGAAATTACTTCGCATGATACAGACATATTCATAGCAATTGCCCTCGCGGATACACAACCTCAATCTAGCCAATCTATAATGAGACTGAAACTTTAAAACAATACCCGAAAACCACCAGAGATTAAAAATGTTTCTAAAGTAATTCTCTAAACATAACATTCTCCTTGGATAATATAACTGGATTGCTAAATGACGCCCTGAAATTTCCAATTTACGCCCTAAATACGTGTATAAAAATACGGCGTTGGTATATTTCCATCTCTTTTCTCATTTCACCCCTTCCTTCTTCACTTCCCCTCCCTATCATCTTCAACATCACCACTCGCCTCCGACACACCACCACCGCCTCCGACACACCACCACCGGCGCCAGGCATGCCACCACCACCACGGCCGTAGGCATACCACCACAGCGCCAGGCACACCACCACCACAGCCGCCGGCACACCACCATCAATTACTCCGGCGATAAAGTTGGGCCCTCTCTCCGGCCAACATAACTCCGGCAACACCTCGGCTAATAACGAACTCCGGCGCAAGGTTAGTGTACAAATTCTAAAAATATATGCAGGCGCCTAATTTAGGTGCTGCACCATTGGTGGGGCGCCTAATTTAGGCGCCCCACCAATGGTGCGAGCACCTAAATTAGCGCCGCGCCAGCCTTTGCCTTTTTTAAAAAAAAAAAAAAAAAAAAAACGAGAGGAGAGAAGGGGTGGTGGTGATGATTTGTCGGTGTACGGTGGTGGTGGTGTGTCGGTGTACGGTGGTGGTGGTGGTGGTGGTGCCGTCGAGAAGAAGATGGTGATGGTGGTGGTGGTGGTTGTGGAGGAGGAGGGGTTAGGGAAGTGAGTCAAGGGGAGGAGAGAGAAAAAATTGGATGCATATAAATACAGTATAAAAATACTGTATTTATGGCGTTAATAGGAAATTTTAGGGCGTTGTTTAGCAAAACTCTAATATAATTGTAGTTCCTTTTCCTTGAAGGGAGAGTTCAGAACATCATCAAGTTTGTTGAGGAAATCGCCGCTTTTAATCTGCAACAACAACAAAATCAACAACAACAACAATAAAAGCAGAAACTCTTAGCAAAACTAAAAGGATATCGAAGACTCACCACACTCAAGACTACATTACGATGACCCCGGCTCCAGCAAATATCAAGATGCATATTCTAGTATGAACATTCCATAGACGAACTGATCATCCTATATAATTCTAACAATAATTAATAACCTCTAAGCTAGTCAAAATTACAAATTACAATCTTTCGGAACTACAACAATAAAATCCAATAACAAAAACATAACAAATATACCAAAGTAGAGCAATTTCATCATGTATACTACAAATACACCAAGAAAAAGAATAAACCAATTAAAATCAACAAAAAGAAATGAGCAACACTACCAGCCAGGCAGCACCATTGATGAAGCTTCGTCGTTAAATCAAACAACAAAACAACATGATACACCCACGCAGCAACAGCAAACCAGAGAAGAGGGAGACGCGAATCGGGGAGAGAAGCAGGGCAACAACTCAACAAAACAACACCACAGCCACCATTGACTTCTCCAATTTATCCTTAGCCTAAATCAATTAATTCAAACCAACATGCCTCAATTCAAGCACTAAAAGCAATAAAAAGAAATCACAAATTAATTTTTTCTTGAACCCTAACCAACTTAATAAGATGATCACATTCTTCATGGGTAAAAAATGCCCTAAAAATTCAGCAAAAAAAAATCACAGTCAAGAACACGCCATTAAAGCATTCAAAGCGAGGAGGAGAGAGAAAACCTTGGATGCCAAGAGAGCTAAGTAACGCGAGTAGGATCAATTCCGAAAGGAAAAGTAACAGTTTCGGCGAGCCGAGGTTAGATTTGTACCACCGGTGTAAAACGGCAGCAAGGTCGAGCACAACAACGGCAACAACTGCAGCAACACCAGCACCAACAACGGTTGGCGGCGGAGCAGCGACGAAGGACAACAGCAAGAGAGATAAACACGAGCAGGGGGAAGGAAAAATGAACGAAGAGAGAGGGAGAAGCAGTTACATAAAAACAATGGCTTCAAATTCATCTTCTTCGACTAGAAATTTCAGCGAATTCGCCATTGAAGGGAAGCTCGGGACTTAAATCGAAGTCGCAAGGCCAATCATTGTTGAAAGCTTTGAAAGAATTAGGGCAAGGGTAGAACGAATCGGAGGAAATAGAAGAATCGATGAAAATTTTAAAAGGATTAGGGCAATGTTAGCGAGAGGAGGGAGTCAAAGAGGGAGGGGGAGGAGGAGAGGGAGGGGGACGGTTAGAGAATGTTCAGTGTTAGTGAGGGATGCGAAAATAATAAAAAAAAAAAAAAACAAAACAAAACAAAAATGGCTGCGGTTAGGGGTGTTCACAAAAAATCGAAATCGAAAAACCGAAAAACCGAAAAATCGGTCAAAATGGGTGGTTATCGAATCGGAAAATTTGGGATTAAACGGTACGGTTACCGAACCGGTAAAATTCACGGTTAAACGGTACGGTTACGGTTATGATTTTTGAGTGAACGGTTAACCGAAAAACCGAAATATTTTTTTCTCTATTTTATTTATTGTGAAACATTTTCCAACAACTACATTAATTCTAATATTTGTTACTAAGTAAGAACAATTAGAGGAAGTATGAGATTATTGAAAAAATTTAGTACTAATTTAAACACTATAATTATGAAATGGAGTAAATTCTTAGTGTTATTATGTTTTCTATGGATTTATTATCCACTTTATAATATATTTTATATTAGAGTATATATAATATTATAGTATATGCACACAAAAATAGAAAATATATATTTACATAAATAAAATATAATAGTATAAATTGAATAACGGTTAATGGTAAACCGAAAAAACGGTTAACCGCTTAAGCGGTAACCGGTTTAAACGGTTACGGTTCGCAAAAAGAGCGAACCAAAACTTTCGATTACCGAACCGATATGTTGTTTCGGGACGGTTAACCACCCATAAAAACCCCTAGCTGCGGTTAGCCCAAAAACCGCAGCCCTTTATCATAAAGGGCTGCGGTTTTCTGGCTAACTGCAGCCCTTAATATTAAGGGCTGCGTTTTTCAGATAACCGCATTCCTTCCATCGTAGCACTTGGCCTTTATTCCTCTAGTGGAAGAAAAGATAAAGCTGTCCAGGATAATAATATGGTAAAATAATTTGGTATAAATCAATTAGTTGTAGTACCTTGCATTTTTCAGTTTTGCATCAATGATGTCCTCATACCAATAATATAATTGTTTGGGCTCAATTAATCAACAGCCCAATAAGGAGCATAAAAGCCTCCTAAAGCATGGGACAGGTGGCAGCAGTAGGTCCCACCTGAAAGTTGACCTAATCACCAGTATTTGGGAAACCTCTAGAAGGGTGAAATAATCATTGCCTAAAAAGGCAACATGCCCATTGGTACCAAAAAGACCCATCTAACTCTATAAAAACCAACTGTCTCATCAATGAACAGGTACTCAATTCTCACCTAACAAACTAGAGCATCTCTCTCTAGACTTTCTCTCTCTGCCTCAATCTCATTTGACTTGAGCGTCGGAGGGGCGATCCCGGAGCCACCCCCGGGGTAGTCTAACCTTGTTTTGCAGGAATTCGACGTACGGATATCGGAGCTCAGGCGACCGCTCTTGGGGCCCACATCACATCTCCCAACCAATTACAATCCTTAATTTCTTAGCGGAAACAGTTTGGCGCCGTCTATGGGGAAGTTACAATCAAAGTCGCTTCGCCACCACTCATCAAGATCCACTCCGCAATGGCCCCAGCCAAGAGCACTCGCACTCGACAGCCCTCAGCACAGGCTCAGAGATCCGAAAGGGATCCGTCCCCATCTCTCCAACGAAGGTCTGAACGGCCCAAAACACTAACCGTTCAAACCCTTGACCATGAAGAAGAAGAACAGTCCATAGAAAACGGGCAGAACCCCTCACAGCAGTTGCAGCACACTGACCCCCATCCTATATCCACGGCGGATATAAACATGATAGCCGCTCAGCTCCAGCAAACCTTGCAGTAGAGCCTGATAGATATGTTGGCCAACCTACAGCAGGGACGCCCCCTTCAGCCCCCTAAAGACCAAGCCTTGGTCCCTTCTCTTCGGGCGGAGAACCATGGTCAGCCTAGCCGGCAGCAGTCGGGGGCAAGGGAATACAGTCAGCCTGGTCGGCGACGATTAAGGCAAGGGGAGAAAGACCGACACGGGTCTAAAGGAAGATCCGCTAGGCATGCTGAAGAGACTCACATATCTAAGTCCCCTCGGGGCGACGTGGGTCATAAGCGCAACGATACCCGACTCTTCCTCAACGAGAAGCGCCTCAGCAAGTGTTACGATGCGAGGCATATATTAAATAAAAAAGCGGCTCAGCGCGAGGGCCATGGTGATTCTGCTCAATCGAATCCCATTCGAATTAACAGTGGGGCGCTCAAGTTCATGGTCCCATTCAGTCAGGCCATACTCGAGGCGCCCAGCCCGGGAAAGGTCAAAACACCAACTATCGAGCCATTCGCGAGTCTAACCGACCCGGACGACCACATGGCTACATACAAAGCTCAAATGAGTGTTCAAACTGGCTGCGAGGCCACTTGGTGCCGTTTCTTTCCCACAACTATCAAAGGTCTGGCCCTGAGCTGGTTCCAAGAGCTTCCCGCAGGGATCATAACTGATTTCTCGGTGCTCGAAGACCTATTCATTCACCAGTTGTCGCTGGAAAAAGACAAAAGAAAACAAGTCTCCATTTGATGGGAATTAGGCAGGAGAAAAATGAAGGTTTGGCCGATTACATCAAAAGATTCAATGAGGAGTCATTGAAAATCTCAGATCTACAAGATGCGGTGGCGTTCGCCGCCCTAATGTCCGGACTTCAACCCGGTCGGCTAAGATGGTCCTTGGCAGAAAACGAAGTCAAAACCTTCTCTGAAGCGATGACTCGGACTCAAAGATTCATCCAAGCGATAGACATATGTCGTCACTCAGACGACGGGAGCAAGAAGAGGAAGGAAGAAGGAAATCACAAGGACCAATCGAAGCAACAGAAGACAGGCGGTCGGTCAGACAGGTTTAACGACCATGGCATCGACCCCCGATTCAGCAAGAACAGAAGAGAGATTTACATAGACATAAAGGACAAATCCATGCTTCCCCGCCCACCTCCCATCAGAACGTCAGCTGCTCGAAGCAATAAGAGCCAGTGGTGCGAATATCACAAGGAATGCGGGCACACTACCAAAGATTGTAGGGAACTCAAGAAATCCCTTGACAACCTAGCTGACCAAGGGAAGCTGAACCGATACCTAAAACACTCCAGTGAGGAGAAGGGCAAGCAGAAGGTGGGCCAATCCAACAGCGGGGACACGGAGGGTTTCATCGGAGTCATAGCAGGTGGCTTCGCGTCGGGAGGCCTAACCGGCCGATCACGCAAAACCCACCTCCAAAAATCTTAAGCATCAAGTACTCGATGTCAACCACTCCCGCCTCGATTGCCCCGTCATGACAGTCGGGGAATCCAGTCGGGCTTTACATACTCCTCATGACGACCCCCTGGTCATTGAACTCAAGGTGGCCAATGCAAGAGTAAAAAGGGTGCTGGTGGATAGTGGATCCTCCGCTGACATAATCACATTGGAGTGCCTCAGGAAGCTGAAATATGACGAAAGGCATGTAACCCCACTCAATCATCCGCTCATAGGCTTCGGGGGAAACTCTGTCCATCCTGTCGGGTCTATAAAAACTGCCTACTCGGATGGGAGAGAAGGGCAGGGGAAGAAGCCTACCGATCGACTTCCTAGTGGTGGACATCCCTCTGCCATACAATATCATTATGGGAAGACCAACTCTGAACAAGGTCAAGGCAGCATTTTCAATTTATCAACTCCTCATGCAGTTCGAAATCGACGAAGGTAAAGTCAGAAAGATCCAGGGAGACCAGCAATCAGCCAGAGAATGTTACGTTAACAGCTTGAAAAGTAAGGTCGAAGTCCAAGAAGACTCGAAAAAGAGAAAGCGAGAAGAGGGTCAGCCCTCAAGTGGCTTCGGGGTTTACATCACAGAAAACCCCAAGCAGTACGAGCGCCCTCAGCCAGCCGAAGATGACGAAGAAGTCATCATTGACGAGGGACTCGGTCGGACATTGAGAGTGGGCAAGGCTATAGACCCTCAAACAAGAAAGGAAATCATTCAGGTACTCACAGAGTACAAAGACGTCTTTGCATATGAAGCCACAGAAATGCCAGGACTCGACCCCAAAATCATGTGCCACGAACTCAACATTAAAGAGGGGTTCAAGCCAGTCAAACAGAAGTTGAGGCATCAAGGCCCCGAAAGAAACATGGCGGCGGCAGCAGAAGTCAAGAAATTGCTCGAAGCAGGGTTCATAGAAGAATGTCAGTACTCAGAGTGGCTGGCCAATGTTGTGCTGGTCAAAAAGTCAAGTGGGGCATGGAGAATGTGTGTGGATTTCACAGACCTGAACAAGACCTGTCCAAAAGATAACCATCCTCTACCCAAGATCGATAGGCTGGTCGACTCAACTGCATGTCACGCCCTCCTAAGCTTCATGGACGCAAATGCGGGGTATCACCAATTCCCGATGGCCGAGCAGGATCGAGTCCACACTGCATTCGTCACCAACCAAGGAGTGTATTGCTATAAAATGATGCCCTTCGGGCTCAAGAACGCAGGGGCTACGTATCAGCGTACAGTCAACAAAATCTTCAACGACCAACTGGGTCGGAATATAGAGGTATATGTCGATGATATGATCGTCAAAAGCAAGGTCCAAAGCGATCATCCCTCAGACTTAAGAGTGACCCTCGGCAGATTGAGGCGCTTCCGCATGATGTTAAACCCAAAGAAATGTGTCTTCGGAGTAAAAGAAGGTAAGTGCCTCGGATTCCTGGTTGATGAAAAGGGAATCGAAGCAAATCCCGACAAAATCAAAGCTGTAATGGAAATGAAGTCTCCTCGGAATGTAAGAGAAGTACAACGCCTAACCGGCTGTCTGGCCGCCCTCGGTCGCTTCCTACCCCGGTCAGCGGATAAGAGCTTGCACTTCTTCAAAACTTTGAAAAGAAAAGAGTTCACTTGGGATGATGAAGCTGAACAGGCCTTCACCTCCCTAAAAGAACATCTATTAACACTCCCAAAGTTGATCTCCCCCTTGCCGGGGGAAACACTGTTCATTTATTTGGCTATTTCAGAATACGCGCTCAGCGCTGTTTTGATAGCCGAGAGAGAAGAAAAACAACACCCAGTCTACTTCAAAAGTCATGCCTTCCGAGGAGCAGAGGCCAAATACAGCGAAGTTGAAAAAATGGTTTTTGCCTTAGTGATGGCTAGTCGGAAGCTCAAACCTTACTTCCAGGCCCATCCTATTAAAGTCCTCACAAGTCAGCCGCTCAGGAAGCTCATTGAAAGCAGAAACCACTCTAGTCGGATGACCGACTGGGCGGATCAGCTAGCAGACTTTGGATTGGAATATGAGCCCAGAAGGGCGATCAAAGCCCAGGCCTTGGCCGATTTCATAACGGAGTGTACATCTAGGCCCCCAGTCAGGAGGCAAGATAGCTGGGAGTTGTAAGTAGATGGCTCGTCCACCAAGACAGGGTGTGGAGTCGGATTGGTTATCAAACCCCCGATCGGAGAAAAGATGGAATACGCCATCAAATTTGAGTTCTTAGGCTCTAACAATGAAGCTGAATATGAAGCCCTGATCCTCGGATTGGAGTTATGCATCTTGGCCGGGGCAACCGTAATTAATGCTAAATCCGATTCACAGCTGATAGTGGGTCAGATATCAGGCGAGTACGAAGCCAAAGAAGATAACATGAGAATGTATTTGGCCAAGGCCCAAGACATCATCAAACGATTATCTCAGTTCAAAGTCGCTCACATACCCCGATCAGAGAATCAACAGGCTAATGCCTTAGCTCGGATGGCCAGCTCGGCGGATGGGTCAGCTTCTCGGACAATCATGTGGGAAGTCCTTCGATAGCCTAGCATCAATGTCAATGACCAACTCGTATTGAATCGGACATCTACCTGGATGGAAGAGGTAGTCGGGTATTTAAGAGACGGGCAACTGCCTGAAGATCGCAAAGAAGCCGAGCGAGTCAAGCACAAATCCGGATGGTTCCTATGGCACGAGAACCAGCTCTATAAAAAATCCTTCACTCACCCACTACTCAAATGCGTAACTCCTGATGAAGGAAATTACATCCTCAGGGAAATTCACCAAGGGGCTTGTGGAAGCCATCAGGGAGGAAGAACCATAGTTGGAAAAGCCCTCAGAGCCGGATATTACTGGCCTACCCTGAAATCAGATGCTCATGAGCTGGTTAAGAGGTGCCCATCCTGTCAGATCCACTCGGACATCCCAAGAGCCCCAACCACCCCATTAACAACGATTCAAGCAGTTTTGCCATTCGATAAGTGGGGCATGGACCTACTCGGACCATTTCCCCCAGCCTCAGGCCAAAGGAAGTTCCTCATAGTCGCCATCGACTACTTCACCAAATGGACTGAGGCCGAACCACTTTCCTCAATAACAGATAAACAGGTTCAAACGTTCATTTGGAGGAACATCATCACCAGGTTCGGAGTTCCTAGGGTACTGATTTCCGACAATGGACGCCAATTCAACAGCGGTCCTACTCGGGAATATTGTGCCCGTTTCGGAATATGTACCAAATTCTCCGCAGTCTCCAGGCCACAAACGAACGGGTAAGCTGAGTCAGCTAATAAAGTAGTCCTTAAAGGAATCAAGAAATCCTTGGAGGCTGCCAAAGGAGCATGGGTCGATGACCTACCCGGGGTCCTCTGATCGGCTCGAACTACTGCCAAGGAGGCAACGTCATGCCAGGAGCGGAAAAGCTCATTGGTCTCGTTCTGACCATGGGTTACTTGAATATGCTCCCGATCAGCGGCAGTATACATTAACTCTATGGCCTTCGACCAGCGACCGTCCTTCTCGGCTCGACTGAGCCCGGTGATGGGCGCGCCGAGCGTCGCCCCCTCGCCCAGCTCACCCCTAGGACGGTCGGGGAAGGGAGACATGGGAGTGTACTGAGGACTGGCCGGAAGTCTGAGGAATGAAGGGAGAGAGAGCCGCCATCGGTCGGTTGCGGCGACCCCCTCGGGCTGATAACCTCAATAGTCTTGGCCTTTTTGGCCTCCTTCTCCCGATCAGCCTTCTCCCGATCGGCTTTAGCTCTCGCGAGCACCTTCTCGGTCTGAGCGACCTTGTCGGACGACCGCTCCTTCCTCTTCTTGGACTTAGGCTTTACAGGATCCTGAGGAAAAAGAAAACTCCTGTGAATTGCTAATTACAAAAAGGAATGCCACTCGGCTAAAAGAGAATGGAAATTTCACCTTGGGAGGGGCGGGGACCTTCATGGTCTTAGCAGCAATCTCGGCCTTCAGCCGAGCAGCTCTCATTGCCTCTACATTCAGTTTGTCAGCCATGGTCAGGATCAACCTCGTCTATATATGCTCGGGCAGGCTCTGCAAAACAAAACAAAAAGCAGAATTGTTAGTCAAATAGAAAAACTTGAATTGTCACACTGACCACCCTAATCCATCCCCTCGGCAGATTACCCTTCGGAAAGGTCGAACTCAGGCCCATAGCCGAGAGGAAATGCTCATCCTTGAAGAGGTGGCAGTCGGGCAACCATTGGCCGGGTACGAATACCTTGCCCCCGTTAACGATCCTCGACTCGGTCTGCATATAGCAGGCCGCAGCTCCTTCCTCGTCATCGAGCTCGCCTACCCGGCAATTCAAAGCAACGAGGGGCTCGGTCGGGGGAGGGACCAATGGAATTCCCCAATCCCCGCCAAAATAAATGAAGGCAAACTCCCTACGAAACCCCTTCTGAGATGTAGGGAGATTGAGGACGGTCCGATATCCTGGTCGGACCTGAAAACTCCACTAGCTAGGCCCGTTCGTCGTAGCCATGACCTCGACCAACTTATACATGTGCCTCCACAGTTTAACGGTCGGTCAGACATCCATCAAGTTGCAGATGACCTAGAAGGCATTGATCCCGCCCCATGAGTTCGGAGAGACTTGACAAATCGCCAAGTTATAGGCATTCAACAACTCTTTGACGAAAGGAGTCAAAGGGAACCGAAGCCCCATCTCCATTGATTTGTAGTAGACTGCAATGCATCCGGGAGGTGGAGATAGGACTATATGGTGGGCCTCTGGTCGGACAAGATAATAAGGGTCCTTTATTTGGAACCTCGTCGCCGTCCCTCGAAGGTCTTCGGTCAGAGATTTTATTACACCGGGCTTGGGAAAGAAAGCCCCTGGACCCCCTTTCGGATCAAGGTCGGGATACTCTAGCACCTGACCCGAAGTGGACGCTTCTCCTGCTCCCCTCGGCATGGCCACCCGCACTACATCACGAGACAAATATTTGTCTAAGTAACTCCTCGAAGGGGGGTAGGTTAAAGACACCTCCCAAGGGTACGGAATGATGCCCTCGGCCTCCTCCTCTACCGAAGAAGACGGGCTCGGAAGAGTAACCGCGTCGGGCACAACCGAGGGGTCGGGAGAACTTATTACAGTCGACACCAACGTTATCCCCATCCCCCTCACCTCCTCGGACAATTTATAGGGAGGTGAGGTCGGGAGTATCGACGACTCGGACGAATCTCCCATTATTTATGAACAAGGGAGTCGGCCGAGATTATTCGAAGAAAAAGAAAGAAAAAGAAAACTTAAATGAGCAAGAGCGTACCTGGTCGGACGAAGAAGCTGGAGGAAGAACTTTGGAAAGTTGAGAGGATTTGGAGATTTTTGAGAGAGAGAGAATGAGTAAATGAGCAAATGACCCTGAAATTCTCTCTCCTCTCATGCATATATAGGAGCGCCTTGGGGGATGTGCAACGCAAACCCCCCCGCGTCGCTTTAATGGGCTTCTAATAGAGGCCCAACTGGACCTATTCAGTCCATTCCATGAGGAGTCCAGAAAAATCAAGCGAAAACATTCTAAACCCGAGGAATTTGAAGCGTCAAGGTTCCTTAGAGCGCCTCGTCAGCTCGGCCAACAACAAAGGCCCCAACATCCCAAGTATCAAAAACGGCCATGTGGCATTACTGGTCGGAAATCATCTGGTCGGGTAAACTAAACGCAACTTCACCATCCGGAGCACAAAACCCACTCGAACAAGCTTGGGGCTCATTAGCCCCTCATCAGAGTGGCCCTGTACCCTACTCGGCCAACAGGAGCTTATCTCCTTTGCCGAGTCGCTTCTATACTAGGTCAAATATGGCCATGTATCAGCTAGCACCCACTCGGACAAGCTTAGGGCTCATTAGCCCCTCATTCGAGTGGCCCTGTACCCTACTCGGCCAACAAGAGCTTCTCTCCTTTGCCGAGTCGCTTCTATACTAGGTCAAATATGGCCAAGTATCAGCTAGCACCCACTCGGACAAGCTTGGGGCTCATTAGACCCTCATCCGAGTGGCCCAGTACCCTACTCGGCTAACAGGAGCCTCTCTCCTTTGCCGAGTCGCTTCTATACTAGGTCAAATATGGCCATGTATCAGCTAGCACCCACTTGGACAAGCTTTGGGGCTCGTTAGCCCCTCATCCGAGTGGGCCTGTACCTTACTCGGCCAACAGGAGCTTCTCTCCTTTGCCGAGTCGCTTCTATGCTTGGTCAAGTATGACCAAGTATCAGCTAGCACCCACTCGGACAAGCTTGGGGCTCATTAGCCCCCCATCCGAGTGGCCCTGAACCTACTCGACCAAAAGGAGTTCCCCTCCTTTACTCAACCAAAGTATCAGCTGGAAGTGACCCGGTCGGCCATCTCCATATTCAATGAAAGGTGACTGAGTCGGCGTTCTTCCTTCAACGGGAAGCGACCCGGTCGGCCCTCTTCCTCTTCAACGAGAGATGACCGGGTCAGCACTCTCCCTTCACCAAGGAGTGACCCGGTCGCCCCTCGTCCCGTTCAATGGGAGATGACCGGGTCGGCATTTTTCCTTCAACAAGGTGTGAGCCGGTCGGCCCTCCCCCTATTCAATGAAGGGATGACTGGTTCGGTATTCTCCCTTCCACAGGGAGTGACCCAGTCGATCCTCTTCTCCTTTAATAAGAGGAGACCGGGTCGGCGTTCCCCCTTCGGCAGGGAATGACCCGGTCGGCCCTCTCCTCCTTCAATAAGAGGAGACCGAGTCGGCATTCCCTTTTCAACAGCGAGCGACCCGGTCGGCCCTCTCCTCCTTCAAATAGTAGGAGACCGGTCGGCATTCTCTCTTCAAAAGGGAGTGACCCGGTCGGCCCTCTCCTCCTTCAATAAGAGGAGACGGGGTCGGCATTCTCCCTTCAACAGGGAGTGACCCGGTCGGCCCTCTCCTCCTTCAATAGGAGGAGACGTGGTCGGCATTCTCGTTTCAACAGGGAGTGACCCGGTCGGCCCTCTCCCCATTCAATGAGAGGTGACCGGGTCGGCATCTTTCCTTCAACAGGAAGGGGGCTCGGTCGGCGTTCCTCCTCCTAGCAGAAGGTAAGCCGGTCTGCATGAACCTCCTCGATAGGGATGAACTCGGTCGGCGCCATGGTCTATTCCACTTGCCTACTCAAGCCGGTCGCAAACCAGTCAGAAATAAGATGGTTGTTATTCTGCCACAGACAGGCATCCCTCCAGTCAGGTTTCCGTGATCCCCCATCTATGGAGTGGGGCTAATTTTTTGGGCTCAATTAATCAACAGCCCAATAAGGAGCATAAAAGCCTCCTAAAGCATGGGACAGGTGGCAGCACTGGGTCCCACCTGAAAGTTGACCTAATCACCAGTATTTGGGAAACCTCTAGAAGGGTGAAGTAATCATTGCCTAAAAAGGCAACATGCCCATTGGTACCAAAAAGGCCCATCTGAACAATGTTTCCTGTCTGGGAAATCTCCAACACTATAAAAACCAACTGCCTCGTCAACGAACATGTACTCAATTCTCACCTAACAAACTAGAGCATCTCTCTCTAGACTTTCTCTCTCTACCTCAATCTCATCTGACTTGAGCGTCGGAGAGGCGATCCCGGAGCAGTGGCGTATCCAGGAATTACGGGATGGGGGTACGAATGAGAAAAAATCAAATAAAACAAAATACAATACTTGAGTTGATTTACGACTAAAAAATCAAATCAAAATACAATGTCAATATAAATTAATGATTCAAATTACAACTAATTTAAAACTACGAAAATACATAAGTTTCAAATAAATAAAAATTACAAGTGCATCCGACGACCTTTCATAGATTGGAAGCGGTTAATTACATCATCTTCACTAACTTGCAAAAAAAGATCTCTCTCAATATAAGTGACTAAACAATCATTCAAAAATTGATCTCCCATACTATTTCGCAATTTGCTTTTCACGGTATTCATTGAAGAAAATACTCTTTCCACGTTTGCAGTTGCCACGGGAAGAATCAATACTAGTCTTAAAAGCAAGTAGACTAGCTTATATGTAGTATGCTTCTCGGTTTCAACAAGCTTCATAGAAAGCTCACCAAGATCTTTCAATTCGCGGAAGTTTTCATCTTTTCGCATGTCATCAACAAAAAGTTCAAGTTCAAAACGAAGAGTGACCAAATCATTGCTTGAGAAATCCTTTTCATAGAATTCGGCAAGTCTAACCAACTTTTTCTCATCAAAAGAAGCAAAAGAGTTGAGCGGACTAAAACAAGCCATGCAAGTGAGTAACTCCATATTTACCTCATTAAACCTATTGTTAAGCTCTTGAAGTTGCAAATCGATGACACATAGAAACATTTCAACTCGAAAGCGATGGAGATTTGTAACCTTTGCAAAGAAACGTTTTGATCTACCACGGGGAACATAAGTATCATCCATAATAGGAACTTCAATAGCATGTTTAGCACAAAATGAGCACACACGATCCAAGAAATCTTCCCATTTTTCATCTCTCATCTTTTGCAATCTTTTCTTAGTCAAAGAAACAAGAGCCATGGCATTAACAATGTTTTGTTCTTTTCTTTGCAAAGCATTACTCAATACATCCGTATACCCAAAGATCTCTAACATCAAATGTGCCATGAAAATGAACTCAAATGACTCAAATGTGGCCATGATAGCTTGAGCTTTTCCACGATCTTCCTTATACATGGTATTGTTTCCAATAATCACAAGTACTTTAATGATTGTAGAATACAAAGTGGTGATGTTCAAAATAGTTTTATAATATGACCCCCAACGAGTTTCACCCGGCCTCCCTAAACCTCGTTCTTGGTTTAAACCTTGTCCACTCTCAATTTCTCCCAAATTTAATGCTTCCACAACTTCTTGAGCTTGAATTACTCGAAGCATTTCTCTACGCTTACAAGAAACTCCAATAACATTCAACAAATATCCAAGTTGTTCAAAAAGCCAAATACAATCACCGTTATCCTTAGCAACAGCAACAAGAGTCAATTGAAGTTGATGGGCAAAACAATGGACGTAGTAAGCAGAAGGAGTTTCATTCATAATCAAAGTTTTAAGTCCATTTATCTCACCTCTCATATTACTCGCTCCATCATAACCTTGACCACGAACTTTAGACAAACTCAACGAATAGTCCATAAGTAAAGACTCGATTGCTTTCTTAAGTGACAAAGCACTAGTATCCTCAACATGAACAATACCAAAAAAACGTTCACACACTTTTCCTTTCTTATTCACATAACGCAAGCAAAGGCCTAATTGTTCTTTTTGAGAAACATCACTAGACTCATCAGCTAAGATCCCAAAGTAGTCTTCACCAACATCTTCAAGAATGAGCTTAGTAGTTTCTTTGGCACAAGAATTAATAAGTTCCTTTTGAATGGAAGGTGCAATCATTTGATTATTTAAAGGAGCATTTTTCATGACAACATCCATAGCATCTTTATTATTTTTAGCAAGCCATGTTAAAAGCTCAATAAAGTTTCCTTTATTATTTGATACTTCACTTTCATCATGACCACGAAAAGCCAAACCTTGTTGCAAAAGAAACCTTAAACACTTAAGTGAATAAGTTAAACGGGCTTTATAAAGGGCCGTGGCTTCGGCACTTTGGTGGTTCAAAGATTCATTAATTGATGCTTTTGGGTTAGTGAAAAGATGGTATTTCTCTTGAGCTTGGTTATGGGCGCTATTAATACCTCCAACATGCTTCTCAAACCTCTCGGGTTTATTCCAACTCCTAAATCCTCCATTGACAAAAGAATCACCACCCGGATAACTAGTTTTATCTTTGAACAAGTAACACACAAAGCAAAAAGTTGCATCTTTTTCAACACTATATTCAAGCCAATCATACTTGTCAAACCAAGAAACACTAAAACGGCGCATACCTCCTATTTCCCTTTGAGGAAAATCATGTGTCCTTGGTCGACAAGGCTTTTTAGCAATGTATCCTCTTCTCACGGCCTCTTGATCATTAGGAGGATATGATGTAATTGGCCTCCTAGTTCCCGGATCATGTGGTAGGAGATCAAGATCATACATAACACTTGAAGTTGAAGCATTAGTTCTAAAACTACTTTGAGGCGTAGTTTCGAACGGTGAAGAATTAGGCAATTCATCCTCATTTTCTTCTTGAATTGGAGGAGCTTCATGATTACTTTCGTCAATTATTGGAACCTCACGATTACATTCTTCAATTAGAGGTTCCTTTGATGTCGGAGAAGATGAAGTTGAAGACTTTTGTGATTTTCCTCCACTTCTCTTCCAAAAAGATTCTAAACTTTTGTTTTTCATCTTCCAAATCTAGTATAATAAACATATTATTAGATATTAATTCCAAAATCCCTTGTTTCAAATTACATTTCACAACACCTAATTCCAAATTCGCAATTTATAATCTCTAATTTCAATTTCACAATTTCTAATCTCTAATTTCAATTCAAGTAATCTCAATTTCAATTCAAGTAATCTCTAATTTCAATTCAAGTAATCTCAATTTCAATTCAAGTAATCTCAATTCCACATTTCACAATTGCACAACAATACAACATTTAAATTTCATTTTCATGATTTCTTATTTCAATTCAATATATCAATTCACATCAAAATGAGAAGTTTATAGTTTATAAATTAGCAGAAATTAAAAAAATAAAAAAAAAGAAGAAAATACCTCAATGACTCAATCAGTAATTCAGTATAGCGGTAGGGCTTCTGCCAATCTGCCTTCTTCTGGCGACCGGCGGCGGCAGGCGGCGAGTCGCGACTGCCGTTCTGGCCTTCGGGATCCGGCAAAGAGGCGACCCGCGTAACTGCGTAAGCCGTTCTGAGTTATGGCCTCCGGGCTCCGGCTCCGGCAAAGTCACGACAAAGGAACTAAATGCTCCGGCGAATGCAATGTGGCGAAGAGAGAAAGAAAAGAGAGAAGAAAAAGTATGAGGGAGAGGGAGTAAAAAAAAAAAAAGTAACCTTATACCTTAATGTAGAATACTGAAACAGAGAAGACCAGAGGAGAGAGAAAGAAAGGCTGAAAGGGACGCATCAAAGCCGGAGAGGGAGGAAAAAAAAAAAAAAAGTAAACTTATACCTTAATGAAGAGTACTGAAACAGAGAAGACCAGAGGAGAGAGAAAGAAAGGCTGAAAGGGACGCATCAAAGGCATCAATTCACGCGTGAAAAAGTAACGTTATACTTTTTTTTTTTTTTTTTTTTTTCCGTCATTTTTTTTTTTGGAATGGGGGTACAGCTGTACCCACTGTACCCCCAGTAAATCCGCCACTGTCCCGGAGCCACCCCCGAGGTAGTCTAACCTTGTTTTGCAGGATTCCGACGTACGGATATCGGAGCTCAGGCGACCGCTCTTGGGGCCCACATCACATCTCCCAACCAATTACAATCCTTAATTTCTTAGCAGAAACAATAATGTAGGTAGTTTTTATATTAGATACCTTGCTTTTATGTCCTTAGTTGTTACTTTAATACTATTGATTCTGGTTTTTTTATTCTACTCATTTTTAATTGATTGTTTGTGCTCCTGTTGTAGTCAACAACTTGGTTGCAGAAATACCCCTGCTTGATAACCACGAGTTTGAAGTCGGCCTAACGCAGTACCTAAGCATCTGTTGCAAACTGAGGGGCACAAATCAGGATTACAGTTGCTGATATCAATGATGAATTTGCAGTAGTAATCTAATTAGAGAGGCTTATCTCTATTATATATGGGAACTCTTGAGGACTTTAGTGTCCACCTGAGTTCTCTAAAATACCCTTTATGTTTTTATTCTTTCAAGATAACTAATGAGGACAAAAAAGTTATATTTTTTTTTTAAAAAAGCAAATATAACTGCTAGATTTTTCCCCTAAAAAATTACCACATTTTTTTTTAGTGAAAGTAACTTCCTGATTTTTGAAACATACTAGTAAACGTATATGTTAATATGGGATATTAAGAGGCATAATTTTAGTGTGTTCCGTCATGTTTGGAACTTGGCATGGAACATTGCAGAAGCCTTGAAAAGTTGAATATTAGCATCTGATTCAATTTATATTAGCAGTTGACTTTGTTATTTTTGCATAGAGTTGAACAATTGTACACAACTAAGAGTATTTGTTCACAACTAAGTATCAAATCTGTGTTAATTTTTTCCGTTTAAATGGTTGATAAAAGCATACAAGTTCAAGTGGTCTTGACCCGCTAATGGCCCGCTTTAATTTAAGTCTGACCCGCACCCGATCCTGACCCTCTTGATCCTAAACCTGACCCTAACCCGTTGTGGACTATAATCGACCCGCAACTGTCTTGCCCCACTAGTAACCCGCCTCGACCCGCCCAATAACCAAGTCTACTTGCAAATTTTAATCAAAGAACTCTTTTAATAAAGGAAAATTTGTCAAAAAAAACCTTTTACGAGTTCATTTTTGCGAAAAAAAAACCTTATAAAGCATTTTTTGCGAAAACAAACCAAAATCAAATTTTTTTTTGCGAAAACAAACCTAGTATCATTTTCCTGTGTTGACCATAGAATTTCCGGCGTTGACCACCTCTAGCCACCACTACCAACACCTGCGCCCAGTCCCCCACCCACCCCTGCAGCCCCGACTTCACCCCTAGCCCAACCCCCCACCACCGTAGCCCACCCCACCCCCACGCTGACCCCAACCCCTCGGGCGGCGGCCCCACCCCCTTCGCCCCTACCCTCTTTCCTCTCCCTTCTTCCCTCCCCCGGCGGCTCCCTCCTCCGCAACCCGGAAAATCTGAACCCACCACCATCACATGACCATAACACCATGAAACCACCCCATCACAACCACAAAACCCACTACCCACTACCACCACAAATGAAACGAAAACTATAAAAAATCGAAGAACGAAAACCATTGTTTCTGGGTGGCGCAGCGGTGGGGGGCATTCTGGGTGGCGCAGTGGTTGGGAGGGATGGACAAAGGGAGAGGAGGGGGGAAGGGTGAGGGAGGGAAGAATGGAGAGGAGAGAGGGTAGGGGCGAAGGGGGGGTGGGGGTGCAGCCTGAAGTGGTGGAGGGGTTGGAGCCTGCTGATAGTGGTGGCTAGGTTTCATCTTGCAAAAATAATTTTGATTTTGGTTTGTTTTCGCAAAAAAAGAAATTGATTTTAGTTTGTTTTAGCAAAAAATATTTTATAAGGTTTTTTTCCTCAAAAATGAACTCGTAAAAGGTTTTTTTTTTGGCAAATTTTCCTTTAATAAACAAGGGTTTAGCTTTCGAGTATGTTGTTTCTCTTTCTTAAAGCCTTTTCCTTTCCCCTCCATTCTCGTCTCTCACAGTCTCAGGTCTCACCCCCTCTGTCTCTCTCTCTCTCTAACCTCTCCCTCACTCACAGTCTCAGGTCTCGCCGTCGAATTCCTCTCTCCTCTTCGGCGCCAAAAGAGTTCACTCTCTCCAACTTCGGCGACGCTTGCGAATTCCTCAAACTCCGGCGACGCCTGTGAACTCCTCAACCTCACTGCGACGCCCACGAACTCCTCAACCTCCGGCGACACTTGCGAAATCTTCGGCGGGTTTCCCTCGCTCTTCTCTTTCCTCAGCCGCGCCTCCGTCCCTCACTCTTTACCTCCTTTCGTTTTCGTCGTGCGACCAACTCCGGCTTCGCTTCTCTACTTCTCCCTCCTCCAACTCCGGTATTTCTTTCTTTCTCCGTTATTCTTCTTCTTTAATTGTGGTAATCATATGGAATGGATTATTAGTGAATGAATGGTTCATTGTAAATTTGGAATGATATGTTTCTGAATTTATTAGTGAATGGTTGTTAGTGAATAGTGAACGAGTTTTTTTTGACCCTAAATATGATGTATTTCCCGTATTATTAACCCCTGTTATTAACAACGTTGGATGTATGTCCTTATGAACACTTTGTCTATCCCATAACATAATAAAGTACTAGAAATTCACATTTACACTTATGCAATGGACGCCGCATAAAGAAGGAATCAATTCTAATCCAAATCATCCTACAATTCAACCTTGCCCTTGGAAATTTTATCCATCAATTAGCGCTTTTCCATCTCAAGTTTCTTTTGTTCTATTTAATTGAATTTAATAACTTATGAATAATTTTGTTTATGTTTTGTCTTTGATACTATGGTAACATTGGTGCTACGGTAACATTGGTGCTACCTCTCCCTCTCAATCATGGATCCACTACTTGATGTATATCTATGCTAATGACTAGTAGGCTGTTTGGATTAAGGAAGACATGGAACGAGCACCCGAAGGGAAGGAGTTGGGTTATGTTCCTGGGCTTGAATTTCAGGAGGACAACAAGGAATCATTGATTGATATTGAGATGGATGAAGATACTGAACTCTGGCTTATTCAGTTGCCTGATGATCAAGTACTTTTCTCCCTTTCCTCCCCCCCAACCCCTCCAATTAGATTATTTCTTAATTTACTATTGGTTGATTGATATGTGGGTTTATTATGTACTTCATTTATCCACCAAACTGTTGTTGGCACATGTTTTTTTAACTCTCGCAAAGACACTAAGTGTTCCTTTTTTCGAGCATGAAGTGCTTGATCACCTTTTGTTCCTTCACCTTTAAAATGGTCTCTTCTCAGTGAAGTGCTTAAGCTCAATAGTCAAATGTGAGACTTACTTGTCAATCATGATTGGTGGGTTGTTCTGGCCTATATTTGAGGGAAAGAGTTGAGTCTTTTGTGCCATCATGCACTTCACATCAAAGCATTGAAAAGACGAATATGGCATTGCTTTAAGTGAGTCATGTGTATCTTAGTTTAATTATGATATACCCCTTCCATGGAGGCATGAAGTAATGATTGTGACCTTATCCCAACTCTCATCAATAAGGATATAAGTATATAACATTATTTTACTAAAAGCCCTTCCATAGATGTTTGGTTATTACCATTCAATTCAAGTAGAGGCATGACGTCAAATCATAAAATTAGTTCCAGGTAGGATAGTTTTTGAAAAGCAAGCGTACAGACAGGTCTGTTTTAGGATAGTAGTTTAGTTAGTGGGCATGTTTTATTAGTGGTTTGAGAATATGTTGATGTCCCATCAAGTTGTGAAAATACCACTTCTCCAGCTAGCACTGGGACACATCTCTGATTCAAAATTAAATTGTGAAGGGTTTTATTTGGAGTTTGATAGCTCTTTTGAATCTTAACTACAAGGATAAATTTGTTTGGCATGTAGGACATAAACCAGCTTCCATTTTGAATGATAGCAGTTTCCTCTGTGGGCATATTAGTGGTTCGAAAAATGTGTTGATGTCCCGTCCAATTGGGAAATTGCTTAAATGCCACTTCTCCAGCTAGCACTGGGACACATCTCTGATTCAAAATCAAATTGTGAAGGGTTTCTATATGGAGATTGACAGCTCTTTTGAATCTTAACTACAAGGATAAATTTGGTTTGCATGTAGGATATAAACCAGCTTCCATATTGCTTCTGAGTCTGAAAGTCTGTATAATTTTTATGACTAGAATATCTCAGGCTTCTAGTTTTCACAAAATCGAGCAATTCCCTGTGGCCAAGGTTTCTGTTGGACCTTGGTTAAGAGCTAAGAATCTTTCTTGAAGACTTAGAACAGGAGTCACAGGCTTATACATGTTTCTTGATGATTGCCACCATCTTTGTTTGCAGTAGCTTAATAGTGAGTTTTTGTATTACCCATGTAAAATGGTTGTAAAGTAATGTATTTAAATGTGTTGTTATAGATTGAATTTTATGCTTCTTAGGATCATCCTTTTTGTAATGTAAATGGAGATGACAAATCATGCGAATGTGGAAGAATTCCTTTGAAGTGAGCAGTATAGTGAGGGCAAGAAGAGTGAATATGGGAAAACTTGTAGCCACCCATCTCCTATTAAGTGCTTTCATGCTGAGATACTTCATCTTTACCAGTGTCTGAGCCTATGTCTGAGCATCTTTACCAGCATCTGAGCCTATTTCTGAGCAACATTTCCAATGGAAAGTGGTTTTCCAAGAAAACCATTTTTTAGAGGAAAACTCAATTCTTGATTTTATTTTGTTTGGTTGCAAGGAAAGTAACTTTCCTTTGAATCTAATTTCCTTTGTTTGTGTTGTGTGTCATTTGATAGAGTGAGGGAAAGTGTAGCTTCCTTTGCCTCACTAGGGAAAGTAATTTTCCACCTTTGGAAAATGAAGTTCAACCCATATTTTCTCCTCCTTGATTTGGTCCAAACCAAACAGGGAAAGTGAGGAAAATAGGTTTCCTCGAAAACACTTTCCTCACAACCAAACACACTCTTAGGCCTTAGCCTCTTTGAGTATTTAGTGTTATTACTTGCATTACCAGTTAAGGCATGTTACTATGATACAATGTGCCGAAGACCTGTGCAATAGTGGGTGCACGGGTGCGCTGAAAGCTTAGGTGTCAATGACATGCCGCTGTTGTCCTTTCCTATTTCTTTCTCCTCCTTTCACCTTCATTATCCTCAACATTATAATTGAGGTTCAATGCTGTAGGAAGACACATCACTTACCTTGAATTGTGTTGAATCAGCTCATGAAGATGAGAGGACTGGTTGATAATTTTTACAAGCCATTATTGATCTTTGAATAGCCAAATAGCTTACTTTATTAGTTATACACTGCCATAATTAGGTAGATAGTCTGCTGTTGGTTCTTGGCAGTGTCAGAATGGTCAAACGTTTTCAGGTACATATTTGTTTCAAGCTTGTTTATCCAGGCAGCTCATGTTCTTATTTCTTCATTTGTTGCTGAAGTATTCCTGGTGACTATTAACCTGAGTTAGATGTGGAACTTAATGGAGATGCAGGATGGTGTCCTTAAGTTTCACATGGTGATAGAGATATTGCAATTGGTATATCTGGTCTGAAACTAGGTGGTCCAAGCTAAACATGCAAATGTCTAAATAAAATGAGCTTAACTTATGTTACTTAAACTCGGTACAATTGTCCACTTGGATCTTATCTAAGTGTCAGAATTATCTATTTTGTAATAGAGTGTCTAAGATTTAGGATCCAAATGTAGTGTTGTGTCGTGTCCCAATACGACACGAGGCTGACACGGGTGTGCAAATAAAGTACAAGAGTCGGAGTAACATAGAACATAGCCGTTTTTGAGCTGAATGCTAGGGTATTTGGATCTCTTTGACCAATACATGCACGTGCAGATGAAGTTCAAGAAAACTATAGAAATTTTTCAGGAGAGAAATAACGGACTTGGCACTATGAGTGTATTGAAATTTGAGTTTGACTAGAGATGAGAAATTATGACCTTGTATGGTTTGCTTGAAATAGAAGGGAAAAATGCTTGAGAAAATGACTTATTTTCTGAAGGCCTGCTGGCTGCTTTGTATGTGTGTTTGCATCTCACTAGTGGCAAAGTTTTAGTTGGATGGTACAATAGAGTGTTCCTTAGTTGGATTTTTTTTTGGGATTGTGCTTTGTTTCCCCTTGAAATTGTGAGTTGTATTAGCTCTTTTTCCATTTTGTAACATGACCACTAATATTGGTGAAATCAAAACAGATTAGGCTTTAATTTCTGTTATTTGCATGTGTAAACATACAAAAGTCAAGGGCCTAACTCAAACCTTGAAAATAATTATCTTAATCAATTGAGCCAAAATCTTCATATCCTTGCTTGTACTGCCTCAGAGCCATAGCTAAATTTAGCATTATATTGTTTTTGGCTCTCTTAATGCGAAGGAGTATTATTGTTGGTTATGAACTTATGATATTCAAGAAGTATCTTCTTACAAGGGTGAAAAGCTAGTTTTGAATCCATTTTTACTCTGCCTATGATACTTAAAAGAGAGAGGCATGAAGAGTTGTCACATCGTTGTGAAATTTCTGTCCAGATTGGTTCTTGTTTGTAACTAGTAGTCTATTCAAGCTATCGGAGGAAAATCTAATTGCTATTTCTTGTGAGCCATTCTTTTGCCCAAAGCAAGAGGTCATTACTTTTTTTTTCAATATATGTTTCCATTTTTTATGAATAAACTAGAGCTACTACTAATGTGCTTTGTTGTGAGCTCTTAATGAAAAAGGTTTGATCTTACCCAATTTTTTTTTGGCTGGAACTTGTACATTGTTCTTCTTAATGGTGTAGAGCTCTCGATAAGTGACTTCTACGAAACGTCTCATTGGTAACCTGACTTTTTTTGTTGTTGTGTGAGTTATGTCTTAGCTTTTAGTAACTTTCTAAAACCTACAACTAAAAAACCCTCTTGGTTTTCTTTTTTAATTTTTTTGAATGACTGTCATAAGTCCTTTTGTCAATTACACACTGCCCTTTCAGGCTCTCTGGAGTCTGGACCTTAGAGTGTTAAGGTTAGAAGATGAACTCATGCTGTTACTATAATCTGTCAACATCTTGTAAATGTAGCCATCAGTGTTTTTGGCCCCAAATAGTAAGGAGACTGCAACATCTTTGTAGATTTCACCTTCGTGCCCCTCTGTGGATAGCCCAGCAATCAGCAACTTCTATTTCTCAAATCAAAAATCTCTCCCTTGAAGAGTTGAGACGCATATGAAATTTTTGTTCATTGTCCTTTCCAGCACTTCTTTTGAGTGCAAGTAGGTCTATTTGTAAGTTAATTTCTGAAACTATAATTGAAAGCAGTTCACTCTGACTGAACACTTGAAATACTTAATGTGCTTGAACATGATGTGTGCAAGCCTTTGAAATCTTCCTCAGCTCCTAAGGTGCGAAACACCTTTTAAACTTACAGGAAAAGATCTGGAAAGAATCAGCTGTATTTTGGTATTTGATGACCATATTTTATCATAAAAGAATCATCTGGTTCAGTTCAGCTATCACACTCATGGCTTTAACTAAGCTACTACAGCATTCTGTCTTGAGGCTTTGGTGACGAATTTTGAATATGTCTTACATTTTCAGCTATTTGGTCCTTGGAAGTTATTGTAATCAGATGCTGTTTAGCTGGTGCATCATTTTGTGAATCTCTTTTTGTTTGGATTTGAAGTTATTGTAATCAAATGTGCAGACAGGCTTAACCTAAGCACTGACCACTATCAAGGAGTGAAATAGAAAAAGAGACTGCATTTATTGATAAGTGAATATTTGGAGTAATAATTCATGCGAGGCAAATATAATGCTGTATTATGATCGATGTATTCCCTCAAACACTGTAATCTTACTTATCAAGATGAGCCAATATGAACGCTTTTTTGTTTTTTTTCACCTTATACTGGTGTTATAAGTTTGCTTTGGTTGAAGGATATGAAGTCATTACTCTGCTGTTGTGCTTGCATAACGTAAGTTGTAGCCACTAGGGATTTCCTTTGTTTGTTCAACGTTCTACTGGACGGCTGTTGGTGAACTTGCTTTTGAGTTCATTACTTCTTGTTTGTGTAGTTTCCTGATTTTGATGGGCAGAAAGTGTCACTGGAGCTTGATGACGATGGTCACATAGGGACACTCGAGGCAAATTCTGGTATCAAACGCTTTATGCCCTAAACACTCTTTGTAATACCCTCACCCTGTCAAAGTTGCTAAAGGATAGAATGAAATACAATTTTTACTCTCGTTTTTTTTGGACAGACACAGGAAGTATTATTTTTTGGTCTGATGCTTCTTGTTTGTGGCAGGTAAAGTTTATAATTTGGTCAACTATCCATCTGAAGCAGCTAAAATAGCAGTTTTTCTATCCTCTCCATCAGGGCCAAAAGTTGGTATGTCTGAAATTGTTATTTTGAGTGTGAAAGAGTATCTCTTCATTGTATATCATAGTTTACATGAAATCGGATCACTTTGCTTATGAGCTAACGGGTTAAAAAATGTAGCCAAGGAAGTGTCATTAGTTTTTTTTTTTCTAAAAAGGAAGTGATATTAGTTAGTCACAATACTTCTGCAATTTAATTTCAGTGAGCTGAATCACTGATCATATAGAAAACGTAGTAATAAAATGAAAAAGATCAATGAGCTCATTGACTGATAGAACTACAATTGGCTATTCAACTATTGGATTCTCGAACACATATCAGTTGGGGAGAAATCTAGATAAGCCATAATTTTTTTTCTCTGCCTAATCTGTATGTGTTTCTTCTGCTTCTGACAGCTGGAAAGATTTCACGGCATGTTTCTTTGGTCCATTATCCAGATCCACAAGAACTGATAGCTCTTGAGTCTGATACAAAAAATCAAACACCAATGAGAACTAAGACTTCATTGACAAGTTCTTCAAATCATTTTTCATCTCCTTCAAAGAGTCAGAGAACTCCACATTCACAAAGTAGGAGCCGATCTACTCATAATAGCAAAAGAAGCTCCCTGTCTGAAGTCACTGATGTATCAAAACATTCAAAAAGGGCCATTGGTGAGCCATCCAGGTTCAGCAATCATTCTGCTCAAGACTCAGGGCGAGGTCGAAGTGATGTCACTTTTTCAGGCTCATCAGAGTTATCGCATCGAAAAAAATCAAAGAAGACAGATGGTACAGCTTGATAGTATCTGTAATCTGTTGGAAAAATGTATGGCATGCATTTTTATGTTATGTCAACATTTTGATAGAGGAGCTCATGGATATGTTGATTAGATGTTTTTACATGATGCCATTACAATACTGGATTTGGCAACACTTATTGAAACGGAGGTATCGCCTCTCTCCTCCCTGTGCCCCTCTTAAAAAAACCTTAGCTGTTGCCTTTTTCGAAGGGCTGCCATCTACCGATTTTGTGATGGTAAGCTTCAATTCTCTGTTTTCTTTTTAGTACCCGATAGCAACTTTAAGTTTATCTTTCTTTATGAGAGTTGTTTTTTTTTATTTATTGGTGGGTTAGCTCTCTTTTTCTAGGAGCTTCAAGAATTCTGATCATTTTAGAGTGAACATTAGTTGTTTGCATGTGATTCTATAAAGGCTTTCAATTATGTTTCTGCAATCTGGTGAATTTATACAAAAGTTTTCTTTACATATTTATGTAACGATGGATCCATTCATGAAAAGTTGCAAAGAGACAACGAATTGTGCATATGCCAAATTGCAAATATTTTATTTTTGTGTTCTTAGCTCTTTCATGGAAGATTTTCGTTTGGCTTTGTTAGATTTATTTTCGTTGTTATTGTTTATCTATTGTAGATGTGGTACGACTTTCATTAAAATTAGCGTCCCTTGAGTCTTAAAATGAGAAAAACATTTGGCAACACTTATCTATACCCAATCTAAGTTTTTTGTCGAAATTAGATGACTTGAACATGACTAATACTAAAATATACTTCGTTTCTTTTTACTTGCAATGTTACACTATTTACAAACTGTACCAATTTTATCTTTTGGTCATTTATAGTTAAGGATAAAAAAATATTAATGTGAGATCTTGTTAGATTCGTCTCGATGTATATTTTTCGAATATCTACTTTTTATAATATTAAATTATCGGTAATTAAAGATTAGTAAAAATTGATTCTAATTAGTAAAAATCAGTCTTAATACAAAATATCATCATTGCTGTCGAGGGAATATCAAGAATAATTTAGTTATTTCATCGAAGTATTAATTTGTATATTATCATTATTACTGTTGTTAATAGTAATATTACAAGAATAAATCTCTAACAATCTAAGTAGATATGTAAAACCACTTCCAGGTAGGGTTGTGCGAAGACCAGGGTCGGATCGGAATCTGGACTAAATCGAAGATTCCGTTCTGGTCCTCAGTCCACAAAAAATCCCGATTATGGGTTTTCTGTCCGGTTCGGTCCGAACCCGGAAAATTCTGGTCCGGACCAGTGTACCGTATTTCTGTTATCTTAGTTAAAAAAAAAAAGAATTTATATGTTAAAAATATTTATAAGGTAGAAAGTTAGAAAGTTAAAAACCTACTATTTATGACCTTTAGGATTATTGTTATTAAGATTATTACTCCCTCTGTCCCAAAAATATCTAAACACTTGTTAGGACACGTAGTTTAAGGTGATAAATTGTAGTGTGGTTATCAAATGTTATTTTATTTAAAAAGTAGATGTGATAGGAGGTGGTGGGGTATTTTTAATTAGAGGAGTGAGAAACTTGGGTAACTTTTTATTGATAAAAGGTTGAGTGTGGGCCAAAGATATGTAAAAGAAATAATATATTAATGGTGGGACCATGCCAAAAAAAGAAGTGTTCAAACTAATTTGGGACAAACATAAAAGGAAAGTGTTCAGACTATTCTGGGACGAAGGTAGTAAATTTTAATATATTTAATTTATAAATTTCTTTAAATCAAATAATTTTTTATTTTAATAAAAATATAGATTTCGGTCCAAAACCGGACTGGATCGGACAGAAAAATCCCAGATTCCGTTCCACCAGTTCAGCTAGTTCCGGTCCGGTCTTGTGCTGGACCCATGCACGCCCCTACTTGTAACACCCCGACCCATACGGAGTCGAGTATATTGTCACCAATGCGCATCCTGGGCCAACAACTGTCCTCAATAACCAACATAAATTATTCCGGCACATTTTGTCCTTACTCATGCGTAGGGATGGCAATGGATCGGAGGTGGATCGGGTGGAGCATCATCCGCCCCATCACCCGCGACCCAAAACTCCATCCACACCATCCATCACCCGCGAAAAATTCCATCCATATCCGCTCCACCCATCATCCGCGGGTGGGGCGGGTGGAGCGGGTGGGAAACGGGTGATACTAAAAAAAAATTAAATTGTAGATTTAACAATTTTTTTAAAAAAATAATATTGAAAACTTAATCGACTGCCAACTGTATAAGTTTTTTTTTTATTACATTAAATGGTAAGTGGCTGTAAAAATTTTAAAACAATTTTTTTTATATTACATATACATACATATATATATATATATATATATATATATATATATATATATATATATATATATATTATATATATATATATATATATGTATAAACGAGTGGATGGATGGAGCGGGTGATGGATCGGGTGATGGGTCAAAAAAAAGTCATCCACATCCGACCCGATCCATCACCCGATCCATACATCACCCGCCAGTCATCCGCTCCACCGCGGGTTTTCACCCATTTATCCGGGGCGGGTGGATGGATAATCCACTCACCCATGGGTAATTGCCATCCCTACTCATGCGCACCCTGAGAAACTTCCCAGGAGGTCACCCATCCCTGGACTACTCCCAGTCAAGCACGCTTAACTGTGGAGTAACTAAGGAAATGAGCTCCCTAAAAGAAAGATACATCTTGTTGGAATGAGTAGCCTGCTAAATCCCTTTAAAGCAATCATGAGGGGTATTACATACACCCCCACTTGAGAACAGCAACGCCCTCGTTGCGCCTGAGGACTCCACATATTCGGCCACAACGACTTGTGGGTCACCCCAGCCTGGAAACTGATCGCGGAGACTCCAGATATTCGGCCTGACGAGCTCTGGGTCGCTCCTTATGACAATGCAGCCCCAGAATCCTCCCCCACTAGGCGTATGAGGACTCCTAATATTCGGCCTGACGGCCTTAGGGTCGCCCCAACAACGCGGTCATAGGGTTGCTCTGATACCAGTTTTGTAATACCCCCAAAATCCATACACGTCTAAACTACGTTGCATCGACTTTGGGAGTGTTACCGCCGCAGTGAAACGCAAGGCTTATTGAATTAAAACACTAACTTACTCTCTACTATGAAAACTAAATTGCAGCGGAAATAAAATGTTAATTTAACTACAACTCGGGAATCAACATTGACCCCTTTTATTTACCATTAACTAAGTGAATCATAAACAAACTCTAGAATGTTCAACCAAAACACTTTAAAAGTTTATAATCAAAAGTATCCCCTGTATGCCTGAAATCATGCAGCATCACCAGCATACCTAATCTGCTCCCCATTGAAACATCAATGGTTTATCACAGGTCAACAAACAACACAAATGACAAACAATCAGCTATGCTGAGTACGTACATAATCATTTACATAATACACTAAACAATATCAGAATAATAATAACAATTCCTAAACATGATTATACAAAAACATTAAATTCCGTTTTTACAATTTATTTGGCATCGAACGGGCACCGTTATCTTTCTAGAATCATACGAGCTACTTAATCCTTAATAGACAACTTGGTCTATTAGATGAAATGTAAATACGGTTTCGTTCCGTTCCACATCCATCACCTTAGTATGCATACCCCCAAGATCGTACGAAACCTTCCGCCTACTTGAGTTATCAAAATTTATAAGGACACTACTGTCGTCACAGTAGGCCTACGTAGGAGTGTAGAGCAAGTCCCACACTCCCCCCATTGTTCATCACTTGTAAGGAGTCCAATTACAAGGTTATTGCCAAAATCCTTTCTTAGTATTGTCCATTCATACCACATTAAACATGTAATCATTTAACATTCCTTCTTAGATACAATACTCAAATCTTTACTTCTTGTAGCATCCTTGTTACACCATAGATCAAAGAATACAAATCCAATAATCATGCTTATAATACGATAGAATTTCGCATAACCATGCTACATATCGATTTCCAATCACAATCATGTTACCAAACAATCTCAGCAATCACAATTGTTCCCTATCATGGTTCTAGGTTCCAATAGAATAAATCACAACATAACATGATACTAGTAATTGCAACTGAACTGGTACGCGTACGTATCTTGTAACGGAGAATCTTTGCTGATTACTTAAAACGTTTCGCCTATGAAATTGGGACCTAATCGAATAATAAAAGTAATTCAGTTATAAGTCCATGATATCATTAAAATAAAACCAGCTTAACTAACTATGTAAAACTTAGTGTTTCGAATAATAAAATGAACGTTCTTGTTGGTTAAACTTTTCTTTCATAAACTTTATTGAACTAACATATTTAGGACTTAATTATATGTTTGCAAATCTGATTTTTGGTAACTTATATTTTACTTGGTTTATAATACTAAAACTTACACAAATATACATAAGTGAAATTAAATCAGAATTAAGAATTAAAAACATCCTAAGAACTAGTAGTATAATCACGAATCTGATTTCCTTTAACTTTTACTATACTTAGTTTACAAAACCCACTTAAACCATTATACACAAGTATTATAAAAATCAAATTTGAGAAATAGAATTATCATAAGAACTAAAACATAATTATAAATTTGATTTTGTTTTTTTTTTATACTTTATTCTATACTTTAGTTATAATCACCAAAACGTAATCAAAGATAATAAGAATAATAAAATCAGATTTCATAACTTAATTTAAAGTAGAAAAGAAAAGATTTTTTTTTATTAGAGTACCGAAGTGACTCGTCGGTGACAACCACCGACGACAGAATTCCGGCAGCACACCAGCCACGCACCACAACGCTCGAAGACTTGAGCCCACGCACACACCACTCGTACAACACTGCCCTCGAGCCTCGACGCACCGCACATCCTCGCACAGCACTGCCTCGACTCGCACACAAGGCCCCACACACCGCTTGACTCGCTCCGCTCGCACTCGACCTTCGCACACGAACGCTAGCGCAGAACACACGCCCTGACGTCGATGATAGTCGACGCAAAACAGGGGAGAAGGGAGGTGAAGGTGTAAGAGGAGAAAGAAGAGTTACGCAGGGAAGGAGAAAGAAGGAGGAGAGAGAAAACTTTCTCTTGGGTAAAATCACGGTTGATTTAGTAAAAGTTAGGGTTTTTTTTTATTTATTTATTTATTTATTTATAGTATGAGAAACCTATGTTTGCTAGGATTTGTTTCCAAATCAAATTCCTATTTCTTATTTGATTTATTTGGAAAATAAAACAAAATCGAATTAAAATATAATTAGGTACAAAAGTAGCTTATATATTTAAATTATAACTGTATGCTTACCCAAACTATATTTTTCGCTATAAATAATATTAAAATACTTTCACTTTATTCTTTATATTTCCTTATTTATAAGAGAATAACTCCCAAAATACGGAGTATTACAGGCTTCCCCCCTTAAAGGAAGTTTCGTCCCGAAACTTTGAGGTAGCCAGTCCTAACAACGATTTTTTTTTCTCTTCTAACTTTCGCACGTCACATAAGCGATAAAACACATAAATAACAGATTTAACTGACTTTAGCAAACTTTAGGGTGGAAGCGCGAAATTCTATCGCATTCTTCCCCCCTTAAAAGAAAAGTTACGTCCCCGTAACTCACCTACCCCTTGATTCTACAATAGTATTCCCAGACGCAATTCTTTAACAAATTCTCCAAATGAGCAAAATTTTACTCATTTCCTGTGACTTAATTCTCTTTCTCTCTCTTATTTCCTCATCTTTTTTTTCATTGTTTCTCTTACCTTCAATTTTTTCTCTCCTCCATTGTTTCTCTTACCCCCACATTTCTCTCTTCCATTTTTCTCACCTCTAAATTTCTCTCTCTTCAATTGTTTCTCGCCTCCAAGTTTTTCTCCTACATTTTTTCTCTCTCTCCTCCAAATTTGCAACCTTCACTCCAATTAATGAATGACAAAAACAAATATTGGAGCTCCGAATTTCAGCAATGGCGGAATTAATTTAATATATGAGAGTCAACATTAGAGTTCCCAAAATGCTTCAAAGGTGGAATTAATGATCGTTGATGCAAAAGATTATTTAAGAATCAACACTAGTTTTAGATTTCTCTTACCTCCATTGTTTCATTTACCTCAAAATTTCTCTCTCCTCCATTATTTTTAACCTCCAAATTTATCTCTCCTTCATGGTTTCTCTCTCATCATGGCCAATCAAAATGATGAACTATAAAATATGATTTGACAAAGTTGTGCTTCATCAATGCAAAAACAAATATTAAAGTTTCGGAGTGCATCAATAGTGGACTTATTAGTTTCACATTTGAAATCAATATTGCAGTTTCAAAATGAGCAAACACCAAACTTTTTTAGTGTTTGCTTATATTCTTAAATGACTAGAAGTGTTTGCGCATTTGAAAAAGTTTGGTTATTTAGGACGAATGAGCTGAAGTGATTAGAAATGAGCAGAATTATACTCATTTGGAGAATATCACATGAACAATGAGCAAAAAATAGTTTTGGATGTACCATACTCATGGTACAAGCATGGTACACCAGGTTTACTATAAATTTTCTTGCATTTTCCGTCGGTAAAAATCAGCTTTCATCATATTCATTTTTAATCTATAAAATTTAGCTTCAAGTATTTTGAATGGAAAGTGGCCTAATCAGTGTCACTATGCACCCTTATATATATGCAATTGACACTCTAGAGAGCCCTTATTTAGGAGGATTTGGGATTCATAAGATCTAAAAGTATAAATTGATGAATATCTTGATGACAATACAATTAATTTATACAGTATATATATATATATATATATATATATATATATATATATATATATATATATATATATATATATATATATATATAAGTATATCATAAATGTAATAAATTGTAAATTTCCAATAAATAATACTTTTTCAGGTTTTTAAGAGAGTCTATTGTACGTATTTTAATCTTTCATTTTATGGGTTTTTTTTATGGCCTACTTACGTTTTCTTGGTATGGTAGATGAAGTAATACTATTGTTTTTGTATACTAGGTGTTTCCACTCTAAAATTTGGTCGATAATGCCCCCATATTTGGTCAGTTTTTGTTTTTTTTTTTTTGTAAGGAAAAATTGACAAGGACGGTCCCAATAATAGCCCCCTCCCATAAAAGGTCCCAACTATCAATTGTTCCACAACCTTCCCAACTTTAGAGGGGTGCTTTACAAAAATGGTCCTACCAGGTCACCTAACCTGCTACAACAGGTAAACCTCAGAAACCACCATCCTTGCCACCCTCTTCCCCGCTCTCGTAAACCTCATGCCTTTCCCTGCCACCCCTCCCCCACCCTCCAAACCTCCTCTCGTGCTCCGCCACCCCTCCCCCGCCCTCCAAACCTCTTCTCGTGCTTCGCCACCCCCTCCTCCACCCCTAAAACCACCACTCTTTGCCTCCCTATTGTTGGCCCGCCGGAGTCCTGCCGACCACTCTAAACACCGACCCCCGCCTCCTCCCTCTCGCGTCCCTCTTTCCCCCTCTCTCCACACAACTCTCTTTCTTGCCTTCCCCCCGGCCCACTACCACTACACACCCAATACCGCCCCATGCCGCCACCAAAAATCCCTCCCCCCCATGAAACCCCTCCCCCCATGAAACCCCCTCCCCGCACCGCCACCTCCTCCCCCATCCCAGAAAACCCCTCCCCGCCCCTAAAACCAACCGACTCCCTGGAAGTTGGGATTGATGTTGAATAACCGAATGTTGGAACCTTTTATGGAAGGGGACTATAGTTGGGACCGCTCTTGTTAAATTTTCTTTTTTAATTGTAATTAAGTAGAAGGACCATTTTAAATCAGGATCTTTATTGTGTCAACCTAACCTACCTTATGTAAGCCATGCCCTTAGGCGTAACAACAAAAAGGATAGAGAAATTCCTATTCTTAAGAACTTTTAACTAGTATTCTCTTAATTCTTTTTTGTTCTCCTACTTTAACTTTAATGGTCAAACTTTAAAAACTTTGACCCTTTAATAAATTATAAAGTAAAGCAATTTAGGCTATGTTCAGTTCACCTTATTTTTGCTTATTTCAATTCAAATCAGATCAGTTCAGTTCAGATCGGATCTGATCAGATCAAATCAGATCAGATAAGTTCAAATCAGATCAGATCAAATCAGATAAGTTCAGATCATGCTTATATTTAAAAATTTATTATTATTGTTATTATTATTGTTGTTATTATTGTTATTGGTATCATGATTATTATGATGATTATTATTATTATTATTATTCTTATTATTATTATTATTATTATTATTATTATTATTATTATTATTATTATTATTATTATTATTATTATTATTACTTTATACTATTACTATTACTATTAGTACTGCTACTATTTACTAGTACATTTGTTCCAAAAGATTATTATTATTATTATCGTTGTTGTACTTATTAATTATTAATATTGGTAATTATTATTAATGTCGTTGCTAATTATTATAAATGTCATTGATATCACTATTTCAAGCTATTTGTGTTCAAGAAAAAGAATGTTATGACATTTGTACTTGTTCTTTTGTATATTTGTTCTAATTAACAATTTTGATATGCGATGTTCTTTTTGATGTTGTATATGTAAAGAACATGATAATAGTATATGATGTTTATTTTTTTTTAACAATTTTTGTAGAATAATATATAGTATATATTACTAGTTTATATAAAACATGAGTAGCAAGGGATAAGCTAATGGTGTTGGCATCACCTTCAAATTTCCCCCTACATAGGATTTCAACTTATCTTTGAAAAAAAAGTTTATATAGGACAGGATAACGATATAAGAAGAATATTTAACAATTTTGTTCAAGATCATATGATTAAATATATATTTATAGGTTTATTTATAATGAAAAAAGAACAATTGATTGATATAACAAAAAAAAATGTTGTTAGTTAAATCCAAATATGTCATCAATATAAAAATAACATCTATCTTTTAATTTTTTTTTAGGGGACATCTATCTTTTATTTTTAGAATGTGTTCTTTAAATATATTTTGTATGCTCTTTCAATATATGTTCTTTTTTTTATTATCATTATATGTTCTTTCATTACTACCTAAATTCTTATTATAAACGGATCTTTTTTTTTTTGTAGAATATTATAAATGGATCTTAGACATGAACAATATGATCTTTTTACCATAAACAATATTTTTTTAAACCTAAAATATGTGTTCTTTTATTTTTAATTGTATGTTCATATACTATGTGTTCTTTTAAAAAAAAGTAATTATGCTATTATTATTATTAAATTATTAATTATTATTATTATTATTATTATTATTATTATTATTATTATTATTAAAAGTTGTGCATAGTAATAAAATGATATTAATAGTAATACTAGTAATAAAATACAAAGTAATAATATTAGTAATAATATGTTTTATAAAAGATAAGTTCAGATCAGATCTGATAAGTTCAGATCATATCAGATAAGTTCAAATCATATCAGATAAGATCAGATAAGTTCAGATTAGATCAGATCAGAAAAAATAAGTTCAGATCAGATCATATCAGATAAGTTCAGATCAGTAAAAATAAGGTGAACTAAACATAGCCTTATATTATGAATTTATAATTGGCTAGTTTGTCTGCATATGTACCCATATAAAAGTATGCTTAATTTCTATTAACACATAACAAGAGACAATTATGGTCAATGTTCATTCTTGAAAAATGTGAGAAAAAAGTAGAAAGAATAAATAATAATAGAGAGAACAAACGCGCTAAAACACCTACTAACTAGCCCAAGCTACCTTGGATCGTTAGTGTTTGTAATTGTATGTTCTCTTTCATCTCATATGCTCCATTTTTATGATTGCAACGTTTCCTTCCATACAATCTTCAATGCCCTAAAAGTTCTTTTAATTAAATGTTAATAAAAAGTTAAATTCAAATTCAAAAGTACACAATGAAATACTTTTGATAGAATACGAACTCACATGATTTGTACGTTATTGTTGCAACAAAAATTTCATTGATCACTGATTTCGACAGCTTGACCATCAATAGTTCAATATTAGACAAAATTTCAGGTGTATAGAGGGCAAGAGACGCAATAGAGTTAAAGGGTGACAATAATTTTTAGAAAGTTGGCTAGTTTGTTAGAGGGAAATAAAATCATAAGTAAAAAAAAAAGAGGGAGCATGCACAAGTGATTCTGGCTAACACATGGTTTTGTTTTGTTTTATTTTTTGGCATTGGAAAAATTTGCATAACCGGAAAAATAGAAAAAGGACCTATTAATGCTAGCACCACTGGCTAGATTTGGGAAATCCTTGACTTGTCTATGACACTTACAGAGACAAACATTAAAACAAGAGCAAACAAAACTAACATATTGTTTCCTAATATGATAAGAGAGATTCGATGAAGGTGGAGCAATATTTTTCCGTTTGGATCTTGCTTGAGAAACGTCAAGTTTGTTTAACCTCTCCCTAAACCTTCTGATGGAACTATAGATGGGCATGACATCAACTCGTCCAACTGGTCTTCTTCTCAGTGCAAACGAGCGTTATTCCTTTCTACTCATAACGTTTGTCCTTTCTTCTTCTTCTTTGAGTGGATGGATCGAACTGCTGACTTTAACCTGCATTGAAACATCATCATTCAAAATGCTGCTAGTTGAGGCAACCATCCTTACCTTGCTATTTTGCATCTTCTAAAGAGCCTTAACGGTCTGTTTTTCTCCCTTCGGACTCATTGGCTTCTTTGAGACATCAACTATAAGACCCTCATGCATAGTGAGAGCCGGATTAGAGACATGTGCTACCCTTAATTTGGAGTTTCGGGGGGCCACCTTCAAGACATTAGTTTTTGAAGTGAAGGTGTGAACCTACAACACTAACAATGAGTGGGATTGATATAAATGAACTTTTTTCCCTTCCTGTAGCCTTTCTACATCTGCACAGGAAATCATCATGTGTGAAGATGGCTGTTTGTTGTTGACAAAGGTGACCTTGTTAAGGATTTTCTTGCGAACTGGAGATCGCGAACTCTCTAAAGATTCTGCCCCCCTACATTTCTCATCCATTTCAAGTATATCTTCTCTTTCACTATTGGGTTCTTTGGAAGAGAAATTCTGCTCTTGATTTTATCCTGTACATCCAAATCCATCTAACGGATTCCAGGGGTTAATGCCTGGGTATCTATAGCTCCCCGCTTAGGCCCTTATACGTCTAAGCATCATCGACACTATGATGAACTGAAAAAAAAAGGCGCCCTCAAGACTTGCAATCTCCTGAGCGATTTATTCTTCATTTCAACTACTCTGGCTACCCTTAGGTCAACTTCCAACTTTTACGAGAGCCAAACCTCTCCTAAAAAGGGCTTCCACATTCCTCTTATTAACACCCAACACCAATGAACACGAAACAACGATTTTGTTAAACTGATTTAGTTTGATTTCACAAGTAGCAATATTCAATTGCAAACAATAACTAGTTCTCTAAATTGAGGATATGTTAATATAAGCATAATCATCATCACAAATAGCAAAAAGGGTAACTGTGGTACCCGATTTTTGACTGTATTAATGAACGGTCTGAATCCCACAAAAGTCTCTCGCTGGACTATGAGTTTTAGAAAACTTTGAAGTCGCCACCGTATTATTATCTAAATAGGGACAGATTTATTTAATAAATCGTTTTAAAATCAATTTCAAGAAATATCATTTAAAACGATGATGACTTCATATGGATAAGGCTTTTTTAAAATGGTCTCTCATACCATGAGATAGGTTCAGGGTTTAGGTTAAGAGGTGCGAACATCTGGAACTCGTCTCCTCTTCCGTTCTACAGAACGGGCTCTTACTAAATGCGTTATTTTCCATTTTAAAGTAATAATGGCTATTTAAAAGAAAGAAAAATCACATAATTTTTGCACATATACACATCAATCATTTTTATTTTTAGGGCCAATATATTATTTGTACATGGTAGGTTTGAGCACCGAAGTTGCACTACGTACCAATCATTGCGGGATTGGAATCCACTCATGGATCAAAACCATAGTAGTTCGATCTTAAGTCTCACCCTAAATGGCCAATTCCATTGGGGAAGAAAATGAAAGGAAAATAGATTATGAATAACTCACCTTTTAGAATTAAACAAATCAATGAATAAGGTAATCACTCCAATTAGTGATTGAAATGAGATTAAGATAATCACCTTAATTAGTAATTAAATATAAAGGAGAATCAAGATAATCACCTTAATTAGTGATTAAAAATGGAGGTTAGTAATGTTTTTTTTTAACCCAACAATTACCAAGCCAACTCTCCCCTGCTCCTTACAATGCGGAGCCCAAAAGGTCCAAATTTTCCTTTCAATGCCCGCCCAACTCTCTCGCCCCTCTCTCCTCTCTCTTCCTCTTCCTCTCTTCCCCTTCACTCAACCCCTTCACCACCAGACCCACTCTCCTCTAAACCAAAATCTGCAACCACCAACTCTCCCCCATCGAAGAAGGAAGAAGGCGAAGACGGCGAAGGAAGAAGACGAAAAGGCAAAGACGAAGAAGGAAGACGGCGAGGAAGCAGACGAAAAATCGAGGAGACGAAGAAAAAGGACGAAGACGAAGAAGGAAATGACCAATCTCTAATTTAGGGTTTGTAAATTTAGTTTTTTTTATAATTATTTTAATTTTTTTGTCGATTTTTTCGTTTTTCATTTCTTTCGTAATTTGTTATTGATTTTCGTTTTCTTTTAATGTTCGATAGTGGTGCTTCAATCTGCTTTTCGCATTCAATAGCTTTCAATCTCCTCCCTAATTTTTAGTTGCGTTTTTATTGTGGGCATTTTTTCAGTGATGTTTAATTTATTTTATTGGTCTGTTAAGGCTTTGATCTTTGTTAGTGAAATTGAATAATTATCTGTTTTGATTGTCCTCTTTTATTATTAGATTTTTGTTTCTTTAAAGCAAGTGTCCTGATGTGCTAGTTCCTTTAGAGTTGAGTAAACATTTTGGGCTTAAGTCACCCGGAAAATGGGTCATCAAACTGTCTTTTTTTTTTTAATCTATGGTGAAGTAGGCGCATTCTGTACTGTAGCAGATCAGAGGTCCACTAAATCTTCCCTCTGCAACTGTGTAAGGTTGCATAAATCCAACCCTGCTTACCCTGTAGTATCTTTAGAGGCATTGGGTTAATGTTGTAGTGTTCTGTTCCTGGAAAGTGTCTTGATTATTGTAGGCATGGATGAACATGCATAACATAGCTTCTTGGTGCGTTAGTTGTGGCTAAATGTTACTGGATATTATGATGACTTATGAGGCAGTTTTACTTGGTCTTTGAACTTTTTCTCATTGTCATGTTAAATTCCATTTGAACAATTCCTTAATGTCTCTGCAGCAATGAATTTATTAGAAATACTTGGCTTCCCACCGCCCAAAAACAATAAGATTGTACGGGGTTATTTTATTAATATTTGACTGCCTGTCCTATCTTTGGATGTCAGAGTTCAAGGTTGCACTTCATAGGAACTTGGAGGAATCGGTATCGTAAACGATTTGCCTGCCTTACCAACAAAATCAAACATACAACCTCTGAAGTTGATCATAGAGCTACTGGATGTTTCATTTTTTATTAGCAAGCTATAGCAAACTATGTATTTTCTAGTGAAAGTTTTGAAAACATGATATATGTATGTCATGTCCTAATAGGATTTTAACCTGAAAGTTGTGTTCTCGGTTTGCCAACCTTCTCCTTCTGCTCATATTCTCTGTTTTGATGATGAACATGTGGTTTGTGAGGCTTGTTGCATTGTTTTGAATGTTATTTAATATGGTTCATATGGAGAATTGACCTATGCAGTTGCTGCTTTATAATTATGTGCTGGATACTATGTTTAGTTTTTATTTTTATGTTTGATTTTATCTTCGAAGGATTATCCTCTACAAGGTTTCCCCCCCCTTGCACCACCCTCCCCCTTGCTGCCCCCCTGCACAACCCCTTCCCCCTACTGCCCCCTTCCCTACCCTTCCCTTGTAGACCCCCCTGCACACCCCCTTTTGCTGCCCCCTGCACATGAAGACCCAATTCTAAATTTTTAATTGTGGCGGGAACTTCAGGTATGGGAATTGTTCACATTTTTATGTTGTAATATATCATATATGGTTGTTGTTGTTGATACAAAATCTGGCTTCGCTGTGGTGAATGAGTTATTGTGAAATGTATCTTTATCAATGCAGCTTATACTATTATTCAAATGCTTATATATATATGCCTTTATTTAATCTAGAAAGTAGAACCTTAGCATATTTAAGGGGTTTGAAGACTGAAGTCCATGATTAGTTTGTCTGTTTGTGAATTGGATTTAATGTTTTTTCGGCTTATCCTAGTGCTCCAGGCAATGCAACAAAACTGATGACCGAATTATGTTCAATGTGGATTTGTCAGTCTCAAGTTTCTCTACTGAAAATTTGCACCTTTCAATATACTTCTATGATACTTACATGCCATTATGCATTCTCCACCAAAGTCTCATATGCTTTAAGATAGCTTTATATGGCCATGTGTCTGTTTTGGGTTTTCCAAAGGTTTTAATGTAAAGAGTAGAAGATAGGGAACTGAGGCTGTTGACGGATTTGCTTTCTATTGTGGCCTTCTTGTGTTACTACCTTCCAATAGTTCTCATCTCTGTTTTCCACTTTAATATCAGGTGATGATAGCCCTTCAATGTCAAAAGAGCTATTTGGACTGCCAAATTTAGGTGTCATTTCGATCCTTTTATTTGACAGTTTCTTGAGTTTGAGATGTCGATTTACTCTTCCTGCTTGTACGGCTTTGTATATTGTATTTAGTCTTCTATTTCTACTTACTAGTTAGTTTATCAACTCTTCTCTGTTGGAAGATGTTGTTTTTACCTTTGTGTTCTTAAGAAAAAAGTCACACTACAAATGTCTATGATGTCTCAGAAGCTAAGGTTTTGACAAATATATTAAGTATGAGCGCTGATATACCTCTTCTATCAAGGGCACATCAGTTAGTTCCAAATAGGAGCATGTCTCTTGGTACTAAGAAGTGTAAAAATAATATCACGAGACTACTTCGTAGTTCTTAGTACCACCACAAACTTACTACTGAAACACTTCCTAGTAACACCAAAAGATATTATGAAGCACTTTCCAGAATTTCATTATAATCTTTTGTAAATTCTTTTTCCTAATTTAAAAAAAAAAAACAAAATTAAATACTACTTTAATGGTGATAGAGCCCATCTTGTTAAAAGCTTATTATTTGTTTTGGAATTTGTGTTCCTTTTTTTAAAGTGTTGAGCTCCTCTTGAGTCAGTTGAGTGTATGATTGTAGTCACTCACTAACAGTTTTTGTACTTTTATTTAGATAGTATGGAGCAAACTGATTCCATAAAAATTAGAAGTGAGCAGCGCTTTCCTCTATCTGGAGAGCCTGTCTGTGTTGTCTGTGGTAGATATGGGGAGTACATATGTGATGAGGTATGATGTAGAATTAGATCAAGGTTGCATGTTTTTTGTACATCCTGATTTTTTTTCTTAGTCTTGCTTATATGTGGCTTTTTTGTGACATCATGGAACTTTTTTATTTCCTGGTAGACTGATGATGATATCTGTAGCATGGAGTGCAAGGCAGAGCTGCTAAAGCAAAAACATGGTGACCTTTCTGAGGTGACATCAAAGTTATTAAAATCGCGATTCAAATCTTAAAATCTTACGATTTTACGATTCAAAATATAGCAGACGATTCGATTCACGATTCTAGACGATTCTATACATTTCTGTTGACTAGCGAAAACTTCGCAAATTTAAATCATGCTAACAAAGGAAATAATAGATATATATTGTTATTTATTGCCACTATAGTGGGTAAACAACTATTTTTTCTAATTTTTAGGTCTTTTAACTTATAATTTTAGCATATTCAATGAAGATTGAGTGCAATATCTTGATTATACGTGTTTGTAGAATCTTACGATTCTACGATTCGATTTTATGATTCGATTCTTAAGGTTGTTTCCGATTCAAACTAGAATCTCGATTTTAACAACTTTGGGTGACAATTTGTCTTTTTGTGGTGAATATTTATCTCAAGAATTTGGCGATCATTTGAAGGATTGTGGAATACTTTCACAATGGACTCCACCAGGAACACCACAGTTAAATGACGTTTCTGAAAGAAGGAATCGAACTCTACTTGATATGGTTCGATCCATGATGCGTCTTGCTGATCTTCCTATTTCATTCTGGGGATTTGCGCTTGAAATAACGGCATTCACACTTAATAGAGCACCATCCAAAGTAGTGGAAAAGACACCATATGAAATGTGGACAGGAAACGTTCCAAAATTGTCTTTTCTAAGGATATGGGGTTGTGAAGCTTATGTAAAACGTTTACTTTCCGATAAGCTTTCACCCAAATCTGATAAATGTCTTTTTGTGGGTTATCCAAAAGAGACTAAGGGATACTACTTCTATAACCAAAGCGAAAACAAAGTGTTTGTTGCTCGTAATGGTGTCTTTCTGGAAAAGGAGTTTATTTCCAGAAAAACAAGTGGGAGAAATGTATATCTCGAAGAAGTTCGAGATGAGCAACAAATGGATGAGGTTAACACCTCATCAGAGGCGGCCCGACATGAAAATGCTCAGGAGTTGGTGCATTCAATTCACGTACCTCCTACCGTCCCACTTGGAGATACTCCATGCGAAGTCACTTAACCTACTGAGGTAGAAACTTCTTCTGTTGTTCCCCAACGTAAGTCTAGTAGGACTATCATTCCGTTAAAGAGATATATTGATTTTCTTTTGACTGAAATTTCTGAAATAACGATTTTAGAATCAGAAGAACCTACTAGCTACAAAAGATGCTTTGGATAGTTAAGACTCCGAAAGATGGCTTGAGGCCATGAAATCTGAAATGGATTCCATGTCTGAAAATCAAGTATGGGACTTGGTTGATTTGCCTGATGGGCTAAAACCCATTGGATGCAAATGGATTTTCAAGTTGAAAACAGAAAAGGATGGAAACATTAGTGTTTTCAAAGCAAGGTTGGTGGCTAAAGGTTTCAAACAAATTCATGGTATTGACTATGATGAAACCTTCTCACCAGTAGCCATGCTGAAGTCCATTAGGATAATCCTTGCGATTGCCGCCTTTCATGACTATGAAGTATGGCATATGGATGTCAAAACCGCTTTCTTGAATGGGTTCTTGAAAGAGGATGTGTACATGATACAACCTCAAGGTTTTGAAGATCTAGAAAATCCAGGGAGGGTATGCAAGCTTAAGAAGTCCATTTATGGACTAAAGCAAACATCAAGGAGTTGGAACCTCAGATTTGATGAGGCAGTCAAGAAATTTAGCTTTCTCAGAAATGAAGAGGAATCTTGTGTACACAAGAAGTTAAGTGGGATTAGTATTACTTTTCTGGTCTTGTATGTGGATGACATACTTCTCATAGGAAATGATAAGACCATGCTTGAGTTAGTCATGGAATGGCTTAAAAATTGTTTCTCTATGAAAGACCTAGGAGAGGCTGAGTACATATTGGGAATAAAGATCTATAGAGATAGGTCGAAAAGGCTGATTGGACTTAGTCAAGAGACTTATATTGATAAGGTTCTTGCAAGGTTCAAGCTGGAAAACTCCAAGAGAGGTTTCATTCCCATGCAACATGACATAGGACTTGGCAAGACTCAGTGTCCTTCGAGTCCTAATGAGGTCAAGCGAATGAGTAATGTTCCCAATGATTCTGCAGTAGGATCCATTATGTATGCCATGATATGCACTCGACCGGATGTTGCATATGCTTTGAGTATATGCATCAGATACCAGTCAAATCCAGGAGATGCGCACTAGATTGCAGCGAAAAACATCCTTAAGTACTTGCGAAGGACTAAGGATAATTTTTTGGTTTATGGTGGAGATAGTGAGTTGGTTGTTACTGGATACATCGATGAAAGCTTCCAGAGTAACAAAGATGATTTCCGATCTCAATCTGGTTTCATATTTTGTCTCAATGGAGGAGCTATGAGCTGGAAGAGCTCTAAGCAGAGTACCATCGCAGATTCTACAACAGAGGCTGAGTATATTGCAGCGGTGATGCAAAGAAAGGAAGCTGTTTGGATCAAAAAGTTCATTGGTGAGCTTGGTGTAGTTCCTAGCATTGAGAATGGCATTGAGTTGTATTGTGACAACAATGGTGCCATTGCTCAATCTAAGGAACCCAGATCGCATCAAAGGTTTAAACATGTGCTCAGGAAATTCCATCTCATTCGAGAGATCGTTAGAAGAGAGGATGTGAAAGTAAGCAAGGTTCATACTGAGGATAATACTGCAGATCCTCTAACTAAACCGCTTGCTCAACCTAAGCATGAGTGTCATACTAGGTCTATGGGGCTTAAGCATATGGGAAAATGGCTTTAGGTTGTTTACTTCATGTTTACAATTGTAAAAACATTTATTATGCTTTGAATGTTTATCAATAAAAATTCTTTTCTTATTTAATTGTTTGGTTTAGTATTAAATAAAATGTCCAAATAATTTGTGTTTTCAAATTGGATTATAAAAAATGTTTTGATAATGGAACCCTATAAAGTGAACTGAAATCACAATCTAATTAAAGTCCCTAGTCTAAATTACTAAATTAGACATAAGTGATTTATTTAAAAGGCTAGTATATAATTAATTGATAGCGCAGTTCCATGGGCTATAGAGACATAGAGATGTCTAATTGATTATATGGATGTATAGTTGATACATTGAGACTTGACCTAATTAGATTCTAAAAGTAGAATCAAACTACTATATTTTGTGGATTCCTTAGACATGAGTATGTCTTAATAACCACAATATAATTAGTTTAACTTTGACACTATTAAATGCCGCGCCGTAAAAGGAGGTTATAAAGGCAGTGATCAGGTAGGCTAAGAATTGAGTGGGAGTTATGGTCATACAAGAGTGAATAAGTCCTATTAAATAGGAATGGTGTATGGGCCTCTTGATGAGCGAGAACTGGAAAATTGCATGGCCATGCTGAATAGGATTAAAGAGTTAATCCTTATTTGAGCCATTCGAACTCGGCGATCAAGGAACATAAATTTGAGAATAACATGGTGTTATCAAATTTGGCATTAAGTGACTTAAGGAATTTAACATTGCGCTCTTGTCTTCGGACAAGTGGGAGATTGAAGGAATATGTCCTTAGACATCCCGGCAATTACTAAATATAAATAGGATTTATATTATGAAGATAATAAAGTTAATTATTTTAGTAATCGTATTTTCTTGCTAGAGATAAATATGATTAATAGGACAATATTGATTGGGCCTATAACTAAAATAGATTAACCTATGAGGTCACACATTGTTGCACAAGTTGGACAAAGCAATCCAAATCCATTTAGGATTAGGGTTGGGCCGGTCCAAAGGGAAATAGGAGGAGAATTAGTTCTCATAACTAGCCTATGACTCTTCTATTATATATAGGATCACAGGAGAGCCTCCCTAAAAGCTAGCCTAAAGGAAGGAGAGCCCATAATCCTATATAAATCTTACATCAGCCCCCCATATGATCGATGTGGGACTCAAGTCCCATACCTTGCAAAGGTACCGTAACATATTCCAAGAAGTGGGAAGGTGAGATAGAAGAAAAGATGTTTCGATTTGAGGATATGTGGCTTCCAATCCTTCTCCGGATTGTGAAAAGATGGTTAAAGATGCTTGGTGTAACCCGATTGATTCGGGGATAGAGAAGATGTCATTGGAAAAATAAAAAGTTGTAGTGTTGCTCTTCAAAGATGGAACGTCACAAAATTTGGTAACATCACAAAGAAAATTACTGAGGTGAGAAGGAGACTTGCTACACATGATAGCTGCTGCCCAGATGAGTTTGTTGAACTGGGAGGAAAGGTGTTTGAAGCAGGGCTGATTCACAGATCAGGTCGGGTCGTGTTCGGGTTAGGGTTAATAATAAACGGGTTGAACATGTCCCAACCCAAACCTAACTTGTTTATTAAACGGGTTGCAATACTCAACCTTGACCCGACCTGTTTATTAAACAGGTTACCCATATAACCCGTTTAACCCATTTACATATTTATTACTATTAAATTTTTATTAAAATTTATTAGTTTTCAACAATAAATTCACATAAAAGTATGCATGTTAGATTTTGTTTTCAATTTTTGTATTCTACAATTAGTATTTTTAAAATTTTCACCAACTTTAACACAACATTTTAGGAAATTTATATTTTAATGAGTTAAACATGTCAAAGCAGGTTAATTTCGGGTTGAAAATGTCAACCTTAACCTAACCCATTTAGTTATATGGGTAAGTCGTGTCAACCCATTTACTTAAATGGGTCAAAAATCTCAACCCAAACCCGCTTATTTCAGGTCGGATTCGGGTTCGGTAAACGGGTTGGATCAGCTTTTCACAACCCTAGTTTGAAGGGAGTTGGATGATTTATTGCTCAAGGAGGAGATCTTATGGAGGCAACGGTCTAGAATTTATAACTTGAAAGAGAGAGACCAGAATAGCAAATATTTTCATATGAAGGCTTCAGCTCGTCGGTGAAAAAATAATATACGAGGCTTGAGGAGGGCTAGTGGGGAGTGGTTAATGGCCATGAGGAGATCGAAGGTGTTGCATTGGACTATTTTATGGGTCTTTTCGCCTCTATGTCTCCAGGTGAAATTCATACTGCTCTTGCTGGCTTTAAACCTAGGGTGACAAAAGATATGAATGCCACTCCTCACTCGTCCTTTTAGTCCGGGGGAGGTGAAGGAAGCACTGTTCCAAATGCACCCGAGCAAGGCTCCTGGTCCTCACGACATAAACGTAAATGTGTAATTCAGCTTTCAAAACGATAATTCATGTTCTTGTGAGCTGCCCGTTTGCTGCAAGTACCTGGGAACATGCAGATTTTGAGGAGATGGTTTATGGCCCAAATTATGAGAATGCTCTGGAGTGGTTTTCTTGGTGTGAGAAGCGGTTCAAAGAGGATCAATTGGTAAGGGTGGCTACCTTGACATGGGCAATCTGGATTAAGCGCAACGTTGTCATTCATGACGACATTCCTCGTCACACATCGCTGAGATCGCTGCTGGTGCTACAACCCTGTTGTAAGCGTTCTGGGAGGCTAGGGGCACATGGGATGGTGGGAAAAGGAGGATTGCAGAACAGTATGTTGATGTACATTGGAGTCCCCCTGATGTTGGGAAGCTGAAGGTTAATGTTGATGGCGCTATATTTGATGAGAAGGGGGTGCGTTTAGGTGTGATTGCCCGAGATCATGAGGGCTCTGTTATCCGTGCTGGCTGTCAACAAATTCAGCAGGTTTTGGGTGTAAACATTACTTTTTTGAAAGGAGGATGTAAACAATACTGAGGCTAAAGATATCGTTATGGGGTTGAAGATGGCGTTCCAGTGTAATGCTCATGCTATAGAGGTTGAAAGCGACTATCTGCAAGTGGTGAATATGCTCTAACTTAGGAGTGAGGGCTCGTACTTGGGCACTATTTTTCGTGAAGCTTTAGCTCTCACAAGTTTCTTTGAGTCAATCACTTTTAGTCATGTGTTTTAGGGAGGGGAATTGTACAGCTCATGCCAGTGGCGGAGCCAGGATTTTCAAAGTGGGGGGACAAATTACGGACATCGAGCATCCGGACAAAAAATTTAGAAAAAAACACTACAACACAAATTATTTAATACTTAACGTTTTACATCCGAAATTCCAAAATGCTTATAGTTTTACAATCAAAGAGAAATGAAAAAATGTGATCAATGATTTTTTCATCGGGAACTTATAAAAAAAACATCCTTGTAGTTGTACACCATAAACATCCTAAGAAAATAACGAATATTGTGCATTTACATGTTTCAAGTTTTGACAATCTCTCATACACTAACTTCATGTTTCCTGCTAAAGCTAAAGCTGAAAGACCAAACTCCTCACTCATAGTTCTAAAATGTGACAGGCCTTCGCTAACAAGACTCTCATGATAACAAGCAGATAATACAGCCAAAAAGGTTATATCATCGGGCTTATAGTCATCAATAATCATACTATAAAACACCATCAAAGCATCCTCTGATCGTCCATTCATCGAGTATGCTGAGATCAAAACATTCCAAGTACACACATTTTTCACCTCTATTGTCCTGAAAACCTTAAAACCATCCTCAAGATTCCCACATTTCGCATACATATCAATAAGAGCAGTACCAACATATACATTCAACACCAACCTATTCCGTCTAATATACTCATGAACCCACCTTCCTTGCTCCAGAGCTCCTAAGTTAGCACAGGCAGATAAAAGCCCCACCATAGTCACCTCCCTCAACTCTTTCCCTGCCTCCATCATCACCCTAAACACGTTAAACGCCTCTAAAACCGCCTTCCATGTTCATATTCAGTGATTAACGCGTTCCAAGAAACAGTTGTTCTCTCAGGCATTTTATCAAACACTAGACGGGCATCATCAATCACGAAAAACAACAATATACATGTGAACAAGAGCAGTATTTGCAAACAAGTCTGAACTAATATCCAACATTCTAATATCCAACAACAAATCATTTCAACTAATGAACTAATTCAGCTATAATCAGAAATTCACAACCAAACATTGATATATAAGTATATATTACCTCAAATCAAAACAGCGAAATTAAAATTTGTGGAATTAAAACTTGCGAAATTAAAAAACAACTCACTGGTGAGTAGTGGGCGTCTGCCGTCTGGGCGGCGTAATTCCGGGCTTCCGGCGCCGGCGGCTCGTGGATGCACAATCAGGCACTCAGGCTGGTTCGTATTTCGCTCCTCCGCGGCTCCGCCTCCTCACTTCCTCTGCTGGTTTCTTCTCCTTTCTTCGTATTTCGTTCCGGCGACTGGACGGCTAAGGCTCCGGCAGTCCGGCGGGCGGCGTGTTTGTAAGATAGGGTTTTGAAATTTGAAGTTCAAACTTTCTCTCTCTTCGAATTTCCTCTGCTTTATGTTTTGTGTAAATGAGTAATTGTGTTTGTTTCTCTCGGACTCTCGTGACCCCTGCTGCGTGTTTTCTTTTTTTATTTTTTTTATTTTTTTTTCCGTGAATTTTTTTTTTAAAAGTGGGGGGACATCTGTCCCCATGTCCCCCCTTCTGGCTCCGCCACTGGCTCATGCATTAGCTCACCTTCATCCTCTTGATTTCTCAACTAGAATCTGGATTAGGGCCAGTCCCGACGCCATTAATGATGTAGTTTCTGCAAACTTTTGCTTCGCTTCATAATAAAGTTTGGACATGCAACAAATTTAGTACTACCTCTGTCCCACAATACTCTTTACACTTTCCTTTTTCATCAGTCACATAATACTCTTTACACTTCTATTTTTGGATATGACCCACTATTTTTTTAATCCTTCTACCTTTAATTTTAACCATTGGCTCACACTCTCTCTCCTTCAAATAAAATAATACCACTCCTACTATCTACTAACTTTAACTATTAGTCCACACTCTCTCTCCACCAAATACATAATACTACTTTTACTACCTACTAACTCCTATCACATCTACTTTTTTAATAAAATAACAATTGATAACCAAACAACAACTTATCATCTAAAACTACGTACCCTGATAAGTGTCGAGAGTATTATGGAACGGAGGGAGTAATAAATCAATTAGCCGTTTCGTGATTAAGGAATAAGTAGAATATCAAGAATCATCATACACACCATTATCATGCACACCATCATGCCCAACAAAGTCTTTTAGAATGACCAAAATCTATTGACCCTTTATCTTAATTTCCCTGATATTTAACATTATGCCCAACAAAGTCTTTTAAAAGCAGACAAAATTTCCTAAAGCTACTTAGGCGACTAATAAATTATTTTAACTGCAAAAAAAGGTGATTTATATCACTATGAAAGGACATTTTTGGCATAGTATTGGTTAATATGCGAATTAGTTGGGGTAATGGAATTTAAGTGATTTTAGGTCATCAAGTTAACATAATCAACATCAATAAGTTATTGAGGGTGTCTGATATAATATATGCAAACTTAAGGGGTATCCGATGAATTTTTGAAACCGTATGGGTAACTCATGAATTTCGTAGGTACCTAGTGAAAAATTCGAATTTTCTAAACTACTTGCTCCCTTTATTATTAGTTTACCCACTTCTTTGGCACAAAGTTTTAGGAGAAATAAGTCTGTGGTTTATAAAAGAGAGGATAAAATATTATTTTATTGCATATTGTGTTGAAGTTAATGTTGTGGGCCAAGAGAAGTAGAGTGAGAAGGTAGAGATAATAATATAAAATTGGTAGGATCATTCAAAAAAAAGAAAAAAGAAATAGGTGAATTAAATAGGTGAATTAATAAATGACAACCCAAAAAAAAAGTGTCTAAATTAATAAAAATCAGAGTGGGTATTTGTTAGTAGACACAACTATAACATGAAGGCAAAATAGTTTCATGTAGAACATTTAGTTTCTCTTTCACTTATGTAAACACCATTCTTGCAATGCGTAGATGGTGCACATGTCCATATGTTGAGGACCGTGCGCACGCATCAATACTCAACCCATGGAAACACAAAAAGCAGCAACTTAAATGGAGCCCGAACTAAATGAACATTTGGAGGACCTCAAAGAACAACCAATAGGTGATGAGTAAACATTAACCCAACTCCAATGAATACCGACAAATTTTAATTCAAAAACTAATATGACACTCTTCTCTATTTTATTCACTTCATTCACTTTGCATTTTATTACTCTGACACTCTTCTTTTTTCTCTCTTGATTCGTGTCTCCTCAGAATAATTTTCTCTATCCTGATTTTCTATATCTCTCCTCTAATTTTTGTTATAACACTGCTTTAAAAAATACATTTCCTACTATTAAACAAAAGATATATTTTCCAAATTTTTTCCTCTCTCTTAATTTTTTCTCTCCTCAAGTTTATTTATAAAAAAAGAAATGAATAATTTTCAGCATTATTTGAGTTTTACTCTAGCCAACCAGGTAGGCAACACATATGGGATATGGCGTATTGAATATTGTACTTCAAAATGGTATTTTTTTTTTTTCTTAATAGAAAACCAAAAGGAACAGAGATAGTAGCTCTGAAGGCTTTGTCCACAACTACAAACTCAGCGAATGGTATGGTTATAGATTATGTATTATAAGTTATCTCAATAATACATCTCAAGAGGGGTAGGACACCAAAAATTCAAAATCCAATTATACCCTCAACCTCAAAAAAGTACCAATGTTTTTTTTTTTCTTTTGAAAGGAACTACCAATGTTTTTAAAAAAAGGGAAAAGGGATCCATGACAAATAGTAGTTATAACCAACAAAGTGTACGACAAAATGCACCAGTTAACAAAAAAACCAACTTGAAACCACGACAGTTTCCAATAGTTTATCTACTTCATGTTCTTCTACTCCTCCCCTTCTATCATAGCAAATAGGCAAAATTGGCCTCAACACCCTGAACTATATCGCGGGTGCACCAAACAGCCCCAACTACGGCTTATAGCCAGAACACCCCAAAGTACGGACCTGGGGGCAGTCCGTACCATGAATGAGGTCGGTGCCTAGAATTTTCACCGGGTTTTGAGAAACATTTTCTTTGATTTTGGGAACATTTTCTTCACAGATAATGAAATCAGCGGTCGACGGTGGCAACGCTAGCGCTGATGACTTGTTTCCGGTGATGGTGTGGAGTGTTTTGATTTGAGGGGCTAGAGAGTATGACTTTTAAAGATACAAAACGGGTAGGCTAGAGAGAGAGAGATCAAAGATGGGGTATTTTTTTTTTATACATTGAGAGAGATCAGAGACTGGGTATTTAGGTTGAAGAAATTGAGTTATGGTTTGAGTACTAAGTTAAAAAAAAAAGGGTTATTAATATGAAATTGAGTTATCTCTTGATATTGGAACTATGAGATTTATTTAGCATCGGGTTTCGGACAATCAGTAATGGGGTACTATAAAAACAAAAGCTTTAGAAGCCACTAAAATCATTGCAAAACCTTAAAAATTATGTAATTTTTTTTTTTTAGAGGAACGATTTTTCTTACATGTTATTTGAGGTTATTAGAAGTAAGATAGTTTAGCTTTCGCATGTATCACGTGCATATAAGACATATCTCTTTAGACTGAAATTGAGCTATGACTTGGTTGTCTCATAAAGGGGATTGGTGTTTTGAGAGCCTCACATGTCATCTTTTTATCTTGGTTTGGGCTTTGTTTGATATCATGTTCTTTGTTGTTGATGATAATTTGATTACTTTATCTACTTTTACCTTATAAAAAATTTAATTTGGTGTTTCTAATTTGGTAGCTACCACTTTCGAAGATCTTAAGGGCCGTGGAGTGGAAGGAGAGATCGTGTTGGGAGGTAGTTGTTTTGGAGATTGTTATGGTGGGAGGAGAGAGACACTGATGATTTAGAGAGAGAAAATGAAGATGCTAAGGAGAGAGTGAGGAAGTTTGAAGCTAAGAAATGTGTTAGGATATCGTACCAAATTGTGTTATAGTATGTTATAAAAAGAATATAATAGAGATATTATAGGATATCATACCAAATATTATAGTATGTTTACAAAAGGAAAATATAATAGACGTTACCAATCAGGACGATTACCTTAATAAATTATATCAAATAGAAAACTTATATGTTCAATTACTTTTTTTTGTTAGTACATCGTTGCATATGAACATGTTTTTATTTGACAAAACTTTGTAAGGAATAAATCAAATAAATTATTACTAGATATAATTATGCACTTTTTTAAGGGGAAATAATTATGCAAGTATTTCAACAATGATTTTCGCACGCATAGCATGCATATAAGGTTAGTATCTATAGAATATAGATATGTAGAGGAGTTTTGACTGCAAACTGGTGGTACACGATAATCGCCCAAAAGAGTAAATTACTCCTGTAACAGTAGATTACAAATTTATAATCACTATGCCATTTGCTTCAGCGTCTTTATTTAATATATCCTCACACTTGACTCACAAAAGAACATCAGAGAACCACAAAAGAACAATATCTAAATACGAATGAACATCAAACATTTAGGAATATAACAAAAATATGATAATTAGACTAAATATGATAACTCTCAATGACCGTCAGTCAAAGTACTATGAACAATAGTTGACACTGTAATGAACATACAACTACTAGATCCGATAAAAACATAGTTTTATTAGTGATAAAAACATTTTACAAATAAATGAACTTCAGTCAGAGCACTACAAACAACAATTAACCTACAACTACTAGATTCAATAAAAATATAATTTTATTAGAGCGGAAAACATTTAGGTATATAGCAAAAAATATTTTACTCAATATGATTATTGGTCTTAACATATGATCGCTCTAAATGAATTTAAGTGAGAGCACTATGAACAACAAGTCAACAACTAACCATATAGTGAACATAAAATGGTTTATTGAATCTAGTAGTTGTTTTTTTAATTTATACAGTTTTTTAAATAACCATCGATAAATGAATGAGCATCATTAAGCCATGAATGAACATCATTGAGCCATGAATGAACATCATTGAGCCATAAATGAACATCATTAGAGAGCACTATGAACAAAAATATTTTACTCAATATGATTATTAGACTGAACATATGATCACTCTAAATGAACTTAAGTCAGAGCACTATGAACAACAACTGACCATGTAGTGAACATTAAATGGCTTATTGAATCTAGTATTTTTTTTAAATTTATATAGTTCTTTAAACAACCATCGATATATGAATAAACATCATTGAGTCATAAATGAACATCATTGAGACATAAATTAGCATATTTGAGCTATAAATGAACATCATTAGAGAGGAAAACATTTAGGAATATAGCAAAAAGAATGAACATATGTTCACTTTAATTAAATGAACTTCAGCTATAGCACTATGAACAACAGTAGACTCTGTAGTGAACATAGGGTCGCTTCAAATAAAGTTGAGGAGAGAGAAAATCAGGGGAGAGAAAAAAGGGAAATATATCTCTTAAAGCAATATAATAAAATAAAGCAAAAGAGAAAGATAGAAAATCAGGATAGAGAAAACTATTGTAAGGAGACACAAATTAGGAGAGAGAAAAGAAGAGTGTCGGAGAAAAATAAATGCAAAGTGAATAAAGTTGAGGAGAGAGAAAGTTTCCCAAAGCCAATGTTCAATGAAACGTCGTTGTCACTATTTGTGAACACCTTCCTCTTGGTACTTACGTGTGCATCTACTAATTTGGGTCATTCTTATCAGTTCTTCATCTATATATAGTCGGACATCCCTTCTTATATATCTTTCATATTCTAAAGAGAGAAACACCTTGATGTTGGAAGTCTTGTGTTCTTCCTCTCTTGTCTCACATTCCAAGATGAAGAACTTGGATTGCTTGATCTCGATGGATTTAAAAAAAGTAGGACAACACAACTTTTCTTTTTATCATGTTCTCTTCACATGTCTTAAGCTGAACTGAAATAATTTGGAAAATTTATGTGATGACCTTGTGTTTTGATGAAAATATCTATGTGGACTGTGGTCGAAACAAAAAAGATTGATATGACCCTCTATTATTCTATAACAATTGAACATGATATTGAAATTGATATATTGTGGCACATGCATCTCATAAAAATATCAGATTGCAATTGTGGCTTTATTTCACCATTCTTCTCTTTTTCTTAGGTGCAATAACATTAGACATGATATCAAACATAACTATTCAGATGTTATTTTAGAAAGAAAAATATGGGCAGATGTGTCAATAACGGCAAATAATGTTGCACCATATAAACTTTTGCAAATTTTCAATTTCTTTTCTTTCTAAAAGTTACAGTAAAGTGGATGGAAAATACTCATTAATGTCACTTTTAATTGTAATGCAATAACAAAATGGTCACTTTTAAAAATGAAATTAAAATTTTCTATTAATATAATTTTCAAAACACGGAGTCAACACGTAGAAATTTCCAAAAGCTATGTGAAACTTATTTGTGATTTTTTTTTTTTTTTTTGCTTCAAGTGTCTAACAATTGCTCCAATCTAAAGTCTACATCTATCATTTAAGAGGAAGCCCATTCAACAAAATATTTTAAAAACACAAGGGTTCCATGTAGACATTTTATAGGGTAAGAGTATCATGTAGAGTTTTAATTAACCTAAGGACACTTCATTGAACAACCCTAATTTTTATTATCCAAACTTGTTTTGATTTGTACTTATTTTTCTTGATTAAAATTGTATTTTCTTATACAAAATCTATAGTGTTTTCCTCAATTGTAGATTAATATTCACTAATATTTGAATTTTCTCCATTAAATATTGTTACTTATAAGAAGTGCTTCCTTAGTTCCAAAAATAAATGTAGAGTGCATCTTGGGTGTAACATGTTATATCCGGACTTATTATGTAACAAAATCTCATACGTACATAATGACATAAACTTCAAAAAAAATGATATGAACTATACAAATAATGACATGAATATGATGTCATTTGTCATTTATTTTATGTCATTAGAGTTTTTTTTTTTTTTAAAAGGCGGTGGTTTTTGGGTTGTTACACCAGAAGTTATGGTGTAACAGTTACACCCAAGAATTTGTGATAAATGTAACACTTCTCTACTTTATGTGAGAGTTTTTTGAGAGAAGTGTTACATTTAATTTGGAACGGAAGAACTAACTTTCAATTAATATTGATTTGTGATGCAAATTTGTTTCTTTTAAGTTAAATACAATAGAGCCCACATCCTTTTAGTTTATATTATATTATTATTATTAAGGAGGTAAATTTTAATTTATGTGAAAGCCAAGTTCTTTTGTCTTTATTTATAGAACCGCTCCCTTTCTCTCTCCACGCTTCCCCCAAAACACAAACCCTGGTGGCCGGCGACGCTTCACCGGTCGCCGGTGAGCCTGTCCTCTAGTTTCGTTGCGTCCTCACCCCTAGTCGATTCGTCCCCTTCTCCTGTTCCCCTGCCCTGTTCCCAGTCCTGCGACTCCCCCCTCCCCTGTTTGTTGCATCCCCGCCCCCTGGTTAGTTCGTCCCCTTCCCTTGTTTCGCTGCCCGTCCCCAGTCCTTGCATCTTCCATTCCCTTCCCCTGTTGTGTGTTCGAGTCTCCCCCTGCCCCCCTATTTAGTGTTCGAGTCTCCCCTTCCCCCTCCCCTCCTGTTTAGTGTTCGAGACTCCTCTTCCCCTCCCCTGTTTTGTGTTGTGTCACCCCTTTCCCTCACTTTTTGTGATAGTGATTCCCCATCCCCCTCCCTATTTCGGTCAAATTTTCCCTTCCCTGTCCCCTATTTTGGTCGAGTTTTCCCTTCCCCCTCCCCTGTTTGTGTTATCGTCTGAGTGCTAGTATGAATCTAGTACTCGGTTTTTTAGTTTGTTTAATGTTTGTTTTATGTTTTAGTCTTAGTTCAGTTTCTTCCAGATCCAATAACCCTTGCCTTTTCTTGTATGGTTGTGCTTGGAAGTTAGTTGGTGGTGATTGATGGGCAATGTAAGGTTCTTGGTTTCCTATGACAAAAGAAGATCTAGGAAACCTGGTTAATAGAGCCAATGATCCTGGAGTTGGACATGGGGTTTATGTTGCTTTAGGAATTCAATTGTTGGGTAAGATGAGAGGAGGTTCTTAATTTAGATCTATTGTGCGTCGTTCTTTTAAATTCGGGATTACGAAAGTTGAATTTTCAGATCCATAAGTTGAGCGAATTCCATCAATCTAATTTGCCCCAAGTTCTCGTGATGGCTTCAGACGTCATCACATTTAAATAATAATGCATTTTGTAGGAAGCCCTCCCATTTGATTTAGGGTAATTTTCGACCTCCATGCATTTCGAATTTCAGTCTAGTGAGACTAAACTCTGGGTGCCCTCGTAGTAGGGTCACAAGTCACCAAATAACGTGACTTCATTATTAGTTGAATCAGTAGAATCCCCAGAGGCACTATCAAAATTGCGATTTAATTTGAATCGTAAAATCGCACGATTTTACGATCTAAATTGGTCTAAACGATTTGAATCGTTCATAGAATCGCGATTGAAGAAAATCAGATATAGAATCGTACAAAATCGATAGAATTGGTAAAAGAGTTTTTTGCGGAGATACACCAGGGTATTAGAGCATTTTGTGGGGATATACCTCACTAAATTTTATTTGTGGGGATATACCAACCTAAATTTAAGTTTTGTTAAAAGGTACCAAAAACACTATTTCTAGCGAGAAAGTCATATTTCTGGTCTTAGACTTGCTTAATTGTTCTTTGTATAGTGTGTGATATTCAATCGCTTCTATTACATTCATTTCCCTCCAACTTCCTCACTGTCACTTTGTGGCTCACTCGCGAGTTCCTACTAAGTCAAAGGTCGAAAATTTGACTTTCTCGCCTGAAAAAGTGTTTTTGGTACCTTTTAACAAAACTTAAATTTAGGTTGGTATATCTCTATTAAAAAAAATTTAGTGAGGTATATCCCCACAAAATGCCCTATTACCCTGGTATATCCCCACAAAAAACTCTTAGTAAAATCGCGATTTATTACCGATTTTAACGGTCCTGCATTTGCTCCTATTATTGAAGTCTATTGCTGGATATTAAAATAAATGGGCCAGGCCCATAAGATCATGTTTCAAGTCCTATCTGCCTCATTTTCACCCTCACATCTCGCACGCACGCACAAATTTCTCTATCTTCTGCGGTTCTTCTTGGTGCAATATGTTTATTGAATCATTTCATTTGCTTTTGACTTATAGAAACATGTATTTTCTATACCTCTTTTATTCCCTTGATGGCACCGTTTCTCATCTCATATGATTATCATTACGGCTAAAATTGAATATTTAGTGTTCTCCATTGGAAAAATAGGTAAATAGTTTACATATTTTATCATAGAATCTTATTCCCACAAAATTCGTAGAAACTCACGATTTTAGGATTCGATTTTACGATCCGATTATGAGAGACCCTTCCGATTTAAAGTAGAATCGCGATTTTGACAACCTTGCCTGGAGGATATTTCTCGTCAAGGACCTTGAGATTTAGCGTCTAGTGGACATTAGGGTCTACTAGATGTTATGTAGCAATCTCTCTCCAAAGATCATCAAGGTTTTATATCTCAACATGTTCCGTCTTATATCAGGTCTTTTTCATCAAGACATATAACCCAACCCCACCCACCTTCGCTCAAGACAAGCTTCATTTGGAATGGGCATGTAATAGTTAGTTTTTTCTTCATAAAGTATGTACAAGCAAATGAAGCTCTTGTTAGTTTTAGTTTGGTTGTCTTAGCATTAGGCTGTACTCCCGTATTTAATTAATGCAAATTTTCTCGATGTAAAAAAAAAGCATATACAAAAATTTGGTGGAGTCCTAAAAACAACATATGGACTTGTTATTCCATAAATAAATTATAGTTATACCATTCTCATGGATTACTAAGTTGATAAAAGTATAATTATAAGCAAGAATTTATTGCCATACGATCACAATCTTCTAGTTACGTTCAATCTAACTACAGAATCTGTAATTCTAATATCAACATCCAGAAATAAGGATTTGTTCTTTTGACATCGGTAAAATTTGCATCACTTAAAACAAACAGCCACTTAGGATTCGCTAATGCTAGCACCACTCGCTAGATAGGAGGAGTCCTTGACTTGACTACGACTTTTACAGAGACAAGCATTAAAATATGGGCAAACCAAACTAACATGTTTTTTTATAATATGATAAGAGAGATCCGACGAAGGTGGAGCAGTGCTTCTCCACTTGGATCCTACTTGAGATACGTCACATATTTTTATCTTCTTTCTGAACCTTCTTCAACAGCTGGAGATGGGCACGACATCAACGCGTCCAATCGGTCTTCGACGCCATACAAACGAGCTTTTTTCCTCTTCGGTTGTACCATTTGTCCTTTCTTCTTCTTTGAGTGGATTTTCCAAACTGTTGCTTTTAACCTGCATTGAAAAAAAACAAGCTGGCCTTGATAGCAACGGTGGGAAGGTCTATGACTCATCCTGCAAAATTTCTTGGTCCCCTACTCAGCTACACTGAGAGATGATACACATACACAAGGTTTATGTGGTCCCTACATACACCACCACTAAAATACTGCCACCTCAACTTAGTAAAAACAAATGAGAGGGAAAATGAAGTACTCTTTGGCGGGGGGGAAATTTCATCATGCAAAATTTCTTGGTCCCCTACTCAGCTACACTGAGAGATGATACACATACACAAGGTTTATGTGGTCCCTACATATACCACCACTAAAATACTGCCACCTCAACTTAGTAAAAACAAATGAGAGCTAGGGAAAATGAAGTACTCTTTGGGGGGAAAATGAAGTACTCTTTGGGGGGGAAATTTCACTGTTTGAAGCCAAGTACTCCCCTTTGGCGGTAAACTTGGAGCCAAAATTCATCTCTTCCCTAAGTTAAGCCATAAAAATCGATCACTTTTCCGGCCAAAAGAAAATTCCGGCGAGCAAGGTTTTTTTGGCCAAAGGAAAGATAAAGGAAGCCATATATATATATACTTAACACTTTTCCGGCCAAAGTTATCCTCCTTATTCTTCTCCGGCATTATTGTTGGTGGTGGAAATAGTAGTTCAAAAGCCAAAAAAAAAAAACCTCCCTCTTATTCTCCGGTGAGATTGTTGGTGGTCAAAGTTCAGAGGCAAAAATATCATTTCATCCATAAATCCTCATAATTTCATAATATTAGTTATTGAAATTGAGTACTCCAATGGTTTCTTTTAAAGCGCGGATGACCAATTTTTCTGTATTGATGATGATTGACTGTTCTAGTATTTTCAATGGTATTTGTGATATAGAGATGAAAAAGATGAATAAAGTGACGTCGAAATTTTGTACGGTTTTATTTTGCTTATGGCAACTAGCAATTTTGATTTATCATTTTATCATATATATTAGTGTAGACACATAATCGTGTCTCCCCATTTAAGGATCCGATGATGAAACATACTGTGGTCTTAATTGGTTCGACCCAAGGGGTGAGCAGCCCGAAGAGCCATCCCAAAACTATTTTGAAAAAGTGTTAAAGTCCTATTTTAAAGCCCAATTAATTATTCATGATAACTAATTGTATTTTGAGCTCAATCCTTTGAAAAGCCCAAGTAATTGTTTAATAATAATCAATTATTTTATTTAAATAAATAATTATTTTCAAAGATATTTTCATATATTCGGATTTTATCCCGTAAAATCATATTTCCGTAGTTAAAAGATAAAAGAAAATCGTCAAAACACGTTTTTATCAAAAAGTAATCTAAACGTGTCAAAAGCAAGGCGTTGCACTGAGCGCACCAACGTGCGCCAAGTGCACCATTTTTGCCACATACTTTGCAACGTAAGCGTGCGCCAAGCGCACAAGACTGCCACGTAGACTTATGTGTCATATAGACTCATGCGCCAAGCGTACTTCTCTGCGCGAGACGCATCTTTTTCTTTCTTATCTTTTTCAAAGCGCGTACCACGTGTACGCTTTCTACTGGGCATGCCAAGTCAGGCGTACCAATCTGCGCCTGACACGTGGATTTGCGCGTGACACGCCAGACTGCGCCTGACGCAGCTGGCGCGTGAAGCGCATTTTCGTTTTTTTCCTATAAATACATCCGATTTCCGTACGGATTTCAGGACAGATTTTCACATAACAACTCGACTTTTATATTACGAATGCGTTACGAACCTCTCTACGAAATACATATTCTCTCTACAAAACACATACACATACATCCAAATCTTTCAGACATTCAGATTTTCAGGCTCCACGATTGCTCGTCCTGAAGGTTGTCAATCTCGCAGACCCAAGCCACGGTATAATCCTGAGGGTCCTTAAATAAATCCTCTAATTTATATTGAAGTTACTAACTGTTTCTTTCCTAATGTAGATCTTTAATATAAAATCGTTCTACTGTATATTCTAATCCTTCCTTCTTTTTATTTATTTTCATACATTATTATATGCTTGCCTGATTGTTCTATGCATATTATTATGATTGTCCTGCATACTTTTATCACCCACATGTTATTATTGTTAAACAAGACCTTAAGAATTGATTCAACTAATTTAGATAATTTGGACAACCTGCTAGGTACCTTGTAATATTGATTGCATAATAACTTGTCGCTAAAAATTAGTCTTTTGTGTGTTTTTAATGAACCAACTTAGACTAAATATTTTTTGGGTGTATAAAATATTATATGATTATTCTTTGGCATAAATATTATTGTGAATCGATATTTAGTAGAGACCAGCAATGGACAACATGGTTCCTGACTGTGTTGTACCCTCACCCCCGAACTCAATCTTTGGTTCATTTTGACCATCTATGGAGTCTAGACGGGGAAATCTACATTGAATAAGACCCACAATATGTCCCTACGGTTTCCCATATCCAATTTGGTTTATGCACCTCCCTTTAAAGACTTGTTGGCGACTTCTTTTAATACAAAACGTTTTCAATAAAACCTTAACAATGGGGTAGTCAAATCAAATATGTGCTCACACCGCGTAGGCGAAATAAAAACACGCCTACAATTAGTATCAAAATAATTAAAATAGTAAATGTATAATAATAATTCAATTACTGGTTTACATCTTGTTACCAGTGGTGTTGATTTCAGTATTTTTCCAATTATATTCGTATCAAACTTATTTAAATAATAATAATATAGTTTTAATTATTGACAGTGCAATCGAATAAAAAGCAAAAATGCATGGAAACTGTTGAGGATGAGGCAGTGTTCCACTTAACAAAAAGAAAAAAAAGTGTTCCCTTAATTTGTTTTCATATATCTGAAATATATTTTGATTCAAATTTTAATATTATGTTTTTTTATGTAACTCGCCTAAAGGAAATTGAAGATCATATCTTTGAAGGTGATGAAGGCACTGTTCGAGGTGGGGGTGCTAAGAAGAAATCGGGGAAAGTAGGTCAAGTGGAATATTAACTTAAGTATGGAGTTATGAATTATCCCCTAATCCTTATATGAATAGAAAGTCCTTTTTTTCTACCTAAAAATTGTTTGTTTGATGTGTTTGCTTTTAGATTGATTGGATTGTACCTATTCGCTTTTATGTTACTGTTGTAATATGAAATTACGTTTATTTGGCTAAATTCTTATTTGCATTTTCAGAATATGTTACATATTTCTTTTTTGAAAAAAATGGCCAAGTCAACCTTTAAAAATTGAGATGTAGCAACCATAAAAGTAAAAAGTAATAAGATAAGCTAGGTGAACTTAAAATTTTGGACATTTAAATCATTTATTTTTGTGTAGCGCGACTCATAACTCTTTATTGTTGGATAAACAGATATTGATACTTAATTGGGACAATTTAATCCCAAATTTAGGTTAGACTGATAACTTTATCAAGTGTCTGCATGTGAGTAGCTTAATAAGACTTCGCATAAGCAGAACATTGTTAACTAATTATAATACTAGTCAAAATATAACTATGTTCTAAGGGGTAATTGTTGACAGTTGTTTTACATTTAAAAAAATTGAATTCATATTAAGCCTCGCCTCCACGTCAGTGTAAGAGTTTCAATTTGGACTAATTTAATGTGTTTAATAAATTATGACCATAAAGATTCTATTTATAACTTTTTGTTACTAATTAAATACTTAACTTATATTCTTCAAAAAAAAAAAAAATACTTAACTTATATCAATAACTGATTTCTATATATGTATGTTTTTATTATAAATAACTAGTTTTTTTTTTTTTTAAAAAAGTTACATACATCACCAATTATATATACAATTTAGGTGAAAATCGTTTAAAAGTAATTAATAGCACTATGATAAAATTTTGTTACGGAGGAGAGACTGAATAAGTTTGTAAGGGGGACGAGACTCATTGAATTCAATAAATGTCATATTATTATTTTCGTTCATATTAATATACAATTAGTTAAATCCAATAAATTTGATCAAATAGTTTTAGTTCGTATTCACATAAGCACTAATCGTATACAATTAAAAATAATAAGAGTGATCGAGCTCCGATCAACGAGTTTGTTAAGAAGGATAACTGATTAAATTCAATCTTATAGTTTTCGTTCATATTCATATACAATTAAACAATAACAATAATGATTTCACTCAACAAGAGTCATCAATCTCCGATAAAACGGGATTGTTACTTTAGCGAGACTAATTAAATTCAATCTTATAGTTCTCGTTCATATTCATGTACAATAAGTTCGTAAATAGTATTATTCATATTGAAGAAAGATTGATGAATCTCCGCTCTAATCAATATTTTAGGAGGGCGAGAGTAATTAAATTGAAAAAGTTCAATCTTATAGTTCTCGTTCATCTTCATATGCAGTTAGTCAATACATAGCACTATTGATTTCACATTAAACGGGAGTGATCAATCTCCAATCTAATGATATCTTAGGCGAGGGAGACTCATCACTAGTAGAAAAACGTTGATTTGCATCTCCTTATTTGCGTCACACAACTGGACAAACGACGCAAAAGGCTAGGGCCGTGTCATTTGCATCGGATGCGGCATAAACGCGACGCAAATCATGGTTCATGTGCGTCGGATTTTAGGTACATCTGACGCAAATACTTAAAGCAAATGATAGGAGACTCATGTGCGTCGGATGCTATTCTTGGTTCGACGCAAATAACTAAAACGAAATGGGAAACTGGACAAACGATGTGCGTCGTACTTCATTAATGTGCGATGCAAATTACTGGGCTTAGGAGATTTGCATCGGACCAAGAGGCCCATCCGTCGCACATCTCATATTAATATATCATATTCTCCCTTTTATTTTCTAGTTCCGTTCCCTCACACTTTCTCTGTCTATCTAAGACTCTAATCCTAAAACTCTTTCACTCTAAAACCGCCGCTCTCCATCCCCTTCTTCAAATCTTCAATCTCTCCATTATTACTTGAAAATCCAGAAAACTCATCCACCGAAAAGTAATGCCTAAGTTTCTAATTATTTTTTAGTTTCACGGGTTGATTTCGATTTTCGCCAAAATTCTCAATTTTCTACATATCCATATAAGAAGCCAAGATATCATTAGTTTCACGGTGTGTGTGGTGCAGTCGTGTTGCGGTAGCGGCACACAGAAAGTGAGTGGCGCAGCGGTTGCGACGGCGGTGGTGCGTGACTGCGTGCGGTTGTTGGAGGTGGTGATGCGGTGGTGACAGAGATAGGAAGAGAAGTAGAAGATGCAACGAAAATAAATTGGATTTCGCCTAATCTATTACTTGTTCTGGTAATTTTTTAGTTTCTCAACTCAATTAAGTTTAATTTTTTCTATCTCTATTTTTCTTGTTGAAAATGTACAAATTCTTTAACAAGTGATGTTGATATTATGAGATCTAGTTTTTTTTTTTTAACCTAAAGGCTAACAATAATCCTGAAATACGTCTATGGTTGGTGCTATGCGAATCAGATCTAGTTCGGATTCTGGGTATTCTGGATATTATTACCATCTTCTCTCTCATGTAATTTTTTACTTTGAAGTTTGATGTTTTGGGATATAGAAGCAATAATGTAAGGAAGGAACCTGCTAACATTCTTACTGATGTATATTTTGGGTACTGATTTAAATCCTTGTTTTTGTTTTCATTTTTGTATACGCAAATTCAACTCGCCTAGTTTTCTTTTTTAGGTTTGGATACTGATGAATTATTGTTTTAGTTTGGGTATTGATTTATATATATTTTTTTAAAATTGATACTTTTGCGTCGGATGTTATGATGGTGCGACGCAAATTCAATTTTTTTTTGATAAAAAAAAGTCATCTGCGTCGGATGGTGTTCAATGTCCGACGCAGATTGACTTTTTTTTTTAATATAAAATGTATGTTTTGCATGCGACGCAGATAGTGCTGTTGGGGCTGGGGCTAAAGGTCATTTGCGTCGAACTATGCAGTACCCGCGACGTTAATAGCACAAAATCTGCGTCGCATCCTAATCCGATGCAGATCATGTCTCCGTCATTTGCGTCGAGACTTGTGCTGTCGGACCCATGTTCGACGCAAAAGGGCGCCTTGTATCCGACGCAAATCAGCGTTTTTCTACTAGTGTATTCATGAATTTAATAAATGTAGTATTATTATTTTCGTTAAAATCCAATAAATTCGATCAAGTAGTTTTCGTTCGAATTCACATAAACATTAGTCGTATCCAATTAAACAATAACAAGAGTGATCAAGCTACAAACACCATACAAACAACCAGCTACCAGAACAAAAATACACAAGGAACAAATCAAAACAAAACAACAAACAACCTCACAGGAGAGGCAACATTAAATAGAGTTGCTCAAAGAACTAATCCACTCAATATCAGCACTGGACTAAGCTAGTAGACATCTTAGCTTTGGCACGCAAAGTCACTACTTTTTTAATATTGTTCACCAATCTTTCAGGATGTATCACAGCATCATTCCAGATAGAGTGATTTCTAGCACGCCAAATGAAATAGACGGTAGCAGCAAGGCACGCAGAGTTGAACTTTTGTAAGACTTTCCTTCTAAACTTTCAACCCCACTTTTTCCAGCTCACATACAAATTCTCGTCAACAGCAATAGTCATTCCCAACCACTGCATAACCCCTTTATAGACAATTCTACTGTATTGACATCTGAAAAATAAATGTGAACAAGAGTCTAAGCAATCTTATTGTTTCCGTTCATATTCATATACAATTAGTTAATAACATTATTGCTTTCACTCAACAAGAGTCATCAATCTCTGATAAAACGAGATTGTTACTTTAGCGAGAATAACTAAATTTAAATCTATAGTTCTCGTTCATATTCATGTACAATAAGTCAATAGATAGTTTTATTTACATTGAACAAACTAGTGTTGTTGTTGTGTTCATATGTACTACTAGACAAGTGTGTGCTTATTATTAGGAACCAAAGTTAGATTTTTTTTTTGAGGAAATATAACTTATTATTATTAATGTGTGTTTAATTTCATGTTAAGCTTAAGAACTATTATTATTAGTAATATGAGTTAGTAATTGACATTGAATCATAAGTTTATTTTCAGTAACATAATATGTATTTTAAATGTTTATTAATAATTATTATTAGTAGTAGTGTGTGTCAGTAATTGACATTTATAACTGGAATCTTAAGTTTATTGTTACTAACATAATATATTTTTAAAATGTTTATCAAGAATCATTACTATTAGTAGTGTGTGTCAGTAATTGACATTTATAATTGGAATCATAAGTTTATTTTTAGTAACATAATATGTATTTTAAATGTTTAATTATCAAGAATTATTATTATTAGTAGTGTACGTGTGACAGAAATCGACATTTATTATTCGAATCATAAGTTTATTTTCAGTAATATAATATGTATTTAAATGTTTATCAAGAATTACTATTATTAGTAATGTGTGTCAGTAATTGACATTTATAATTGGAATTATAACTTTATTTTCAGTAACATAATATGTATTTTAAAATGTTTATTATAGCCTGAAAAAAGGAAGGAAAAAAAAACGTTTCCGACAACTTCATTGTTGTGAAGGTTATGTTATGTCAGATTTCCAATGTTTGAATGACTTATATTTCAAAGATTTTGTATCTACATTATTATTATCAATAAACAATGGGTGTATTTTTGCATTTGTTCATAATCAGCTTTGTCCTCCAATATTTTTTTTAGGAAATTAAGTACAAAAATTAGCACCAAGATGTTGAATTTAAAAAAATTCACAATTTGTTGTGGGAAAAATAAAAATATTGAGAGAGTAAGAAATTTAAAATGAAAAAAATTACTTGATATAAAAACAGAGGTTGAAAAAATTATCCTATAACTACAAATAATTGTCCATGTCCATGATTCGAACCCGGGTTAGCGGAGAGAGCAAATACAAGCAGTAACCCTGTTAGCATGGTATTAGCGCATTGTTCATCTTGCAATTAAATATATTTGTACGAATGAAAACCCTACAATATAGTTAAACAAAAATAGTGTTACTTATCTAGTACATTTCGTACTCAGTTTTACTAACGCGTATTTCCTTTTTCCTATTTGGCTTTGCCCTATTACCTTTTGGTAAACAATCTTGCAGGTGAACTTTGGATGTGCATGAGAGCATACTAGGGAGGGGATCTTCACCTGGTATAGGATGTTTCATTTGTTTTAAGTTTGATACAATATGATAATCATGTGGCGGTAATACTCCTAAATTAATCAAATATTATTTATTTAATTATTTATTTTAAAGTGAGTAATTTGTGGGTGTTACACATTTAGAGTGAAGACATGATCAAAACCCTTCTTCCGTCTCTTGATCTCCATCTCATCATCTCATGCGATCAAGGGATCATCCACATATATAAGAACAATGCTTTTTTTACCATCTTGAGTCCTAGTAAACATTATAATCCTTTTTTATTGAAATTTTGGCAATGAAGTACTTGCTGAGTTCACAATTCCATTGCCTTATTAAAGCTTGTATTAATCTATACAAGCTCTTTCTTAGCCTACATACTTGCCCAACCTGAGCTCCATGATAACCATTTAGAGGTGTTATGTACACTTCTTCATCTAGATTTTCATGCAAAAAGGTATAATTGGTAATCTAGTTGGTGTAACTTCCAATGCAAAGCTGGTAGCAAAAGCAATCAAGGTTCTCACAGTGGTGAGTTTGGCAATTGGTGAGAAAGTGTGCTTGTAATCTTTTCCTTGCATGACTTTTCTATCCCCTCTAGCCACCAATCTCGCCTTCAATTTGTCTATTTCATCTTCTAAAGTAAATTTGATTTTGGAAACCATTTAGATTTTATTGCTTTCTTGTCTTTCAAATATATGTGAGCTCCTATGTTTGATTTTTTTCTAAGGCCTTTAACTTTTGTCTCAATGGCCTTGATCAATCCCTCATATTGGCATGCTTCCCCATAATGAATTGGATCTGTTAGTCTGAGAACATTGTTGAGAGATACTACCTAATCTGTTGTGTACGATGTTGGGTTTCCCTGCTTAGTAGTAATGAAGTTTGCATAGTGTGAGTCATCCTTTTTTCTAGGTAATTTTATAATAAAATCTTAGAATTTGCTTGGTAGTTTCCCTTCTCTAACAGGTCTTGTTGGCATTTGTTCTTCCTGTCTCACAACCTTCCTCGGTGTTGCTTAATGCTAGCGTTCTGTTATCCTTGCTTACTTTCAACCTTAGCATTTTGCTTAGGTACTCCAGGAACGCTCTTCTGATGAGTGATTCCTTTTGAGGCTAGAATCTCTACACATTCCTTTTGAAAGATCTCAGGCCCATTATCACTTATTAGGATTACCTTAGTATTAAATTGCAAGAAAGCTCACTATCACTCTTTTAATTGTTCCTTGTTCGACAATAATTGTCTCCAAGTATCCCTATTGTAACCATCTACATCAGTAAAGATATAAAATGCCCATGTAATGTTTTTTAGTCGTACAAGGACCCCACAAATCAGCATGAACTACCTTAAACTCATTCTCAACAATAGATTTACTTCTCGTAAAAGGGACATTGTGATGCTTTGCAACATAAGAAGTATCACAATGGTAAGTGTTTAATTATTTACACGTGCAAAATTCCAAATGTTTCATCTTACATATTAAAACATGCCTTAGTCTAGCATGTTACAAATCTAACTTTCCTGCTTTATTACAAGTGTTAGAGGATTCCTACTTCTCTTCTGTTGCCACACATGCCTTCTTTCTTCCTTTACAAAACAACTTGTAAAGATCATGTTCATTCTTCTCAAACTACACTTTTCTACCAGTGGAGGGATCCCATAAGGAGCATCCACTCTTATCAAATGACAAACTAAGATAATTTGCTTTCAACAAATTGCTCACATATAGAAAATTATGTTTAGAGACAATGATGTATAAAAAATCATTCAAGATAAGTTTATCATTCATTTTAACATTGCCCATTTCCATGACAATTTTCATATTTCCATCAGGTAATCCTACCCTAGGATATCTATTTAGGGTCCTTAGATTACTCAGTAGGTTTTTATTTCATGTCATATGATCACTTGCTCGAATCTATGAGCCAAGTGTATACATGATAATCAGTAGGGCCGGCCCTAGGCGTAAGCGGGGAGTGCGTCCGGCTAGGGCCCATGACTGGAAGGGGCCCAATCTTCAAGTAGTTAACGTTTATTGGAAGATAATATAAAAGACATTTAGTATTTTGTATTTCTCCTCCCAATCTTTACGCTTCTTTGTTTTGCAAATTCGAACTAGTACGAGCCAATAAAGGTGGCAATAGATCTCAACTTGCATAAAAAACTGTAGAGGTAGCAAGAAATCTCAATTTCCCATATAAGACTGATACGCTTTAAGCTTGCCTAACACATTAAATCTTTTCTGCCTTTAAAAGTTTTAGGTAATGGAAAGAAATTGCAACTAGCAACCTTTTGATCTCCATTAAACCGTTCAACTTTCTTCTTCTTAAATAAATTTAATACAACAAAATTTTATTCCATATTTTTCTTGGGTTGAAGTTGTCGTAGTTGACATCTTGAAACTATGAGAAAAAAATGAAATTGTTGGAGAAATCGATCTTGAGGAGATTATAGAGAAGAGGAATGGCTTGCATCTGGTGTGGAGTTAAAAGGTTTATCTAACTTCTGTTAGTAAGTTATTATAAAATATTTACAAATTTTATTAGTTGCTTTTGAAGTTTTGGAGGCTTCTAGTACTTTATTGTGTTGACCACTGCTTACTTTGGTAGTGGGAAATATGAGCTGTCTTTTTCTTCTTGATATGGAATGTTCAATTTTCATTTGCTAATTTATGTTTTTTTCATGTGTAGTTTTGTTTTCAAATGGACATGTAACACCTCGAAAATTCTCTCTTTTCTAAAATACATTTTTACTATAAAACATAGAGAATTATCAAAGTATTATCGCCCGTGTGAAAGCGTATCTGCTTATTTAGAATTTTGCAGCGGAAAACAATAATAATAAACTTTATAAATAAACTTAGTCAACAATAAAGTCAACTCCAAAATCAACCAACAATCAAAGTCAACCTTGAAACCAAAATAAACCAACTATAAAATGTATAACTCAAGAGTACAAAATAAAACTGCACAAGCTCTCCACAATCCCGATCCCAATCCCAATGATGCATCATCTTCGAACCTGTTAGATGGACTATGCACTGTTGATCCCTAGAGACTGCTCACCAAAATGGGTCATCACAGGATCAATAAGGCAAAGCCATGATCAACATACATAACAAAAGCACGTAATCAGCAAAGCTGAGTACTACATACTAAACAAGTAAACAATCCTAACATGATACTAATAATAACTTGCAGACAACTTTTACTGAACTAAACTTTAACAACATTCTTATTACTTTAAATGGAATAGTTAATGGACCGAGTTGTCTAACTAAAACCAGCCTTCCCTTTGGAAGACGAAATACGGGCGTGACTCCGTATTCCCATGACCTATAATATCGAGGAACCTTTGAAATAAAAATAGGACACGGTGATCAATCCGTCCCCAGAAAAAGCCATGGCCCGCTCACCATGTACCCGAACTCCTAATTGACCAACACTTCAGATGTGCACCAGTCTAAAGCTATTGCTATCCAGTTCCACTTTACATGATTTACCAGTTATTACTTGTTATGACTCACAAGCAACACAAATAATAAAATCATCAAACAATCACAACTCTGTTTTTATCTTAGGATTATATAAGTGATCACACAACTTACAATCCAAGATTAGTTTCAACTTTAATCCAATCTTTCTTATTTGTTGAACCTAGCCAACAACCAAATTACCTTTCATAGGTAGAAAATATCAACTTACTAAATAAGGCCCTCGGTCCTTATAAAGCAGTGAAATACTAAAAAGAGAACAATGATCAATCATGATCCAATACTAATGAATATATTAATTCCCCCATGTGAATTCATAAAATAAAGTTCCCAACCAACATGCTTGCATCAATCTTACACACAAACATGATATAAACCTCATAATATAAATCTCATAATCAACATGTTTACACAACAACATAAAGCATGCAAAATCCAACATAATAAATATCATATATGAACTCAATATAGTTCCTATACATGATACTACATAATTCTCCTTCTTAAAATCATGATACTACATCAATCAACACATAGGTATGTACGTACCTTGTGTAGACAAACTGGGATGCCACTTTAACCAACTTAAAAGTCGCATAGAGAGAATTCTCCGTCTAAAATAACCAATGGAATTCATAATAAATACTCCAAATAAATTCCAGCCACTTTAAAATACTTTAAATCCCCTTAAAAAATATTTAAAGTTTGTTTTTAACATTAAAACTTCAAGTACTAATACATCCTAGCATAGTACTACTATACTAGTCATTAAAATCCTTAAAACTCCATTAATAACAACCCTTTTAAAATTCCAGCAGCATATAATTATGTAAAACTCCCTTTAAACATACCTAAACATGCTTAAATTCATAAAGACAACAACTTTCATTATTTATAATAAACTACTAGGTTTTTCCAACTTTCAAAACCCTAAAAATTCATGCTTTGATAATTAAAAACCTACTTTAAACTCAAATATGCAAATCTGATTTTTATTCTATCAACACATAAATTATATAACTTATATTCAATACCAAATCAATAACTTATAACTTTTAAACATAAATTAATTAAAATAAAACCTAAAAATACAATCTTTGAATAAACTTGAGGAGGAAGAAAAGAAACAAACCAAAGCAAGAAGAGGAGGGAAGAAAAGAACGCCAGCCAAGTGGCAGCAGGCGGCGGCGACGGCAGTCGCCGGGTGGCAGCGGCGGTGGCCGGACTGGCGGCTGGCCGGAAGAGGAGAGGGCCGAAGGAGGAGGAAAAACCAAGCAAAGAAAAAAAAGAAAGGAGAGAGAGAAAGCCGATAAAATATGTGGGAGGAAGGAGAAGAGAGAAAATAAAGTTGTGGGGAAATTTTGGGGTTTATGGGGTTTTTATAGTTTTCCCTTTGTGGGTTTAGGAAAAAGGTAAATGGACTAGGATTATAAATCTTTTTCCAAATCTAAGAGTGTTTGGGCTCCTCACACCCAATTAGAAATCCTTTTCCAAAACCAATAAGTATTTCAAACATTTCGAATACTTTTCAAAGCATGACTTTAATAAAATATTTGACTTGCATAAATCATTAAAATAATTCCTTTGACTTTCAAATAGTCAACCTTTGAAGAAATAAATCATAAAAATACTAAAATATATTTAAATATAAATAACTATATATTAAAATATGTTTATAAAATCTATAAATTTACGGAGGATTACAGGGCATGATCAAGATCAATTTTCAGTATACAATTTCCGAAATAATTTTTTAGTTGGTCATATTTTTATTATATTATTTACATTTCATTTTTTTTAAGGATTTGAAAGTCATTGTCTTTATCTATCTACATAATTCTTCCCATAAAAAAAACGATATTAAATTATTTACGTGGTGTCATTAGTAAATATGTAATATCATTGTATAAGGTCTTCGATAAAATTGGTGTACACTAACATACAGGCCCCTTATATTTTAGTTCGTCTAGGGCCTAGAAAATGTCCGGACCGGTGCTGGCAATCAGTATTGTTACAATTTGCAGCATTAGACAAGATTTCTTAACTTGCAAAATTGCTTTAGGATCTGGTTCCCGCATCATTCTGATCTCGAAAAGCTGTCAAAACATCCTGAACTATAGAGGAAATGAAATCGCTATCATTCTTGTTTCCATTAATTACACTAGCAATTGGTTGCTGCTCTTGATTGTCAATGGTACTTCACTTCTCTTTGTGTCCAAATCTGGAAAAAAAAAGAATGTTTCTTAAAAATTTAATTTTAAACAAATTCTGTTTTTTGTATGCTTTGTAATTACCTAGGTTTAGGTTCATGTGTGATTATTTGTTTTTTTTTTCCTGTTTTGTAGGTAATTAAAGGGCGTATTTGCTATGATAGAAGGGGGAATAGGAAGAACATGAAGCAGAGAAACTATGGAAATTGTTATGTCGTGGTTTTACATTGGTTATTTTTAGTTAACTGGTGCAATATGTCGTACACTTTGTGGTGATTTGGTGCAATTTGTTAAGGGATTTGTTCCGCCCCTTTTTTCTTTTTTTTACTTTTTCCTTTTAAACTTAAATTGTGGTGGATTTTGTAATTTTGTTTTATTGTGGGGGTAAATTGGGCAATTTAGGTGGGCACCAAAGGCCCCAAGAGTTGCCTTATATAATAGAGATTTTGGCCTGGTTTACAGAATCTAGAGGATTGTTCCCATCAAAAGAATTTTCTTTTCTTCCAGCATACCCATCTTGTCTCACATTATTTCTTCGCTTTTGTTGCTTGAATGATAGCCAATTAGTTTGAAGCATTCTTCCTTTAAATGACCTTTGCTCACATTTCTTTGCCTCTTTCTGTTGCTTCTTCTTTCTGTAGTCACTTTTTGGAATTTGTACTTGAGGACCCAAGTACCTTTCTTGTCTGTTCACGGTCATTGCACTCATCTCAACTCCTAAACTAATCTCTCTTGTAATATGCTTCTGGTTATCAACTTGCACAATCAAGTTGTATTCTTTGTTAACAGGGTGAAGAGAGTACATGCTTAGAACGTTGGTCTTAACTTGCTCATATCCTTTATTAAGTCCCGTAATGAATTCCATGGGCTTGTTTGTGGATTCTCTTTCAAGAATCGCGTTTTTTAGTTTGTAGGTGCATTTTACATAGCTCCACATGTGCATTCAAGGAGTTCTCCAAGCTCAGCAATCTAATCCAAAAGGTCCTTCAGCTTGCAATTATATTATGTTAAACTTATTTTTTTAAGCTTCCATAAGTCTTTCGTGAATTGGTAGAGTTAAGGAGCATTGAACTGACCATATCTCTCCATGGTCTCCTACATAGTCTCTTAGTGGATTGCATGGTGACTAGGGTGCTTGCTGTCTCAAATTTTATAGCAATAAGTATCCAAGATCTTACCTTGTAGTCACTCCTAGTTCTTTTTTGAATCTTATCATTTCCAGTGCTATTAAGATGCTGGATTTCCATAATTCCAAAGATGATTCCAAGAGGATTAGAGGCATTTTTACTCATAACAATGAACAGAGGATCCCCTTAAGAATTATGTTTGTCCACTTCTACTTTGTTTGTCATGTCGATTTTAACGGAAAAATATTTGATTTTTAGCTTTGATTTTGAAATAAAAATCCTTTAAATAATCTTCTGGTTCACCAAGATCTTTCAACCTGATACCTCTGGTACCACGTGAAAGTTTCAAAGACTCAAACTTTTCTTAAGTAGTAAGCAAACTTGCTCCAGATTTTCTATTTATCTTTTCTATATTCAGTTACAAGAAAATGTCTGAATGCCTATATAAGACTCCTACAAACTCCTAGGGCCTAACTGTTCAAATAGACAAAAGCTAGCAAAAAATCTGCCTAGGAACACTAAAAAATCTCAAAGATCACATGTGAGAGTATGTACACTAATAAAAGCTACATCAGCAGCAGCAAAATAGATAAAATAGCAAATGTAAAACATGTTTAATATGCTTGATACAATCACACCAGAATTAAACTTCATCTTTTCGTAATGTCTAAGGACACTGACCAACATCTTTACCCGAAAAAGTTCTCTTTCTTTATCTTTTAGAGTAGAAATAAACTTTTTTTGTCCTTGATGTATGAATATGAAGAAATTACAAAACCTGAAGGCATATTAGAATATTTATATCTTACCTTTTTCTTTTTCTAGGGTTTTTTTCCCTTGTGTTACTTCGTTAATAAGTTATTTCCAAGTTTCATGCTACCTAATTAAGAAATAAGGATCTTGTGATTTCCAAATATTACGGAGGTTTATTTATGCATTGTTACAAACCTAAATCCTTATTTCTGATTTACTGCAAATACATTTCAAAGTGAGAGGAAACCTCTCTTCCCTTGCGAATCCTAGCGAACCCTGCCACACCCTGCGCTTCTTGCTCTAAGCCGCCAAAACAACAGGCCAGCAAAGCTCGCTAATGGTCGGGCACCTCTGTGCTCCTCTCAGGTCGCCGACAAGCTTCAGTACTAGTTCTTCCAAGCGGATTTCGATCTGGTTTGTTGTTGCCGTTGGCTTCTCGCAGCGGCCTCGGTCGCCTCCACTGCCATTCTAGTTTGTCGGGATTGTTACATCACGTTTGACGCAAGTGTGCTCAATTTTCCTCGAGACTGTCGCCGCACTACAGTGAACAAGCTTCGCTACTCCAATACTGAGTGTAGCTGAGAAATGCTACACATACACAAGGTTTATTTGGTGCCAATATACACAAGTCATCTTATTGGCCAAACCAAGAGGGGTCCAAAGTCCACTAATTGGAAACTTTCATTTGAATTTCAAACCAAAATCTGAATTATTTTGAATTTGAAATTCAATTTTTGTTGTGGTCCCAAGGAACCTACTCTAATGAATTTTTTCTCTATCCTCACCATTCTCTCACCTCAGAAATTTACCTTTCCTCTTTCCAACTTCTTCTCTCTCCTAACCCATGCACTGGATATTCTAGTCGGGAAGATGCCGGAATTTGTAGCTGGAAAATTTTCGTTGCTTTGTCATCGAAATTCTTCCTGAAATTTTATGTTGTATCATATTTGCGGTCTACAAAGTAGCCGGAATTAGAACTGGGCCGGAATACTTGTGGTCTACAAATTCACCAGAATTTTCACTTGGTCGGAAGTAGAACTAAGCTGGAATTACTGGGTCGAGAATTATTTTGATTAATTAGATTGAAGTAATTGAACTGAAAATAATTTCTTTTTGAAATAGAACAATTTCTCATATATCCAATTAAAATTCTAAGTGCACGAATTTCGGCCACAAAAATTGAAGTGTAGCATATGGATTCTCATAAATTTGAGTTGAACATTTGGATTTGCACATTTGCTAGTTTATAACAATTAACATTTTGAAAACTACATCACTAATAATTCAACAATAACTTTTAGAAACAAACTCTTTCCAAATAACTTGGATTAAAATGATCTTGAAAACAATTCCTTTACCTAACTGTGCACACTCCCCAAGCTAGTCATCCCATGAGAGATCTATATCAAGGGGTAACAATAATTGCCAATAAGTGGACTTTGAAGCATAAACCCTTCTTGACATTAATCAAGTGGTAATAATAATAATAATAATAATAATAATAATAATAATAATAATAATAATAATAATAATAATAATAATAATAATAATAATAATAATAATAATAATAATAATAATAATACTTTTAATCTCCTTTTCTTATAAACAACTTTTTGAACATTCAGTTCATAAAAACCAATCAAACCATTCCTTGTAAAAATAATTTAAATTTCCGAAAAGGATAACAAAACATTATATAATATGATTGATAAATTCATTCATTATTTTTATTTCCAAGAATGAATAATAAAATGTTGTAACCATTTTAAACTAAATTTCTAAATCAATCCAACCATTAAATCAGTAAACAACTTTAAAACGTTAAAACATATTTCAAAAGATCTTCTTTAAAAAAAAATTCAAAAGATCTAGCGACATAACGTACCTTCACTTAGTCTTATGCTTGAGCGTTCTCCTAACCAACCAATAATATAAAAATTAAATGATTAAGTAACTTATTACATGAACTTAATCATGAATTTGAACTTGAATTATTCTTACATAACCTATCATGAACATAATATTTTTGAGTTAGAAACATGATGACAATCTTTTACTTGAACCAAATAAAATTGGAAACTTGAATAAAGAATACAAAACTAAAATAGATTAAGAAGAGAAGGAAGAACCTTGAAGTATGAGAATTTGGATTCTTCAAAGTTTTTGTGTGGAAAATATGGCTTGAGGTTTGGGGCATTTAAAGGAGTAGAGTAGAGAATACTTAATTTTCAAAATTAAATATTCTATAACCTTCACCATAAGTTAGGAGATTAAAATCCAAGATTTGTAACCTCCATCGTTAATTTGGAATTTTCTAGAAAATCAAAACCCCAACCCCCAAATTAGGGTGGCCAGCCATCCCATTCATTTTTTTTTTAAAGCTCCATCATTTAAATGTTAAAAAAATTATTTAATAAAATTATGACTAGGTTTTAAATCCAAAAGTTTGACAAATCCAAATTTGGCGCCATATTCCCGCCAAAATAATTTAAAACCAGTGAAATTACTAAAATATCCTTTGATTAAAATATTTATTTTAGAAAATAAATTTAATTATTTAAATAAATATTCAGAAATATGGGGTATTACAAAATGACTTAGGAGAGATGAGGCACTTCTCAGGCATTAAAGTTTCCAGGAATAGTTAAAATATATTGTTGAATCAGGGAAAATTGATATTCTCAAATCCACTGGCACAAAAGGATGCAAACCTACCAAATTCCTATTCCTCAAAGGAGTCAAATTACACATTGAGCAAGGAGAACTCTTAACAGATTTAGAGTTCTATTAAAACATCATTGGTATATTTCTCTACCTTAATTTAACAAGGCCAAACATATCCCGCATTGTGCAGCAGTTAAGCCAATTCATGAATTCACCTAGAAAACCTAACTTGCAGATAACAATAAATTGGTGAAGTATCTTATAGGGCCCTAGATACTATTCGATCCTAGTAACTCCAACATTACTCTTAAAACCTTATTTAGATTGGGGGACTTGTGTCTTCAGTGCTAGATGACGGGCTCGATGTAAACACGCCAAAAATACCTAAACTAGCCAATATATGGTAATTATAGGGTCGAATTCACAAAGAAGTAAGGTTAATCAAGGGTTAATTCGCTAAATACAATGAGCTAAATCTATTTTGGGTTTTTTTTGAAAGATTGGTAACAAATCTAAAGTCTAAGATAACTAGGAGATTGACAAAACAAATTAACAAGGCAATTAAAGGAGATAAATCAAGGGTAAATAAACTAGGGGATTAGGGGATACACCAACAATTAACCCAAGAATCCAACATCAAGGTTAAGGGGAAACAAATGGGGGATCACAAGGGGAAATCATGTACATAGGAACTCTACTTACTCTCTCAAGCTAATTTGAAGAGCTTAATTAGTCACTCATGACCTATTCTCATGGCATGAGCAACTAATATAGCCAAATCAAGAACAACATGATTAATCAAGCTTCCCTAAACAAGAAAATACCTATTTTCATGAAAATCTTAGTATAGCAACCAAACTTAGTCTATCACTAACTTCATCTCTCGATCCTTCACTATGGATTCCAAATATGCAAGTCAAGTGGTGATCAATCACCCAACAAACTAAATCAAGCAAGTTTAATCAACAAGTTTAACCCCAAATTTTAACCCCCTAACATAGATTTATGATCCAAAGAGTAAATGAAGGCTACATCCCTTCCTCTAGTAAGAAACTACTCACAAATCATGGAAATAAACAAACCGAAACTTGAAATAACTTCATCACCATAACTTTGGAGGAAAGAGAAAAAGGGGACAATAATCAACTAATAAAAATGAATCTAAGAAAACAAAGCATGAACTAAACCAGATTAGAGAAAGAGGAAGTGAAATAAACAAGAAATTACCAACTTTAAATCTTGCATAAATCTGAAAATGGAGTTCAAAAGCTTCAAACCTCAACTTTCTCTCTCCTAGGGTTCTAAAGTTTGAATGCTAAGCACAAATTAAGCTCTCACTAATTAGAATGTAAAAATGAGCTTAACCTAAAATGAGAGGAGTTTGCCTTATATAATCCTAAAATAAACTAGGCATAATTACAATAAAACCCTCGTGCACAAGAAGGATTAAGAGAATAAAAAGAAGGAAAGAACCCAGCGACCCGAACGGGTGACCCGACCCAAGCGGGTCGTTTCTTTAGTAGGGAATTGGGCTTGCTCCAAAATCTGACCCGGGTAGGTTAATCCACCCGAGCCCTCGGGTCAGGTTTGGCCTGGGTAGGTTGGATGACCTGGGCCCTTGGGCCAGTTCTTGATTTGATCCTTTTCCTCCTTTGAGCTTCTTGATGCTTCTTTCTACGACCTTTTGGCCCCGGGTTTGTGCAAATGTCCTCCAATCATGCTCATATCTCCTGAAAACAAACCAAACACCCAAAGAAAGTGCACAAAGGAGGAATGTTACACAATTTAAAGGAAATAGAAACAAATTAGCCTAAACTAACCTAAAGGCTACCATAAAATCAACTAAAAGCTAATCAAAAGCCAAGTAGGTAAACTAAACATCAGTTGATCACTTAGCTTACAGGCTATTATGTGTTTTAGGAGACTCCCTCATCTCTTGGAAGACAAAAAAGCAGGATATAGTCGTAAAATCTTCAACTGAGACTGAGAATAGATGTATGTCGCAAACCACTAGTGAAATTGTATGGTTGGATGGCATACTTTAAGACTTGAATGTGTATGTACCAAAACCCATTGATCACTAGTGTGACAACAAATCAACCAACCATTTTGCTTACAATCACATCTTCCATGAGAGAACAAAGCACTTGAAAGTTACTTGTCATTATGTCGGGGATCATATACAACATGGGATACTGCATGTTCTTCACGTCAAATCATTTCTTCATTTGGTTGATCTCATGTTTGAGTCTCTAAGTGAACAACAACATAATCATTTGTCTTGCAAGTTAAACCTTGTTAGTTGTTACCTATACTCCAACTTGAGGGGAGAGTATTAAGCATATTAAACATGTTATAATTTTTCTATTTTATCTATTTTGTTATTGCTGATGTAGAGTATTTAGTGTACACACTCTTGTAGGATTATAAGTACTCTAAGCGGAATTTCATGAATCAAATTCATAAGCACTTAAAACAGGATCTCATGCATATACATTCAAGGATCACATAATAGTTAAGAATTAACCTTTGACGCGTGATTTCCACAAAGCTCTTCTAGATCCGGAGATAGAACCACAATTGAGATTCCTCTACTAGGTCCACGAATCCAGATCAATGTTCCACCAATGCTAGTTGGAAGGAAGAGGGACTCTTCTATTTCTTGGAGCAGTATTGCGTAGCTTTGAAAGAGAGAGAAAAGAGGAGAGAGAAAATAATGAGAGAATAAAACTGACTACTTTATTTTCTCACCCCACATCTAATTATAGGAGCTAACTAGGTTAGGAGTCCTCTCCTTTCTTTCTCCTTGACCGGCCACCCCTAGAGTCCTTCATGGGCTCTAAGTCATTCTTTTTTTGATCCAGATTGTGTAAGTGTGACCTTGTAGGATCCATCTAATTGGGCTTCGGGTTTATTATTTACTAAACCTTCAATTTTATAGCATCCTCTAGCAAGGCATATAGACGACCCAACTTAATGAGTTTATTATCTCCATAATATGATCCATGTTATCTTTAGTAATTGCATTAAAATCGAGGACACAATTCCTTCAATCTCCCACTTGTCCGAGACGAGTGTGCAATCTTCAAATTCCTTAAGTCTCTTAGTGTCCAATTTGATAGTATGACTATATTTCTATGTCATCCATATTAGTCTTCAAATTAATCCTTGAAATCCGAGTTCGAATTGACAAACAAATGATCATCATATAATCCATTTGAGCACGGCCATGCATTTTTCAATTTTCACTCTCCAAGGGGCCAAGACACCCATCCTATCTTATATAGGAGGACTTTTCAATCTTGTGGCAACCAAAACTCCCACTCAACTTTTAGCACAATCCGAACACTGCCTTTATAGTCCCCATTTACGGCATGACATTTGACAGCATGAAAGTTATACCAATCATTAGGCTAAGTAGTGTTCCACTCATGTCTTAGGAATCCACTAATATAATTACGAAGTTATAGAAACTTCTAATTAGGTCTGTTCGATCATGTATCAACTATACATGTCCATGTGATTGACTAAACATCTTCATGTTCCCATAGCCCATGAAACGGCGCCATCAATCAATCTTATATGCTAATCCTTTATATAAGTCATTTATGTCCAATTTAACTGCTTAGATTAGGAACTATAATATTCTATGAATTATGTTCACTTATGGTGTTTCATTCATCAAATCACATATTTGGCAAAACCATTGAATTCAAGATATATTTTGGACATTTTATTTAATACCAAACCAAAATTAAATAATATAAAATTTTATTTCTTATAAACATAAAATAGCAAAACCATGTCTCTACATTGTAACAAGTTTCTTTAAACCTAATACAATCTAAAGCCACTCTAACATTTGCTTCAAGCCTATAGCCCTAGCGTGACACTCATGCTTGGGTTGAGGTAGTGGTTTAGTGAGCAGATCAGCCACATTCTCATCCGTGTGAACTTTGCAGATCCTGACATACTTCCTGTCAACAATCTCCCTAATGAGGTGATACTTCCTCATTACATGTTTGGATTTGTTATGTGATCTCGGTTCTTTTGCTTGCGCAATAGCACCATTGTTATCGCAGAACAATTCAATCCCTTCCAGAACACTAGGTATGATATCCAGCTCTATCAAGAACTTCTTTATCCAAACTGTTTCTTTAGCTGCTTCAACCGCTGCTAAATATTCTGATTCTGTTGTAGAGTCTGCTACAGTGCTTTGCTTTGAGCTCTTCCAGCTCACTGCTCCTCCATTTAGACAAAAGACGTACCCTGACTGAGAGCGGTAATCATCTATGTCGGTTTGGAAGCTCGCATCAGTACAACCTTTTACAACCAACTCACTTTCACCTCCATAGACTAAGAACATGCCTTTAGTTCTTCTCAAGTACTTAAAAGATGCTCTTAGCTGCAATCTAGTGTGCTTCCCCTGGATTTGCTTGGAACCTGCTACACATGCTCAAGGCATATGCGACATCTGGTCGAGTAATTATCATGGCATACATGATAGATCCTATAGCCGAAGCATAAGGTATGCTACTCATTTGCTTCAACTCATCAGGCTCATTCGGGCACTGACTCTTGCTAAGTGATATGCCATGTGACATGGGAATGAATCCTCTCTTCGAGTTTTCCATGTTGAACCTTGCAAGAACTTTATCAATATAAGTTTCTTGACTTAGACCAATCATCCTTCGAGACCTATCTCTATGGATTATATTTCCCAGTATGTACTCAGCTTCTCCAAGGTCCTTCATAGAGAAACAACTTTTCAACCATTCCTTGCCTGACTTAAGCATTGGTATGTCATTTCCCATGAGTAGTATGTCATCTACATATAATACCAAGAAGACTAAGCTGCTCCCACTAGACTTCTTGTACACACAAGATTCTTCTTCGCTTTTGAGGAAACCAAATTTCTTGATTGCCTCATCAAATCGAAGATTCCAGCTCCGAGATGCCTGCTTCAATCCATATATGGATCTTTGAAGCTTGCAAACCCTTTTAGGATTTTCTGGATCCTCAAAACCCTCAGGTTGTGTCATGTACACATCCTCATTCAAGAACCCATTCAAGAATACGGTTTTGACATCCATCTGCCAAATTTCATAATCATAAAATGCAACAATCGCTAAAAGTATCCGAACTGACTTAAGCATTGCTACTGGAGAAAAGGTCTCATCATAGTCTATGCCATGAATTTGTCTGAATCCTTTTGCAACCAGTCTTGCTTTATAGACATAGACATTCCCATCTTTGTCTGTTTTCAATTTGAACACCCACTTGCATCCAATAGGGTTAACCCCATTAGGTAAGTCGACTAGGGTCCAAACTTTATTCTCAGACATGGAGTCTAACTCGGATTTCATGGCCTCAAGCCATTTCTCAGAGTCTGGGCTCGTCAAAGCTTGTTTGTAGGTAGTAGGTTCTGAATTCTCCAAAATCATAATTTCAGAGTTTGCAGTTAACAGGAAAGCAACCAACCGCTTGCTTGGAATCCTTTCTCTACTAGACCTACGCGGGGCCTGAGCATCAAGAGAAATGTTCTCTTCAACTTCTTGAAGATCTTCGCTTGCATTAGATTCAAGTGGGACGGTAGGAGGTTCACGAGTTGAATACGTCATCTCCTGAACTAGACTTTCGTCTTGTCGGGCCGTCTCTGACATGGTGTGAACCACATCCAGTTGTTGCTCATCTCGAATTTCTTCGACAATTATTTTACTCCCACTTGTCTTTCTAGAAACAAATTCCTTTTCAAGAAAGACACCATCACGAGCAACAAACATTTTGTTCTCTTGACAATTATAGAAGTAATAACCCCTTGTCTCTTTTGGGTATCCTACAAAGAGACATTTATCTGACTTGGGTGCAAATTTGTCTGACAGTAAACGTTTTACATAGACCTCACATCCCCAGATCTTAAGAAAAGACAAGTTTGGAGTTTTTCCATTCCATAACTCATATGGAGTCTTTTCTACAGCCTTTGACGGGCTCCTGTTTAGTGTGTGTGCAGCTGTTTCGAGAGCATATCCCCAAAAGGAAATTGGAAGATCAGCAAGACTCATCATTGATCGAACCATATCCAATAAGGTTTGATTCCTCCTTTCAGATACACCATTTAACTGCGGTGTTCCTGGTGGAGTCAATTGTGAAAGAATACCACAACCCTTCAAATGATCATCAAACTCTTGGCTCAAATACTCGCCACCACGATCGGATCGCAGTACTTTAATTGTCTTACCAAGTTGATTTTGTTCTTCATTCTGGAATTCTTTGAATTTATCAAAAGATTCCTACTTATGTTTCATTAAGTAGACATACCCATATCTACTCAAATCATTAGTGAAGGTAATGAAGTAATTAAACCCTCCCCTTGCCTTTGTGCTCATAGGACCACAAATATCTGTATGTATAAGGCCCAAGAGATCGCTGGCCTTTTCACCTTTTCCAACAAATGGTGACTTTGTCATTTTCTCCATCAAGCAAGATTCACATACATCAAATGATTCAAAATCAAATGATGGAAGAATGGCATCCTGTTGTAACTTTTGGATGCGCTTTTGGTTTATATGACCCATTCGACAATGCCAAATGTAGGTTAGGTTTGATTCATTTGATTTTTGTTTCTTGCTATCTATGTTATAGACTTGTAATGACCTATCAGGCACATATAAGCCATTTATCAATTTAGCACTAGCATAGAACATATTATTGTAAGAAATGGAACAACATTTGTTCTTGTAGACACATAATTGTGTCTCCCCAATTAAGGATCCGATGATGAAACATATTGTGGTCTTAATTGGTCCGATCCAAGGGCAGAGTAGTCCGAAGAGCCATTCAAAACCATTTCGAAAAGTGTTAAAGTCCTATTTTAAAGCCCAATTAATTACTCATGATAATTAATTGTATTTGAGCCCAATTCTTTGAAAAGCCCAATTAATTGATAATTAATTGATTTATTTAAATAAATAAATATTTTTAAAAGATATATTTTTTAAGTCAATATCATATTTTATCCTGTAAAATCAGATATCCGTAATTAAAGGATAAAAGAAATATTTTTAAACGCGTTTTAAATAAAGCTGGCAAAGGCACGTCAGGAGCCAAGCTGTAGGCGCACCAACCTGCGCCTGGCGCACGTCTGTGCGTCAGGCGCAGCTCTGTCCACGTGTCAGGTGCACTAATCTGCACTTGACACGTGGATTTCTGACTCATTCAGAGTACTACGTCAGATGCGACTCTCTGCTTGAGACGCGAATTTTCTTTCTTATCTTTTTCAAAGCGCGTACCACGTGTACACTTTTTATTGGTCATGCCGCGTCATACGCTTGCCACGTCAGCTGCGCTTGACGCAGTAGGCGCGTGAGGCGCAGTACCGTTTTTCCCTATAAATAGGCCTGATTTCCGAACAGATTAAAAGGACGGGATGTTTCACATTAACACACTTCGAACTCGACGAATACTTTACGAATTCTCTCTACAAACTACAAAACTTCCCTACAAAAACTCACACTTTCAAACACAAATACGTTCAATCTACATACTTTCAAACACTCAGATTTTCAGGCTTCACGATTGCTCGTCCCGAAGGTTGTCAATCTCGTAGACCAAAGCCACGGTATAATCCTGAGGATCCTCAAATAAATTATTTTTATATTGAAGTTACTAACAGTTTTCTTTCATGATGTAGATCTTTAATATAAAATCGTCCTACTGTATATTCTAAACCTCCTTCTTTCTTTTTATTTATTTTTCATTACTATTATACTTGCCTGATCATTATATGCATGCTGTTATGATTGTCCTGCTTTAATGCTTTTATCCCCTCACATGTTATTTTTGCTAATCAAGACCTAAATAAATGTTCTAACATTAATCAGATTAATTTGGACAACTTGCTAGGTTCCCTGTAATATTGATTGCCTAATAACGTGTCACTAAAAAATTAGTCTTTTTATGTGTTTCCTGAACCAATTTAGACTAAATATTTTTAGGGTGTATTAAAACATTATTTGATTATTCTTTGGCATAAATTCTGCAATGAATGGATATTTAGTAGAGGCCAACTTTGGGCGAATGTGGTTCATTATGACTATATTCGTACCCTCACCCCCGAACTCAATCTTTGGTTCATTTTGACCATATATGGAGTCATGACGGGGAAATCTACATTGGATAATTTGTCCCTATGATTTTACTATATCCAATTAGGTTTATGATTCTTCCTAAAAAGAATTGTTGGCGACTTCTTTCAATACAAAACAATTTTCAATAAAATCTTAACAGTGGGGTAGTCAAATCTAATACGCGCTCACACCGCGTAGGCGAAATAAAAACACGCCTACAATTTGGCGACTTCACTGGGGAGGATTTTTAAAAAAATATTTTTTTTTTAAATGAGTGAGTGAAACTTGAAAAATACGATTCATTCTTATTTTTATGCCTTTGAATAATATACAGTTTTGCATATGCATGGCTACTGTTCAGCCACCATAAGGACAATCTACATTGCCTCATTAGCACATGTTCTATGTGTGAGGTCACCCCCGGAGGGTTTGCGCTTTTCCCTTCCAAAAAGCTTACTGAGCGATAGTGTTGGATCTTAGTCATAAGAAAACCTACCCAATCATGGCATTGTTCTCTTGTTCCTGACTTGAGACTGGAGTGCGTCTTACACGTGGCCACCTCTTTAAGCAAGGGTACGAAGCGTGGGATGAATCTCTTAGTCATGGACCCTTTTCTGACTGAACCTAAACCTGACCAATAGTTTCAAACATAGAACTGGACTTTAGGTTGGAACTTTTGCATCCATGTTATATGACATTTGCCTGTGATTGCAATTCTGGACTGCTATTATTTTGTCAAACTGTCATTATTATGCGTCGTTCCTAAAATCGCGTCTAACAAATAAGCAAAAAATTCGTCAATCTGCAAATTTGTCGCCTAAATCCCCGAAAAACATGTCGGGGAGTAGTGCGCCTAGCGCACCATTCCCGCGCCAGACGCACAACTGTGCGCCGCGCGCAGCAATGCTGCGCAGCACGCGGTCTGTGCATCGCATGCTTTTCCTTGATTTAGTCGTCGTAATTGTCGATCCTACGTTCAGTCCTATGTGTGTCTGTCTTCTGCATTCGCGTAATTTGGTCATTTAGGCTTATCACCTAATTCAGCATAAAAAAAAATCAGTCTTTTCATGCAAGGTCAAGTTTGTCATATAAAAAAAATACATCTAAAGGGTCACTGTAGAGTTAGAGTTGTCATGCATGTCTACCTCTTCCTATTTCATCTCTGCTATCCCTGTTAATCTTACCTTTCCATATTCATCAACTTCAAACACTTACATTTTTCAAGATCAATCCTACATCCTCTTCTATTCTACCTTTTTAAAAAGCATTTACTAATCATCATCATATCACGACATTTCCAAGAATATATTTTTCAAATCAATCCAACATCTTTTCCTGACAAAAGATAAAACAAGGGGTTCCTTTCAAAAATAAATTTCAAAAATTCTAAGCCCATTCCAAACACCTTCAATCCAATTCAATCCAATCAACTCAATTCACTTGCATTCATTCTAGGCCTAAATGCGCTAAAGTCCATTTTGCATTCATATAAGGTCCATCTAATTCTAGTCCATACATTCACTAGCATTAGAGTCAATCTTAGGCATGTATAGTCTAGTTCATTTCAAATCTAGGCCTATCTGCATCTTTATGTGAAGTCTAGTCCAAATCTATCCTTAATCAATTCCAATCTAAGTCTAAGTCTAGTCCAATCCAATTCTTAGGTCCATTTAGGTCCAATTCATTCCCTATGTCTAGTTTGTATTATATGCAAACCCTAGTCAGTCTTCGGACTATAAAGTCAGTCTACAGACTATAAATGCTCAGTCTTAGGACTATAAAGTCTGTCTACGGACTATAAAAGCTCAATCTTAGGACTATAAAGTCATTCTACGGACTATAAAAGCTCAGTCTTAGGACTATAAAGTTAGTCTACGGACTATAAAAGCTCAGTCTTAGAACTATAAAACTTCCCTAGGCCTAATTTGCATTATATGTAAACCCTAGTCAGTCTACGGACTATAAAAGCCCAGTCTTAGGACTATAAAGTCAGTCTACGGACTATAAAAGCCCAGTCTTAGGACTATAAAGTCAGTCTACGGACTATAAAAGCTCAGTCTTAGAACTATAAAAGTCAGTCTATGGACTATAAAAGGCCAGTCTTAGGACTATAAATTTTCCCGCATCTAGTTTGCATTATATGGGTTCAGTCTTAGGACTATAAAATTCCCCTAGGTCTAGTTTTCATTATATGTAAACCCTAGTCAGTCTACGGACTATAAAAGTTCATCCCCTAAGTCTAGCGAAGCTACCATAGGCAATCTTTCAGTCTGTTTGCATAGTCCAGTCCAGTCCATGTCTGCATTTGCTTATAGTTAGGCCCATGTCTCCATCATGTCAAGTCTACACTAGTCCAAACCATAACTATTTCCATTTCCATTTCCATTTCCATTTCCATTTCAAAATCATTTCCCATTTTCATTTCCACTTTCGTTTCTCATTTCTCATCTTCATTTCTCATCTCCATTTCTCGTTTCGAAAACATCATTATTAAAAATTTACGAGGTCCATTCGATTTTTGATCAGGACAGGTCGTGAGATTACAACTTGGGAACGTCCGACAGAGAGGCAACAAGGTCAACCTACTCCTAGACTCGTCAAGCGCATACTCACCTTTTCAGACGAATCCTCCGACTCTTCTGAATCATCAGCTGAAATGGGGGAAACTAATGAACAGCTTAGTGCCATTATGGCTCAACTCACACTGATGAACTTTCGTCTTGAGGAACAAGACAAAGAGATCAAAGCACTAAGGGAGAAGCTCATTGAGGAAGACGAGCAAGGCGACACTCCACCACCGATCAAAACCAACACATATTTGAGGTTCGAAAAACTCGAGCAATTGATCCAGTCAATTCCTGCGCTTGAGGGTCAGGCTCATGGCCATGACATCATTGATCCTGAACTGAGGGACAAGCTCCCTAAAAAGGTAACATTGGGTGACCTCCCAAAATTCAAGGGGGTCGAAGACCCAGATGACCACTTGAGAGCATTTTCCATCTCTATGGCTCTCAAGGGCATGAGCAAGGACTTGTTTGCTTATGTCTTTCCTTTAACCTTGGATGCACATCCATCCAAGTGGTTCAGATCACTAAATAAAACCAAGATGAATGACCGGGACTACATCAGAGAAGAGTTCCACAAACAATACATCTACAATACTCAGCTTCCCATTGGACTTCGTGAATTGGAATTAACTAAGTAGAATTCCAATGAAGACTTTGTCACCTTCCTTAACAGATGGAGGGAAAAGGCTGCGCAAATTACTAATAGGCCATCCCAAGAGGATCAAGTCCGATTGGTGATCCGTAACCTGCAGCCCAAGTACGGAGAACATATTAAATTCCAACCTATAGAGTCTTTCACGAAGCTCTATAAGGTAGGCTTGTTGGTTGAGGAAGAGGCACAGGCCAACAAGAACAAGGGTTCCAACAACAACAACTCTTTCAAGAAGAGTAGTAACAACCCTTCTAGCTTTAATGTCAATGCCCTAACTACTGAAAAGGGAGGATATCAAAAGCCTCAACGAACATTCACTCCATTGGGCATGACTTTGGAAGAAGCCTTCACCAGGCTTCATGCAAAAGGAGCAATACAACCAATCGGTCCCACTCCAGACCCCGCACCTGAAAATAGGCACAAGAAGTGGAACCCTAACGCCTATTGTAAGTACCACCGAGGGAATGGACACCCAACATCTACGTGTTGGGTCTTAAGGAATACTCTGCAAGACATGGTTGAAAGTGGCAGACTTCCGATCCCGCCGGCAACAAAAGTCAATAACAACGGCAACCCCTTGGGAATCATCTCAATAGTGCAGGAGGCTTAGTCATTTAACGCTAGTTTTCTAGGTTGAGTCGGAGAGTCCCTCCCCTAGCTCCTTCATTTCCTTTCCAGTCGAGTCTATGTCATATAGGTTTTTACTTCTAATAAGCCTTGTTTCATTCATTTTCAATTAATAAAATAATCGCATTTTCTTTTCATTTTCATTGCCCTTCCATCATTTTATTTTATGCTTCTAATTCAATGATGAAACTCAAAGGTCTAAATTGAAATGGTTGAATTCCAAAGACATATAGAACTAGATAGGTCTTGGGAAAGCTTGAACTCAATTCCTACAGTGATGAATATAAGCGCAATTGAAATTCCCTTCTTGGTTGAGACCACACAGAAAAATGACATTGCCAGAAATAGATAATGTAATATTTCCATTTATGCATCAGAAAAAATGTACCTTTTGAAGCCATAATTGATTTTCCTTGATACCTAACATAATCACCTAACGAACTTGACTAACAACAATAATAAAAAAGATATGAAATGAAAAAGAAAAAAAAGAGGACATAATTTGGATTAGGAGTTATCCCCCTCTCCCTTCCATTTCCTTTCATAAGCCATCATTCTTAAACTATCATATCAATAAACCAAACAATCCCTTCAACATCAAAACTCCACAAATAACCTTCAAACCTTTCAATACCCTAAACCAAACTTGTGCGCAAGCCTTACTACATAAAATTTCTCAATGCTAGGCAAAATAAAAAAAAGTGAATAAAAAATTCGAAGTGCGAAAAACGTAAAAAGCAAAAGCAAAAGCAAAATGCACAAAAGTGCTAAAAGAAAAAGCTAAAGGCAAAGAAATAAAAGTCAAGCTAGTGGGCTTGCACATGAGTTCTACCCCTTATTCAAATTCTTCGATCCATCAAAACCCTTAACCTTTAATCCAAATCCATGACTCTTCATTCCTTTAACCAATTCAACCTTCATCTAAACCTCAAGCCTTTCAACCTTCCATCAACCCTTCTATAACTCCTTTTTCAAGGTATGTCCAAGCCCGCTAGGTTGAAAACCCAAAAGGGCGGCCTAGGCAAACATTAGGGCACAAAACAAATATATATATAATAAAAAAAGAAATCAGATCCAGAACTATGAATGGTCTGATTCCGCAAGGATACGTAGGAATCCTCATCTCGTGGTCCGACCACTTCAATAAAATGAAAATTAGTCATGGTCTAATGATTTGACTTTCTAGAATTTAGGAGTATACTTTCTCTAGACCCCAACATAGACTCGAGTCTGAACCTAGCCTCGTTAAAACTTTTCCCACCTACATTCATTTAAGTCACAAATTTCAATCTTTTTATTTTTCAATCCAAGCTCTCTTTTTCCCCGAAGGACTCTCCGACAATTCCATGATTTCCAGCGATACTTGACTTTGCCTAATCATCTTCCCAAAGAAGAATCCCCAATGCAATCCCCAGTGGTAACTTGCAACGTTCAAGACAGATCAACTACATTCCAATATCAGATCAAGTACATTTCAATCAAGGCTCATAATGCCTAATTCAAGGCAAGCTCACCCAAAGTAGGGGCTTCCTATGTGTGGTGGTTCCTCCGATTCAAATCAAACTCCCGAAGAGTTGTAATCCGCGGACCTCGCTTACGAACCCCGATTGTTTACTAAAAACGGTTTTCGATAATCATTCAATCTATTTCTAATCATTATGATCATTCTATCATTCTATACATCTTCTAGCCTTGCAAAATCCTCACCTTGCATCACAGCCTTGCAAAACCCTGACATTGCATTGCATTTCATACATTCTAGTCTTGCATAACCCTGACCTTGCATGACGTGTCATCCCTTAGCTTTGCATAACCTAAATCATTCCATAGCGTCTCATGCATCCTTAGAGTGCCTAAGTTTGCATTATTGCATCATTATGTGCTTATGTGAGTTGTTTGCACCTATATGCTAACATATTTTCCTACAGGTAATCAGATTGCTTGCAGTTATTGTCCTGCATACTAACTTTGTTTTGCAGAGACCGGCGTATACAGATCAGTTCTAAACTGCAGAGCGTTTAGAATCGTTCTCCGTCCCGACACCGTATACTTTGACTATCGGTTTCCTGAACATCAGTCAAAGTGGGGGCTTCTGTAGACACATAATCGTGTCTCCCCATTTAAGGATCCGATGATGAAACATACTGTGGTCTTAATTGGTCCGATCCAAGGGCAGAGCAGTCCGAAGAGCAATTCAAAACCATTTCGAAAAGTGTTAAAGTCCTATTTTAATAAATAAATATCTTCAAAAGATATATTTGAGCCTAATTCTTTGAAAAGCCCAATTAATTGATAATTAATTGATTTATTTTAATAAATAAATATTTTCAAAAGATATATTTTTTATGTCAAGATCATATTTTATCCTGTAAAATCAGATATCCGTAATTAAAGGATAAAAGAAATCTTTTTAAACGCGTTTTAAATAAAGCTGGCAAAGGCACGGCAGGAGCCAGGGTAGTGCGCCTAGTGCACCAACCTGCGCCTGGCGCTGTGCGTCAGGCGCAGCTCTGTCCACGTGTCAGGTGCACTAATCTGCACTTGACACGTGGATTTCTGACTCATTCAGAGTCCTGCTTGAGACGCAGATTTTCTTTCTTATCTTTTTCAAAGCGCGTACCACGTGTACACTTTTTATTGGTCATGCCGCGTCATACGCTTGCCATGTCAGTTGCGATTGACGCAGTAGGCGCGTGAGGCGCAGTGCCGTTTTTCCCTATAAATAGGCCTGATTTCCGAGCAGATTAAAAGGACGGGATTTTTCACATTAACACACTTCGAACTCGACGAATACTTTACAAATTCTCTCTACAAACTACAAAACTTCCCTACAGAAACTCACACTTTCAAACACAAATACATTCAATCTACATACTTTCATACACTCAGATGTTCAGGCTTCACGATTGCTCATCCCGAAGGTTGTGAATCTCGTAGACCAAAGCCACGGTACAATCCTGAGGGTCCTTAAATAAATTACTTTTATATTGAAGTTACTAACAGTTTTCTGTCATGATGTAGATCTTTAATATAAAATCGCTCTACTGTATAATCTAAACCTCCTTCTTTCTTTTTATTTATTTTTCATTACTATTATACTTGCCTGATCATTATATGCATGCTGTTATGATTGTCCTGCTTTAATGCTTTTATCCCCTCACATGTTATTTTTGCTAATCAAGACCTAAATAAATGTTCTAACATTAATCAGATTAATTTGGACAACTTGCTAGGTTCCCTGTAATATTGATTGCCTAATAACGTGTCACTAAAAAATTAGTCTTTTTATGTGTTTCCTGAACCAATTTAGACTAAATATTTTTAGGGTGTATTAAAACATTATTTGATTATTCTTTGGCATAAATTCTGCAATGAATGGATATTTAGTAGAGGCCAACTTTGGGCGAATGTGGTTCATTATGACTATATTCGTACCCTCACCCCGGAACTCAATCTTTGGTTCATTTTGACCAATATGGAGTCATGACGGAGAAATCTACATTGGATAATTTGTCCCTATGATTTTCCTATATCCAATTAGGTTTATGATTCTTCCTAAAAAGAATTGTTGGCGACTTCTTTCAATACAAAACAATTTTCAATAAAATCACTAGAGGAAAAATTGTCATTTGCTGCTTTAAAAGGGCTGTGCTTGTGTTGAAAACCGCAGCCCTTAAAGGAAGGGCTGCGGTTTACCACTCAACCGCAGCCCTTTTTTTATTTTTTAACCCCCAAAAGACCAAAACAAACCGCGCTCATTAATTTCACTTCCCTCCTTCCCTCTTCAAACAGCGAAAGGACTAACCCTAACACTCGCTCTTCTCTCTGCCGCACCTCTTTCCCACCACAGATCCCTCCACTCCCCACTTTCACTCACCTCATCCTCCTCTACCTGTGTTGCCGTATGTTTCTGTCACCCCGCATCCTCCTCCTCTCCCTCACTCTCCTTCTCCTTCTCCTTCTTTCGGTTTTGTTGCGCGACCAGTACTGCTGTCGTGGTTGTATGTTGGCTTGAAAGCCATGAATTTACAAAGGTATGACCACTGAATCTAAATTAGGGTTGAGACACAGATGGAAGGTTCGATTTTTAATATAATTCTTCAGTTTACCTGCGCAAAATTAGGGTTTACCTGCTGAAATTAGGATTTTGAATTTCCAATGCTGAAATTTGGTATTATATTCTTTATTAGTGTAGAGCAATGAGAAGATACGATTCAATAACAAGCTTCGATCATGATTTGATGCTATTGAATGGTTAAGAGAGCCAAAGGGTTAATTTAATACTTGCCTTTATTTTGGAGGAGGGAGAGAAAACAGAATCTGGTAGCACAACATGAAGCTCTGCGTTTTTTAATAATTTTGAAATAAAGAATTGAATTTTTCAAGTTGCAGTAAGTAGTATTATAAAGGAAATATTTTGTCAAATCAATTTGTTAACTAGTCAATAATCGGTGGAGGTCACTTAGAGTTTTGCTTATAATGCACTTTGATTACTATTTGGGATGTATTGTTCGAATATTTTTGGTTTAATTGACAATCCATCGAGAAAGAGGGTCGCCGAACCAGTAAATCACTTCTACTATGTGTTAAATTCATTGCAAGTTTTCTATTTTCTTGTAGTTTTCGTTTGATTTACTGCTTTTCGATGCCTTCTCGTTCAAATTTTGATTGTTGTTTTGCGTTTTCTTGTTGTTGGCTGACTTTCGTGCATTTACTTAGTTTGAGTTAGTTAAGCTGACTTTTTATGTCAGTTTTTGATTTTTTTTTTTTAGTTGTTTGTGGATCTAAAGTTGCTAATTTTGTAGAGTAAGTTTGCTCCTCTTCGCACTCCTCATTTCCAAATTTTCGATTTTCGACTATTTCAATTGGTATTTCAAAATTCTTGTATAATTCTGCTGTTAGAGCTTGTGTCCATTTCAATTTCGCAATTTCCTGTCCATATCTGTTGTTAGGGAAACAGGAGGTCAGCGGGGACAAGTTTTCTGTGGATTTTCGTAACAGAGGGATGAAGGGTTGAATCTATTGATGCTTTAAAGAAGAAAGAGGATATTAGGTGATGAAGAATTTATTATGTTGACATAATATAAAGGAACTAGCCTTTATAACATGCATTCAACTAAGAGCTATTAATACAAAGTACAATACCTACAGTATACTAAGAGTTGTTGGTCCTAGATGCGTATTTGGTAACAATTTTTGTGAGTCGGGGTGTTACATTACAATATTGTTGGAGTAAACAAGCTCTTAACTATATTGACTAATGAGACTTTGACTCTTGGGGGAGTAAGTCCTAATTTTTCTTCATGCAAAATGCACTTTCTTGATTATCTTATCAAAATTCGCGTGTGCTAGTGCCATGTGATTGTCTTCATCATGTATTCTACAAGGATGTTAATCGTTTTCATAGAAAGTATGTGCTTTGTTTTTGTTCGTCTGGATTTTTTTTTTGTAACTGTCTTGACAAGTGAAGAGTATATTATTCATATCTTTTTGTAGTTGTAAACTTGTAATTGTAATTCAAACTTCCTAATGTAGACAGCGGATAGTATGTTATTCGTAGAGGAGAAAGTGGAGATGGAGTATATTTTGTTTGGGAAGGGGAGGTAAGTTTTCGTTTACTAAGGTTCATTTTGCATTACTACTTCATAATTTTGTGTTGTTTAATTTTGTGTTTCTGTTGCATACCATAGGCTGAAGTTTGTGGACATTCAGAGGAAGAACTTGGTCCAGAGTTCCTGCTAAAACGCTATGACTATTTTGGCAATGGTGGTGTTCTAACTCCTATTTTCCTCTTAACAATATAGTTTTAGTTATAAAGACTAAAGAGACGTTGATGATGGAAGAAACCCATGGAAATGAGGAAGAGTTTGTTAATTGAATCTTTGTTTCTGGTAATGGGGCTACACTGTAGAAGTAGCTGAACCCAGTTCTCTATTGACATTTGGTTTGACGTTTTTTTAACTTAATTGGCTAGTAAACATTGATTCCTTTTATAACGATTTGTTTGTGAGCTATATTGAGGTTCCATTTCATTTTCTATGTGCCCCAACATCTGAGCAACAGGCAAATGTGATTGCATCATCCAAGGTATGCCCTTTGTTCTAAATAGTCCATAAAAAGCTTATAGTGTGCAATACTATGTCTACTTTCATGAAACTGTGTGACAACCTGCCAGCTCATTATTGGTCATCATCTAGCTTCCTAGTAGTCTAATGTTTTTTCTGAATAAGCAATAATAAACAACTCATAAGTGTCAAGCAATGAGTTGGAAGTCATCCTACAAAGTCGAAATGCATTATAGTGAAGTTTGCAATGTTTCCTGTCAATTATCGGATAGGGCAATAAAGTGAATGTGTCCTTAAAATTTCTTCATAAATTTGACTTATACTTTTGGAATTTTTAAGTATTTAATTATGTGGTAAACTCAGTGGTGGGGAGCTTAAGAATGCAATTCACTTTTTGTATACTAAGTTGGTCAATGATCTCAATTGTACTCATCCTATGACAGTTGACCTGCTTGATGCTGCCCTCTGACCACTGTGATTTGCTGTTGCCAAAATCAATTTGGGACGCTCATGAAAGACAAGGGGCATGTGCACCCGTAGAGAGCATATTACACTTGGATCCCATTGAGGTGTGTCTATTTTGGCCTACCAAAAGTTTATCTGCTTTGAGTTCTTTTTGGGTTACTGACATTTATTGATGCATTTGTCCTTTTAGATTCAAAAATCAAAAGTACCTTGTTTATTAAGTATATTACATGATATGTGACCTCTGTCTCTATTGACATACTTTTACCCTATTGTAAATCCTGTTTGTTATAAAAGAGATTAGGAGCTCTGAAAATGGGGAGGTTTCAGTGTAGGCTATGGATTATGGAAAGATTTATGGCGTAATTATTGGGTCTTTCTTTCATGTAATCATGTGAAACAGGTACATCTGTTTTTATTGCGACTATTAAAAGTTTCCGTTAGTGCTTGAAGCTATTTTAAAAAGCTTTCTTTGAAAAAGTGCAGCCAGTTAATACTTAGAAGTTAGACCTTACATGCTGTAGTTTGTAGTTTTCACTAGTCAAGAGCTAAACAGATTGCGAATAGGCCACAGAGTCAAGTCTCTTGACTTGATAGGGTGCTCTATGAAGTAATGTTAACACGTGCATAATACTTCACTCTGATTTCCGGTCTCTGCATGCAAAGTATTCCTTTTCGGGCTAAGTATACAGTATCAGAAATTGATTTATTTCGAATCTCTAGATGCTGGTAACACCAAATGCTTTACAAACCTTGGAAAATTTGTATTCATACCTCTTACGTCTAGAAAATATTGTAGGTACTGTACTTATGTTCATTTGTTGAAATGAGTCTGGTATGTGAAGGGGGGCTGGGAAGGGTGGATATATGTGTGAAGGTCTGTGAAGAGTACAAGTGCATACATTGTTTTCTTTTTTTGGGCTGGGAAGGGTGGATATATGTGTGGAGGTCTGATAGCTATGCTGAATTTGATGTACTCACTAGCCTCTCTCATCTTCAAATACATTTACCTGCAGAAAACTGACATACTGTGTGAGTGATTTAGTTTAAATGTATCAATTTCGAAGTTGACAAATTATGCTTACATGGTGCTGATCAGCCGGGAGCTTTGATAAGCATGAGCTTCTTGCGGCAGGTGAATTCACTGATTTTCTTTTTCTTTTCTAGCATGTTTATTGCTCTGCATTAAGCATCACCATGTATTCATGGGTTTTGATTTATGTCTATTAATTTTTGAAATTCTATTATTACCTTGAATCCAACTTGTCAACTCAGTATTACCTTACATTTTGTTTGATCGCAGCTTGAAACACTACTGAGTTACTGGTCTTATGGCCTTGGGTTTTTGTTGATTTGTCACCTAAAGTTTAGCTTGTTTTTCTGTGCTACCATGTATATTAAGTTTGTCATTTGACAGTTGCAATCAATCATGTATTAAACTCAGTTCATTTTTATGCCTATACATGTGTGCTGATGAGAGTATGTCTGTATTTCGTGCTTCAGTCCTATTTTAATTGCATATAAACTCATTGGAATTGCAGCACATCCAACCCTCTCAGCAATACATAAGGCGCATGTCTGAACTATTATCATCAGGATTAGAAGCTTCTCACAAAGCATATCCAGCATCAGAAGGGTTCTCAGCGAGCAAATCCAGCATCATGATTTACTAGTTTAATGTGATACTTACATTTTAATTTGTTGCTATTTTCTTTATATTTGTGTAAAAAACATAATTTGCAATGAAAAATGATAGTTATATATATATATATATATATATATATATATATATATATATATATATATATATATATATATATATATAACTGTTTGGGAACATTTAAGGCAAAAACCGCAACCCTTGGTGGGTTAAGGGCTGCAGTTTTGGGTTAAGGCAAAAACCGCAGCCCTTGGTGGGTTAAGGGCTGCGGTTAAGTCCTTAACTCACCAAGGGCTGCGGTTTTGGCCCATAACCGCAGCCCTTAACCCACCAAGGGCTGCGGTTTTTGCCTTGACCGCAGCCCTTGGGCCCTTTTTGACCACAGCCCTTGGGCTTTTTTCCTCTACTGGATCTTAACAGTGGGGTAGTCAAATCTAATACGCGCTCACACCGCGTAGGCGAAATTCTTAAGTTCAAAACAAAACCCTTCAGAATTCATTACAGAAACATAAATTATGTTCTTAGTTATTGAAGGAACAAAATAACAATTATTTAATTCTAAAACAAAGCCAGAAGGCAAATGCAGACTATAGCTTCTTATGGCAAGTGCAGCAACCCGTGCTCCATTTCCAACGCGAAGCTCTACGTCGCCCTTTGCCAGCCTCCTACTTCTTTTTAGTCCCTGCACATCATTAACTATGTGAGAACCATAGCCGGTATCCAATACCCATAAAGAAGTAGAAGTCAAATTGATTTCTATAACAAATATACCTGAAGTGGAAGCCCCAAACTTCTTTTCCTCCAAGTATAGAGGGCAGTTCCTCTTCCAGTGTCCTATCTTGTGACAATGGAAGCACTTGCTTTCCGCGGCCACATTTGGCTTGGCGATTGGCTTAGGTTTTTGAGCAACAACGGCAACTTGCTTGCCTTTGTCCTTCTTTCCTGCCCATTTCTTCTTAAAACCCTTTCCCTTCTGAACCATCAGAACCTCTTTATTTGGTTCTTTAGGGATATTCCTCTCAGCATTGACCAACAACCCATGCAGCTCATGCAAAGTCTTTTCAGACTCATTCATGTTGAAGGTCATCCTGAACTGATTAAATTTGTCAGGCAATGAGTGGAGAATAATGTCAGTAGCCAACTCAACCATGTAAGGGAATCCAAGTCGTTCCATGTTTTCGAAAAGACCCATCATAGCGAAAACATGGGGGCGAACAGCTTGACCCAGCTTCATGTGACATTCTAGTATCTCCCTATTGGTCTCATACCGCTCAACTCGGGCCTGTGTTTGAAACATAGCCCGCAGCTCTTGCATGATGGTATAAGCATCCTTGGTTTCGAACCTCCTTTGGAGGTCCGGCGCCATGGCTGCTATCATCAAGCAAGTGATCAGTACAGACCTATCATTGGCCTGCTTAGCTCGACGTTTATCGGCTTCAGTCGACTCATCAGTAATCACAGGAAGTGGGGTTTCTAAGACATCCTCTCGACCCTCATACCTCAATACGAGTCTTAAGGTTCTTTCCCAGTTGATGAAATTTTCACCATTCAGCCTGTCCCTTTTAAGGAAAGGACGAATGTTGAAAACAGAGTTGTTAGACATAGTATCTACAGACAGAATAAAAGCAAAGTTCAATATTATGTTTATAAAACAACCTAAAACATGCAAAGGTTTCTAGGTTGATCACCTATTCAATTTTAATGTCCCATTTGAATAAGTGAATACAAGATCCTATCAACATGCAACACTAAACAGACGGAGGCCTTATCTTAACGTTACATTCTCAAGGTAAGTAAACTGCTTTACTAAATATAACACTTTATAATTCTTGTTTAGATTGGTAAACATCGCATGCTTAACTATCTCTTGCTTCAAAACCCAAAACGCTTTTGATGATTTTGTTAAGGATAACCAAACTAAGTAGTAAAATTCGCAATTTTACCTTATCTCCCAAAATTAATGATAATACCCTGCGGAGGCATGACCTATTACTATTAATTAAGGGTTAATAACACTAGTGGAAAAAACCTTATATGTCACTTAGTATCAGATGCGGTTTTTGTAAAACCGCATCCGAAAATCAACCAAAAAATGGGAGGAAATTTGGCCAAAAAAATCTGATGCGGTCCTAAAAAATCCGCATCAGATTAAAAAACCGATGTGGTTTTTTAAAAATCTGATGCGGTTTGGTGGACCGCATCAGATTTGTATGATTTTTTCAATTTGGCCCAGCATAAAAAAACCGCGGCCTATGAAACATAAACAGCCCAATCTTACCTCCCACGCATCCCCCTCTCTCCTAATTCCCTCCTCACAAAACCTAACTCCCTCCTCTCTCCTGACATGCGGCCCCTCTCTCTCCTCACATGCGACCCCTCTCTATCCTCAAACCCTAACTCCCTCCTCTCTACCCCTCCCACTCTCCTCAAACCCTAACTCCCTCCTCTTTACCCCTCCCACTCTCCTCAAACCCTAACTCCCTCTTTTCTCCCACTCAAGCCCAAATTCTCACTCACCCCTCTTTCTCTCGTCGAGCGAAAAAGAACATCGAAAAGGATCGGAAAAAAGAGCGAAAATGAAGTGCGAAAATGGAAGATCGAAAATGAAGAACAAAATGAAGAGCGAAACGAAGAACGAAGAATCGAAGATATGTACACAAGAAATTGGTTCGTTTGAGTTTTTGGATCTAGTTTAAGGTGTTTTTTTTTTCGTTTTTTTTGAGATTTTGTTTTTAGATCTGGTTTTGAATTTAGGTATTTATTTCGATTTTTTTAGGCTTCCATTTTCGTTTGATTTTTTGTTCGAACTCTTAATTTTCCTTCGTTTTCTATAATTATTTCCTTGGTTTTCTAATTTTCGTTTTTTTCGTATATATTGCAATTTCAGATCTAATTTTCGTTTCGTATATTTCAATTTTCGTATAATTCGTATATTGCAATTTTCGTATATTGCAATTCTCGTATAATTAGTTTTTAGATCTAATTTTTGTCGTTTATTTTGGTTTAGTTCTTAATTTTTGTCGTTTATTTTAGTATAGTTCTTAGTGACTGGATAATTATTGTCATTTATTTTGGAGTTTTCTTAATTTTCGTATAGTCTCAATTTTCAGGTTTGTAATTTTCTGTATATATGTTAAATTCTTATTTTTGTGTATTTGTGCCATTTTTTTTATTTATATTAATCATGAATTTATGTTTAGTTTATATATATAAATTCTTATTTATATGTATTTTGTATAATTTTCGTTTCTGTATATTTTTATTGTTGGTATATAATGTTTGGTAATAATGTATATTTTTTATTGTTTGTATATTAATCATGAATTTATGTTTCTGTTAATTTTCATTTCTTAATTTTTGTTTCTGTATATATATAATATGCGTTTGGTAATAATGTTGTGCCCAAATTTTATATGTTTGGTGATATGTTGCACCCAAATCTCGATTGAGAGGAATGTTAAAGTTGCAGACCTGCAGCTGTCGGTCTGCAAGTTTTTTTTGACCATTATTTTTCACATACTGATGCGGTTCTTATGTAAAACCGCATCAGTATGTAGATTTAGGGACGCGGTTTTACCTTAAAACTGCATCAGTATGTAGATTTAGGGACGCGGTTTTACCTTAAAACCGCATCAGTTAATATGATTAACTGATGCGGTTTTAAGGTAAAACAACATCAGTAAATCATTTTCTGATGCGGTTTTGGACCGCATCAGAAAATGTTTGTAAGCTGCTGCGAACCCACCTGATGCGGACCAAAACCGCGTTAGAAAGGCTAGTTTTGACCGCATCAGGTGGGGTTTTTTCCACTAGTGTAAGCACTTTATGTTTGGAAAAGCTAACCTTAATATTTGCGGGACCTAAGTTTATTATGTTGTTATGAATTAGTGAACTCTAGCGCATTGATAACCAACATACAATAAACGTATAAGCATTTTAAATAATAATAAAATGCAAAAAAATAAATATGATCTAGTATGGCCCCTAATCCTAAGAACTAAGCATCATGGGGCTCCTCCTTGGACTCTTCATGGATCTCCATCCTTCTTAGCCATGGGCCTTCTCTTGATGGGCTCGTCTTTGGATTACATAAGTATCAAAATAATTTAAATAATATCTAAATTAATTAAATTACAAAAATACTTAACGATACACAGATCGTATTTAAATTACAAGAATACATCACGATACGCAGATCGTATTTTCTAACTTAAATTTGGGCCATACTAGTCATTCATAGCAATTATATCAAATATAAAATGCCACATCATAATATCACATATTATTTTTGCCATCAATCAAAATATCAAATATTCTTAATTATAGCAAGTAGATAAAAAATTTAAGCAATTTCTAACCACCTAAATATTTTATCCTAGAAAATCTAGCCTACTAATTTTAATTAGATTCAAGAATCAAATTATGGAATGAATTTATGACCTAGTCAAAATCACATAATTAACATAATTGGAATTTGCTTAATCTTCTTCAAAAAAAAATTATATACAAAATTTCAAAAAAAAAACAAAATCTGACCCAAAAAACATGGCTGCCAATATGCCATTCCTCCACGTTTTTTTTAAATGAAAACTTCAGTCAAATGTATTAACAAACTTCCCCATAATGTGGAACTATACCCACGAATTCAGCCTCATATCATGAAGCCGAAAACCACGAGATCTTCAACATCTTCAACTGATTGAAGATCTGCCACGGCGGCAGGGATGAATCCCACCACCGCAGCAACCGCACGAGGCCAGCCAACGCAAAGCCAGCCAACCGCGTCTACCGCCCAACGCAGCGCACTGCCCAGACTTCAAAACTCACAGACATGGCAGTAGGGAGCCTCCCTACCACCGCAGCGGCCATGTTCAACGCGAACACCGGCGTTTCCGCGGTAACTAGACGACCACCGCACGCCAGTAGCGGCTGTCGCGTTGTAACCAACAACACCACCGCACTTCTTTTCGCTTTTTCTTCATACACCACGTACCACCACAGCGACCGTGGCTGCACCGGAATGCGACGCGCCACCCAGCTGTGGTTTGACAATCAATTGCTTCAAATTATTGTAACAATTACAGGAATTGAAGTGATTGCTTTGTGACTTAGAGTTTTGAAATTTTGTGGGCAAAATTAAGTATGAATTCATTCCGCATCAAAATTCAGATTTTTGGAGTTTGTTATTTAGTTATTTTGCATAATCAAATTAAGCATAAACAACTAACAAATTTCGGCCATTTGAATTCCAAAATTAAGCAAATTCAATCTCCATTTAATTAATCCAATTAAATAATTCAATCCATAATTCAATTCCTCCCCTTAATCAAATTAAAATTAGGCATACACATCAAAATAAATCTAATTATTATGACCAAAAACCTATATACAAGAGGCTAAAACGGATACCATTGTAGGATTATAAGTACTCTAAGCGGAATTTCATGAATCAAATTCATAAGCACTTAAAACAGGATCTCATACATATTCATTCAAGGATCACATAATAGTTAAGAATTAACCTTTGACGCGTGATTTCCACAAAGCTCTTCGAGATCCGGAGATAGAACCACAATTGAGATTCCTCTACTAGGTCCACGAATCCAGATCAATGTTCCACCAATGCTAGTTGGAAGGAAGAGGGACTCTTCTATTTCTTGGAGCAGTATTACGTAGGTTTAAAAGAGAGAGAAAAGAGGAGAGAGAAAATAATGAGAGAATAAAACTGACTACTTTATTTTCTCACCCCACGCCTAATTATAGGAACTAACTAGGTTAGGAGTCCTCTCCTTTTCTTTCTCCTTGGCCGGCCACCCCTAGAGTCCTTCATGGGCTCTAAGTCATTCTTTTATTGATCCGTATTGTGTAAGTGTGACCTTGTAGGATTCATCTAATTAGGCTTCGGGTTTATTATTTACTAAACCTGAAGTTCTATAGCATCCTCTAGCAAGGCGTATAGACAACCCAACTTAAAGAATTTATTATCTCAATAATATGATCCATGTTATATTTAGTAATTGCATTAAAATTGAGGACACAATTCCTTCAAGGGGTTTGTTAAACGTCGCCCCAAAATTACTTAAAATCGCCCAAAATATATATTTATAGACTATTTTACCCTTCCTCTTTTCCACACCACCCACCACCACCTGCCACCCCCTGCAACCACCTGCTATCACCTACGTCCCCACTGCCACCCACTACCTCCTCCACCACCCACCTGGAAGCAGGCGAAATTTTTTTAGGACGATGGGCGAACTGTGGCGATGGGGTGGTGGTGGCAGAGGTGGATGGTGGTGGAGTGAGGTGGGTGGTGGTGGGTGGTGGTGGTGGTTTAGGGAAAAAGAAGGAAAAGGTTTGAGATATAATTTCAACTTTTTTTAGGGCGATTTTAAGTACTTCTAGAACGATGAATAGAAGTTCAGTTCCTTCAACTCTCACATGTGATCTTTGAGATTTTTTGGTGATCCTAGGCAGACATCTTGCTGGATTTTATCTATTTTTATAGCTGGGACCTAGGTTTATGTAGGAGCCTTGTATATAAGGCAAGAGGCTGTCTTTTAAGCCTTTTTCTTGTAACAGAATACACAAGAGAAATAGAAAACTTGGAGCAAGTTTGCTTACCAAATAAAAAAAAGAAATTCAATAGTCTTGGAAACTTTCTTAGATTGTAAAGTGCAACTTGTGCATTTGACAAAGAAATGATTAACACTACACGCATTCATTTGATCTCCAAAACACCTCGTTGTATGGTTTTGTAAATGCCTATCATATTTCTACATAATGATGAATATTAAAATTGGCCCTGTTATTTGTGCATCATATAAACTGATTTTTAATGTTAATATTCTTCCATAGAAAGTACTTTGTTTCTATATCTTTCTTTTTACTACCAAGTAAGATTTGGCCTAATTGCAATAGGAGAAAGACTCTTCCAGGTTTGGGGTTGCTCAATCCCCACTAGAGGCACTTTGAGGGTAGGGATTCCCCTTACCCTTCCCCCCTACTTTTATGTGCCTGGCCCATTAAGACCCGAGCGGGGTCCGGGCTACTTCTTCTTACCAAAAAAAAAAAAAAAAAAAAAAATAAATATCTTTCTTTCTACTACTATTATTTTGGATAGCACAACTGTACTTATATACTAATGAAAAGGGCGAAGAAAAGTTTATCAAAAAAATTGACGCACCCTAGTAGAATAGTAGCTGATAAGCCAAGTTGCGAATTTTGGCAGGAAAAGGTGACGATAGTTATGAGAAGATGGTGTCTAGTTTTTTTTTTTTTATTTATTTTACCATTTAGGTTTTTTATTTTACTTTTTTATTTGTATATAAAACCTATTTTATTTACATTTTACCTTATTTTTGTTCTTTTCTATTAATCTCCCCCTTCTAATTACATTTCTCCCTCTTATTTTCCCCTTTTTTCTAAACACAAATTTATTTTCTTGGTTTCATAATTGAATTTGGTTTTCTAAACTTCAATTAATAATCCTCATTATTTTGACATACCAATACCCTTTGCCCATTTTTGTTTCAAAATATTTTAATTTTCGCTTTTTTCTCTAGTGAATTTTAACTTGATCTTGCTTTTTTGTTTGATTTTTTTTCAACTTAATCTAACGTTTTTTTTTATCGTACCATTTTAACCATTTTTGGGTTCTTAACATTTGGGGTAGTTCAGTCTGAATTTGGTGAGATTGACTCTTATTTTGGGTGATTGAAGATCGGATTTGTAAGGCAAATGGTACAAAATTCTTTTTTTTTTGTGTTTATTTATGTTGATTTTGATTTTATATTTTATTTTGGATTTCAAATATAGATTTTGGTATACATTTTCTGTTTTTTTTTTTTTTTTTTTGTTTATTTATCTAGGTGAAATTTTTTTGAGTTTTTTTTGATTTTTATTTTTTTTTGTTTTTAATTTTTTTTTTTTTTTGTTTTTTTTGTAGATTTTTTTTAAATTTTTAGATTTTCACAATTTTGTTTTATATTTTGTTTTTAACTTAAGATTCTAACTTTTGATTTTTTAATCTTGGTTATTTTTTTGGGTAGGGATTTCAGATTTTGAGTAGATTCTAGTTTTTATTTTTTTATATTTTGGTATGTTTCTTTGGTTCAGAAGTTTTCCAGATTTTTTGAACGTGTCTTATATGGTGGAAGAGCTTTAAATTAATCTTAAATGTTTTTTGTGCTTATTTATCATTCTTAACCCTTTTTTATTTTTTTTTTTAATATTTTATATTCTTTTCATAAAAAAAGGTACACGAAAAAATATTAGCGCACCATTGTCTCAAGTGAAACACCCAACAACAAATCTAAGATGAGTGAATGATTCAATGCCGATTTTGAATCTGGATTAACATTCAACGAGGTAATAGAGATGGAGTGACTATTTATAGTGAAAATTTTACAATAGCCTTCTTCTAAAAAGGCTACTGAAAAGAAGCAATGAGAGCCACAAATTCTTCCACATCAGCAGTGACTGGATGACGTTAGATATGGCCAATTTCTTTTCTTTTATTTTATATTTTCGACAGTTTATATATAACTTCCAAAATTATTATATATTAAATTCTTAATTGTTTTTTTCTGTATTTATGCAATGCAATACACAAAATTATATTGTATAATATACAAAATTTATAAGGTGCATGCCGTGCATCGATTATTTAGAATTATATGATTTATATTATACGAAATTAAACCTTACAAGTTATAATATGCAAAATTATTCTTTATAATGTATCTTTTATAAAAATTGATCAAATACAATTGATAGAAACTACGATGAGTGAATCCTCTCTGCCCCATGCCTCCTCGGTCGCCCCTCTTCCCACTGAAAAACAAGATGAGTTATTTCGATCGATCAAGAAACCCAAACGAAAAATCACACACTTAATATTTAATCGAGACGATCAGGAGCAAGAACAGCATATGGAACTTGATAATCAAGAAGGAAATGGGACCGTATCCAGACGACGACGCAAATGGATAGTTTAATTCTCTGTACTTTATAATCTTCGTGAAAAGATGGCGGTAATGATTGACGGACCGATGATAACAAAATTCATCGAAAATTCAGAAACATTCGAGAAATTCGCGACTGCAAAATTCGAATTAATTAACGAAAATCAAGAAAAAAAATCTGCAGAATCAATGGCGCTTGATCAAGAAGAATCACACGATGATGAATTTGAGGCCGTTGATTTGAAGAGTTATAAAGCAGAGTTGAAGGAGATGATGAAGGCTGTATCACAGGGGATTGGAAATACTCCTGTGAGTGTTTTGGTTGAAGAAGGTAGCGTGTTGTTGAAAGTTTATGAAGTTGAAATTGTTAGAATTAAAAAGGAAAAAGAAGAAGAAGATAAGATGAAGAAGATAAGATGAAGAAGATTGAAGAGGAGAGAGAAAGTAATAAAAGTTTGAAGAAAGGTGAAGTTATGGTGTCGAAGAGAGCAGATATCAAATTATCAAATTATTCTAGTTGATACATAGTGATACTCTAGATTATTTTAATTGTTCTCCCTAGCTTAATACAAGTATTTTGTTGGATCTTTTATGCATTATTATTACTAATAAATATCAAATTTCTGGTTCCAAATTCGATGTCGTATTTTAGTTGCAGTCGATAATGGTGTATTTCGAATTGGAAAGGTTTAAGATAACTGCCATTAGAAATTATTCGTCTTTGCGAATTAGTTACATTAAGTGTTGTTTTTGGACAACACCATAACATATTTTGGCCATATCTATACAATGCGTATCCTAAATAAGTTCACCTCAGCCAAACTTTGGCAATGACCGCGAAAACCTTTTACGTGTCCAAAATCTGTATCACAACCCATTATTACTCCAAGGATATACAACCTCTAAACATTGTAAAAAGAATGATCCAAGACAATTATTGAGATATTTCACTATTACTTATTCCTTCACAAAAAATAGTTGGATATTTATTTGCTACTAGCTAGATTTTAGGAGATACCAAAGAAGTTAATTGAATTTTTCCCAAAATATTTTACAATGCACGTTTTTAGGAGTTAAGTAATCTTTTAAAGATATAGGGTTTTCACGCTTTGTTTTCGTGTGCATTGGCCCAGTCGGTGTGGGAGTTGTGCGAGCTTGATGTCGTGTAATACTCCGTATTTTTGGAGTTATTTTGCTATAAATAAGAAAATATAAAGTAAAAGCGAAAGTAAATTATAGTATAGTTTAGGTAAGCCTACAGTTATAATTTAAATATACAACCTACCTTGGTACCTAATTATATTTTAATTAGGTTTTGTTAAGTAAATCAGAATTCGATTTGGAAACGAATCCTAATAAACTAAGGTTTCTCATACAATAAAAAGGAAGAGAAAAAAATAAAATTGGAAAACCCTATTCACTTAGTCAGCCGTTTTTACCAAAGAGAAATTCTCTCTCCTCCTTCTCCTCTCTTCTTCTCTTCCACGAGCCTTCTTCCCTCTTCCAAGAAAAATTTCTTCTCTCTCCTGCACTACTCTCCTCTTCACGTCGGCCGAAGTTGTCCATCGGAGATCGCGTGGCTGCTGGGCTCCTCTTCACGTCAGCCGGAGTTGTCCGCCGGAGGTAGCGTGGCTGCAAGGTTCGTGTCGCGCGGTGCTGCTGGGTTGTGGGTCGCGCACGAGGTTACGTGGTGGTGTTGGTTCGTAGTCGTGCGAGGCTGGTGAGGTGGTGTTGGGTTGTGGAGCAACGTCGCCGGAGGTTATCGCCGGCGAGTGGGTCCGGTAATCTCTTTATATATAAAAAAAAATTCTCTTCTTTCCTACTTTAATTGATTGGTAAATTCTGATTTCATAATACTTATGTATATTTAATTAAGTTTTGTTATTATAAATGGAGTATAGTAAGAGTTAAAAGAAATCAGAATAATTATACTATTAGTCCTTATACTGATTTTATTTCTAAATCCTGATTTTATAATACTTATATATATAATTGTTTAAGTTTTGTTATTATGAACAAGTATAATAAGTTAACTAAAAATCAGATTTGCATATTATTATTAGTTCCTAAATGTGCAAGTTCAATGAGATTTATGAAGGGAAAGTTTAAACAATGAGTTTGATTATTTTTGTTATTCGAAACACCATATGTTACATAGTTAGATAATCTGATTTTTATTATCAAAGACTTATCACTGAAATATTTTATTATTCGATTAGGTCCCAATTTCATAAGCGGAACGTTTTAAGTAGTCAGCGAAGATTCTTCGTTACAAGGTACGTACGCGTACTAGTTCAGTTCGATATATTAGTATCATGTTTAGGTTGTGATTGTTATATTGGAACCTAGAACCATGATAGGGAACTGTGATTGATTATGATTGTTGAGATTGTATGGTAACATGAAATCAATTGGAAATATTATGTATTTCCTTGTTGTTTGACTTGTGAGTTGGAATGAGTTATTATTGGTATGCGTAACTCTATCGCATTACAAGCATGAAATGAGAATTGGATTGAAAGTATATGATTTATTGTTGTAACAAGGATGTTGCAAGAGATTGCTTTAATTAGAAAAATTGAGCAATGTACCTAAGAATTTAACAATTATATGTTCGATGTGGTATGAATGAATATTATTAAGATGGATATTGGCGATAACTTGTAGTTGGACTCCCTACAAGTAATGAACAATGGGGGGAGTGTTTGACTTGTTCTACACTCCTACGCAGGCCTACTGTGACGACAGTAGTGTCCTTATAAATTTTGATCACTCAAGTAGGCGGAAGGTTCCGTACGATCTTGGGGGTATGCATACTAAGGTGATGGATGTGGAACGGAACGAAACCGTATTTACATTCCATCTAATAGACCATGTTGTCTATTAAGGATTAAGTAGCCCGTATGATTCTAGTAAGATGACGGTGCCCGTTCGCTGCCAACTAAATAAAAGGAATGAATGTAATGCTATGGTAGTATCATGTCTAGGAATGATCCTTATTATTCTGTTTATGCTTTGTATGCACTTCCTGCTTTACTATGTACTCAGCATAGCTGATTGTGTGTTATGGTGTTGTTTGTTGACCGGTGATGAACCATTGATGCTTCAATGGGGAGCAGACTAGGTGTGCTGGTGTCGCTGCGTGATGTTGAGCATACGGGGGGATAGATGTTGGTTTTGAAACTTTAAAGTGTTTTAAATTAAGCATTATAAGACTCTTAGGATTTACTTAATTGGCTGTGGTTTGAATAAAAGGGGTCCGTGGAGATTCCCGAGTTGTAGTTAAATTAGACATTTTATTTCCGCTGCAATGTAGTTTAATTAATAAGAAGTTGTAACGTTTTGATTTTATTATGCCTTGCGTTTCACCGCGGCGGTAACACTCCCGAAGTCGATGCAACATAGTCGTAGACGTGTATGGATTTTGGGGGTGTTACATGTCGAGCCACCTAAGGGGTGTGAGAGGATGGCTGATTGGTGGGGCTGGTGTTTTGGCAAGTTGGATACCGAGAGTGTGGAGCTGTGTCTCTCGACGTGTTGGGCGATTTGGGGCTCTCGCTGCCGAGCTTTGATGGATGGCGTGCTTGATGCACCTCTTTCTACTGTGCAGTACACCAGGAAGACCCATGAGGAGTTTAAGGAGGCTTGGGAGGGGCGATGAAAGGTGAGCTCGAAGGGAAGTGATACCTTCCCAACTGTCTGGAAACCGCCAAGTGAGGGGAGAGCAAAACTTAATGTGGATGCTGGGCAAATGGGTGAGATGGGTGCTGGATTGGGTGTGGTGTGTAGGAGCAGTGAAGGGGAGGTAGTTGGGTGTGCAGTGGTCCAAGCTTGCGTGTCCTGGGAGCCTAGAGTGGGGGAAGCGAAGGCGATGTTGGAAGGGATTATGTTGGCAAAGGAGTTGGGGGGTTCGAGAGTGTGGAGGTCAAAAGCGATTGTTTAATGGTGATCCAAACGCTCCAACACAATGTGCAAGGGTCCAATGATTTTGATCCTGTTATTGAGGACATTTTACATGCTAATTCTTCTTTTACTTTTGTTAGTTGGTCATTTGTTAAACGTTCAGGGAACCGTGTTGCACGTGAGTTAGCTCACTTCCAACCTTGGGAGAGTGGGAAACGCGTGTGGGTAGATGATTTTCCGGATTCTACTGTAAGTCTTGTTTCATGTGATTTAATGAATTAAGTTCCCTTTGAGGGTTCCTATCAAAAAAAAAATTACATTTTGCCATTATGTAAAAGATATTCGGATTCCTATTTTGTAGGGGAGAATGGGATATTGCATTTAACTTACAGATTTATGGAGGAAACAATTATGACATTTTTTTATAAAAGTTGATTATATCGATAATGGTGTATGTCAATAATGATTTTGAATTGTTCCTTTGAAATCAAAATAGATCTGCTAAATGGCAGTTGTGAAAATCAACTTAGGTCATTACATATACGTAAACTCAGTTATGCGATGATATTATCGATCTTATTTTCGTTCTTATACCGGTATTTCTAACTTTAAAAAGCATATATGAAATAATTATGAACTGTTTAATTTACATATTTTTATAATATATAATATAATAAAGATTACGAGCAACAGCTTAACAAACCAATATTTTAGGAATGTGGTGGGCGTGATTAAAGCAAACCTAAACAACATGGAAAAGTTAATATTTCATATCCGTGTATTTGGTGGGAAATCCCATTTATTCGGCGGTAAAATCCCAATTATTAATTCAAAACGTAATTGTTACTTTAAAATCAAAACAGTTTGCTAAATGGCAAATGCCAAAATCAACGTAGGCCATTGCATTTACGTAAACTCAGTTATGGGATGATATAATCGATCTTATTTTCGTTTTTATACCGGTATTTGTAACTTTTAAAAGTATATATGAAAACACTAAACCAATTAGAAGCAAAAGAACAAATATTTTTCACACATACATTGATATATAAAAATAAATAATCAAGGCCAGAAATAAAGCTTACAAGAAAACACTAAACTAGAAAATACCTTTAATAGATGATGGTGGGATTATGGCTATGTTTAGTTCACCTGAAATTTTCTGATCTGAACTTATCTGATCTGATCTGATCTGATCTGATCTAAACTTATTTTTTCTGATCTGAACTGATCTGATCTGATCTGATCTGAACTTATCTTTTAAAAAACATATTATTACTAATATTATTATTACTTTGTATTTCATTACTAGTATTACTATTACTATCATTTTATTAGTATGCACAACTTTCAATAATAATAATAATAATAATAATAATAATAATAATAATAATAATAATAATAATAATAATAATAATAATAATAATAATAATAATAATAATAATAATAATAATAATAATTTAATAATAATAATAATATAAATAATATTACAATAATAATAACAATAATAATAATAATAATAATAAAATAATAATAATAATAATAATAATAATAATAATAATAATAATAATAATAATAATAATAATATAGATAACATAGTAATAATAATTAATATTGTTATTATTATTATTATAGCATAATTAGTTTTTTTTTTTTTTTGAAAAAGAGCACATTAGTATATGAACATACAATTACAAAATAAAAGACTAAGGACTCTTGGGTCCAATGGTATGGCTTCTTACCTCCCACATGGGAGACCAATGTTCAAATCTTGGTGGAAGCATATATTTCAATATTGTTGGGTGGGGGAGGGGGGTTGGGGCTTGTTGGGTCTTTAGGTGAGTGATCCTGTACGAGGGCAGCCCAGAGAAAATTCATCTTACCACGACATTCCCGAAAGGGGCCCAAAAAAATTAAAAATAAAAGAACACTCATGTTCAAGGTCCGTTAATAATAAGAATTTAGGTAGTAATGAAAAGAACATATAATGATATTAAAAAAAAGAACATATACTGAAAGAGCATACGAGATCTATTTAAAGAACACATTTTAAAAATAAAAGAAATATGTTATTTTTATATTGATGACATGTTTGGATTCAACAAACATGTTATTTGTTATATCAATAAATTATTCTTTTTTATTATAAATAAACCTATGAATATATATTCATATGATCTTGAACAAAATGGTTAAATATTCTTCTTATATCGTTGTCTTGTTCTATATAAACTTGGTTTTTAAAGATAAGTTGAAATCCTTTGTAGGGAAAATTTTGAACGTGATGACAACACCATTAGGTTATCCCATGCTACTCATATTTTATATAAACTAGTAATATATAATTTATATTATTCTACCAAAATTGTTTTAAAAAATAAACATCATATACTGTTGTCATGTTCGTTACATGTACAACATCAAAAAGAACATCACATATCAAAATTATTAATTAGAATAAATATAAAAAAGAACACTTACAAATGCCAAAAGAACATTCTTCTTCTTGAACACAAATAGCTTCAAATAGTGATATCAATGACATTTATAATAATAGCAACGACATTAATAATAATTACCAATATTAATAATTAATAAATACAACAACGACAATAATAATAATCTTTTTGAACAAATGTACTAGTAAATAGTAATATTAATAGTAATAGTAATTGTATAAAGCAATATTATTATTATTATTATTATTATTATTATTATTATTATTAATAATAACAACAACAATAATTATTATTATTACAATAACAATAATAGCATCAGTAATACTAATAATCATAATAATCATGATGAAATAATAATAATAAGTTTTTAAATATAAGCATAATCTGAACTTATCTGATCTGATCTGAACTTATCTGATCTGATCTGAACTTATTTTTTCTGATCTGATCTGATCTGATCTGGTCTGATCTGATCTGAAATAAGCAAAAACAAGGTGAACTGAACATAGCCTATGTCCCATGTTTAGTAACACATTGCATAACAAACTAAACATACTAACTGAATTAATTACCTAAGACTATTGTGCTCCACTATCATAATAATTCCTATATTAACATAAACAAGCTTTGAAGATAGTCAACACGAAGTTGGGCAATGTTCGAATATGATTCTGGTCATAGCCAAGAGCTATTTCACTGTAACCATTACATATATGACCAAAACATGTTATGGTGCTGTCCAAAACGCAAAATTGACGACATCTAATGCGCGAAGTCGGATCTTTTCAATTGGCAGTTATCTTCCTTTCCCAAGTTGAAAACCATCATTGTGGACTGCCAACTGCACTAAATCTCATCCATGGAACCAGAAATTGGAGATTTAATCGTGAGTCTGATGAACAAGTGAATGCTTTGTTTCCAACTACAATAAAGACAAAGCTCACATTTTTTTTAACCAAAAAAAAATAATGAAGTATAATCAAAAGTTTTGTATAAAAGTAGGAACTTTAGTTCCTGCACCAAAGAAACGGCAGAGACAAAGTCTCACAGTATACGAAGAAAGAGATGAAAGAAGAAAAGTGACAGAGAATGAAAAAAGGTATGCTCAATTGACCCACAAACATCTATATATAGATAGACATTAAATTTCTTATACAAAGTATGCTCATAATACAATATAGACAAAGACTACCAAGTCAATGGCGCTTGAACTGGAGTCCCTGTTCACAGAATCAAGAAGATCCTCCATCAGTGCAAATGTATCAGAACACTGGCTACACAATCCAAGCATTGCCACAAGTACTTGGCAGAATGCAAATTTAGATTTCTAATACACGATATTAATGCATTTCAAAGTTCAAGATATTAATGCATTTCAGAGTTCAAGATCAGCCAGTACAAATTTCTACAAGTTTGACCTAAAAAATTCTAGAGAAGACGCACATTAGACATTCATGTGCAACATGGGTAGGATGCTCTTAATGTGAATGTATTTCAGCGATAGGTATCATCGACGCAGCCAATTAATAAGATAAGAAAAAGGCTCCATCCAGAATCTTATGACATGACATATAAAGCCTGTATCAGTAAACTAAAACATACATATTTTCCTTTCCAAAAAAAAAAACATACACATTTACAAGATTATTGTATCAGTAATATTAAAGATCACACAATTATTTACAAAAGCATTTAAGAGAGTGATAAATCATGTTCAAATAAGGTGTGAGGTGAATGTAATTTGAAAATATAAAGTTACGGCAGTTAACATCAATGCAACTGAAAGTGGACGTCAAGGTTTTCAACAGAATAAGTAACATCTGAAGCATAAGAAAGTGCCTTTTCTCTAAACAATTCTTTAACAGCTTAACATTAATAAAAACTTGGAATTCTCACCCAAGTTCTAGTATATTGGGTCTTCTTATGTCTCTTCTTTTCTCATAACTAGAGTTAATATGTGTTGAACCACGTTTTTAACAATGCAAGTTTCTGTATTTGACAAAAGAAAGAGCTAACATCAAACCCCTAACGAAAAAGACTTGCTACTCAGGTTGAATGTGGCACCTAATCAACATCGAGCTCATATGCTAACAGCGGACCTGTACAGTTTCCAACTTAGCTTACTGATCATAAGCTACAAACTTAAGTGTCTAGCAATGGACACTAAACTCCGTATTACTAGTACTTGCAATTTAGCTCACTTATGGCCAGCTTCTAACTAAAGCAAGTTTGTAGAAGTTAGCTCTGTCAGAATCAGAACCATAGCCTGCTAATTAGGGGTGTTCATAACAGGGTACCCGGTTTTTTTTTTTTTTTTTTTTTTAAAGCTGGCCGTAGGATTTACTTTAGGCAATAATAGGCATTAGCTTAGGCTCTTAGCCCACTGCAACTTACACTTACTGCAAGTCTGCACCTAAGGCCAACTCAAAGTTCACCAAACCATGC